>CP103016.1:1200000-1918003 GCA_024752465.1 Allantophomopsis lycopodina
CAGGTCATTCTGTTGGAGTCCTCGATATCGATCTTACTGGGCCTTCGATACCACGTCTTTTCAATATTGAAACCTCGAAAGTTACACAAGCACCTGGAGGATGGATACCAGTCCCAGTTCATGCAGCAAACCCAGAACAAGGCATTGGAGAGTTAAGATGTATGAGTTTGGGCTTTCTGCTGAGGGAGAGGGGTGATGCAGTCGTGTGGCGAGGACCTAAGAAAACGGCTATGGTACGACAATTCCTTACGGATGTGCTCTGGGGCGAAGTTGACTACCTCCTCATCGATACGCCACCCGGGACCTCTGATGAACATATCTCTCTTGCAGAGACTCTTTTGAAGAACGCCTTCCCTGGCCAGGTTGCAGGTGCCGTAGTGGTCACGACTCCCCAAGCTGTAGCAACAGCAGATGTACGCAAGGAGTTAAACTTTTGTACCAAAACTGGCATCAAAGTGATTGGGGTGGTGGAGAACATGAGTGGCTTTGTTTGCCCACATTGCTCAGAATGTACGAATGTTTTCAGCTCTGGTGGCGGACAAGTCATGGCTCAGGACTTCAATGTGAAGTTCTTGGGAAGTGTTCCTATTGATCCTCAATTCGTCATGCTAGTTGAGGCTGGAAAGAGACCTACCTACCCAGCAGGCACATCCATTAACGGTAAAGATATGAGTACCCTAACAATTTCCGAAGAGCCCAATGTGAAGGATCCTGGGAAGCTTGTAGAGAAATACAAAGACTGCTCTCTTTACCCTTTGTTTGAGAGCATGACGAAGGAGGTTGTTGCTGTTGTCAACGGCACATCAGTATAAACTTGTTTCTGGGGACAACTATTTTTGGATTACTTAGCATAGCGAAGGCGTTACAATTTAGGGATGGAATACTAGACTTTTGTTTCAAGATCACTTCATAGCAGACGTTGCGCCATAATCGTTTCTTTCACAGCTAACAGTAGCAAGTTTATTAAAATAAAATAAATTCCATGATATATATATAAAAAAACTAGCTACGCAGAATACCTAATTGCTGGAGAATAATTGAGCTACAACAGAAAGCCAGGCCAAATTCAAGGACTACAACATCAACAAAGTGTAACCAAATTAACCTTCATTTGCGTGAAGGGGCAACCACCGTGGTGCACGCCATACTAACCGTCAATTTTGGTCATCCCAAACCTATGAGTTATAACATCCAGCGTTGGAATATAGCCTGCTAGCACAGCTGGTTGAGGCCGGCCCGCGGTGATTGACGATGGTCTAGATAAAGTACCTACCAATGGACAAGGAACAGCCATTCTTACACATGGTAAGACTACCAAGGGGAGCATTATAATGCCCGGTGTAATTCGAGGGTAATGTGGAACAACCGCATTAGAAGTTGGTGTCTCTGAACGATAAGTTGTAGCTGAGGAAACATACGAACCGCCACCAATCTGTGGGGCTGGTGGATAGTAACCATATGGTGCTGCGGTCACTGAAGAGGGGGCACCGTAGCCTGTTAAGACAGAGCGCCTTGAGGTCCGGTTTCTTGGGATGCTGATTGTCGAGTGACTAGAAGACGGGTATGGAATAAGGGCTCTCTCAGTTAATATCGCGGAAGGACGAGTTCTGGCTGAGGAAGCACTTGGGCTGACGTCAAATCGTGAGCTGGAAGGTCGCGAGGAGCTATATCTTGGAAGACCACTTCTTGAGACACCGTTTCTTGAGGAATCTTGAGAAATTCTTGTACTAACATTTGAGGCGCTGTCTTCCGGGAACACTGTTAAGGGTGCGTGTAAAACGTGAGAACGTTCTGACCGAGATGTTTTGTGTCGACCCTTTGAGGTTGTTGAGTGCTTACTACTTTGACTTCTTGTTTTAGGACGATGTCCTTTAGAACTTGGGTGATCTTCTCTGAGCTCTCGAACTCGATTCATACTGACTTTTTATGGATTGTCACCGGGAGAAATGATCATGTATACTTTGCTTTTTGATGTAAGAATAAGTTCGACTGTAAGGTTAGATTTATACTCGGCGGTCTGGAACAATGGGATATCACGTAGTACAAAAACACACCATATTATGACCATAATAATTTATCATATCTTAGTCATGACAGTTTGCAAACATGTGTTTATTGTCATAGGTGATCTGTCCACTTGTTATTATTGCAATTGACAGATTGCTACCGAAACAAAGTTATGCTCTATACTTCTCAGCTGTGCAAATAGAACCTGCATACACCAGATACTGACCTAAGTCTATGGATTCTGTTCATATATCAAAGAAGACTATTTGCTTAAAAATACGTATTGAGCTATACGTAATACATTTGAGACTGGATAGTGTACACATAAGTTACGATCGTATAGAAAAGGACTTGATAAACTATTTTAACTCGAGTCAACCACCATACATCAAATACTGAATGATACCAAGTTTAGAATTTTCTAAAGTGTGTTTTACTATGTGTGAACATCAAGTAAAACAAGCAAGGTAACTACTATGGCTGCAGCAGCGTAGATTGTGAAGTTTACAGTCCATGGTGTGGATATGATAAAGTACCCTAGCTACAACCAACCATATAACATAAAAGAATTTTAATGGTTTAAAATACAATGGTATCTGATTTATAGACGAAATATACATAGTGGTAGTATTTCATAGGCTATCGCTCAAGTTAGGGCAAGATGCGTGTTGAAATCCGAGAAAGTGTCAATGATGGCCACAAAAGGAGATGACAAAAGAAAAGATAGAAGTTTGAGAGGGGTTTCTAAGTATTCATGGGTTGATCGGGATAGACTGTCTATGGTTGGTGTTTGGATTCTTATAACTGTTCTGCATTAAGGTAAAATGAAAATCCCATGCCTGATTAATCAAAGAGAAGAAGACCTTCACAAAGCCCGGCTTATAGACTGTGAATATTAAGACTACGAGCAAGACTTTACTTAACCGATCTACCGGCAAGTTTTATCATAAATTCGAAAAGACAGTTAGGGGTGGGGATGGTTGCAACAGTACAGTGCCCAATAACATCAAAGGTATTGGTGACGATGAGATAGATTCGAAGATCACAAACAATATCGACCAGCAGGTATACAAATGATAGCGTTGCTGCTTCATGGCACACATGTAGCATAGAGGCGATGAGTTGAAGAGAGAGGAGGAATATTATACAAACCCCTCACTGCCTAAGCGTATATTGGCCCATCTCATCTGGCAACAAAGGCAATGTATGCGAAAGACACGGAATCTTAAAATTTGAGTATATACGAAATTCAACTATAAAGAAACTCAAGTAATCAGCTCGTGCGTACGCCCCTACATCTAGACGAATACCTCATACCAACGCCCCCCCTATGCAGGCACCCAGCAACACCGACCATGCACAGCGTACCCGGAGCTTCCTTGAAACAATCTCCAGCATTAAGTAATCAAGATCATAGACAAGTAACAAGATGTCGACAAGTGAGAGATCTAGGATAAAGCAAAAGTAACAAATGGAGAGTGAGGACCCCTCATCGCAATTAAACCTCTATCAAGCCCTGTGAAGCACATACAGCTTTACGCAAACGCGCTCCATATGCCACTATCCTTGACACTCAAAGAGAATAAAAAAGTGACAACACAGATGAAGGCGTGGTACAACATATTCATGAATATGGTCATGCTTCATTCAAGCCATGATTCCCACTATCCACTACTACCCAATGCCCTACCAAGATTCCTCTTAGATGTAGACTGGGATTTTAAGGAGAAAGACAATGGAGACACACAATGAAAAGGAGAAGGCGATATTAGGAGTACACAAAACCATATTCCCGACCATTTTGCATTCATCACCTCCACCGCCACATATGAAAGAGGAACAGTAAAGTACGAGAGTTTCAAAATAGCACACAAAACGAAAACAAAATAAAGAATCTTTTTCGTCATCCCAACACCCCACCCCACCATCCACATATAACCCGCCGTCTCCATCCCCATTTCCACCCCACTCCAAATCCCCTCCCCGAAAATCCAACCGCAGATACCGCACAAACGCACGCCCCACACTCTCCCACAAAAGAGCAAAGACCTCGCTATGCACCCAAGAAGTTCACCCGTCCCATGTTCCCAGAGTATTGACCAGTATCAAGTATGAAACCAACCAAACCGAAACCGTTGCTTGCGTTTGCCACACGAACCGATATCAACCCAAATCAACAATTCAACACAACCAATCGACAACAATAGCGCTAACAAAAAAACGAACAGGGTTTCGAACGTGATTTAAACCCATCCTTAAATTTTGTTCCCCACCAACCCCCCTTCCAAAGCCCTCCGCATGAAGAAACTCCGCCTGTTCCATATGTATCTCAAAGTACTTTGTGTGCAAGTGACTTCGTGTGTGCGTGTGTGTTCAAAAAATAAAGAAGCAACGAAAAGAAAAAGAGAAAAAAAAAAGGGTAACGACCACATGCTGCTTTCTTTTTCAAACCCCATCCGCAAATACGCAACCACAAAAGTTCCATAACCAGATTTCCCGCAGTTTGCCGTTTCCTCCCACCGTATCCCTACACCCAACCACTCAAACATAAACCAAATCAAACCACCAGCCGTTATCATCATCTCGAGCATCTCAAAGGCTCCATGTGAAGGTACGTAGGAAATGCCAAGTATATCGAAGTTAAAATCCCCCCTTCAACCTTTAGATTTTTTTTGCTCGTCTATAGTCATCCCACCCCGCATACATAGAAGCCGTCCGTGACTGAAGAAAGGAGAACGTGACAATCAATAAACCTGCCAATCCATTGCACCGCAAACGAAGATGCTCGTAAATACAGCCTTAAGCTTAGGCTGGAGATTTGCTTGGTGCACCAGTAGACGCACCATTTTGGCGTGCATCACCGCTGCTCATTGACAAGTTACCGATGCCGGAAGACAAAAATGCGAATGGGTCACTCTCTCCCTGGTTGGAGGAGTAGAAGTTGTTGGATGGACCAGCAGATGCTGGACCATTGCTAGCAGACTGGAAAGCAGCCTCAGCGGCACGGCTATCAAATGGACCAGCAGAATGAGCACCACCAGCTGGGCCGAAGTGAGTGTTCAAGCTTGGGTAAGGACCAGTTGCCGCTCCAAGACCAGATGGAAGTGCATAGGTGCTTGGTGGGCCACCGAAGTGTTGACCGTAGCCACCACCGGAGCCGAAACCGCCTGCTGCGGAGGCGAATGGGCCAGGACCTGGTGTACCGGCCATTGAGCCTGGACCCATGTTGTAGCCAGATGGAGGTTCCATTGGAGATGGGTAACCAGATTCAGCAACAACAGCGGCTCCTGCACGGCTAGCACCGCAACGAAGACAGCTGACGTTCTTGGCAAAGTTGTGGTAGCCACATCCCTCTGAACCACACTTCCAGTCACCAGCTCGGAAAGGAACCATGCCGCCACCTCCACCCATGCGTCCACCTCCATGTCCTCCCATACCGCCGTGGTGTCCCATGTGTTGCTGAGGAGGCATCATTGCTGGAGGACCGTAACCGTAGCCGCCACCGTAACCTCCCATGGCATCGCCTGATGGACCAGCACCCATCGCTGGGAAAGAGCATCGGAAGCATGCAGTTCGTCTCTGGAAGTTAGAGAATCCACAAGATGGGCAAGTCCAGTCTCCTGGGCGAGGACGGTTCTTGCTTGGTGGGAAAGGAGTAAGAATCTCAGCTGCGCGATCGAGAACGCGGCTAGATGATGGGGAGACCTCGATGGCCTTTTCGTTGAGAGCACGGCCGTTCATGCACAAGGATTCGGCAGCCTGATGTTTTGTTAGATTATGACCACGGACTTGGAAGAAAAGTGAAAGTTTGGGAAGGGATTTCATTATCAGTCGATCATAGAGTAACATGATGTACTCATAATTAGATATACTGATCGGTTGATGGACATTGCAATGGTAGCAGAAAAGAGTTAATGTGCAGGGGTGATTTCGTACCTCTTCATGGGAGGAGAAGACGGCAAAACCGGATCCAGTTGGCTTGTGTTGATCTGGGGTTCTGAGGGTCCAGAAAGCAATTGGACGACCACCGAATTGAGTGAACCAGCTCTCAAGCTCTGACTGAGTGGTGTCATGAGGAAGGCCAGCCATGTGAAGGACCTTACTGCGCTCAGACAGGAAAGCACGGACATCGGCACGCGCATCCATGGGTCTAGTAAGGACATCTGGGTGCTCATGTGGTGGTTGAGACTTGCGGATAAGACCGCGAAGAACTCTAGCCAAAGTGACAGCCTCCTCCATAGCTCTACGTGGAGAAGCTGGAGCTAATGCTTGGAGGTGGAAGGGAAGGTTGTGCTTGATTGGTGCACTAGCTTGAACTGGCTCGACCTCAAGAGCAGCACAGATGTTAGACAGCATTGATGGACCGAAAGGAAGAGACTCTGGGTGGTGTTGTTGCCATCTCTGATACTCGGTTCGGAGATCGAATGTGCGGGAGTGTTGGAGATATGGTGGTAGAACGACGGCCTTGTCGCGGGCCTCGCGTGGAAGTTGTACACGAAGGTCCCATGAGTCTAGTGTTACGAAAGAGAAATCGAGGTTCTTAGAGGTCAGGTGTTCGGCAGCAAAGGTATCGAATCGGTTGATGGCATCACGGAAGCTACCAGCATTGCGGACGTGTTCCCAAGTGAGCGTGGTCAAACTTGCTGTAGGGAGGTCTTGTTAGCTTTTGCAGGTTGGGGAGGAGTCGTGCATCGCGGTGCTCGTATGCGCCATGCCGCACAATGGACGAGTATGCAGACTAGAAGGTTCACTTACTGCAAAGAGGAGTAATGGGCGTGTTGACGGGTTTGACGAGGACACTTTCGCGGTGGAGCTGGCAAATGGAAGCGTCAGTCAAATTATGTTTCTTCCATGTCAACAGATTGACCTCTCTTTTTTTTTCAATTTACCTCATCGCAAGTCTTTCCATCAAGAAGAATCCAGCCCATCTCAATGGTCTCCGCAGAATCACGTGTGACATATACGCCATGTTCGTCACAGGTCGTCGCGATGTGAATGACGACGTATCTGTCGATGTTTTGACCTGGTGCTGTTTGAGGAGTGGCCATGATGTCGAAGGATATACGGGTCGACTAATTGAGAGCGAGTGTGTCGGGGGAAGTGAGGATTGGGGGTTTCTGCCTCGGCGACGACGATGTCTGGTGAGATAGAAGATACTCGGGGCCCTCCAATGGTAGTGGTGGTGGTGGTGATGGTGAAGGAGTAGGGAGGTGTTAATCACAGAGCGTGGTGTTGGAAGAAGAAATTAGTTGCGGAGCTTTGGACAAGGTTCAGATTCTGGTCCGTTAATGGTCAGTTGCTCCCAGTTGTTTAATGGTCACCGTACATCCGTACTTGTGCACATAATCAATCTCCGACTCGAGCACGAATTGGAACATATTGAACAATTATGAACAGTTTCTATGGGCGTGATGTATGTGAATAAGATCTGACAACCAAGGTGCATCCAAGGCGCATCCAAGGCGCAGTCAGAGTAAAATAGAGTAGATGCAGAAGATGCAGAGGAATACATCACATTCGAGCGACAGCTGGACAATCAACGGTCAACAATAATTTACTGCCTATGGACCCAAACATCCCCCTCTCTGTTTTCTTCCAATTTCTCTGGTACGGGAGGGACCCAGAGAAACGAGCAGATAATCATTTAAGGGCCCTGTACTTATACACCTTAGTGGGCAAAATCGACTGGCGAATCTGGCAATTCTTGATGTTCTTCCATGCTATGCATGAAAGCATGGTACGCGTCCCCGATAGAGCCCACGTATCTAGTCGTGTTCTCATCGATGGAGCGAAAACCAAACCAAAGAGACGGCGAGTATGGATATACAGAGGAAGTCGGGTAAGATAAATACGGATAGGCCGTAGAAGGAGGAGAAGAAGATGAGACTCGATCGACCGTGGAATAATGCTAAAATGACAATCCGCAGAGCATCGACTGATTATCTACCTGAGTGAAGTGTGTATGATTTCTTCATGTGCATCGGAAGCAGCTTAGCTAACATCGCCACAAGGACTTGGGATGGAAAGAGAAAAGTAAAAACATTATCGGCCCCAGAGTTACATGGCCCTTCATTCTACTTAGGTATGGTATCAGGACGGAGGGGGACGTAAATACTATGTAGTACGTAGTACATACCTTCTCATTATCAATCTAAAAAAAAATGTTTTTTTTTTGTTATGTTTTTGTTTAACCCCTCTCATTTTTGCAACTTTAGATAGACACGCATCAGTGACACGAGTTGATGTTAGAAACACAACAATTAGCAAGGTGAGTTGATCAGCCCGTCGCGTGCTGTGACGTGTATGGTAATACCTCTCATACGCCTTCCCAAAGGTTAGGGAAACGGTTCCAGCGATAGGGATATAGATAGGGGAGACATATCAAACGGTAAGTCTACGAACAGTCATAGCTGTGATGTATGTGCGCGCGCGCGCGTGTGTGTATATACATATATGTATGTATGTACATACATACATATGCATCTCCACATGTAGGTCATATGTAGCTATACGTAGCTACAAGTCATGAAGGGAGTAGCACTGCTTACTGTGTAGTGCGTACTGCACGACGTCAATATCGAACATGCAAGCTCGTTGCTACCGGCCTGCTTCTGGAAAGAAGGAGAAGAGCCACAGTAACAACAGTCATGAAATGGCTTGTTGTACACCATTGAATGATGCATTGCCCATCGGCGACATGCACGACTTGCAGATTTGTGCAGATGTGCATCACTGCAGCTGGTAGTCTCTATGTATGTAGGTATGTACATACACACACACATATGTATCTACATACAGAGAGGAAGGATGAAGGCAAATGGAATTGGCTGCTTGTACTCCCAACAGCCTCCTCTCTGAGACACACAGCTGTGAGAGAGAGTGTGTGCAAATGCTATCATACGAGCGTCACATCTCATAATTCCACGAGATTGCCATGCGCCGTACCACTGAACTGAAAAGAAAGTCAAGGGCGTTCTGGTTATGAGACGTCATAGACGATGGAGATAGGACGGAGTCAGGTATCACGAATTCACGTCGGGAATTGGTAAACACGCATCTCTTTTTCCTCTGGCAATATGGTGGTATCCCGTAAACTGTATGGTGTTCCATGGCTGTTGCACAAGAATACGAAGTCAGATTCGATACTGACTGGCGTACAAGAGTTCACCTATCAATGCCTCGACACAATCATTCAGGCAGAATTGATGGCTTCACTGAACCGAATGTCATGTTGGTCGTGTTGGTCAAGAATGAAATTTAGAGCATTTTATCAGGTCAATTAGCCAGCTCATGTCTAGTCGAGAGCCAGCTTGCACTCCAACTCACCACGCACATACACATAATAGACGTATACATAATACACATACACTTGCACATATATGTACACCTACACACCTACACACCTACACACATACGCACAGGACAGAGATTCGATTCGGATGCAAGAGGCCCAGCTCCGACGAACATCTGCTCCTCGCTCATACCCAGACTACACCGTATTCAATGGTATGGAGAAGGTCACGACCAATCGGGCGCGTGCCACGAGCGCGCGGAAGCACAGCACGCATAATTGAACTGCGTAGGTGCGTAGATAGAAGCTTTGACTCTGCCCAACAGCTCCTCTCCCCCCCCAGCATCCCACCAATAGTGCGGCGCTCCATGAGCAGGTCAGCATAGGAAGTGCAGCTGGTGAAAAAGGATTGACCCATTCAACGACCAGCATAAACCAGCCCCAGACAGCAGAAAAAGCGTAACGTCTCACAAAAACCTGCTTCGCCGGGGATGCACCTATGAACATCCATAGTGCCATACGGCTAAGGCACAGGAAATAATACATACGTATCTCGTCACAGAACTATTCTCAGCTGCTGCTATTTAGGGCAACACAGACTCCAACAAACCGTAAAGCTGCAAAACGGGCGTAACGCTGTCTCAATTAGGCAATGAATTGTCCAATTCTTCGTAATATGTCTCCAACCTCCAGCAAACATGTATGCAAGCCCTAACGTTGCAACTGTCATCGCCAGCCCGTCTCAGCCAGAGCCGACAGGTCGGCGAGAAGGAAATCCTCCGGCTGGGGGGCGAACAAAAGTGAGCTGTGCGCGCGGTGTGTCGAGATCGCACCGCATCTTCAGATCGTACATCGTCTGCGAGCACAACCGCTCCTGGAATCGATGGTGTCATGCTACAGCGCGCGAAACGTGAAGTTATTGGGCTGGCAAGGCTACATGCTTCCTGAAATTGGCTCAAGAGCTTTGCTGCGCGGCTGGCTGCAGGCACATCAATGGTCGACGAGGCTGAGCGCACCGTTGCATTGCTTCGGGCAGGATACTCCTGTGCAGGTATAAGGGAGGGTGAAATGTTCCTTAGAATGACAGATGATACATGTAAACTGAAATTTAATGAGAAAAGTACCAATTGCTACAAAAGCTCCGGTCCTTTCCGCCGTCCGTCAATCACATGTAGGCAAGATTCTGTTCAAAGTTAAACCCCAGCATTTCTACATCCATGTAACTATTTAGGGATTTTCTTGGGCAGCCACGTGCGGATTGAGAAAGAAAGAAAAATTGATTCTAAATTTGAAACTATGGTATTTGTAATCGACGTGAAGCAAATCCTTTCCTCCCTATCATGATCATAAGTGCATACGCCCAAACTCCCTCATGCGCCTGCCAAATAACCTTACTCCTACATTAAAGCACGTGTCCTTGTGATTCCATATGATCAAACCCCAATTCTGTGAATCCTCTCTCCCTGCATACGGATAGAAATTGTATCTCTTCTCTGAAGAACCAACAAAGCTCTGTTGAGAGCCTCTTCACTGAGACCCTGGCCTTCCACAAATTCTCTTCGGAGTTGCGCCAAGCTAATACTCCAGCCAACAGCAACGCGTCGCTTGAATGCTTCTTCAACCTTGTTGACCTCTTCATTTAGCTCCTTGCTGCCCTGGCTTTGTCCTTGGTTGACGGCGTCCATCGTAGAAGCCAGGAACAATCGAATCGCTTCGTCAACATGTGCTTCGCTGGCAATTGGAGATAAAGACAGCTTTGCGAGAGACTCCGTGATGCGAATAATAGCTTCAAGCTGACGAACTGTAATTGGGATCGAAGAGCGTTGGTTCGCAGAGATCTCAGCAGCATGAACTTGGCGACGAATTGACACAAAGTGGGAAGACAGTTTTTCCGCAGCTTCTGGAGAAAGGCGTGGCGCACAGCGTCTGGTTCAAATATTATCAGCCACTATGTTAGAGAGTTTTGAGATGGTAGTAACTTACGATTTGCAGTAGCTGATGTACCTCTTCATCTTCTCCACAGATATCTCGGACTCCACTTGCTCGTCAACTCCACGTCCTCCCATGTGAATGCCCATAACGTGTCGGGCTATCTTTTCATCACGGCCACGTTCATGCTCATCTCTTACAATAAAAATCATATCGAAACGCGACAGAATAGTAGTTTGGAAGTCGATATTTTCTCCAGGGGATTTGAGATCATCATAACGTCCAAAAATTGGATTAGCTGCCGCAAGGACAGATGTTCTTGCGTTGAGGATCGTTGTGATACCCGCCTTTGCAATGGAGATGGTTTGTTGTTCCATAGCTTCATGAATGGCGACTCTGTCCTCGTCTCTCATCTTGTCGAACTCATCAATACAGACAACTCCTCCATCAGCAAGAACCATGGCTCCTCCTTCAAGATAAAATTCTCTGGTAAGATGATCTCGTTGAACAGACGCCGTAAGACCGGCTGCAGACGAACCCTTTCCAGAAGTATAGATTGCAATAGGTGAGACCTTTTCCACAAACTTCAACAATTGGGATTTAGCAGTACCAGGATCTCCCAGCAACAGCACGTTGATATCTCCTCGAAGTTTCATGCCATCCGGCAGGATTTTCTTCGATCCACCCATAAGCAGACAAGCAATGGCTTTCTTAATATTGAGATTACCATAAATGGATGGTGCAATGCAGTTGGCGAAAACTTCGTAGAGATCCGGTCTCCTGCTCATCTCAAGAAATTCTTGTTCTTCTTCCTCTGAGAAGATAGCATTTCCCTTTGCGGTATGATCGACGTCGCTGTGAATCCCGACAGCTCGAATATAAGGGTGCTTAATAGCAACAGCAGATACGGAGGATGAGCTCTTAGACTGCTTATTGCTAAAGATGGAGTAAATCCCCATTATCGTGCATCGGGTTCCAGGGACCACACGATTTGTTAGATACCTCTCCGCAGAGACAATTACATGCCTGGGTAACTCTCCAACAGGTACTTGATCTGGGGCCTCTTGAAGTTTGATAATCTGTTGATCGATGAATTGTGACTTTTCATGCACCACAAAGTATGGATCCATTGGACATTGGTCGGAAAAGTCTGTAGGTGCTTTCTGTCTACCACAGATTCTTGGTAAAGTAACGCCAGTGAATCCGCCCATGACGGTTAAAGTTTGAACATGGTGGCAATTTCGACATTGAATGTATAATGCCGTAGATTTAGAGGAGAGCACTGATGCTCCAATGACGATACCTGGAATTCGAATCAAATGAGATATGCGCAGGGCATCGAGATCTCGGATCGACAATTCGGATGCTGTGGAGTGTAAAAGAAGCTGGTGTTCTGGGAGATCGAGATTCTCAGCTTTCACAGAAGGATACACTATGCGGTGGGTACACTTCTTTAAAGCCGCTTCGAACTGTGAGTGGAATTAGAAAGGTTTTCTGGCAAAATTTCAGGACTTCCGCACAAGTGGAATAATTTCTGCAGGCTCGGTGGTGAGTCTATGAGCAAGCTCTTCGTTATATGAGATTAAATGCGCAACATCGACATCGCAATAATATTGCTTGAGAAGGGCGTTCTCTCGAATTTGATCTCTGGGTGGGTATTAGCATCAATTTGGTCTTCATAACAGCTTCAACCTACCTGTAAATAAAGGCGTTATCGAGACGAAACTCTAGAATGAAATTTTGCAGCTGAGTTTGAATCTGGATACGGGAGTCTTCATTCTCGCCATAATCAGGAGCCAAGACGCTGAGGGAATACACTGATTGGCGATCCATTTTGTGTTGTTGTGGTTGTTTGTATGAAATCGTTGTATTGTCGAAGATTTGCACAACAACTCTTAAGCAGGAGTTAATTGAAAGTCGTGTCGCGTCGCAGCGCGTCTCAAGAACGCGTTGCCGATTTCGTGTAAAGTGGCGGGGCTATTAAGTTCCGACATTACTGCATTCGCCTAACAATCGAGGCTCTAATCAGCAAGAGCATCAAAGGATGATGCATGACAGTAATGATACATTGGCATCTAAATATCCGACTCCTTTTTGTTCAGCCTCTGAAAGGTCAATATTCAAATGTTAGGAGCACTTGAGGGCCAGCAATGATCTCACGGTGACAGTCAGTGAATGTCAACAGCGTCGTTGACCAGCCCAGAAGTGGCCTCCGTGGCCTTGAGAACATTATGTCCTCCTCAGCTACGCGGCAGTCAATAGACAGCCTTACATCGCCCACCTCCCCTTTACGAGACAATGAATACCCATTCCCGCGATACGATGCTTCGCAGAGACCTGGTTCAAGAGATAGATATAACATACGACGAGGATCGACCGCGAGCTCCATACATTCAATTGGTGGCGCCCTAGATAGCTCTACCTCTAGCTGGTCACAAGCCGTGAGCGAGTCTGGACAGAATGGTGAGCATCAGCTCCACATCTAAATTGAAGCTTCAGCTAACAGGTATTTTATTAAAGCCATATCAACACTTCTACAACCTCCAATTGTTCGAACCGGCCTCCTTCCCCATACCTCCGCCCCAGTTTCCAGTGCTCATAAGCCACCTACCGCACGAGACATACCACCCGTAACCCTCACGAATCTCCCACAGGTTGATGCTGGGGAATTCAAGTTCTATCTGAATCAGATTGGATCACTATATGATGCATCTCAACGAGCTAAGGAGAACGACGATGATAACGGTACACAACTATTCAGACGTGGGAGCAAACAGGATGACTTTGCCGATCTCGTCGAGAACGGTCTGGGAAAAGGAGCAGTGAGACCACGGGTGTCTAGAAATGCTTCATTGGCTTCCTTGAGATCACTGTCTGAGACTCCACAGCCCAGAAGGCGTTCAAGTGGTGGTGTTGGAAGGAGAACCGCACATGCGGTCACCCCCCTATCTACAATCCCAGGAGTCTACTTCGAGCCCGACTTTCATCTCGAAAACCCACGTACTTTTGACGTTGTCAGTGAAAGATCCGAGGTTGTGAGGCCAGCTCCTGGGACACCGGATGTAAAGCCGCCGAACGGTTCTGCAGCCGGACCTAGGAAAGCACTCGCAACAAACGCGATATTACAGGAAAAGCTCTCATGGTATATGGATACCATAGAAATACATCTGATCTCTTCTATATCTACGGCGTCGACATCTTTCTTTGCTGCGTTGGGGTCTTTGAGGGAATTACATACAGAAGCTGCCGAGTCCGTTACACGAATCAAAGGGCTGAGAGAAGAACTGGAGGCACTTGACAAGGAGATGGCGGTTGGTGGCCTTGGAATTGTGAATAAACGCCGACGAAGGGAGAACCTGAAACAGTTAGGCGACGCTGTACTCCAGCTTCGACGTGTGGTTGATGGGGTACAGCAATGTGAGACTCTTGCGGAGAGTGGTGATGTTGAGAAAGCATTGGATGCTATCGATGCCTTGGAAAAGCTCATTGCTGGTGAGGTAGATATTGAAGATACTAAAGGTTTGATTATCCTTCGTGATCTGCGAGGCGTCAAAGCGCTCGAAGGGATCACTGGGGAGCTCGACTCATTACGATTCCGAATTGGAAAAACCTACGAATCTCGATTTCTCAACTCTCTATTGGCAGATCTGCGCCAACACGTCACATCAGTATCTGCAGCAGATACTTTACATCGTTGGAGTAATGCTTCACAAAGATCAAGGGGCGTGATGGGACTTGAATCATTGGCCCCTCCAACATATATAAACCTCACTGATGAGTTCCGATCTGAAATGCTTGCGCAGATCAATGGGCTCCATCGTGCCAATCATACCTCTGCTGCTACTACCGTGTACAGAGACCAGGTTCTTCGTGAGGTGAAAGCTATCATTCGAAAACCGCTTCCTAGCTCCAGTGACGACGACCGAGACTCCATGATGTCAGCATCTACTGTTGGTGGACGTCAGCTCTCTCAACAAGAAAAGTCGTCGATCCTCGCCCGAAATCTACGCAATTTAGAGCCAGAAGATGCTGAGGACCTCCTGGTGAAGATATACATTGGAGTTGGAGAGACTCTACGTCGATTGGGTACTCAAGTAAAAGTCTTACTAGATGTCACCAGTACTCTGGGTGACCCTTCTGATCCATTGCGATCACCGCCTCGTAGTCCCAATCCCAGTATGGGCTCTATTGCTGGTCGTGTAAATGGAGGTAGGACACGCAGTAACTCGGCACTGGAAATCCAAGAGGAGATGCATCAGGCACTTGACATGTCCAATCTACTTGGTCAATCAGTCGACATGGCACAGAACCAGATTGTTAAGGTTTTGCGAGTCCGTTCTGAGCAAAGTATTCATCAGCCTCTCCCCCGTTTCCTACGCTATTTTACGCTTAATTTACTCTTTGCCAATGAATGCGAGGCCGTTTCCGGTCGTAGCGGTACCTCTTTGAAGAACATCGTCAATGGCCATATCAAGGACTTCGTTCAACAATATGGAGATTCGGAACGCCAAAAGCTTGCACAGGGCATGGAAGCCGATCAATGGAGCGCTAAGGATTTCACCGAGTCGGATTCATCAATCCTCTCTCGAATTCTTGAAGCCGGTACCATAGATGCTGTGTCTTGGACAAACAGCAGCAAGGTATGGCTTCCATACTCTGAGGATTTGCCTGTGCAGGCCAACGGGACTACCACAACCATCAATGGAAAGGCTACAACAAGATCAGCCTCTATTGGTACTGAGTCCTTTATTCTTCCTGGTTCAGCTATATTATGTCTCCATGGCATTAATGGGTTCCTTCACCTCACAACTGGTATACCATCTATGGCTCGCGAAATTGGCACTTCTCTTTTAGAATACCTGAAGCTCTTTAACTCTCGTTGCACACAACTCATTCTTGGCGCTGGCGCCACTCGTTCTGCAGGCCTTAAGAATATTACGACCAAACACTTAGCCCTTGCGAGTCAAACTCTTTCTTTTGTGTCAGCATTGATACCGCATATCCGAGATTTTATAAATCGTCATGCAGGTCCCAATGCTTCCACACTAAGTGTTGAGTTTGATAGGCTTCAACATCTATTCCAGGATCATCAAAACAGCATCTTTGACAAGTTCGTCGATATCATGAGTGGAAGAGCAACAACACATGCTAAGTCTATGCGACAGATTAAATGGGATGAAAAGAACCAAGTCACAAGTGTGAATCCTTACATGGAGACTTTGGTGAAGGAGACCAGCACTCTCTATCGTGTTTTGTCAAAGCATTTATCCGAACAAACCGTGTTGCAAATCATGAACCCTGTCTTCAAGAACTACCGCGAACAATGGGGTCAAGCATTTAATGAGGTGGAGGTCGAAACCCAACTCGGCAAAGACAGGTAATTACCCCAACCTTCATTAAGTCAAGTAACAACTAACAACGTCCAGGTTACAGCAAGACGCTGAATTCTTCTGCGTAAGAATCAGCAAGCTCGAAGGCTCTGGCGATCTAGGGGCGCATATCCTCGAAATCGTATCACGGAAAACAATTAAAGCCCTGCCCCAACCGCCATCATTGGAGAAAGCCCTCCCGGCAATCGAGATTCGCCCTGAAGTACCGCAGAAAGACACGCCCAACGAGAAAGCACTAAAAATTGGAATGCCTCCCAAGGAGGCTATAATTACACCGTTGCCTTCTACACCTTTGCCGATGGAATCTGCACGTATCCCAGATATACAAATCGAAGAACCCGAGTTCAAACCCGAGTCAGAAGAGACGAGTACTACGACTACACCTAATCCTGAAGCTGTGAATCAAGATGAGAAGGAGAAGGAGGAGGAGGAGAAGGAGAAAGAGAAAGAGAAGGAAAATGGAGATAATTAGATACCATTGAACGTTGTAATCATCACCACATAGCGCATATCTGATTTCCACAACCGAGCAACTTATGTATATACGTTATTGAATTGTCTGGATTTACTAGTAATTTCTCCCTATATACGGTCCCTGACAGTTCCCGCCCACCAGTTCCTCCTCCTTCCAAAATCAGAAGCAGACATTAACCCATCAAACTTTTACCAGCTTTCATTGGAACCAATTTCAGCTAAATAAATACAATGCCACATAGTCTTGCATACAATGCATCATATGCCCCTTTCATTCACTTCGTTTATTACTCTCTAAAAGCATCTTAACTAGCAGCATATGCTGCGAAGACATATATATTCCTAGTTGTATTCTATTAGAGGTGATGGGGCTTACTAGGTCTCCATGTGTAGTCCGAGGTCATTCAGAAGGCGGCACGACAATTACTCCGTAACACAGCCATAGATTGCCAGAAATTATTAGTATCGCTTTTCAAAATAGTAATTCATTTGTAGATTTAAATGCACAAGAACTTAAAATGTCTGTAACTTATTCCCTTTTTCTTGGGGAGGATGGGGGTTAGGCTTAAAGAAACTGTATGCAATCACGGAATACGTACACTTCATTGTTATATTTCAAAGTCAACCATAATTTAACTCCAAAGCCTACGAGCGACCTATCAATAACAATAACATGGTGCCAGTTAGATTCATACACTCTAGATGCACGCTATAAATAGAGAGAACCGAGAGCTCAATGTTAATAACTGCCATTGCAAATGGTATGTTATTGTTATTGAATTATTCTATAACTCTTTGCTTTGTTACGAAGGTACGTAGGCCATCAAGGTGCAGAATAATTGATCAAAGAAAGACATAAAAGGTTTAAGTCATTCAATGAGCTTGCAAGAACATCTAACCATATCGCCGTTGAGCAAAATGTGGCGCTCTTCTGTGAGGATCAGTAGAAGACCTTAAAAACTACTCTCCTTACCCCTATTCACCAACATGCCCTTATTCGTAACTCGGCCTTTCTTCCTTCAGCACCAATGCGCATCCACCCCCGTTCGATCATCCAATACCACACAATGCGCATTACACCTCAAAAGGGGCCCCAAGCACAGCCCGGAGTGGTGGCAGCCATATGCGGTGCAAGCGGCAGGAATGAAAAGGAAACACACAGGGTGAAGATGTCGGCAGGATGAGACTCGAGGTAACACGGTGCACACAACGACAATTTAGGTGCGATTGCGGGAGTCTCAGAATTAGGGCCTTAAGATTGGCGAGGACCCGACGTGCGAGGTTGCACACGTTGGGAAAGCTTGGCAAGACGATCATTTATTTCCCCGACGATGCGACGACTAGGGTCTGTCCGACAACATGATGTTCGTCGTGATTTTGTTCGATGTTGAACTGCTAATTTGATGCACTCATTGGAACTGGAACAGGGAGCATGAGAATTGGTGAGAATAATTTGAGTGGTTGAAGGTTATTTTAAAGGGGCAATGGGATCATAGGCTGTGGAGTTTGTGCGATCATGACAAATATACAGATGGCTAAATCTGACTCATCGCATGATGAAACTATCAGTAACCCACGCATCACATTCAGTCACATTACAAGGCATTGGGGACAACGAATATCTATGTGTGAAAATTTTGTATTCTAATTGTTGCAAGCAACAAACTCGACGTCATCTAAGATGGCACGGGATGTTGAAGAACGAGAAAAAAAGAACTGTGTAGAAGATGTAGACCGACGAGGTCGAAAAACATTGCAACTATAAACAGCGAAGAAGTATAAGTGGTATAGTATAATATCCCCCAAAATGGTATAATGAAGCAATCGCGCCTGTTCCGTGAACCCGAAACTTTTTTTTTCCCCCTCTATAGTCGTCCATATGTCGTATAGAAATCATGACAAGAATTGAACTTGTTTGCAGCCAAGTCATTCCAGGCGGGGTTGGCAGATCAGACACAGCAGATCAATGCCCCCGGATCCTCAAAATGAGGATGGGAATTTACTGTTGCTTGGAGAAGACCTCACGGCCGACTTTAGCGGCGGAGTCGTCGGCAGCGCGAGCTGGAATTACGGCTCCACCACGCTTGCCCTTAGAGGAAGAGAGGTTACCGAGAAGGCAGATGAGATCAGACTCGGAGGAGGACTGGGTCTGGATATCATCCCACTTGTTGTAGGCGTTGTCGCAAGGGAAGGTCTGGCAACCAGAGACTGGGGTCTTGGAAGAGGCTGGGTAGAGCTCCTTGACGTTGCTGTTGTCATCTGGGTCGACAATAGCGGAGACATCAAACCAAACGGCGGTCTCGCCCCATCCAGCAAAAGAGACCTCTCCGAGCATACCTGGGGTGTTCTCGGCACCCTCCTCGATAGCGTAGAAGTTACCGATCCAAGCACTTGGGAAAGTGACGTTCTTGGATCCAAGACCATCAACGGTAATAGAGGTGATGTCAGATTGACCCTCTTGAGGGGTGAAGTAGATAGTGCGCTGAATAGAGTCCTGGTTGACAAACTCAACGCTGTTGGCAACAGCCTGGGTGGCCATGATGGCGAGAGTGAAAGCGGTGGCGATGAACTGCATGTTTGCGGTTTGTATTTGCAAGTTGATTTTGGAAAAGGATAGTAATGTAGCGTGAAGCTGAATGATCAAGTATCTGTTGATAAGATTGTGAAGCGTGATTGAGCGGTATAGCTGAAATCGGACTTGTCGTCAAGACTGTGCTGTCGCGGACAGATGTGATGTAGTTGGTATGTAGGGAATGTGTCGATCACGGATCGATAGTTTGCAATGAAAGCAGAAGGAGTGTGAGAACTCGTCGATGTCTTTTGTCAAATGATTGTGGGTGAAGGATCAAGAAAGAGAATTATGGCGGGGGATCAGCAGAGTCTATATACACCTGTATTGCCCCAATAGAGTAACCACTGTATGGGGGTAATACATAACACAGCAAGCCACATCCCGGCATTTGCTCGGACTCTTCCATGAGAGTGGG
Organism: Allantophomopsis lycopodina; assembly: GCA_024752465.1. Classification (NCBI taxonomy): domain Eukaryota; kingdom Fungi; phylum Ascomycota; class Leotiomycetes; order Phacidiales; family Phacidiaceae; genus Allantophomopsis; species Allantophomopsis lycopodina. Next base: position 1,220,079 of record CP103016.1, read on the forward strand.
GATGAATAAGACCGCCGATGCTTAGGCCGATCCTACGGACGTTTGAAAACTGAAGAGAGGCTTGAGGACAGGGGTCAAAGCTCGTTGTTAGGCTTTGTGTTCCTGGCGTACGGAAGGATGGAGCACTAGACAGGGAAGACTAGAAAGAGAGAAGAACTTGCCATAAACTTATTGGGAACCAAGCGGAATGCTGCGTGAAAGATTTCGCAGTGGAGGGAATTTTGGCGTGCACGGCGTGTGTTTTGCCTTCTTTGGCTGCGGCTTTGGCTATGATAGCTTATTGAAGCTCACGTTTTGTGATCGAGTCTGCACGGCTAGGATCTTAAGCAAAGCTCAGCACATTTTCAGCACATGTGCCAGGGACCCGAAGTGTATGCAGGAAACAAAGGCAACGTGTCGGACATGGTAGAGCAAAAACACAGTCTGACCCGTGGATGCGGTGCTCAGATTTGAGGACGTAAGGTCGGCATCATTTGCTGGCAAGGCAGTCAATCATCTTTCCAAGAGCAATAACAAAGCCCCGGGTGTCTCCACAACGGGTGGGATGAGACGAGGTCGAACAGGCGTTCCCGGGTGCAGCGACAAAAGCCTGCAAAGACTCTGTCTGGTGGCTTCGATTGGATGACGAAAGCATTCGTACCTGGCACTAATCTATTAGTCCTATGGGTAGGGCATATGCCTGGCACGGGAGCCACTCAGCCTTTCAAGGGCCACGATATGTATGTATGTCCAGCGCACCTCCATCCCATGAAAAGGTATGAAGGAGAAATCAAGGTTAGAGCTCCGGGAAGGCCACACAGGAAAACCTACCATTTGATAGATGTGATAAGAAACGCAGCAAGTTCTGCACACAGTCATCCAATGAAGGTTGTAAGGCTTTTACGAGGGTGCGCTGTTCCTGGAAAAGGTCACGGCTCCCCCTGGACCTCTCGCTTGTTCATCCTTTTTCGTCAGCGCCTGTATGCCTGCGTGCCTGTAGTGCCTGTCAATCCAACTCGCTGTGTTCCTGTGCCTGATCGCTCCGTCGCTCCATCGGTCCATCGCCCAGTGTCCACCCACTGCGATGCCCTAGCCAGTCAGCCGTCGATTTGATGTACGCACTTAATCGGGAGACATGTCTTTCATACCACGCGTTACTCGCTCGGCTTCTGCCAGCCACGGGTCTTTCTAAGACAAAAGATGAAGTATGTACTATGTACAACCATCTGAATCCATGTCTATTGAGTATTGCGTTGCCTTATATTCGTTGTTAGGCTGAAACAAACTGGTGCTCCTTTCCAAAAATAATACACACTCTCTCTCTTTCAAGGAAAGGGAAACAAGGAAAAACAAGGAAACAATGGCTATCATTACGAGGTACCCATTGTATGCGGTCAAAGAGTTGTGTTTCTGAAGGCAAGCGAAAGTTTCTTGCGGCAATTGCCAGTGCTCAGCATAACTGTTGACGACCTGTGCTCCCCGAAACTCGAAATGTCACGGAAAGTCTAGATTCCCAGATGCGCACATAGGTACTGGAAGAAGTGTTCATAAGCCGAGTTTCGGTCGATGAGCGAATCATCATAGGCCGCAATAATGGATGAAGAAAATTTTGAAATTTCAACTAATCATGGCATCAGCAAAAGAGTCGGTGGAATTGTATCGAATCATGCACGAGACCATCAATTTTCTCTAAAAAAAAATTAATTAACCAAAAATCAAAATAAAAAAAGACTGCATTGTCATTAAATCACTGTCATCTCAGAGGACATTGGTTGCTTGTTACCTTTGTGGGTATGTTGTAAAAGTTAGCAAAGAATATAATTTGTTCTGTAGGGGGGCCTTGAAACCAGCCTGGTTAGCAAGCGACGTGGATGAGGTGGCCGGCCTGAAAGGTCTTCTGAGCCTTCTCGACCAAAGTAAGACTCGAAAACAGCACATGGTAGGTCCAAGAGAGTTTACCGATGAGCAGGCTTCGGAATATGTTCTCCATGCGGCTACTGGACAGCAAATTCTGTTCGATAGTCCTTTCAGCACACTCGCAGAGTTTTCAATACTTAGTTCTTATCGCCGAATAGACGCGGCCAAATCGGATTATTCACCAAGAGATCGGAGACCGTTTTTGCCATCTACAGACTTGGCAGCAAGTCGTCAATCCATATCCGAATGCCGTCCGCAAGTGCCTAGGCGCGGGATCTGAGGCCTGGAAGGTCGACCGCTGCACACGGTTGGCGGTAAGCACAGGATGTCGCATCTCCCGCCGCACGCAAATCCGCACCGAGCGTAAGTTCTTTACTATTGTGGTACTGTGAGTAACACAACGCGTAAGTAAAAAAAAAACTTGATGCCTTGAAATGGTATCTTAAAGCCGCCTGCATCTTCGAGTTTCTGTTCGCGCGGGGTTAGAGGAGAGCGACTTTCTTCTTGCTTGCTTACCTACTCACTGCATAGAAGTTCGCATCATGGATTGGGTGGAAGGAATATCCAGCTCCGAGTGGTCAAGCCCATGTTGTCCCTGAGATCCGACCTTGTCAAGCGAGTTCTTTTCATGCACGCATCTGTGGGACGATGTGATGGAAATGCCTTTTGGGACCATAGAGTTGGTGCTGACTTGCAGTCGGGTAGTTCCTGAGACCTTCCGTAACAGGGACATACAGCGTACAGCGTACAGCGTCCAGCATACAGATGTAGTACAGTATTCACATGCGGTTTGAAGTTTGCATGTGAATGTTGCTTCTGCATTATCAGCTAGCATGCACTGCGATATCTACTCACTACTAAGCAAAGAGTTTGATATCAGTCCCTGATGAGAGGATATGGTGATATGCACATCTTTCACAGAATGTTGAGTGGTGAAATGTTGGATAATGTTGGATATGCCAGCAAATGATAGTGTGTGCACCAGTGTTGGAGTCTCAGCACACTGCTTTCAGCCTGCGAGTGGCGGCATGGCAGTATCTCGGCGTTCTTATGGGGCTGCAAACTGTGAGCAGGCACCGCACATGAGTTGAGATACATAGTAGTATCCGTGACATTGGTAAACTTGCACCAAGTGGCTGGCTACCTCAGCACATGGTGCTCTCTTTGGAGATGAAAGATGGAGAAGTCCCGAGAGATTATCTACAAAAGTAGCGTTTGGCGCCTAGTGCTTGTATCTTGAGCAGACGGGGTACAAACTGAATTGAAGTATACATACTCACGTAGTAGAGTAATGGGGTATGAAGTTGGGGAGCGCCTGCTGCGCGGAGGAAGTTGCTCAAGCTTCCTTAATGCTTACGGAGTCGACCAAGTAGAGAGCTCTTGGGAAAATGCATTTGTGTACCAGCAAGAACCCTCTCCGCACCAGAGATTCTAGGCTTCACGGTTGCATCCTCAAGAGTGGATTGCTGGGCTCCATGAATAGCAAACCTGCTGGTGTTGATGCCTTGGCAGATTCTCCGTGGGCGAGTTGGAAGTTGGAAGAAGGGAGCGAGCTATCTTTCTTTACCTTTCTTTTGTTTGGATGGATAGCGGGCATATGGCTGGGCACCTGGGGCACAGAATTTTGTGCCAAGTGTGTATAGCAGCATAAGTAAGCAGATGAAAACTCTGCACAATTCTGGTCCATTGGTGCATCGCACACCCCATGAAATATGCTGTGCTTGCACGTAAAGCTGTCGACGAAATACTTTCAGGAAGTACCTCCGAACGGCGTGATAATGGAAGAGCCGAGGTCTTTGATGGCTCTGGACGAAGAGTGAAGAGTTGAGTACAATCGTGGCAATTTGCCTGGATTGAATGGGCACTGGAGTCCGATGTTGAGGAGGAAGCCAGTGACCGACGGTCCTGGAAGGCATGGGAATCGACGGGGCGTTGAATACAGCAAGTGTGTAAGACGATATGCTGTGTACTTTGAGAGTGTATGATGCATGCAACACCACAATCCAACAAAAGTGTACACCAGCAGAAGTGGGTACGTGGGAGCGTGTACGGCGCGTGGGAGATGCGGGTACGTCTACAGTACAATGAGGCACTCACTCTCTACACGTATACACATACATACACACATAATAAAGTACGTATGCATAAATACCTAATAGAATACTTACGTAGTAGGACAATACTGTAAATCCTCTGTTCCATCGTGCCGTAGATACCGTGAACACTTGCGCTCCTCGGCCTCACTCTTTGAGAGGGCGTACGCCAGCTCCCACTCTCCTTGCCACTGTTATGGCACTGCTACGCCTCAGCTCCAGCGTGTTCTTTGCAACTCTAGGGGCAATTCGCGCTGAAAACATCGTCAATCGAACTGGAAAAGCACCCTGAATCATGGGCTCCAACGCTAAGATCCTTTCACAAAGTGGGCGGGTTTGATGATAGTATGCTCAAATATGCACACGAATACCCACCATACTCTACTTACTACATACATGCACCCCCCGAGTCGCACAAAGTGCTACAATATGTCTGCGTACTACAGAATACTTGTAGCAAGGGAGAAGAAAAAAAGAGAGGATAGCGGGGAATCAATGCCAAATAGAAATATGTGGGCATATGTATGTCCATGCCTTTGCACTTATCGTCAACGCCATCGCGCCTCTACCACATCAACTTCGTTATCGCGGCAATGGTGCAATAGTGGAAGAGCCCACGCCGAGGTATTCCGGCATGTCTCCTGTGGAGTGAACGAAGAATATACAGGCCGACTATTGGAATATTATTCCCCTAACGCAACGACGAGATGTAGTCGGAGGCGTATTAGCTGCAGCAGTATGTGCCGAAACAACGAGAAGGCCCATCCACCCCCTCCTTGGCCTTCCGAGTATGTGTAAAACTTTTCGAGTCGGAAAAGTGGGAAGGTTGTTAAGCAAATTCTTGAGGCATATTTCTCTACAGAAATGCCATGCCTACCTTGCTGTCAGCATTCAGGGACGAGGGGAAGGGTGAATGATACTGTGGTCACCCACATATGTTGTGTAAGTTTGTGTACCGAGGAGAACTGAAGAGCAAAATACATTGTTGTTATCTTGTTACTGAGTATTTCATTCTCCCAACAAATTTGAAAAGAGTTCCGTTCCCCTCATCTTCAAAGATCAGCCTCGGTATCCGTGATAATGGCGATGAAGGATCAGCCATAATGCACAACAGCATTCAATCGTCCGATGGCTGCATACTAGACATAATCCCATTTCGAATGAAGTCATATGATGATTTGGTGCACGATGAGTGCTCAGCGACCTCAGCTTGATGGGACAGTAAGACAGCAGCAAGCTTCTACTCCATGTCTCACCAAGAGCAACGACAAAAGGCTAAATATACCTCCAGCTTCAAAAGACGTATGTGTCTGTTGGCAGACAAGCTCTATCGTTTTCATGATGCGCCTTTATTGGCATCTCCCCACATCGCGAGAAAGCGGAGAAATAAAACTTGATATGTCTCGTTTCATCGTTTCATCGTCTCGTTGTCTTATTATTGTCATATTGTCCCTTCATCGTTTTTCTTTTTCGTTCTTTTAATTTTGCTTTTTTCCATTTAATCTCTTATCAGAAATAGAGTCTTTTGTCTCACAGTTTTGCTAAGATAATACACCTCGTATTTATTATCTTGTTCCGACCAAGGTCGTCTCGATATTTATAACTATTTTTATTGTTACTGCCAAATCAGAATGCTTCTCCTGAAAATCTTCCTCGTATAAGACTGTATAAAGGGTCATAAGCCTACCTTGGGAGAACCTTTCTTGAGAAGAGGCAAAGACGATAGCGGCATTATTGGATGGTTGATTTTGTGTGAAGCCTTCTACTCTACACAAATACTCTCCCTTTTAGCTCCATGTCTTTCCTGTTTAATTTATGGGAGTATACAACGATGATGAGAGGAGGCGGCGACGGCGGCGGAGTGGAGTCTGCTTGGTACGCAAAGACTTTTCTCAAAACTCGACGAGGCACCCTACGTCATAGTGGAAGGGGACAAAGAAATCTGGATCAAGAGAAGCGAGGCTCGTGTTCTATTAATGTATGTTATTGATTCGACTGCCCAGGAGGCTGATCTCAGTATAGTATGAGTCAATAGGTCAAGTCATAGAACACTACTATGTAGAGTAGTATTGTGTAGAGGCTGGAAAAGATATCCACAATGCCATGCCGACCGACATTTTCCGCAAAACCTTATTGTGGCGACGTAACGAATAATGGTGATTGGCGAAGGTGACTTCCTTGAAGAGGGCTTTTCGCTTCATGTAATCCAGATCAGGCAAGAGAAGCCAGTAGATGAAGTAGCTCTACATGAATTCTTGCTTTTCTAGATTTTCTAGAAGACCATGACAAACGGATAGTCAACGGTCCTATGAATGGGGGTCAATTATGAGTAACTAAGGCTGTGTGAGATACGGATGACGAGAGGGTTTGCATTCTATTTATGCCATTTCTCGTATTGGGCTTGATCCTTCTACGCCGCCAGTACTCGATACGGAGTAGAGGTGCGGTGGTGTCGACTCGACGGTGAGGAAGGCGGGCGAAGACTAAACTCGGCCTGGTCGACATTGTGAGTTGTTGAAGTGAAGAGTCTCTGAAAGATCGTCTGCCCAGTGTATACCTTAGCAGGATAACGCAAAAGTAAATAGTAGCCAAATAACAATAGTCGTGTAAGTTATTCGTTCCGACGTTAGAGTGGCGCCTAATGAAAAGCCTCGTCTACCTGCCTGGTGAGTAATATGTATTTACTCTGGTGCTCTGTACATATATGTAGGTACTACGTACAGGTGGTGCTGTATTATTATTAAGTATCTAAGTAGCTGTAAGCTTAGAGCACCAGAGCAACAACACGCGATCGATTAATCACCTTATCTATCTACGTAAGTAGTATGTACCTTATTTTCTCACCGTCGATTCTCGCCACGAAACACCAAAAAAAGAATCATCGTTTATCAAATTGATCAGGAAATATTGATTCATTGTCACTTCACCCACGAGAGTGTCACGATATTCTCTTTTCTACCACATACATAGGTAGTTGGGAAGGGTAGCATTATAATAGCATTCTCACTTCCAAGACACAAAGCACCCCACCATCATGTATTTCGTGTGCCCCACCACCACCACCACACATCATAGCTCAGATCGATGAGCAGTTCAAGAGCCTCCGCAGCCTCCGTACGAGGTGGCTTATTATTTCTGAGCTAAATCATCACAAATCATCATCTATAGCCTTAACTACACCTTGTGATAGCAATAGTCTACTGCCATACTACCGTCTGCTCCAGTCCAACAAGCCTTGAAGCTTCTTGCTACTCCACCAGCTCCATTTACATCATCTCCTACCGTGTTCGCCAGCTTCGCCCACACTGCGAGCCGTTTAGCTGAGCACAGTCACATCTTTAACTCAGGAAACTACACGACACGGACTCCAATGAGAACAGTGTGCCTTGGCGGGGAATATTCGCGCACAATCAACAAGAGTCTTTGTTGATGCCGTCTGCTTGCCGCTCACCTATGTGGTCTCGTCCCAAAGTTCTAGAGGGGAAACTCTCGTAAGATGGCTTCTTGTGCTTATTCACTTGTAGGCTATGGCATCGTTAAGCCCTTTCCAAGGGCAACCGAAATAGTATCATGAAGAGTGGCTGTTGACGGCTGTCCAATTGATAGACTACATACAGGAATCATAGGAACTATCCTGACTGCGAAGCGGTCGTCCCAGTCAGTTGCACTTTCCCGCCATCACGAATGACTACGTAGAAACAGGCGATTGTAATTCATCTGAGGTAAGTACTCCATGAGGAAGTGTGGGTATAACTTTCCTGCCGTGATAGAGATCTTGGTTCTATAAGATCCCCCCATCCTGTCCTCTCTTCTCTTCTTCTTCCTCTTCTTCTCATCATCAACGGCATCTCTCGTCTTCTGTTCTCATCAGTTCTTTGGTTGGAAGTTCACCTTCTTATACTTTCGCTTTTCACACTCGCTTTCGGAAAAAGAAACACTCGTTCAAGATGAAGTCCTTTACTTCTATCATCCCGGCATTTGGCCTTGTCGCCATGGCCAGTGCTAAGATGCATGCTGCTCAGTCATACCCAAATGTCACTCAATCTCATCCAGCTGTCTATGGATCCGATACTGGACCTGAAGCAACTGTCACTGAGTACTCTGTTGTCGAGACTTTGACGACTTATTGCCCTGAGCCAACTACGTTGACCTATGGCACCAAGACATACACCGTCACCAAACCAACAACTCTCATCATCAGTGGTAAGAAAAGCGAATTGATTGTATCAAATGGTATATCTAACATGAGCAGACTGCCCATGTACTGTTAAAGCATCCACCTCAGCTACCAAGCCACCAACAACCTATACTCCTCCTCCTCCTCCCCCCATCCCATCTTCTTATAGCTCAATCTACTACTCTGAGAACGCCACTACTGAGTACTACACTGAGATTGTTGCTACTCTGACTACCTACTGCCCGGCTCCGACTACTCTCACCCACGGCACCAACACCTACACAGTCACCAAGCCAACTACTTTGACCATCACTGACTGCCCATGCACTGTTAGCAAACCGCTGACTACCGCTACAACTGTCTCACAATACACCAGCATTGTCAAACCGACAACCACCGTCTCACCAGTTGTCTATACTAGTATCTATACTCCACCCTCAGCCAACAGTACCTACTACATCACTGAGACCGTTTCTACCCTGACAACCTATTGCCCAGCTCCAACAGTTGTCACTCATGGTACCAACACTTACACTGTCACTGAGGCTACTACTCTGACCATCACTGGTAAGTCATGACAGAATCCTGCTTGCATTCAATATTTGCTTACCTCCCTTCGTCAGACTGCCCATGCACTGTGACCAAACCAGTTACCACCACTGCTACTGCTCCACCGGTTGTGTATACAAGCATTTACACCCCACCAACTATCTATAGCTTCTTCAACAAGACTATTACCTACACCCCTTCGGCTTCTGCTCCAGTTGTCACTCCCGTTACAACTGCTATCTACTCAACTATCACCACTTATTGCCCATCCTCCACGGTCATCACTGTTGAAAACCAAACCTATAGCATCCCGTCTTCCGGTACCTACACTATTACCCATAGTTACAGCAGTGTTATTGTTTCAACTGTTTCTCCATCAGTGACGCCTGTCGTCACTGTTGAAACCTCCTCTGTCCCAATCGTTTTCGTGCCTTCAACTGCTCCAGTCTCTTCTGTTCCAGCTGTTTCAACCACAGCTGCCACCTCATTCGGCACTGTTTCCAGAACTCCATCTGCCACCACTAGTGGACCAGCTCAAGTCACTGTTAACGCCGCCAACAAGCTTGGCTCTGCCTTCGGAGTCATTGCCGCTGCCGGTGCAGCCGCTTTCATCTTGTAAATGATGACTTAACAACCTGGAGGCTTAGATTTTGTATTTAATATATGGGAAATTTTGGTCAATGATGGACATAAAGTCTGCATTGCAAACAACGATATGTGGTGCGGTCTTGTTGTCATTCTCACGTTATGTTTTTGTCTTTGCATTTTTTTCCTGTTCTTTCCGTCAATACAGCGACGATGAAACTCCAAAAAACCTTGCTAGACTTTGGAAGCTATCGAAGCATGTATGTTTATTGCTATCATAATTGTGTGAAGGTAGAGTGGCTTTTATGTTATGCCCGACTACGTTGATAATCACATGAGAATAGAAGAGAAAAAGCGTATATATTCAAAGAATTAATATTTTGCTCTTTATATTGAACCGGGAGTAAAAAATTATGACTATTTACTTTTTCCTTCGATTCCAAGGGTTGACTCAAGTGATGAGGTTAGAAGTGTTGTGTGATAGATACACAGTACAGTCATCCCTTAGTGTACATTCATTCATTCCTTAACGGAAGTAATCATAAGAATACTACCACCGTCCAGAAATCTCTAAATTGAGGGGAAGTTGAAAGCAAGAGACTAGGATATACCTTGTACTACTATATACACGACCGTTCATGGGATGATTTACTTTAGTATTGGACGTCACTACTTACAAGTATATCAGATAGTAAGTGAAGTGTTCCGAGGATGACTTCCATGTAGAGTTCTTGCGAATGATAGATTCCTACACTTATGTATATATCATATATTGTGAAGGTATGGAGTATAATCTGTCAGGATGCTTCATCCTGTGGATAAAATATAAACCAAAAATCGACATTGATATTCCTTTACAAAATCCCATTTCATGGTGGTTGTTATTGTATCATAGCAACCAGCCGTAAGGTATTATCACTCGATTTTGATACTAGGTCTGCCAGTACTTGAAAATTCAATTCGACCAATATTCAGAAAAAATGTGAAAGACGTTGGTTTATCGAATTATCTTGTGCTTCCTATCAACGAATAGAGACCACCGCTGCAGCTTAATTATCATATTTAAGAGTCTCTTGGATAATATAAAGAGATTGCATGTGAGGGGCCTGACGCTTAAGCTTATCAGACTCTACCACATAAATCATACCAAAATTCGGCATCCCTCACTTTATTGCACATACACATAGTTTACTTTTGATGACATATTTTTATTTTATTTTAAATGTGAACGCCTACAGCATACCTTGCTAACTACTCAACTACACAAAAGAGTAGTTACATGTTCCCCTCTCTTTGAGACTTTGTGCAATACAGCTACCTCGGCTTTGTGCTATCTAGTATGAGAAGCTAGACAAACACGTATGCTAAGTCTTAACTAAAGCAATGCTAAGGGGGTAACAAAGAAACGAAGGAGAATTCTCCAAATGAATCAGAAGTGAATCCATGGTATGTTTCTAACTTGTCGTTGCTGCAGCGTTACACTGGGTTTCTTGATCCTCACACTGAGAAACGCCTCCGGAAAGAGTACCAGAATTGGCGGCATCAGCACATGCGTTGTGTTGCTAAACTTTGAGTTAGTAGATTGTCTTGTTGGACGGCCTCGAAGATGTATAACTTACAATAGAGCAGGATCTCTGAAGAGCGGCACCCTCTCCAACAAAAGTGTCGCCGTTAACGGAAAATGGGCGATCTCCAGTGCTTGAGACAACGGCCGGGGCTGTTCCTCCAAGGGTTCCGGTGAAGGTCTGGACGTTGGTTCCAGTAGCTGCGGTACTAGCTGTGGCACTGGCAGTGGCGCTGGCTGTGGCACTAGCTGTAGCGGTAGATGTGGCAGTGGCGGTGGCAGCAGCGGTTACTGTGGTAGTACCTGTGACAACAGAACACACATCTGTAGCTGAGGATACGGCACTCGTGGCAGCGGTGGCAGTGGTGGCAGTGGTGGCAGCAGCAGCAGCAGTGGTGGCGGCGACAGTTGAACCACCTGAAACAGCAGCAGAAATCTCATCAGCGGTTGCATCATCAACAAGCAAGTTTTGAGAGTAAATGCATCCTATAGTATCATCCTCCGTATCACAGGATTCGCCAGCTGCAGTTGGGTCACCAATAGTACCGGGAGCAAATGTGCCAGCCTTGAGGGCATCCTGTGGGTCGCCACCGATAGAATTGATTTGCTGAGCAAGAGCAAGAGTAATGGCTTTGTTGGTGGCAGCTGCACCGGTGGATGCTGGATCTTGATGCTGGGAGATAGCAGCAATTTCAGAGTTGACAGGAGTGATAGCAGTGCAGGCTACACTAGCAAGCCCAACAGCTACAGTATTTCGTTCCAAAGCACGGTAAATAAGAGCAGCAGTCATGCCGGTAACATCGTTAGCAGCTTTTGCGTTGGTGAAAGCCTGATCAGCTGTGGCTTGCTGAAGACAATCAGTGTTGGAAATATTTCCCTGGCCAGCAGCTGCAGCAGCATTCCCAAGAAGACCAAAGACTGGATCTTGGATGTTATCTGGGTTGTTGAGAGCCAGAGAAGTGCGGACAGTTGCAAGGAATTGGTTGTGAGAGTGTTCTTGTGGAACTTCACGGCCTCTGAGCATGCGAACTGGTGGGATCTCAAATTTGTTTCGTGCATCAGCAATTGGAGCTGCTGATGTAAGGCCGAAGGCAATGAAGATGGTAACAATTTCGTACTTCATGATGATGATGTTGATCGTGATGGCTCGTGTATAAGATTTTGTGTTAAATAGCAACTAAAAGGACCGGCCTGGGTGAATAGTAAATAATTGAATAATGAGTGTGTAGAATATAAGTTCACAGAACTGGTAGGATAGAAAAGAATGAATAGAGATGCGAGCTTAGAAGTATGATTGTGATGAAGGAAAAGAGAATTACGAGGTAGAAATCATCGATACTTATAAGAACTTGAGAAGCCAACGATAATGATGAGATGCCTGTCAGACATGGGGCAAGTTGCAGTCAATAACCTTACATTCTACCGCACAATCTTATTGTGAAAACCATACCCGGGGAAGGTAGCGCTTCCAGGAGGTTTGATGTTATCCCCATGCTCGATCTGTCAACCTTCTGGGATCTTTCAACAGAAGGCGCCGAGCCTCATTGCCCAAATTGCCACCAATCAGTGAACTCACAGTACCAAATTTCCAAGGGGTATTAAGGGAGTTCCCGGAAAATGACAGTGCCAGATGCATAGATTCCTGGTCGATTTCCATGGTTGACAGCGCCACCTGTTCAACACAAGATTACCATCAGGCCAGACGAACATAATGATGGGTGTTAACGAGCTTCAAGCGTGCAAGAGAGTCGAGATCAGACGTCAACGAGTCTCGAATCCCCGACATTTTATGCCAGATCGCCAACCTGGCTCCTTAAAGCTTGGGGGAAGAGTTCAGACGAGCTAAAATATTAAACGTGGTGGGTTTCAAAGGTGCTTAAAGCTTGTGTGAACTTCAAGCCTTCTAGGCGAGAGTGTGTCGGAATACCCCAACTTCAAAGCGCAAAGTCATGTGACGTTGATGTAGGCAAGTCCTCACAAACTTTAAAAGTCTGCACTGTCAGTCATGAAACTGTGAGGGACAAATTTCTCCGTCAAGCTCGTTGTCGATTGTATGAGAACGGGGACCAGAGCAAAAGATGAAAATGCAATCAAGAGTGAAAATAAGCTCAAGGAAAGCTTCTACCTTCTCTTGGCGAAGTAAGGTGGATATTCAGCCGCTCTCATATCTGACGATGAATTCCTGCATCCCAACCTCTATTCTTTGTACACAGTATATCGCCATATGATTGTTTTGTAACATGGCTCTGGACAGCCGGAGTTCATCGCATGAATGTATACGTATGCACTGCGAGCCAATCAATGACCTATAGGAGGGAAGCCTAGCACCATAGCATATAGCCAAACTTTATGCATCGCTGGTTTTCTAAATAATGCACAGCCTTGCGATGTGTACATATGGTGATGCATAGGTTAATTCACACCAGTTACTCACTTGGTGATTTTAACGTCGTCATATTATAACCATTTCCTTGCCTGCTTTTGTACTTCGTCGTCGGCAACATGGTTTCCTTGACTAAAGATTATTGTGTGGTTAGCCAAGGAGCAAGACGCTTAGTCAGCGCATAAGCATGAATCCCGAAGATCCGGACTCTGGTTGGATAGGGTACCCTCGAAAATAAAGAAGAATATTGAATACTTGACTCTATTTGCAAAATTTATCGGCCTTTATTGCAAGTATCTGGCTAGACAAGAGAAAATGTTGAGGCCTGTAGGACATCTGTATGCATGGGAATACCATATAATTGGTTGCTATACTAATTCTTTATCTAGAGAGCGTGCATCAACATCGAGGCATAGCATCGGATTCTATAGAAATGTTATAGTGACAGCAAGATATAGTCTGTCATCCTCGGATGCCAATCAGACACCACTGAAAACTATCATTGAATCGGCAGTGTCTCAAGTTGTTCAGTTACATCCCGCGTTAAATGTTGGTATTGTTGATGAACATACCAAGAATCCCTACTTCCTCAGGCTCAAAGAAGTAGACGTTCGAAAATGTATTGAGTACACTTCCAGGGATCTCTTGAAAGAAGACCATCAGTTGTTGACAAAGGTCTTGGAGGAACAGCATGGGAAATGCTTCTCTGATATCCACTCACGGCCTCCTTGGAAACTTATTATACTGCCTGCACAGCATCAGGACTTGTCGATAGAAATATATGCATGCTTTATCTTTCATCATGCTATAGGGGATGGTATCAGCGGAATGGTCTTCCATCGATCTCTTCTCCATGCACTACGGAACCCCACAAGATTACAGGCAGAAGGGGACGACAATTGCATCGTTCAAGTTCCCGAGTCACTGATACTTGCTCCTCCTGTAGAGAAGCTTATCAACTTTAAACTGTCATGGACCTTTATGGTCAATCAAATACTGAAGGCATTTGGACCAGCCTGGATGTCTCCATCTGTTACTACTTGGACTGGAGGTGTCATTTCAATGCCCAGCGTCGAAGACTATAGATCACGGCTCATAGTATTGTCATATCAACCTACTGAAGCTGCGAAACTCATTTCCGCTAGTCGTGTACACGGGACTACACTTACGGGGCTCCTCCATGGAGTCTTAATATCAAGTTTCTCAAAGCTTGTTCCAGAAGCTCAGACTTTCTCGGGTGCAACACCATATTCTCTACGAGGGCTCACCGGATCATCTATGACCAAGGATATGGTGGTACAGGTCTCTACCCTATCCTCAGTCTATCTGCCAATCAAATATGTCACTGCTAGTGAGTCTACTTTGACTGCTACTCACATAGAAAGCCAGATTTGGAGAGTGGCACAGAAATTCTCCGAGGACATCAAGACTGAACTCGCAAATCTCCCAACTGATAATTTGATTGGTATGCTACCATATGTTGGCGACTGGCATGGCATGTGGAAAGGTAAGCTTGGGACAGCAAGAGAACATACTTTTGAGGTGTCCAATGCAGGATCATTTGTGGATGAGAAAGTCGCGGACTATCAGTGGGGAATCGAGCAGATGATCTTCTCGCAACCCGGTATGGTTACAGGTGCTGCATTAAGCCTGAGTGTTGCGAGTGTGAAAGATGACTTTGTTGACTATTACTGTCTCTTGGCAAGATGGTATTTTAGACGAGGAACTGGTGAAGAATATCACTGCTGATATAGATCGCACGCTGAAAGCACTTGCTGTTTGAAGGCTGTTGAATCTGGGGTATAATCAATACATGTGACATTTTTCGATTAAAGAATTGGTTATCACAACTACAAGTTATTTCGCTTTAGTTTTATTCTTTTCGTCCCTTGAATTTTTTCTATTGATAAGACTGAGCTTGCTGTCCTCTCTTCGAAGTGTACTAGTGGTGTGTATCCTTCTGAGGAGTCTTGTCTATGTTAGAGCGAAGACAGGTTAGAAATTTAAGAACTAGGCATGTGGATTTTGCTCTCGAAATCACGTACTATTATTATTATGAAGTTAAGTAAGGGGTTACTTATACCTAAAAGCCTTCTACACATGCGCTGAGCAGCAGAAGCATTGATGAATAATATGCGGATTATTAGTGGAACAAAATTCAAAGATGGCAGACAGTGCCGCAGTAATACTACGCTCCAAGCTCGTATGTTAAGGGAAGTAGAATGATGTCAATGAGAACCCCCCATTTTAAAATAAGATTTAAAGGACAAGAAGAAGGCCAAATAAAAAGAATATCGAAGAAAAGAATGACCAGAGATGTAGAAAGGTTATGGGCACTTGCTAGGTGATATCGCTGAAATGGCCCTCGGTAAATTTGAAGTATTAGCACTCAGCCTGTAGAGTGGGTGAGCGGGAGGCAGGTAGGCTGCTTGACCGCCCGATAAATTGTCAGAATTCTGCCGATAAATCGAACATTTCTTATCCTGCACTGAGAAAATCCCCATCACTTACCAACGTCAATAACCGCAAATATGGCTTCCCCAACTACAAAACCAGTACACAGCCTGGTACTCGATGCCGGACCAATAATCAAGAATGATCCTGCTATATCTTCTCTCATATCCCAGGCCGAACAACTTTACACCATTCCAGCTGTTATTCAAGAAATTCGCGATACCGCCACACGTTCACGAGTCGAGACTACTCTCCTGCCTTTCCTTGTGCAGAGAACCCCGAAGCCCGAGAGCATGAAAGTTCTTACTGACTTTGCGCGACGAACGGGTGATTTGGAGGTGCTTAGTAAGACCGATATACAGTTGATGGCTCTCAGTTATGAGCTGGAACTTGAACGAAATGGAGGAGATTGGAGACTGAGAAGTGTACCTGGCCAGAAGAGACTGAATGGAGCCCCGCCATCTACAGACAAAGCCGAACAGGCCGCCTCTTCCGAGGAAACTAAGCCAGAGGAGGTCGAGGTTTTAGAAGAGGCACCAGCCCCAGCTCCAGCCCCAATTCAGACACGAGGTGCATGGGGTACAACTATCCCAGTAACTGCTGAAGCACCTGCGGCTGCAAAGGATGAACCGCTGGTTGAAGAACTTGCGGCAACACATATTTCTGCACCGGGACCGGTTCAAGATCCAACACCAGTATCAAATGTAGACGAAGCGCCTCTTGAAGAGGATGACGATGACGATGAGGAGGGATGGATTACACCTGCAAACATCAAAAAGCACCAGGCCGCTGATGCACTAGATGGCACAACAGCAACTGCGCCAACTACAATGCAGGTAGCCACAATTACGTCCGATTTTGCCATGCAAAATGTTATGCTCCGCATGAACCTCAACCTCCTCTCACCGCAGCTTTCTCAGATACGCACCCTCAAGACTTGGATTCTTCGCTGCCATGCCTGCTTTGCTACTACCAAGGACATGACCAAACAGTTCTGCGGTAGATGTGGAAAGCCAACTCTTCTTAGAACCAGTGTTTCTGTGGACAAGAATGGCGAGGTCAAAATTCATCTCAAGAAGAACATGCAATGGAACACACGGGGTGATAAGTTCTCCATTCCAAAGCCAGTTGCCGGCAGCACCAACGGAAAGCGTAGCGAAGGCGGTGGTAAGGGTGGATGGGGTATGAGTCTTGTCTTAGCAGAGGACCAGAAGGAGTATGAGAGAGAGAAGCTCACACAGCAGAGGAGAAGAGAGAGGGATTTGATGGACGAAGACTACCTACCAAACATTCTGACCGGTGATCGCAAAGGTGCCAATGGCAGAATCAAGGTTGGAGCAGGCAGAAATGTTAACTCTAGAAAAAGGAGATGATCTTGCATTAATCTGGATATTCATGATATTTGATGCATTGGGTGGGTGGAGTTTTGCTTGGCGTTGGAAAGGTGTTGTCGATTTATATTATGTATAAAAAGTGCATTTTTATCATCAAGTCGCAACATACCACTATGAGAAACATGTATTTTTGATTTTTGGTTGAATATATTGAGCTTGGGAATAAGCTCCATAGATGTGTTTCCGAACCAGAACGCCTTTTGTACTCCTCTAGACAACCATGCACATCCCACTAGAAACCCTCCCCTCAACCCTCCCCTCAGAGCTCTGGATCAATCTCTTAAAATCGGCTCACATAATTCCGATCACCACACCCCTAAGCTCAGAATTACTGTCCCAAAACCTTAAGATCCTCTACATAGGCAGCTCGTCAGTGAACCATTCTATCCCATGCTACTTAAAAAAAAAATAAGGGCGGGGGGGTGAACTCACTCTGCTGGGTAATCAAAAGACCATATCTCTTCTTCAGGGTAACACGATGTCTAGAGTACTTGTCGTCTGGAGAGAAGCGAGCTGGATGGGCAGACTTGGTGACCTCGGAAGGCGCAGCGCCGGAAGTTGGGTTGGCATCAGTGATCTTCTTGAGCGTATAGATACGCTTGCCCTCAGGCGAGAGAGTGTACATCAAATGCATCCTGCGACAAAAATCGTATCAGCGAACTTGCTCATAGTAAAATCCGCTACACTCATACATCCGCGTATTCGACTTTGGGTGCGCAAATGTGTAATCAATAAGTGCGAGCAAAAGATAAGAACTACGTACTTGAGTGATTGAGAGGTTGGTCGGCTTTGAGGTGAGGTGAATGAGGTGGGTGTAGTTGTCGAGTTTGGCGTAACCTTTTTGAAGCTTTCGCGATAAATTTCTTGGTGCTTTGCTTTTGCGATTCTGGAGATTTCCTGCCACTATGTCTTTCTGGGACTAGCGCCTCTGGCGAGGCTGAACGTTAACGTCAACTGCATAATACATGTAATACCTGTACAAGTACTTACTCTGAATCGTTCTTGATTGTTGTGGATTTTCACCCTTCCAATTTGAGAGTTCATTATGTTATACGCATAACTGAAAATAAATTTGACTCAAATCTTAAGATTCTCGCTGCATGTCAAAATCCTACTCGCTTTCAACCAATGAGCGTACCCCATTCAGTGTGCTGGTTAAAGACCGTCATGTCAACTTATGTCGGTTTGAGAAATAGGCGCAATTGTGAGTAGGGTTTAAAGCCTTTGTTATACACAAAACTACTCTTACGGTTAAATGAGGCTCGCTTCTACAACAGCAGCATATCACGACAGCAAATAGAACCCACCAAAGCTGTCTTGTTGAAACTAATAATATCATTCTACTCTTACACTCTGCCCATAAAATATGAAGCGACTCCAGCAAACTACCTATATGCACACTATATCTGGTATCTTCCATCCATCCCGCAAAACCCCCACACGCGCCATTCAAGATAAAAGAGAATATAGAAGGAGAAAGAAAGAAAGCTGCTGATATAGGGTCGATCTACCAGCTCTTGTATTATGAGATATCACGAATAAAGCAAAGAGCAAGACGACCCAATAAGGATCACACACAAGTCCACTCAGCAAATACGCACCATCGTGCACTCCTATCCGCCAGTACTAATCCCCTCCAAACCCCTCTCTCACCACACTTGATGATAGTCTCCCAGGTACCACCATCAGCCTCCGAATTGACACCGTGTTTATCCTCTTTTCTCATAAGGCGCATGATCTTGCCACCAGGTGATTGAATGGCCAATTTTGCAGGTTTTTTAGTATTGGTTGTGGAAGGATTGGATCCACCGGCAGATGAACTAGTTATGCTCATCGCGGAACCAGGCCTGGCATATGGACCTGGTGAAGTAGCACCTGGGTCATGAGCGATCTGCTCGAGAGAAGATGGATGTTGACGGATGGCAAACACAAATGTGTTGTTCATGGCCAGACGCTGACATTGAGGTTGCGTAACGTAAAGATCGTGTCTCTGTGCATGCGGAGTTGGGTGTCTCGTCAGAAACTCATAAGGTGGGTTTTCACCGGTATGTATTATCGGTAGAGCAAAGGCAAGTGGATGCACAATATCTTTGATGGAGTGCATAAGACCTCTTTTGCCGGCATAGACCTTCAAGACACCTTGGCCTTCGTCACCTGGCAGAAGTGCTTTGATGGTATATCTTTTTCGACCACCGACCCATTCTGCTTGCGATAGAGCACGCTTCTTGATAATATCACCAGACTCGAAGAAATCGCCATCAGCGTCCCTAGCAAATGCACGAGCTTCGACTTCAGCAACACACTCAACATCAGATGGAACATAAAATTTGACATGGACTAATTCCAGGTCTTCAATGCGGACTAAGCTGGTATCATAGTCAACCATGTCGAGCAAGTTTTTGAAGAATGGGGGGCACGCGCAAGGCAATGAGAGAAGGACTTCTGTTGCGACCGGTGGACAGAGATGCTGCTGTTCATGATGCTCTGGAACATGAGTCCAGCAGATTTCGCTGGGTCGTGCAAGGAACCACCAACTTTCAGCTGCACCATTTCCACAACCTGAATATAGGCTTCTGCGAGGGTTTGAGGGAGCAGCGAGAGAACAGTCCATCATTCTCCACTCACCATCCGCAACCACTGCGTTCCACCAATGGTTTGGATGAGGGAGCATTCCAAGCTCCAAGACTTCACCTGGCGGCTTGAGATATCCACGGACCACCTCAGCATGTATACCAACTGCAGCGCAGAGTTCAGTAACAAGCACAGCGACTTCTTCTGCGCTTCCGCGCTTGGTTTGGATAATGTGTCGCGTGTCTACTTGCCCATCGAAGTCGTCTTCCCAAATGATTTTCTCACTAACCCAGGTGAAGATGGCCCGTAATCTCTGGACATCACTGCGGTATGGCCTGCAAACGTACCCTGTGGCTAGACTCATTGGGTTTGTCATTGACGGGAGACTGTTAATGAATCTTGAATTCTTATCAACCAAACTCAAATTCAAATTCGCGGCTTGAAAGTTTGCCGGCTCCGCTACGGGGTGGCCATTACCATCCGCGTCACCGTCTATTGAACTGAAGAGCTCTTCTACAGGATCAATTGTTGGATGATCCATCATGTGGCATCTCTCTTTGCGCTCCACACGTTCAATTTGGCTCAGAGAGTTCGAACGATTCACGTCACGTCTGAACTGGACCCAGTCAACGGCTGGGCTATCGGTCTTTGTTGGAGTTTCTTGACCAAAACTGTTACCGAATCCAGTGATATTATTGGGCAAGCTCTTATTGCTTTTGTGGGATGTTGAAGGCCGAGAAGCCTCTCCCATTATGATAGTTGTTCGTGCACTTGCGGCCCCAGTCTTGGCAGAATTGAGGATCTTTTTGAAGAATCCACTCTTCTTCGGCTTTGGTGGTGCCACAAACCCACCAAGAACAGCAGAGTTTGTGTGTGTGTTCCATCCGGCTTGAGACTGAGGACGAGGGGGCTGTTGGGAAGAAGCATGGCTGCTGTGATATGTGACACCTGAAATTGGAGTCTCTGGCCTATCCCAACTGGTCTGAGCCCGGTTCAAGGGAGGCATGTCATCACGGTGTCCCATCGCGCTTTGTGTACGAAGCTGCAATCCCTTCTTCCGAGCAAGACTACCAGCGCTAGTCGCACTTACCGCACCGGCAGAACTACCGCTCATGATGCTTCGAGAGGTTGCTTGTGTACTGGAACTGGATGTGGTTGTTGTGCTCTGAGCGGTGGAAGAAGCATTTGTCGAGGTCGATTTTGCTGTGAAAGTTCTGCCAAGCATCTGCTTGCCTACCTGGAAAGCTGACTTGCGATGTTTTAGGTCTGGCCGTCCATCAGCCATGGATGACTTTGGCCTCGGTGGCATTGCAGAGGGGAACGGAGGATATCTTGCACCGTCATCGTAGAATTGTCTTTTTTGGGGGACTGCAGGTGGAGGTCCATCATGATCTTGAACACCATGGGCAGGACTTCGCATTTGGGAGCGTTTCAGCCGACTCTCCATTCTTTCAACATAATTACTGAACTGAGGTGCATGGTCACGTGTCAAGGCAGACTGGGGTCGGTCTTCATTCCCATGGCGGGAATTGAAACTGCTGAAAGGACTGACTTTGTCTGTGATACCCATTGAAGTCTTTGGCCGTAGAGGTTCACGTCGGGCGTCCATTCCTTTTGTATGTATCTGATCAAAAGCTTCTGGCGACCAAAGATCCACATCTGGCGTTGCACTCCCTCGAGGCGCACCCATGTCTTCCAAAGAAGTCATTACATCATCCATAGCATTTCGTAACGGTGAAGGTGTAAGACCCGACCCGGCGGTCGAGGGATCTTGATTAGGAGTGGTTGGACGCGATGTTTGGTGATGGTTAGAATAGGATCCATGTGATGTATGCGGTCTATATGTGCTTCGATGAGGAGGTGGAGGTGGAGGAGGCTGTGAGTCTTCTCTGTCACTCTGGTATTGTACGGGTGATGGAGCTCTGGAGGGACCACGAGACGTTGGTCGATAATCAAAGGGTGGCTCCGGTGTCACCCCCCGTGATCCATAACCATTGCCCTCGTAATCGGGCGATTCTGCCCTCGAAGTTCTTCCCGTTGGACCAGGAGAATTTTGACGTGATATTGCAAGCATTTCTTGTTTTCGTTGTTCCGCTCTTTGCTCCGCCCCTGCATCTGGTGCTGCGTATGATACAAATGGCCTTCGAGCAGCTTTGCTCTTCGTCTTTTGTGGTTGTGTCTCTGGATTTGGGCTTGGCGTACGATCCGCCACTGAACTGGAGGCTCTACTGGCTGGGCGAAAGCTATCATCAAGAACCGTTACGAAGTTGGAGGGGAAGACGCCCATCATACGCCTATCCCGCTTTAACCTTCCCATCCACCATGAACCATCTCCAGCATTAAGACATTCGATAAGATCGCCTTCGACAAAACCCAGATCTCTTTTTGACTGTTGGATGGCATCAGTATATTGTTTTTGTTTTTGTTAAATTTATCAACATCATGTATATTGACTTACCTCACCGCCCCACGAGTATATTGCTCTGCACCAACACGGGAACCTCGTCGGGAGACATGGTGGATTTGGTGCCATGATTGAGGTCTCGGAACAGAAAGAAAGTAAAGAGGGCTCTCAGTTCTTATTAGGCTCTCAATGCGCAGATGGAATATATTGGCGATTGTCTATCAACATAGAAGGCGTTCCGCGGGTGGAAGAGCTAGCTCCCCTCAGGCGTAATGCGACGCGATCTATCAAACGAGTGTAGAGAAAAGGACAATGGTTTCGAAGCTGCGAAAGGATTGTGGAGGGGCCGAGGAATAGATGGAAAGTGGGTTCAGTTCGCTTTTTGCCGGCGTCTCTGAGGCTTTTCGCGGCCCTTTCGTATTATTTCCTTAGTCGAAAGTGGAAGTGGGAATTATGACGAGTGGGCAAGTATGTTTATGATGTGCTGTATTCCTATTCGCGTTGTGCATTTTATTTCGTCGTGTGATGTGATGGGATGGGATGTGCTGTACTGTGCTTTGTCGCGCTGCGTTGTCTTAGAAATGTACCATGGCTCATTAGCATCATTAGGGTCATTAGAAAGAAAGAAGGATGGTTCTTTGGTGAGGATTGAGGGTTGAGAAGTTGGTATGGTCATTCAACATGGACGGGGTTGATGCTGGTTTATCATCATCGTCAGGTAGCAATACTAGTGGTTAGTATTTCACGAGGTTCGCTGTGTACCTTGGCCTTTTGTAAATAGTGCCCGCCGCAATACACGGTGGCATACAGCGGGACACAGCGGTGCACGGCGGTACACAGCAGTACGCACTATTTGGGAGGGGGTTTTTGGCTGGCAACCTGCGAAGCAAGGAATCCCTGTTGCTAGGGGCAACCTCCGCTTGTCTGCTGGCTGGAGTCCGGCGAACTTGGAGAAGCAGCTGTACACTGTACGTAGTACGTACCTACATTAGCCGACACGAGTAGGCAGTGAGTGGTGCAGTAGTAGGTCCGCAAGTCACTCAGCTCTTATATATTATATGTATATATTATGTATATAATATATATATACTTACATACATACAACATACATATATACACATACCGTACATTATTTATATATACGCAGTACGTATTACTAGTATATGTCTGATGTCTGTCTCTCCATATTGCCGTCGTGCCGTCTCATCGAAATCTAAATGTTCATTCCTCGTTCCTCAATCCTCATTCCTCATTCCTCGAGCCTCAAACCACAATCCCCAAACCTCAATCCACCAATCCACAATCCTCAACCCTCTCCGGTGCCTCTGGTACCTCTAACATCTAATCTCCAATCTTTGCTGGTCTCTCATCCAACCTTATTCTCCTATTTGTTAATCGGGGTATTCGAATCCCACACAATACATCACCATCCATGGCGGGGGAAACAAAGTATGCAAGAAAGCCATTGCATCCATGTGTACATAAAAGTCTGCTGAGCTGCAAGGAGAAATGCATGGCTTAGTATGTCAAGGATAGAGTACCCAATAGTAGATGGTGCTACTTGTGGCTGTTCTTGAGATGGAATATCCTTGCTTGACTTTGTTTAGATTGCTGCTGCTTCTTCTTCTTCTTCTCCTTCTTTTTCTCCTTCTACAATATGACCACATTCACCGCTCGTCCTTCAATCCACAAACAGTAATATTCCGTCTTACCGAAAACATAAGGCCCCAGAAGTAGGCATAGGGCGAGGTCGTACGTACAATATACACAATATGTTAGGTAACTGAGACATTTGCATAATAATAGTTGCTAAGCCAAAAGAGAGGAGAAGGGAGAGACGGAGGAGAAGAATGAAGAAGGAAGAGAAGAGAAGGGAAGAAAGGCGTGTAGTATGGACGATGGACGATGGACGAGACAGATGTCTCTTCACCATGACGATATTGGTAGAGTGGAGTGCGATTTGGCAGCAATTAAAGCGCGAGATTTCATGTATAGCATCATAGACTCGTGCGTTTATGTTATCGTCGACTTTTTCCTTCTTGAATGGAGTCATGTTTTGCTGTTTTGCTGTTTTGCTATCTCGCTGTCTCGCTGTTTCGCTGCCTCGCTCCGCCCAGCGTTTTCCCCACCATCGTTGACAACGCAGGATCGAGCTAACATCATTTCAATCTCAAGTCAAATCTCACTCTCCCTTCTCCGCATCATCAAACCCTGGTCCAAAGCAAGCTGTGACCCAGTAACTACATCACCAGAAAAAGAAAAATCCAATCGAGCACGGTTTAAGCTTCGACACTTGAGTGACCCGAGTGCTGCCGACTAACTGCCCAGTACAACTGCCCAGTGCAACAGGCCCGCAACTGTTTATAACGTTGCCTGCGCGACCGTCGTGCATTCAACGGAACAATTTCGATAACCATACCAACACACAAATCACAAATCACAAATTACTTCAAACCCACCCGCATATATTGTTTGCTGCATTTTAGATACTCTACTTGTACAATACTACCTGCACTTCGACGCCTGATCTCAGCCTTTTTCTTCAGAAGAAAAATTCATCACCTTCATTGTATCAAAGCCCAAGTAACCTCTCCGACTCTGCCTGCCCACATCGCTAGCTGCATATTGAGCCTATCGCTCGCTGATTATCGCAACAAAGCATCATGTCGGACGAAGGTGCAGCGAGTCAGTACCAAGTTCTAGAGGAACTAGGCAGTAAGTATCACCATTTTCAAAATCAATTGAAAGGCATCATTTACTTACCGAATCCAGGCGGTAGTTTCGGTGTTGTCTATAAGGCTTTCGAAAGAGCAACGGGAGATGTTGTCGCTATCAAACATGTTCGTCGCGCGCCATTTTTGTGTTGGTTTGTTTATTCACCAATTAACTGACACCATAAACCACAGATCGATCTCGAATCCAGTGAGGATGATATCCAAGAAATACAACAAGAAATATCAGTGCTCAGTACCTGTGCCAGTCCTTATGTAACACAATACAGAGCGAGTTTCCTTCGGGGACACAAGTTATGGATTGTTATGGAGTATCTGGGAGGAGGATCATGTCTCGATCTTGTGGGTTATAAATTCTACATAGACTCCATGGAATATACTGATTGATACAGCTTAAACCCGGCAACTTCAATGAACAACACATTGCCATCGTTTGTCGAGAATTATTACTTGGCCTCGACTACCTCCACAACGAAGGGAAAATCCACCGAGACGTCAAAGCTGCGAATATTCTATTGTCGACCTCTGGAAAGGTTAAGCTTGCGGACTTTGGTGTCGCAGCCCAACTCACAAACATCAAATCACAGCGCAATACATTTGTCGGCACACCATTCTGGATGGCGCCAGAAGTCATACAGCAGGCAGGTTATGACTTCAAAGCAGATATTTGGTCATTGGGGATCACAGCTATGGAATTGATCAATGGCGAACCACCAAATGCAAGCACACATCCTATGAAGGTCCTTTTCCTTATACCAAAGGCACCAGCTCCCCGTCTAGAAGGCAATCACTATTCCCGAGAATTCAAGGATTTCGTTGCGGCATGTTTGGTAAAGGATCCTGATCGTCGACCCAGTGCAAAGGATCTCCTCAAGCACAAGTTTATCCGAAATGCCGGAAAAGTAGAGGCGTTGCAGGAGTTGATTGAAAGAAAACAGGAATGGGATGGCGGCAGACATCGACCATCCCATCCCAGATTCTATGAGGAGACACTGTATGTATTGTCTGATATCGTCTCTTGATTATTGTTCTAACGGGCCCAGAAATACTATGATCCCTCGGGAAGATGACGATGATGAATGGGTGTTCGACACAATCAAGGCCCCAACCATGCAGTCAAAGAAAAATACAACAAAGCGCCGTAAGCTTTCTGTAGTTCAACCTAATGATCTTTTCTCACATGGGCTTCCAGAAGATGCATTTTCTGCAATGTCCCTGCGAGACTCTCCTCTCGATGATTCACCTTTATCACCCACAACAGTCCGCAAATCAACGGTTCGGCATGCCCCCTCTGTTCTTCCATCACCACCCATCCAGCGTCTGTCTGGCACATCTAGCCGTAGACCAAGTACTTCAGGACGAACAAGCATCAGGCGACCACTACAACCTGACATGAGTTTTGGAAACAGCGGTAGCACAGTCCGATTGTTCCGAAGGGTATCAGATGCCAGCTCCCACGGCCCAGAGTCGTTAAACAGCAATGATGAAAACCGAAAACCTCATTCCGAGACTACCACCAAAGATGCTCTTTGGGGCCGCCGAGCACATGCCAAAGCCGTCGAGCCTGCTTTTCAAGAAGTCCATGCCCAAACATCCTCACTTGCAAAACGAGAGGCTATTTCAAGATTGGCAGATGCTTGGAATACGCTAGATGCCCTAGATCCAGAAGGTGAATACGCTCTCCTGAAAATGATCATTGATAGAGTCAACGCCGATCCAAAGCTCGCTGCAGTTCTACTTCCTGAAGATAGCGGAACAGTACAAGTCACACCACAAAAGAGAGAGTCCAGCACACCCAAATATGCAAACAGTACCTCGCAGCCAAAAAGCCACAGGAGAGGACAAAGCAGTAGCACGGAATCGAACGGAATGGCCGGAGGTGATCTCCTTTTTGGCACCGAAAAGAAGGAAGAAAAGCTGAAGAATCTGCCGGGTGTCATTGTGCCAGGCATGGAACATTCCAAACAGCTGGCTGATGTGTTATACGGGAGATGGATCGATGGGTTGAGGAATCGATGGGGTGCAGCTTGACTCTCTTGGTATCAGTGGTGGGATGCTTGTTTTGTATATATACATGAGACTGTGTGTGTTAGTCGCATGCCTGTTTTACTTTCTCTTCGATGTCGTTTTACTTGGGATACCTGGATTGAGCATTGATGTGGCGTTGGGGTCTGGTTGTCTACAGCTTTTACTTGTGGAATACTATGCAGGATTGGGATTTTGTACATCATACAGTTTTCCTAAAAAGATTTATTCGCCTTTTGTTTATTATATGCTTCTAAATTATCCTCTGGTTAATGAGAGGTCTCAAGCAGCCTATAATTTGCTGCGGCATCAGTAATGTTTATGCTGGATGGTGTAATAATTTGACACTAGCTCTTTTCTCACTGATGAAATGCCGGCTGGATAAGACTCTCTTGGCTGTGGCCCTTCTCAGTTGCTTTCATGATATATATCCGGCTTTGTAGGCTTCATAGACCTTTCGCCGCTATTTCAAGGGACTGTAACTTAATATCGATGATTTTATAATAAGGAGGGATGTATATAAAGCTGTAGGGTGTATGAACGCCAGAACTGACTAATCATACATATTACGTCCCTTCACCGTGTCTTGTTGTATCTGTTTTATGCGATAGTTTTGCTAGGTGTACAGTACTCATAGTCATACTAGATAACCTTCCTAAATAACTATATAGCAGCTGGACATGCTCCTAGCCCAATTAAAAAAAAAGGCGCGATATGCTTATAAACATCGTATCATTTACATGCCCATCTGATGTAAGGCAGCCAAAGTCTAACATACATCCAATATTGATCTAGAGAATAAAAGCAACCAAAATTCCAAATTCCAACTCATCTTATCATAAACAACCAAACCAAAAATACAGAACTCCAGTATTGTTTTTGTTTAAACCCAGGCTAAGGGATGGCATTCAACTCTTCTCTTTGCCTCAGGTAAGTCCGTGCCAACTCGTCACCCCCAAGAGCCGAAGCTTCCATCCAGTGATAGGCTACACACATTATTCCCGGATCACTTCTTTCTCTATCTCGCTCTTCTCTCCCTTCACCTTTGCTTCCTGTTGCTGCGCCCCATCCTGCGCTACCAACCCAGCCTCCAACACTGGCACCGATACCAACTGCACCGCTTGCGCCGCCATATTTTTCAAGCACAAGTTGTTTGAAGGTGACTGATGGCTTCGAAAGCGGAAGGGTCACACGATCAGGAAGGAGTTCGGGATGTGTGAGGTAAAAAATGGCTAGTTCGCGCTCGGCAACTGGATCGCCCTCTTTGGCCGTTATGGTATACATACGAGCTGCATCCTCCATCGACCAGGTCATAATCTGTGGCTCTTCATCTGTCCCGTCTGGTTTTGCGTCGCCTGTAGTGGTATGTGAAGCAGATGATGTGCTATTGCTAGTTGCCGATGCAGAAGTCACGCGAGTCCGCGTATAATGTTGTACGATTTCATCAGCAATCTCAACCATTGAACGCACAACATCCATTTTTAACCCTAAAGCAGCAAGTCCAGCATCCCAAAAAGCTTTGCCTTTTGGAGTTGTGTCCAGAATTTCGGCCGGCACAAAACTTGCAATGAATTGAAGATCTCTGAACAGTGTTTTTGGTCGAATATTTGCCGACCGGAATAGGTCCTGCAAGATTGACACTATACTGTCCGTCGAAGGCGCAGCTGGTGTGATGATACGGGGCTCAATTCGAGGCTGATTACGTGAGGTAGGAGATGTAGGAGAACCAAACATCCTCGTTGGTGAAATAGGATCCGAGTGACTGAGTGAGTAGCTTCTCCGCTGCTGACAATTGCCGATAGTCTCTTCAGCACCGCCCTGAGGGGTCCTCTGGGCATTCTCCAAAGAATAGTTACCAAATGTTTTGGATGGCGAGGGAGGCGTGGCGGGTCTTTGAGTTGGTAGCTTGGAACGCTTCCGTGGAGCTTGTGTAGTCAAAGACGCAATAATCAAATGCTCCAGCTCAAACAGCGCGTTCAACTTTGTGAAAGGATTTGGGTGCACGGAAAACATACGTAGTAGCCGTTGGAACGATGCCTTGTATGGAAAATCGACAGGCTCTGACTGTTTCATACCCTTCCTTGATGCACCAGCAACTTCTGCAGTATTTGCAGCACTGGATTGAGGGGCTCTAGGTATTTCTTGCTCGATAGATCTTTTCGTTAGTACTGGGGAACCCTTCTCGGTACTCGTTGAGCTATCTGTTCTTTGTAGAGGATCTGACGACTGCGATGAGTTTGCAGAACGAAGATTTCGCATACTTCTCTTCTTTTCAATTGTGCGCTTTTTCTGCAACTTCTTTGCTAGGCGTTCTTGGCGGTCTTTGCGTTCGATACACTCTTCACCAAGATCACCAGAAAACCACGCATCAGTCTCACTACCTTTGCCGAAAACTAGTGTACCAAGATCACTGATGAGCAGACTCGTCAACTTTTGTTTAAGGTCCACTAAAAATTGTTGTTTGGCTGCAGTGACGCTATCCGCATTCTTGACAGTTTCATGGCTGGAGGAGGCTGTGCCTGGGCGGAAGCTACTGATACTTGTAGAAGGTGATTGTGACCTAGTCTGGAAGGGTGACCAGAATGTGGTTGAAGAATCAATCGTTAATACTGGGCTAGCTGTTCCAAAATAGTCCTGGGAGTCCATTATATCGGCTGTGCTAGCTCTCGACATGCTCCATCTGGCAGAATCAAAGCTCTGCTGGGATTCATTCCTTGCAGATATGGCCCGCAGATCTCGGTGACTTGGTCGTGCTCTAGGGGTGAAGTCCATATTTCTGAAGGTAGGTTGCAGAGGTGCTTGATCATATCCATCTTCGCCAGAAATACTAAGTCTTCCAACGCCATCCAAGAAAAGATCGCCCTTCTGCCTGCCACCATCCAATACACGACGATCGCGTGAGTAAAGCTCACTCGACCACAGAACAGGACTGTCCATAATGTTGCCACTGACCAGCTTGTTAACACATGTGTCCGCCTCTAGACAGAAGCGATGGATACGTTCTTCCCCCTTGCAAAAGTTCTCGATCCCAAATCGTGATAGCCACTGAGTAGTCTTCTCCGCCTGTTCATCTGACAGTTTGTTCGGGCCCCCATGCTCCTCGGAAGCGGTCATCATATCCATCACTTGAGCCTCGCTTTTCATGAAGATAGCATTTGAGCCGGACCTCGACATATTACGTGGACGATGTCCTAAGGGCGACATAGCTCTTCTATACTTCGCAGAGGCCATACTTTTCAAAGCAACGGCGATATTCCTTGCACTTTCGTAGGCAGCCGAGTTCCTGACATCTGTCACGTACCACATCTTGTCGCGCAGCGCCCTCAATCGAAGCATCATCGCTTCAATAATGTCATCATGACGTGCTTGAGATTGTTTTAGCCATACAAGCCATGCATCATACTCTTCAATTGCACTCGCAGATCTTCTTATTGAGTCTCGAGGCCCCCTTGAGAAGATGTTTAGAAGTGAAGCATATCCATCGTCCTTCAAAGATGACGATGATATCTGTCGCAACTGCTGCAGTGTTCTCCAGTAGAGGTGAGCATTGACAAAATCAGACTGTGCTTGACACTGTTTCTCCGCAGCCTCAAGCATCTCAATAAGCACTGGTTGGGACTCTTCCGAGTTTGGAGGTGGAGCGTGAACTTCAGAGGCTTGATGGCGCGCTGCGATCCGCTCCAGTTGCGTTGCGATTGTGTTAGGCGGCGGTGTTTGGTCGTGCATTTTGTAAGGATTACGAGATTGAATCTCAGTATGATGGGATCGAGAGCCAATCCGGCTGCGCGATTGCTTACCATGGAGAGTTGAAGGTCTATTGCTAAACGTCTGGGTGTTGTCTTTCATACCGACGCTCTGGGGAATCTCAAAATCCTCAACCAACTTTAAGATGGAGTCTCTTAGCTGATGGTAGTCTTTGTCCAAATCTGCCTGAAGTTCACCGCCTACATCTTCATCACTACTAGAAGTTTCCTCCTCTTCATCATCCTCTAGGTCATGCAACATCTGACTGGAGAGACTCTTGCCATTTGGGGAAATAAATAGAACAGCCCATTTCTCGGCACATGGATGGCATGTGCCTAAAACATCATCTGTGCCCAAGGACCGTGACATCTCATGAATGGCAGCACGAAGCCTGTAGCCAAATTCCTCAGGATAACTGTCTTTTTGATATTGGTTCAAAGAAGACATGGAAGCAGAAGAGAAGCGGTTTCCGGGTGATCGATCATCAAGGAGAGGCTCCCTCGAGGTCTGATCACTGACTATAGACTCTCCACTAACGGAGGCCGTGTCAAAGGCACCCCGACCTGATGGAGCCATACCTATTTGCATTGACAATGCCGAAACTCCTGATATAGAAGAAGCTCCTGATCTTAATCCACTTACTCGGCTATCTCGATCAAAGTTACCAGAGGCTGGCCGCCTCTCCGGGAATAGGCAGTTGGCCAAAGTGATGAGATCAGAAGGGCTCATAACGAGATATGGACGCACTTCCGCAGTCTCTCTCAAGGACGTGATAGATCTTGCAGGTAGCAACTTGGCTCCTGGCCGGGAGGACCTTGTTGAGCGAAATTGGCCCATGATATTCTCAATATGTGTGCGAATATCTGGCTTTATGGAGACATTTTGTTTCCTAGAATGATCAGCTTTGCCAAGAACATACTCCTGTTCTATACATACCATGCCAAGTCTACCACAAGCCTTTGGGCTCTGAGAGCAACCTCCTTCAAGATCTTTTGCCTAGCGTACTCAGTAATGTGATATTCCGACATCATACCATAACACTGCTTCTGTCAGTAGTTGATCGTTCGTATATGCAGATTTTGCCTACTTCGGGATGTATGATAGCGTTCAGTAAGAACACCGAGAACAACCATTTCGACACAAGGAATACTCGAGTCTGTGCATGTCTTTTTGTGTCAGTGACCTTCCTTAGGATAGCATTACCGAGCTCAAGGAGTCCTTCTGGAATTCCACCGGCACCAGGATCATCAACAACCTCGAAGAGGTTCTTTATAGCTGTATCATAAAATTCATCGGCAGCAATGGTATCCTTAGCGTTTCGTGGTTCTACGTGAATCCTTGTTCCAGCTTGATCCTCGGCTTTCTCCAAGAGGAAGGCCCCATCTTCCAGGATCTTCATTAGATACCATTCGAGATTACTCTTGCCTGACCAGTCGCGCATGGCAGTCCAGATATTGAGAACACTACAGATAAAAGGCTCAGTGCCACTCTTTCCTTCGGCTATTAGTCTGGCACAGGCAGTAGCCCATACTTCTGTCCTTCGGAGATCCTCATTAGAGTCTGGACCAGCCGAGTTGGCAAAGCAGGTATGTATGAGTGCTGACAAGGGATCATGACGCTGGAAAGACAGCAAACGCTCGACGGCTGTAGGTACATATGCTGAAGCACGATGATTACTAGATCCAGGATTCTTTGACCGGGTATGAAATGGTAAAACAGACTCCACAGCTTCCATTCCTTGATGGAAAGTGCTCAACGAAGAAAGCTCTGAAGTGGTTAGACTGGAAATGCGACTGGCCAAAAAGTCCGGGTTAGTCCTGATTTGGGTCAAGAATTCAAAAATGGTTTCCCGAGAAGAGGAAGGAATATCCTGTATGAATGTTGACAAAGAAAGGGAAGCATTCTCTCCTGTGGCCTTGGACTGTCCAATATCCAAATCTGGTTCCAAGAGGGCATAGCGGCGTGTGGCATCGCATGAATTCCGAACATCGTGAATTGCGTTATAGAGCGTCGCAAATTCCTTCTTCTGGTCTGCACGGAAATTATCAACTAATGTCCTGTGTGCCAGCTCTCCACATCGTGCCAGACGTGCAGAAAGCGCCGTGGAGACCAAAGATCTGTGAAGCCGGGTTCGAGATTGTGACTGTTTTCGCTCTTGGTAAGCAGAAAGCCTGACTAGATGAGCGAGTTCCTGGAGGCTTGTTGGCGCCAATGATGAGGTGCTGCCAATTACGTTAAGATTCATATACTGCGAAAGGTCTTGCAGTAAAGGCACTTTCGATGTTTCCAAATTTCCCGTGTTTCCAAATTTCAAGGGTTCTGGTTTTAGTCCTCGTGATGTCTGTCGAGTAGTCTTGAATTTGCTTGCACGATCCGGTGATGGCAAGCGCAGCCTGTCTGGGCTGACAGAGGCTTGATTTCGAGATAATCCATTACGATTCGTTGGAGGTGATGGAGTGGGACTTCGCGAGGAAATGCGAGAAGTGGCGGGCGAGACCGCTGTATCTAATTATCAGCGTCTAAATACTAGAGTTGCAGGAGTTTTCGGAGGGGTTATGAATATCATGGCACGCGATCCCATCGCAATGCAGCAACATGAGCAGTCACCAGCAGAGCAGCACTTACGCGGCGAAGTATGGCCCGGCCGCGGAGGCGAGCAAGATCGCTGGACTTGAATCATCTCTCCATCTGAAGGGTGCTCAGCCAGATTCTCGAGCTTTCTCAGCTACGAGAGGTCTATGATGAATGGCAAACAAAACAAATAAATTATGTGTTGTCGTCAAAACAAATGACAAGGCGGAAAAAGGAGGCCCGGTGTCGTTCAGCCTTCCCGCTCAGCCTTAAGATGGAGGAGGATGTGCTTTTGAAACCTTAGGTAGAGAGAGGCGGGGCCGTTCCGCTGATAAAGGATAAGGTAAGATGAGGGTAAGATGAGGAAGTGCACAACACAGCAGCTAGAGAGGATACAGAGGTGACGCTTGTCTACTGAGTTCGGGTGGGCAACAAGAATAAATAAATGAAGGAGGTTGAATGGGAGACGAGGAGATGTCGTCGAAGTTGTGTTGATGTCGATCAAGTTGTCGTCGGACGGGAAGGTCTTAGATACGATGGAAAGTGAATCATTTTTGAATTGATGACTTGCTGTTTCTCTTCTGCTCTCGCTCTCTGTCTCTCTCTCACACACACACATACACACGCATGCGCATCTCATTGACGTTGGAATTGCTTTGCTTGCTGGCTGAATGCCAACAAATCCATGTTTCCTCCATCATCCTTGCACCAACCATACGTCTTCCAGCGAATGGCACAGCCCGCCCCTCGATCAACCCTCGAACATACTGCAGGGATGGCGAACACCTCAAATCCCGTGGGGGGCGAATTGTATGGCTAAGGACGTGGATGGATTTCGAAAAGCATCCGCATCCAGCCTCGTACAGCTCTTCGGTGTGTGGGCGAGAGTACACGACCAGCCATGGTGTTGTGTTCGTCGTCTGCTCTTTGGAGGATTTTGTCAACTCAACTCTGACTCTTTGACTGGTAGCAAATCCACCTTACCTTATTCCTTATGCGCTTTGGTGGGTCGAACATGCCTAGTGACGCTGACGCTGGACTGTTCTGTGAACCTCACCAACCAACTACAACCACAGGCCACAGCGCTCTTCCACTGACAATCGTGAAATAAAAACAAAAAGCACTACATAATAGCACAGTTTCGTTCACAGTGGTGCAGTACGTATTTTCGCCATGCTGGAGATACAAAAGCTTCTAGCTAACTCGATTTGAGGGCATTCCTGCAGTGCATACATTGTACATACATACATATACAGACCAAAGAGAACGGACGCTCATTGTCTGTTCATGAATTTGCATCAATATCGACGAGTTGGCACAAGCTAAGCATACCAGGCTCGTGGGTTTTGCTGGGCCCCCAAAAAGACCCCATAACATCAAACAAATATCCCACCGAAAAAATCAGCCCTTACAATTCAGCTGTCGCTTGGCTTGCCCTCTTTTTCTTTTTCCTTCTTTCTTTCTTTCTTTTTTTTTTGGGATATACCTGTACGCAAATGATTGACGAGCATGTTCCCAATTCTATTTTGATAGGTGGGCTATCACACACATATGTATCACTCAAATGCTAGATGAGCTGGCGCGCATCTCCTCAACAACCCCCCTCCCCGCCTCCCCAGCAAAAGCGAACAACACCATCAATCTTACGTAGGTAAGAATTACCCACAGTGTACTCTTGTATGCAAATATACAATCATCAATGCAATCAATGGTCATACCCACATTTATCTATAGGTAGACTAGTAGGGCAAGAATATGTGTTTACAAAATAATTTAGATGGTGGTTAATAGTGACCAGAAGAGTCTCGTGAATATTTACATGAAGCAATAATACATAATAAGCCCCGGAAGGCACGGCAGCATTTGATGCGGCACTTGGGATTTTCCCCTCTAACCCCTACCAAATCGTCTATCAAATAGCTTCAGTACGCCCATCACACTCGCAGCCTCCACTTCCATCGCCGGCCTGCCAGTATGCGCAGGCGCTGCAGCATTTAACCTTCCCAGCCAAGTGTTAAGCTCATCGCTTGCCTGATCAAAGTTCTTATGTGTACTCAAGGTCTTATAAGCATCTGCACAGCTTACGCTTGGGGGCGACTGTCCTGTGTGGATTGGGACGGCCTTGCTCAGTGTAGGAGCCTTTGGCGTCTGACTTCGTGGAGCCTGGGTTTTGCAGCAACCTCCGGCACCACCACCTCCACCGCAACACCCATCAGGAGCAGCAGATGGGTTGGCAGCCCTCATGGCAGCCAAAGAGCGACAGAATAGCCCAGACTTGGGATCGCTCTGGCATTGCTGACATGTCCCAGGACCATTCGCACATGAGTTACCTGGAGGCGGCGGAGCAACTGCACGATGCATATGATTTGGTTGCATGGAGGGAAGTTTGTAAGAAGTAATCTCAGCAGAAGTCACGTCGGAATCTGATGGTGGAGGTGTAACTTCGTTGAGAATAGGAGCTAGACGATTCTCAGACTCGTGATTAACAGCGGATGTTGCGGCTGCTTCAGCACAGACACAGTATGTGCCATCTTCACAAAACCCACATGACTCAAGTGAAGATCTGTTTGGAAGGTGAGAAGGTACATGATCCGGAGGTGACTGTCTGACTGGCGGTGGCTGTGGTTTGGAGGAGAAACGTGCAGTAAAGTCTATCTCAACTGGGCTCGATGCCTCAACAGAAAAACGTGCTCTCTTATGGTCATGAGCGTCCTCTGATGGAGAATGCGGTCTTTTGAGGTCCATATCTTGCGGTGTGTCGTTTGTCATGGCTTGTATGGTTTCCTCGAGACAAGCGCAACGAGTGTCTGGTGTGCAGTTGCCGCAGCCCGTGGTAGCCATCTCCATGACTGCATCAGCACATGCACAAGAGGTAGTGCTTGAACAGTTTCCGCATCTGACAGAGTCTTGAGGTTGCTCTTGAGCTTGAGGGAGTGATGCTGGCTGTGCCCAAGCTACACGCGGACGTGCACTTTGATGATTTGAACGACGAGGAGGCAGCGGGACAGCATCTGTTCCTCTCATCTTTGCCCCATTTCGTAGATAAGACAGCTCGACGTAGGCTGCTTCTTTCTCCTGTTTCTCGTAATCAACGATACGATCCAGAGTCTCACATCTGACACGCCATGCTTGAAGCTCGCCACTGTATCTGTTGACGTCTGCCTCAAGACGATTGATCCTATCTCGCAGCTCATCTTCTCTTCTCTGGTACTCCTCTTTGGTTTCTTCGAGTTGTTCCTCCAACTCTCCAACTCTAGCTGCTCTCCTCTCCCGGAAAGCCCTCTGAGCAGCACGATTCTGTGCTTTACGCTTCGTGGGAGGAGTATCGGTTGCCGGCTTGCGCCCTGGCTTTGGCCTTGGTGGGATAACCCATTCTTTCCGGGTCACAATAGGCGGCGTTGGTAGGGCTGAAGCCATACTGCTATGCGTAGGCTTGATTGCAAGATGTTGAGGAGCGGGTGCAAGAGCAGCGGGTGAGCCTGCTGATGATGGCGTTGACACTGCTGGTGAAGACATGATTGGTTAATGATTGGCTGGCGGTTGATGCGGATTGGCCTCGGGCCCGAAGAAGCACCTAAGAGCCGAATAACGTATGGTCGGCTTTTCCGGCTTTTCTCGACAACAACTGCTCGCTACAGAACGAAAAGCAGTGTTATATATACCAAGTGGATTAAGAGAGATCGAAACAGATGCAAGAATAAGATATGGTTATCGGATCATGGCATCGAGCCAGGTAAGTCTCAGAAGAAGGTGTTGTGAGGGGGGGTGGGCAGTTGTTTTATCTCTTGATCTGATTAAGAAAATCTCTTTGCGTTCGCGTCTTAGCGGAGCACTGAGAGGATCTTATCTAATCTGATTGAAATTTTGCGCTTTAGAGTGTTTTGGGGTGTCGTTCAAGCAGCTACGTGATTGAGGACCCTGTCTCAAAGATCATGATTCGTGAATGGGTTTTTATCCTTACAGTAGGTCCACTCAAATTATCCTTGTAATCCCAAGGCATTTATGACTGGTTCCCGTTTCATTTCATTTCCTTTCGATTCTTCAATTCACATCAAATTGCAATTTCTATGTAGTCATGGAACTGAGTAGTAGAGCTGCTATGGGAGTACACATGCCTCATTGTCACTCCTCCTATCACTAGAGTTCCGTAATCTGGACGACTTGGATCGGGCACATTCCATCGAATTAGATGGGTCATCAGTCATCAAATATACGGAAGTGAAGGAAATCAAACGTTTTAGGACAGATATTCGCTCCCACAAGTCAGCAGGGACTCAAACCACACATTATGTAGTTATACCCTTGAACATGCGCAGAAGTACGGGCAAGCGTCATACCAAGTTCCTGGTCCGATCTCGGACGAGGGGAGCTTTTAGCCAATTGCAGGGCATGGGCGTAGACATCAGTCACACATTCTATCTCATCAATGTCACATCATTGCTCTCTTTCATCCTTCGTTATGCCTTGAAGTGGTCCATACGAGCTTCTTTAGGCTAACTCAAGGCAAGGAGGAGAATATGGAGAGCTTCACTTCCGAGGTTCCAATAACGTACGAGTGGATCAGGCAACATCAGGCAACATCAGGCATGAATCGCTCCTGCTTGGCAGACGCCGTGCTTTGGTGCTTGGCACCGGTTTGCTGACCTCACCTTGAGGCTTCGAAGCACCAGAGTCGTCCCTTGACTATTTCTTGCCTTATTATGGAGGCAATATTATTCCCCGCTCCGCCTCGGGGCCCCAACTTCATTTACCTAAGGTAAGGTAGTGCACCACCGTAGATAGAATACCTTACCTAGCACGAATAGGTCGACCTGGTCTCAATATCAACACGTGACATCAACTACCCCGAGCGACAAGATACATAATTGTACCCCAGGTTTGGAACTTGCAGACGTCAAGGTAGACGAATCACAGCTCTCACTTTACTACGTATACATTCTCTCCTGCTCACCGCGGCCCACTTATTCTCAGGGTGCAGCATGAATCGCTTCTACTTTGGAGGTGATAGCAACAGCATCTCCTCTGCTGATGATGAGGACAACCTACCATATCCAGAAGCCTTACCTCGCAGCGATTTCTTGACACCAGAATTTGATGCCCCAACATATCTCTCGACTCTCTCGGATCGGCATCAAACATTGGAGGATCTTCGCACGGACTTGCGAGAGAGGTCTCAGCTACTCTCCAAGGAACTCTTGGATCTTGTCAACACTAACTATGAGCAATTTCTGAGCTTGGGCTCTGATTTGAAAGGTGGGGAAGAGAAAGTGGAGGACGTTCGCGTGGGCTTGTTGGGCTTCAAGAGAGGCGTGGAAGATGTGAGGATCAAAGTACGAGAACGCCGTACTGAGGTTGCAGGACTGTTGGGGGAAAAGAAGGATGTCAACAAACAGATCCAATTTGGTCGCAGACTTCTGGAGTACGATGCAAGGCTTGATGAGCTCGAAGAGAAGCTCATGGTAGCATCATTAGGGAAGAACGCAAATGGTGCAGTGGATGACGACTGGAGTGAAAGTGAAGATGAGGATAATGACGAAGAGCACTTGGGCACGTCGAACAGTGTTGGTACGAGCATTCAGAAGCTCCAAAGACTAGTTCATGATTTCCGGTACATCGAATGTTTAGCAGCTCGAATTGGCATAGAGCACCCCTTTATTGTGGCACAAGAGTCCAGGATACTTCGTGTAAGGAACACCCTTCTTTTGGATCTTGGAGCAGCATTGAAACAATCGAGGGCCGCTGGGTTCGTGGATAGCCAACGTACCGTCAAGATTATGAGTATCTACAGAGATATGAATAAAGCGAACGAGGCAATTAAGCTATTGAAGGACACAAAGTTATGAGGATAACGGCGCATTAAAAGGCGTTAAGGACACAAGCATCATCAGACTTGATTTTAAGATGGAAAGGTTTCAATATAGTACATATTATACATGGAATTGTAAACTATGCAGTCGACAGCTCTCTCGAAGTGATGTCCGATTCCGGGTTCTTGATATCTCCATTAAGAATGAAGCCAGGGGCATTGGTTGAGCTCAAGACAATTTCAACAATCTCCTTATTAACCTTGTCGCTCAACTGTGCCAAATCCTTCTTGATACTCTCAATAAATGCCTTGATGTTTCTCTGTACTTCTTCTGGCGTGAAACCCAATTGGGCAATGGGCATTCTGACAACTCCCAGTTTTTCTCTGTACTCAGCGCCTCCAACCAATTGCTTGACAACGGCAGCAGGGTCTTTCACGACAGTTCCAAGCTTTGCGCTAGGCATAAGCCCTTTAGGACCAAGAATTCGAGCAATTCCAGCCTTGCTCAGCTTTGCCAGAGAATCGACTTGACACAAACATCGATCAAATTCGATTTTTCCATCCTTTACGGCTTCAAAAACCTCGTCCTCTCCAACCAACGTGGCACCGGCAGCGCGTGCATCCTCCGCGAACTTAGAGGCTGGGGGGGCGATAACGCAGATTCGGATATCCGTCT
The DNA here is from genome assembly GCA_024752465.1 of Allantophomopsis lycopodina. NCBI lineage: Eukaryota > Fungi > Ascomycota > Leotiomycetes > Phacidiales > Phacidiaceae > Allantophomopsis > Allantophomopsis lycopodina. The sequence continues at coordinate 1,259,703 of CP103016.1, forward strand.
TCACGGGATGTGGCAGGCGCATTCTATTTCGCACAACTGGGCCATTCTTTGGAGACTTGAGCTTGAGGGCCACTTCATATTTTGAAGAAGTCGGTGATCGCCCAACCTCGAAGGCTCGTATATATCTAGCGCTCGGTCAGGAACAAACATTATGACATGACAATGCGAACTCTAGGCGTACCTCATTGCATCTAACAAAGCAAATGTTTCCGCATCCTTACGGTCGTACTGTATATAAGTTGTTGACGCCTTCTTCTTCTTCTTTGTTTGATCGTTCTTCTTCTTATACTTCTGTGCATTCGATGAGTTCGAGGCGTCTCGCAGTTGTATCGTAGGAAGGAGGAAGGGAGCTGCTGATTGTGGTCGTGCCCGTAAGTTGGCCGTCAGGCACGATCTGCCCAATCTGGCCAGATATGTATGCGCCGTCGTCATTGTGTTTGTGGTGATAGATGTGTTATGTTACTACCTCACTGTCGGTGATTGTGAGAAACATTAACGGACATTTCGTGTAGTGCATAACTGTCGCATAACATAATGTACAGCATTTATCTTATCTGATGTGGTCCTTGCATAAAACCCCACCACAAGTTAAAACTTAAGGTACGGCGATGAGCAATAAATTCAAAGTCTTGTGCTCTCGACTCATTACACAGTCCACCAGACACGATGAAAGCAGACGAGGTATCACGACTCATTACGGGTCTTTCGACTCCAAACTTCAAGGCTAATGAGCCGTTCCTTGTTGAACTTGACAAGTACCTTACACTTCGCACATACATCGATGGCTACACTATCAGCGAGGCTGACACCAAGCTCTGGCTCACGGTTCGCAGCAACAAAGTCGCCAATGCCTTTGTGAGAAAAGCCAGCTTGGCAAATTTGGCCAGATGGTACTATTACATTGAAGCCACTCACCCAGAGATCCAAGCCGAGCTTGTTGTGAAAGCAGATGCTGAGAAGGCAAAGAAGGCAGCTGGTAGCAAAGCAGGTGCTAGCTATAACATTAACCTCCAAGATACGGAGAAAGGTGTAGTCACTAGGTTCCCTCCTGAGCCATCGTAAGTGTACCCTATTCAATGAAAAGAAATTTTATTAACTCTCTTCAGTGGTTACCTCCATATTGGTCACGCAAAGGCCGCACTTCTCAACGATTACTTCGCACACGAGCTTTACAAGGGCACATTGCTCCTTCGATTCGATGACACTAACCCTTCAAAGGAGAAGCAAGAATTTGAGGACTCAATTATTGAGGATCTTGCGCTCATGGGGATTAAGCCAGACAAGACTAGTTACACCAGTGATCATCTCGAGCTCCTTCACGATTATTGTGTACGAATCATCAAGGAAGGAAATGCGTATGCCGATGACACTGCTCAGGAGCAGATGAGAGATGAACGCATGAACGGTATTGCCAGTAAGCGCCGCGAGAGACCTATTGAAGAGAGTCTAGCCATCTTTGAGGAGATGATGAAGGGATCCGAAATTGGCCTCCAGAACTGCATTCGTGCAAAGATGTCTGTTGATAACCCAAACAAGGCTATGCGCGATCCAGTTATTTACCGATGCAACCTCACCCCACATCATCGAACGGGTGAAACTTGGAAGGCATACCCAACCTACGACTTCGCTTGCCCAATTGTCGATTCTTACGAAGGCGTTACCCATGCTCTTCGTACTACCGAGTACACCGACCGCAACCCACAGTATGAGTGGTTCCTCGAGAAGCTCAAGCTTCGCCATGTCTATATCTGGGACTTTGCTCGCATGAACTTCATCAAGACTTTCCTTTCCAAACGCAAGCTTACTAAGCTTGTTGAGGCTGGTCATGTCTGGGGTTGGGACGATCCACGTATGCCAACTATCCGTGGAGTTCGCAGACGTGGTATGACTGTTCCAGCACTCCGCGATTTCATCCTGAAGCAAGGACCAAGTAGAAACATTGTCAACATGGACTGGACCAACTTCTGGAATGCCAACAAGAAGGTCATTGATCCAATCGCACCACGCCACACAGCTGTCGACAAGAAAGATGTCGTAAAGGCAACTATTGTTGGTGGCCCAGAGAACGCCTATACTGAGGACAAGCCAAAGCACGCCAAGAATCCAGATGTTGGTACCAAAAAGGTTGCGTTTAGCAGTAGCATTATCTTGGATCAGGAGGATGTTAAGCTCTTCAAGCAGGACGAGGAGATCACCCTCATGAGCTGGGGAAATGCTTACGTGCGCAAGATCAACGGCTCCAACCCCGTCACATCCATCGAGCTCGAGCTTCACCTTGATGGGGATGTCAAGAAGACCGAAAAGAAGGTTACTTGGCTCTCTACTGAAGGTCAGGATCTTATTCCTGCTGAGCTTGTTGACTTTGACTACTTAATCACCAAGGACAAGCTTGAGGAAGAAGATAACTGGGAGGACTTCCTCAACCCAAAAACAGAAACCAGAAGCGATGCATTGGTTGATGGAAACTTGGCAAACGCCTCTGAGGGCGATATCATCCAGCTTGAGAGAAAGGGATATTACAGAGTTGATAAGCTTGCTACTACTTCTAAGCCAGCCCAACTCTTCAATATCCCTACCGGAAAGGAGAAATAGGGGTAGAGTACTACTTGATGAAGTTACGATGTATGTGGAGTGTTAAAAGCACACCTAGATACAAAGACATATTCCAAAACAAATTGTGCCAACCTATGATTGCAGTGTATTACAAGCCTCGTCGTCGACCATGTAGTTGTTTGACATGCTATATGAATGTGTTACTTGTCAGGCGCCCCGGATCTCAAAATTTGTCTCTCAACGTTGTCCTCCGGCCCCATTTGCTTTACTCAGATCAATCCTTTTCGTGCCAGCTCGACCTTTCTTGAGGCTTCACCAGCCTTGTATCCTCCTTTTGAGATGCACATCATACTTCCGTCTCCCAGTTCAACTTTCTCCTCGACAGCTGGATGTGGACATGGACAATGGTGCGGGAAGTGAACGCATGCTAGGTAGCCATTAGTTCTATAATTGCTGAAATGACTATTCCTTAATTTGAATTATAATTACCGAGAGTGTCTGGACAGAGGTATTTGGTGCAGTGAGCTATCTTGATATCAGCACGTCGAATATTCAATAAACAATTAGATAAAGTGACCACGTACTCTGATCCCAATTCTGTTGATACCAATTCGAATCACTGGCTGCATCCTGTGGTTGGTGCTGCTGTCCACCCCCCTGGAACATTTGTTCAAAAAATTGAAACTGTGCTTTAACACCAGCAACCAAAAGTAAAAAGCTCGTCAGAACTGAGAACAACATCATCGTTCTGGTGATTTGTCCTTTATTGTTTGTGTTTCGATGATTCACGAGGCTGAAGAATTGGCCAACATGTCTTCGCGAGGCTCTCCCAAAATTGCTGACTAAGCCGAATTTCATACCATCGCTGACTTCAATTTCATGATTGCGAATGCCAATTTCGTCTCAACACACCACATACGATGTTGCTGCCACGGTTACAACCGCCGTTACGGCTAGCTATCTCTGCTACTGGGCGGTCATCTGGACTTTTCAATGGCCAGGCTTGCTTAATTGAGACATTTGCAGCTCTTCATATTGTGAAGCCAGCGGCTTCAACTGTCTTCGTTAGACATGCTTCGCATAAGGCTCAGGGAGCTGTTAATAAGGCAAAGGATGGCCCTGGGAAGAGATTGGGAGCAAAGAAGTCCGGAGGTATATTCTATTTGATTGTGGCGCAGATTGGTCGTAGTAGAATTATAAGCTGATGAGGAACATAGAGCAATATGTCATTCCAGGAAACATCATCTTCCGTCAGCGGGGTACTCATTGGTTTCCCGGAGAGAATTGCGCTATGGGACGCGATCACACAATCTATGCCACCGAATCCGGATACGTTAAATATTATGCTGATCCAGAAAGACATCCAAAGAGGAAATACATCGGTGTAACTTTCAAGCGCGACCAGGTTCTCCCTCTTCCACGAAACACCCCAAGAAGAAGACGCCTAGGTCTCCTCCCTTCCAAAGTCGATGCTGAATCAGTCGCCGAGGCCGAAGCTGAAGCCAATGAAGAACCAGAAGTTGACGTAGTTGTCGAAGATGCTGGAGTACAGGTTCAAGTACGGAAGGAAGTTCCTCAGATCGTGGAGTTGAAGCAGAAGAAGGGCCAGGAACCAAGGCGCTTGACGCTTAGGCCAGGGTATATGTATAGAGAGAGTAACTGGGAGATAGGCCGCGCGGCTGAGAAAGCCAATATCAAGGTGAAGGAATTCAAACCTAAGGATCGATGGCTTGCATGGAGGAAAACTGTTGTACGAAAGACCAAGAACGCTGAAAGAAGAGGCTTGGGTGGCAGGAAGTCAAAGAAATAAATTACAGCCTAGCCGAGAATAAGTATGATAATTTTTCAAGTTCTAGTGATCAAGTGGTGAACCATGTTCAAGTATTCACATATTGGCATGTACTGTGATATTAGTCTAAACAACATTTTCATCCGGGTTGATACATTAACATAATATGGATTCAGCCGGGGAGAATATTAGATATAAAAAAAGGTGTGAGAGCTTACTTTAGCCCTCCTCCACCTGCCATATTGTAGAAAGGCATAATGATTGGGTTTTTGATACAGTCTTCTCATCAATTTCTATAATACGATACACGGTGAGGAACATGAAACACAAACAAAAACAAAAATGACCATTACACGCTCCTATCAACAATGCTCTTTTTCTTTCCACCTAACGAAACGTGTGGATATTGCAATTACTCATCGATAACAGAGGCGAATTTGTCAGTCATGGCCTGAACGAGCTCCTCGTACTGTGGGGGGAGAAATCAGCTGGATCCGGCGTTTTAATTTAAAAGTGGCACATACCTTCTTGACAATCACATCCTCACCATCACTTGGAACTTCGAACTTCATGCTTCGCAACTGTGATTGGAGATCACTTGTAGCCTCGCGAACCTTGTTCCAGCTTTGACCTTGGCTGATAGCCTTCTGGGCTTCATCGTGAAAGCCCACCATAGCCTTCATCATCCACTCAGTCTTCCAAATCGGGCAGAATTGATCATAATCAGAGTATCCGTTTTGTTGCAAGAAATCCTCCTTCAGAAGAGCCGCAACGTCCAAAATGATCTTGTCTGGATCACTCAAGGCACTCTTACCAACCAACTGCACAACTTGGTCCAACTCCTCGGAGTCAGAGAGCAGCTGCTTAATACGGTCTCGCAGGCGAGGAAATTCAGGGTAGTCCTTTTCGTAGTACTTGTCAAGAATAGTAGTGTACTTGGAATAGGAAACTCCAGTATTGATAGAAGGAAAATGCTTGCGCTGGGCCAATTTCTTGTCAAGACCCCAGAAAACTTGGACAATACCCAAAGTACTGGATGTGACTGGATCGGAGAAATCACCTCCGGGTGGAGAGACGGCGCCAACAATAGAAACGCTTCCTTCACGATCTGGAGAACCAAGAGCAGAAACTCTACCAGCACGCTCGTAGAAAGACGCAAGCTTAGCTCCAAGGTAGGCTGGGAAACCTTGATCAGCAGGCATCTCACCAAGACGACCAGAAATTTCACGAAGAGCTTCGGCCCATCTGGAAGTAGAATCGGCCATCATAGCGACATCCTTGCCCTGATCACGGAAGTATTCGGCGACAGTGATACCGGTATAGATGGAAGCCTCACGAGCAGCGACGGGCATGTTGGAGGTGTTCGCAATAAGGGTGGTACGCTTCATGATAGGCTCCTGACGACCATCAACATTGATAGAAAGTTCTGGGAAGTCCATCAAGACTTCGGCCATTTCGTTCCCTCTCTCGCCACATCCTACGTAGACGATAATATCACTGTTGGAAAATTTAGAGACAGACTGAGAAATAACAGTCTTTCCACACCCGAAAGCACCTGGGATTGCAACGGTTCCTCCCTGCACACTAGGGAACAAAGCATCCAGGACTCGCTGTCCAACCACGAATGGCTTCTCTGCGGCGAGCTTTTCAGTAGTGGGGCGGGGAACACGGACTGGCCATGTGTGCATCATGCTGTGCTCGGACTTCTTCCCGTCGAATTCAATTTCCAAAATCTTTTCGTCGACCTTGTATTTTCCAGCCTCCGCGATTCGAGTAATCGTTCCGCGGGCCCGTGGTGGCAGAAGAATCTTGTGATCATCGAGCAGTGAGTTCTCGTATACGGTTCCCCAGATGTCACCACCTGTGATGTGATCGCCAACTTTCATAAGAGGCTTGAACTCCCAATCCTTCTCTCTGTTCAATGCTGGAGCAGCAATACCTCGAGGAATGTAGATACTGGTCGACATGTCGGAAATGGCCTTCAATGGTCGTTGGATACCATCATAGATCGTCTCCATAAGTCCCGGACCAAGCTCGACGGACAATGGCTTTCCAGTACGCAAGACAGGGTCACCCACAGTTACACCAGCTGTTTAATTCATTATCAGCACTGGTCTTATGTTTGTATCATGTCTCTTTCATAATGTACCTGTCTCCTCATAAACTTGGATTGTAGCTCTATCGGCCTCGATTCGAATAACTTCACCGACAAGGTTATCATGACCGACACGGACCTATGGTATATGTTAACTATACAACCCCGCGGCACCACAGTAAGTCGGTGTGGCATACCAATTCGTACATAGCAACACCAATCATGTTCTCGGCCACGACAACAGGACTACCATCTATCAGCAAGTATTTGGGGGTAAAGATATATCATGACTGACCCGGAGACGGAGTAGATGGAACCTGACAAGAGTTCATTAGCATCGAGCATTATCGGGCTGCAGCTTCATTGCGACTCACCATATTGCTCCTCTCCATCCACAGTCTCTGCTTTCTTGGAGTTCTTCTGTTTCAAAATTCAGCTTTGTATCATTTGTGAGATTGGCAAACGATAGGCAACTCACTGGAACCATTTTGGGTGGGTGTTCTGGGGGTGTTGAAGCTCTGTGAGTATTGTTGTTTTGAGGTGGAGTTGGTGGAGGCGAAGTGGAGAGCTTCAAAGGTGTTGTAGGTAGAGGGATTTCAGAAGCCGGGTCGGGTTCTTCGACAAGCTGGTGATCAATATTTGTTGATAATTGATCAATGTTTCTTTGCTTGATCAAATCGTAGAAGGAAGGACGACCTCTCAAGCTTGGTCTTAGTCCAACAACTTGCATGCGATCGTTAAGCGGAGGGTGGTGCTTTCGAAGCTCTACGGTTGCCAGTTGGCGATAAGACAACCGTTCAGGTGACGAATTGCACAACCTTACGGGAGACCTTTCAGGCAGCTATTACTTCGAGCGATATGTCAACTTTTCGGATTTGGCGTGTAGAGCAGTCCTTCGTGGGGTGGGGGGAGCGGATCATGAATGGGAGACTAGAAGCCGGCGATGATGTTTTCTGTCGGTCTTCTGCGTGTTTTTTTCTGAATCTTCTGGAGCAAGGCCAGACAAGGGAAGGGAAGGGAAGTACGCAGGAAATCATTCCTCTTCAACTTTACTCCTACATGTACCTACCACCGACCACTTGCCTGGTCTTCCAGCTCAGCTTAGAGGTATGGTGGTAGAGAGGCTGGAATCAAGACGAGCATATCATTGGTGAGGGGCCTGCTTAAGCATCTGTATTGCACGAAAGACTGCCAGGACTATTCCCATAGAATGAGACTACCTATCTCATCATGCCTTAAGACTAGGAGCAAAGCAGGCATTGGGATGCAAAGACGCGCAGATGGCCCATTGCAGTGCAGGTGTTCCGATGAGATCCTAGGTGTGTATACACGCATACATACATATAACACCACAATTCTTGTACGCAGTACCGTGTGGTGGTGCAGTATTGTTCATTTATGGGTACTGATGGGTATTCGCAGTGTTTACATGTTCGTACTTCTGTATATATTCATCCTTGATTACTTCTTCTCCCACCTTTAACCTAGGAATACCTCATGCTTTTCTATTTTGGTTTCTATTTTCTGTTTTCTGTTTTCGCCTATATGGCATTTGTGATACCTACCTACCTCACGTTACCCAAGTCCAAGTCAAATCTGACCATCACCTACCTTGTCATGTTCTCAGCCATAACTTTGGACCATTCCTTAGAAAACCCGATGGTCACGCTGTCTTCCTGGAAGTCAGAGAGGCTGGCACAGAGAGACAAGTCTCAGAGCAATGAGCATGCGGACAAAATCCTATACATACTGACAAAGTCTCTAATCACGACATTCCTTGCTTCTATACATGTGTGTGTATGTATGTATAATATATATACATACATGAACATGCACACATACAGTGCTGAGATGTTGCAAACCGGCCCAGGGTATGCTCATCATAGCGCCGACACTATTCGCAACCTCTTACCCCCCCCCCCTCGCCCTCTGCTCACACATCGCAACAGAACGTATTTGCCATATGTGTGCGCATATATACATTGTACATTTGTGGTTGAATAGTCCATCTTAGTCAACCTAAATAGATGTTTAGATCGTGACTGATTCAGCGGGAGGTAGGTTGGTGCCTGATGGAGAAGACATCACTGTATATATCATTCCAAAGACAGGATACAATCAAGCACACCTTAGCCAAACATGTTTACAGTCGCTCTATTTAAAGAATCGCAAAATTTATCGACATTGCTAAATTTACTTGAGATGGTTTGGACAGCCATAATAAAGAGCAATACGTTGTTGAATAAAATGGCAAAGCTTATTTGTTTGCGACATACTGTACCTCATACCATTCAGCTCCCTCGGTTCCCCGCAAACAGATGGTTTTCTCGACATTTGAAATATACATAATCCAGCCATCAAGTCTCTCAAGAGTGTACCTGTACTTAGGTCTTTACAGAATATATCAGACATTCTTTATGTGTTACAAGAAAATAAGCAAAGACCTTCAATTTGGATTATTGGGGGTTTTCGCCATTACATAACTCGCATCACCTAAAGTCAGCATGTTATCAGTTATTGCTTCAACTCTTCTTATTGTATCTTATTTATATGTATTATGAGCATACATATATTGCTAGTGTAGACCAATCCTAAGTACTGTATACAATACAGTGTACATAATCAGAACAATCGTTGATGGTTCAAATAAATTTTCTATATATTCTTATACCTTAGCCCTTGTGATGTCGTCGTTTTCCGTGCGGATACCTCTCTACCGCATATATTCATGTATTAATATGTTGTGAATTGTGTACTACAATAACCCGTACTTTGCCCCTACCTTACTTAACCGTCCTTGGGTCGCATCTGTATTGTGAAAGTGCCCAAGCTTATGAGGTCACGGCAATCCACTCAGAGCTCTCAGTAGTCCACCATGTCCATCCAACATCTGCTCTAAGGGTAGACATTCCGCCCGCCTTAGAGTGTGTACCTTAGTTCCGCCATTGATCTCGACGATAAGGTAACGAGTAGCGACTCCAACAACTACCTTACAGAGCACCACCTCTACTCTCTTCCGTAACGTTCATCTCTACAACTCTTCTCATTTGAGTATCTGTGTGCCCATATACAAAACCCTCATCAAACACATATCATCTCCATACCCTACCTCTTTTCGAACAAAGCGGCAGACCCGCCAAAAGTCGTCCTGGCAGACCAGGACACCACTCGTCACCCTATATCATCCCCAATCACTCCGACAACGCCCTCAACCACTTCCAACACAGAAATATCAGCACTAACGACGACCAATATTGCAACTCAGAACGAGCAGCATAATAGCACTCAGCAGCTTTTTCAGAGCTCGAATTTATCATCCACAGTCCCTGTCACATTCACTGCTTCACAAGCCTCTTTTGATAGACGCCGTCAAAGAGAACCTTCAGAGAGTGAGGGGGAGGACGAAGGATCGGAGACAACTGCAAATCACGAACGCTCTCGCTCTTCTCAAGGGCACCGAGCTAAACGAAGGCGTCCGAATATGATGGGACAGGCCGACGGTGAGAGCAGCACCTCGAATGGAACTTCGAGGCCTGTGTCAAATGGATCTCGTCCTTCTGCGCTTCAGAAAGTACCGAACGCAGCAAATGGCAATCACAAACAACAGCAGTCCATCACGAATGGGTCTTTCTACACAAACGGCGACTCTCACCCAGCAAAGACTAAAGCAAAATATATTGGCCATGACCGCGAGGAGGTTACTCGACTATTAATTCAAACTCTCGAAGATTTGGGCTACAATGATGCTGCAGCAGCCCTATCTTCGGAGAGTGGGTACGATCTCGAGGATCCGTCTGTTGCTGCGTTACGAAACGCTGTATTGCACGGTCAGTGGTTAGAGGCTGAGGCATTACTTCTTGGAGGATCTGGACATATGGATGAAGGAGGAGTTAGTATATATCCTAGAGGACTAGAGCTTGCGGAGGGCTGTGAGAAGAATGTTTTACGGTTCTGGTTACGCCAACAAAAATTTCTAGAACTACTTGAGGCACGAGATACAGGGCGTGCCCTTATGGTTCTTCGTACGGAGTTGACGCCGCTCAACCAGGAAATTGGCAGGTTGCACGAATTATCAAGGTTCGTAAACAGCTTATCATCACTGTTTTCCGGTGCAGAGCGGCAAGCTGATAGGATGTTTATACAGTTATTTAATGTGTCAATCTGCAGAAGACCTTAGGATCAGAGCAAATTGGGATGGTGTGCATGGCAACTCACGACAGACTTTACTGTCGGATCTTTCAAGTGAGTTACTTTCTCCCTCGTCGCCAACAAAAATAATCAAAATCAAAAAATCAAGAAAAAGTCAAGAAATATGTTACAAGTATAAGAAATATCAGTGTATTCTGTGTAACTAACCCCTGGTCAGAATGTATTTCACCCTCTGTAATGATACCGGAACATCGTTTGGCCACACTACTACACCAAGTCAAGCAGAGACAGATTGACAATTGCTTATATCACAATACGTCACAATCTCCGTCCTTATTCTGTGATCATATGTGCGACAAAAATGATTTTCCTCGCAGGACTGTTCACATACTTGAACCCCATACTGGTGAAGTTTGGCAGCTGGCCTTTTCGCACGATGGCACACGACTAGCTAGTTGTGGGAGCGACAGTTCTGCAATCATTACGGATATTTCCAGCATGGAGACTATACAATCGTTGAGCGATCATGATAGTGGTATTGGTACACTGGCCTGGAGTCCTGATGATAGTCTTCTCCTTACTTGTTCAACTGATAGGACAGCCCGGCTGTGGGATACCAAGGCAAGTTCAATGACAATTTACTCTCAACTCTCCGCAACTAACTAAAAGTATAGACTGGTGAATGCAAGCAGACTTATCGGTACAGTGAGCCTGTCACTAGCTGTGCTTGGTCTCCTGATGGTCGCTCCTTCGTTACCGGGTGTCTATCCAAAGAGAGAAGCCTATGTCAATGGAGCTTAGATGGAGATCTCATTCATGATTGGGGCCGTCCTCACCGAGTTCAAGATCTCTCCGTATCCCGTGATGGTCATCGTCTGGTTGCCATGGACAACAATGCTCGCTTGCATTACTACAATTTCGTGACGCGGGCACTCATCAGTGAGATATATCTCAAAGTTGGACTTTGTTCGGTCTCTTTTAGTCAAAACTCCCGCGATGTCCTTGTTAACAGGACTGACGGCAAGACTATATTGGTTGATGTTGATAGTGAGAGTGTAACCAAGACATATGATGGTTACAAGGATGAGGAAAAAGAAAAGCTTGTGATTAGAAGCACTTTTGGAGGTGCCAACGAAAATTTTGTTGTTAGCGGCACCAGGGGTAAGCAGTTATATTCTGAGTGCCGAGTTGGCTAGTATACTAACAAACATCCAGATGGTACTGTCTATATCTGGCATAAAGAGAACTCACAGCTTATCGAAAAGCTGAAGGGGCATTCCAAGGGTTGCTGTAATGCAGTCTCCTGGAACCCTCGAGACCCTGGTATGTTTGCTTCTGCTGGTGATGATGGTAGCATTCGAATGTAAGTGCCTAATATCTAATGTCTGCATAATTACCTTATTAACTCCAAATTAGCTGGGCAACAGATAAGTCAGCGGCGAGAATTGTAAATTCCCTATCTCGGACAATCTGAGCATTCAGCACATAGTTGTTGTGCATAATCTTTCAAAGGTTTACATCCTCTGGTTTAAGAGGAGTGGCGGGTGAATGGGAGGTCAATACCAGTATGGCTAGCATTTGAGGAGCATATTCCAGTGGCGTTGGTTGATGTAAGGTTGTGGTATAAGGTATCAGGAGTTCATCGAAGGGGGTCATGGCTAGATGAATCCATGTCATAGATTGAGCAGGTTTGAATATGCTTAAATATGCAGCGGTAACATTTGACGATATACTAGCAAGTACGGAGTTTGAGCCCATGGGATTTGCTTCAGCTGTCAATCTTAGAGAATTTTTTCAGATCTCATCTAACCAAGGGATAGCATCTTGTGCTCCTGGCTTCTCAACTGTCTTCCCAGCAGCCCGGCAAGCCCATCTGACACTTTCTTCCATCCCAACTGCACCAACCATTTTTACCGCATATGCTCCAACAAATGTATCGCCTGCAGCGGTAGTATCGACTACTTTTTCAACCTTCTCCGCTGGAACATGCATTCCCTTTCCTTTCGCCTCTGAGAAATATGCTCCTTTAGCTCCCAAGGTGATGACAACAAATTTGACACCCTTTGTGTGGAACTCGTCGGTAATGCCACCAACATCAGTCCCCATTTTCTCGACGTCCTCTGTCTTTCTACCAGAAAGAATTGCAGCTTCTGACTCGTTCAGAATTAGATGTGTGATTGCTGGAAATGCGCTTCCGGGAAGTTCTACAGCAGGCGCAGGGTTTAATAGAACAGCAATGCCCTGCCCTTTTGCTGTCTCCAAAATCTGCAGCACAGTCGGTATAGGTATTTCCAATTGCAAGACAAGCATATCAGGTCTTGGCAATCCAAAAGAACTGATATCCTGGAAATCTTCGGGCTTCAGAGTATGATTTGCTCCAGGGTTGAGAAGAATTCGGTTCTCGCCCGAAGATTCCTCCACAAGAATGACTGCTACACCGGTCGTTTGCCCTTGTACAACATTTACTCCACTGATATCAATGCCATCCTTTTCCATTCCCCTAATAAGTGGTGGACCAAATTCATCTGCGCCTACAGCTCCGACCATCTTCACATTCACATCGCGATGGGCTCTGGAGGCTCTGGACAATGAGAGACGCGCAGCAGCAACAGCCTGGTTGGCTCCTTTCCCACCAGACCCCGTGCTAAAAGAACTTGCTGTCAAGGTCTCGCCACCCATTGGAACACGGGGGGTAGTTGTGACAAGATCTGTGTTCAATGAACCGATCACAGTGATCGTGTGACCCGCCATCTGGATATAGTGTCTGTAAGTCGTTATATATCGATCAAGATTCAGATTCAGCGTGATGTCAAACCTTGTAGTGTAAGTATGACAGTGTCGATAATCTATTCACGTGATGGCACTTGTTATATTGTAATGTTGTGGGGAAGGTTGTGTACTCCACGATGACATCTTCATCTCGCGTCGAGTATCGTCAAAGCTTTTAAGAGCTGAGCTCAAGATAGCCTGCATTGCCATGACACATTCTCTTTACTCCATCTATGTATAAAGTTTTCTCTAAAATTTGAATTTCGCTGCCTTTATTTTCATTCATTTGTTCATTCATTATGTTGACCTAGATCGGGCAGAAGAGGTCCGAGGGAGAGTCGTCACGGCCGCTACTACTCATGAGAAATTTAAGGCAGTACTTAATAATAATAGTGAATTATTGCAGGTCCAGAGAAGTTTAAATATTGACTTTCCGCGTACAAATAACTAAGGAAATAATAAACAATTAAAGACACATGAAAAATCGATTAGAATAATAATTCATCTGTCAAAAAAGTCGAATAGATTTAAAATCTAGAAATGTAATATTCCATCGTACTTATCTCAAGTTATCGCGTTTAAATCACTAATACTAGGTACGTAGATACTCGAATCATGTGGTGATGCACCAATTGCCCCTGTGTTCTGTGTACTCCTTGCATTTGAGGCTGCCACATCAGCCACAACTTACCTACCTAGTTTTAGCCACGGTGCGTCGTCAACAGCCACGACGACCAGGCAGCTCGCGAATGCGGTGACAGACAACATAACCATTCCCACAACGCCCACTTCTTACAATACTTTCCCAATAAAGATTACATTTATCTTTGGTCATCTCAAACTTGTCGCATAACCTGGGAATATCTATACTTGGCGCATCATGGCCTCTCAAGGCGGTATCTCAGATCCCGGTCTCATCACGTTCGGTCCCCTTAAGCTTCCGCCTTACGATACCATACTGACAGCTTTCATAGACTCGTCAACAAGCTCCAAGATGTTTTCACAACTGTCGGTGTACAGAACCCCATTGATCTTCCCCAGATAGTAGTAGTGGGCAGCCAGTCTAGTGGAAAGAGTTCCGTGTTGGAGAACATAGTAGGTAGAGATTTGTGAGTTGAATTCCCCTCCAACCACATCTGACATTACAACTTCTGACTTGCGATAGTTTACCTCGAGGTACTGGTATTGTCACACGAAGACCGCTTGTTCTGCAGCTTATTAACCGCGCACCAACTGCGAACACGAATGGCGAAGTATCAACCGACAATGATAAGGAGGCAAATGCCAATGAGTGGGGTGAATTCCTCCATATCCCTGGCCAGAAATTCCACGACTTCAACAAGATTCGGGATGAAATTGTGAAGGAGACAGAGGCGAAGACTGGAAAGAATGCTGGAATTTCGCCAGCGCCTATCAATCTCAGAATTTATTCTCCAAATGTCCTTACCCTTACACTCGTTGACTTACCGGGTCTTACAAAGGTGCCTGTTGGCGATCAGCCAAGGGACATCGAGAGACAAATCAAGGAAATGGTTTTGAAGCAGATCAGCAAGCCAAATGCTATCATATTGGCTGTTACTGGTGCGAATACAGATTTGGCCAACTCCGATGGCCTCAAACTTGCAAGAGAGGTGGACCCTGAAGGTCAGAGAACTATCGGTGTATTAACCAAGGTCGACCTGATGGATGACGGAACGGATGTGGTGGACATTTTGGCTGGAAGAATTATTCCCTTAAGACTGGGATACGTCCCAGTCGTCAACCGAGGACAGAGAGATATCGACAACAAGAAGGCTATTACGGCTGCGCTGGAAAATGAGAAAAATTTCTTTGAGAATCACAAAGCTTACCGCAACAAGAGCTCTTATTGCGGAACCCCATATCTTGCTCGCAAGCTCAATCTTATTCTTATGATGCATATCAAGCAGACACTTCCTGATATCAAGGCTCGCATCTCCGCATCTTTACAGAAGTACACGACCGAGCTCAGTGCACTTGGGGATTCCATGCTCGGAAACAGTGCTAACATTGTTCTCAACATCATTACTGAGTTCACTAATGAATGGAGAACAGTTCTTGACGGTAACAATACGGAGCTTTCCAGCAACGAATTGTCAGGAGGTGCCAGAATCAGTTTCGTTTTCCACGAACTGTACTCAAATGGTGTCAAGGCTGTTGATCCCTTTGACTTGGTCAAGGACATTGACATCAGAACTATTCTTTATAACTCTTCTGGTTCATCCCCGGCCCTTTTCGTTGGTACCACCGCCTTCGAACTTATTGTCAAACAACAAATCAAGAGATTGGAAGAGCCGTCACTTAAGTGTGTATCTCTGGTTTATGATGAACTTGTCAGAATTCTCACCCAGCTCCTTGGGAAGCAACTGTTCCGTCGCTATCCAGGTCTCAAGGAGAAGTTCCACCAAGTTGTCATCAGTTTCTTCAAGAAGGTTATGGATCCTACAAACAAACTTGTCAGGGATTTGGTTGCAATGGAGGCGTGCTACATCAACACAGGTCATCCAGATTTCTTGAATGGCCATAGGGCTATGGCCATTGTTAATGAGCGACATTCTGCCTCAAAGCCAGTCCAGGTTGATCCTAAGACTGGAAAGCCGATCCCCGGATCTGTCTCTACTCCAGTGAGAACCGCAAGTCCTACACTAGGCGGGGACATGGGTGATGCAAATGGAGGATTCTTTGGTAGCTTCTTTGCTTCTAAGAACAAAAAGAAGATGGCAGCAATGGAAGCGCCACCGCCAACGCTCAAAGCTTCTGGAACTTTGTCAGAGCGAGAAGGTGTAGAAGTTGAGGTCATCAAGCTCCTAATCAACTCATACTACAACATCGTGAAACGCACAATGATTGATATGGTACCAAAGGCTATCATGCTCAACCTTGTTCAGTAAGTCTTCGCCATGTCAGATTATAGAAAGAGGCTAACAATATTTAGATTCACAAAGGATGAGATGCAAAGAGAACTTCTTGAGCAAATGTACCGTACTGATCAGCTTGATGACCTCCTCAAGGAATCTGACTACACTGTCCGTCGTAGAAAAGAGTGTCAACAGATGGTTGAGTCACTCTCCCGTGCAAGCGAGATTGTTAGTCAAGTTCAATAGATTCCCAAGTATATTCTTCTGGCATATACCGGAAATTGATACAACGAGTTTACGGAATTTACAGCCGAAAGGCTACGGTGAAGGTGGAAGATTATGAAAGTTATACATACTTGCCGGTGGACTAGAATCATTTCTTTCACAAGAGGTCGATGTGTTATGATACCTGTTTGGCGTCTTGTGTAATGTGATATGTTGCGGACGATTAGAGGTAGGACATAGGGTCCAATGCGTAAGGAGGAAGCATATTGATGTCGTATTGAGAGAATATACTTCTGCGTTACATCTGTCTTTACTGTTCAAGCAATCATGTGAGGGACATTAATAATATATATCCTACAATATGTGAAAAATGACACATTCAGATATCTGCCTATGAATTCAACATCTATATAAACCATTAGTAATTAAAATCCCACGAACCATTTCCCTTTCCAAACTCTTAGCAAAGAGATTTTATACGCATTTGCCAGTGTGATTATTTTGGTAGTGACAGCGAGACGGTTAGCCAAACCATTTTAGTGGAAATGCTTGCTTGACTAAAGTTGCTTGGAAGTTATGATGCGAGACCTATACTTAGGAAGTATCAACTTCACATTAGAATGTGCTTGATAAAGATTTCTGAATCATCAACTCCGTTACATTTCATCAGATCTTCTAGTTTATTGAGGAAACATCCTCTTCCAGAACGCTTATATACCACGCCTTAAACAGTATCAGACAATATAGTGTCTGAAGCCTTCGGAATTTCAATCTCAGTCAATATGCAACAGTTTTCGGCGTAAATTAACACATACTTCTATACTCAGAATTTTATTAATTGGCGATGGACTTATATTAATGTTAGACGCAGGTTTCAAAATACACCTGGTTCCCCGTCGCCCCCACCAACAAATACACTTCGAAGCCCAGCATATACCGATATAATACGTTTAGTATGAAATAAAGAAATAACCAAAATAAGCTTCCCATCAGGTCCATGCTAAGTATTTCTCAAATTGAACATTTTATATTGAGAATTATCGTTCGGCATGTGATCATTCTGATTTATTGGTAATGGAGGCTGAAAGAACTCGGGTATTAGGAGTCAACTCAGATAATTATGTGACCATGTAACTAAGCTTAAGTGAGAGGAAGTAAATAGCAAAGAAATCTTCTTACAAGGTTTTGAATAGACATCTGTTTATATCTTAGCTTTTATCTGTTTCATTACCAAGCCACCATTCTCAATATCAAAATCCACTCCAACTTTCCAGTCCAGCCATTGTCTTAATATCTCTTCACCACCTGCTGCCGGCCTCAGTGGCATCCCAAACCAGCCGTCCCCTTCAACTCCTTCACCTTGGCCTTCATGTACAGGCCTCTCGGTCTTCCCTTTTCGCAGTGCCAGGCTTGGAGAGCTTTTGAGAGTTATTGCAGGCCTCTGATCACCTTCTCTTGAGCTATCCCTTTCGAGCTCTTGAAACTCGAGCACTGGTGTGACACAGGCATCTGTCCCATCAAATATAGCCTCCCACTCCGCTCTAGTCTTCTCCTTGAACAATCGGGTAAACAAAAGAGTCAGATCTCCCCAAGTCTCGCGGTCATCCCTCCTCTCTTCAATGCCTCTACCATCCAGATCCAGCCCTATGAGAAGTGCTCTAAAGAATTGGGTTCCAGTGAACCCACCGCCATGAATCTTCCATCCTTTGTCTCATAGGTATCGTACCAGGGACATCCACTGTCAAGAATATTCTCGCCACGAGGTCGGTTCCATAGAGGAGTCTTCATACTCAATCTTGGAAATGTGGAGAGAAAGGCACTTCCATCTACCATGTTTGCCTCAACCACCTGGCCTTCTCCGGTCTTTGAACGACTAAGTAGAGCAAGCAATATACCCTGAACTAATGCTGAACCGCCTCCAGCGAAGTCTCCCAGAACATTGGCTGGCGGTAATGGTTTCTCACCTTTTCGCCCAAAGATTGATAGAGCCCCCGAGACTGCGATATAGTTGATGTCATGACCGGCCATGTCCTTATACTTCCCATCTCTTCTAAAACCCGTCATGCGGCCTATGATAACTTTGGGGTTTATCTTTTGCAGAATGTTGGGTCCAAGCCCAAGCTTTTCGAGGATACCCGGTCGAAAGGGATCGATGACAATATCAACATGAGCTACAAGGGCTTTGATGAAATTAGCTCCTAATGATGATTTCAGATCTACTGCTATTGATGATTTATGGCGAGTTAAAAGGTCATTTGTTGGTGGCGGCGGATTGTTTGTATAGGTGTGACCTGGTACTGCTCGGTCTATCCGCAGCACTGACGCACCATTGTCTGCAAGAAGCAAGCCTGCAAATGGCCCTTTTAATACTGTTAGGTTTTGAGAATAAAGATAATAATATGCACAGTGCTTACCAGGTGCCAGTCCAGCAAACTCAAGCACGCGAATTCCTGTTAATGCAGGCGGCAAAGTCATGACTTAACATATACTCAATGTTGGGATCAGTTCGGGCTCTCGATGTTGATGTGGGGTAAATAAGAATGTCTTTCCCCACGTCA
This sequence comes from Allantophomopsis lycopodina, assembly GCA_024752465.1. Classification (NCBI taxonomy): domain Eukaryota; kingdom Fungi; phylum Ascomycota; class Leotiomycetes; order Phacidiales; family Phacidiaceae; genus Allantophomopsis; species Allantophomopsis lycopodina. The sequence continues at coordinate 1,278,717 of CP103016.1, forward strand.
AGCATAGCGGACCGAGGTCTAACCTGCAGTCTACACCCATGTCAGAATTCTGTAAAACTTTTATCTCTAATTGTTGATCAATGAAACTTCTTCTTGGCTTAATTAGCATGTGTCTTATTATTATACATAATTCTCATTTATAATATGATGGGAGCTGCGATTGTGTTGTTTACTATGAAGACAACAAACACATCTGGAGAGAAGTACTTCATCATCTCAGAATCTAAGCTATGTCTGTACTCTATGCATGTACGATATTCTAAGTTACTATCGCCAATATTTGACTTAGTTCATTAGCCCTCTATCCCTCCCAAAGGCAAGTTGAAGTCCTAAAACAGGTACTATTTCGATAAATAGAAAATGTCACCAAACTAGACTAGTTGCTCATTCAGGCATTTCCCTTATATACGATTCGCAATCGTGTTATTTTTAAGCAGAATTCACCATGTGAGCGTATAGATTTGATGAATAGTCATGGTCAACCTCCGGAGTAGAGAACATCAATGTTAAGAATGGTTGGTAGTTGTTTTCTGAGATTTGTGCTAGGGGCCTTGCAATTGATATCATCAACATCAACATCAACAAAGGTATCCCAAGCAATGACAGATATATATACATACTATAATAATAATCATTATGGCATTGCCTATCCAACAGTCATTGCATATGACTGATACGTTTATGAGTTGAAAGAACCAGACATGGGAACAAGCCGAGCCCCACACAAGAGGTTCCTGTAGATTACTACATTGTCACAAAGCGACTTGCTACTTGCTCTCTATGTTTCAAGTATGCATACTGTTTCTCCAACATTAATATCATTTCCTGGCAATAGAATGCAATGCTCAATGTTCGATAGAGCACTTGACAATGTTGACTGATTGACCTCAAACTCCTAAATAATCCAACTCGAAAGCCAATTACGACCAATAATAAAGTCCAACGCCAAGTCCTAATACACACATTTATATCCATATTATTTATCATCCTCCGATGGTCATTGATCGTTAATCAAACTTAGTCTGTCTCGAGTCAGTATATAGACCCTACTAAAGACGAGACTTTTATGCACCCTCATCATCATCGATGCGAATCCCGCCCTCACTGCTCAGGCCATGAGACCACCACCCTTCAACCAAGGTATGAGCAGCATTGCTGCGAGCGTGAGTGATCAATAGCCAGAAGCCAAACACAGGTTTGGCGAGGACGTCAAGAATGGCATAGGCAACGATTTCAGAATCTACCGACATCTTACGGCTTCCGTCTCCGATACCCCAAACAATCGGATATAGAGTCCATAGAATCAGAGTAAAGCCAGCAATTGAACCGTAGAACTTGGCAGTAGTGGAATCTATAAAATCAGAATTAGCGCCATTATCTCAGCATTTGAAGATCCAATGTATCTGACCCTTAGCCAAGACCGCACGGCGACCAGGAACGGCAAGCTGATAGATAATCACCAGGTATGCAATGCATCCTATAGCATAGTAACCCCACTTCTGTATATCATTGTGACCAAAGGCACCAAAAAGGCCAGTAAGAACCATGATGATATCGGCAACGATAGCAACAGTAATATTTGCACCATTCATACCAGCAAGAATGGCAAGGTCAAGAAGCAGAAGTGGAGTAGTGACGCTCCAGTCGACATAACGAGCCCAAAATATTTGACGATAAATATGTTCACGGGTATCTGGGACATGCTTGTGGATCTCTTTGACGACAATGTGATGCCATGAAATTCCATCTCCAGTTGCCATAGCAAAGTAGGAAAGGGTCGCGAAAAGAGTAATGAATGTAGTCAAAACATGGAAGAGGCGTTTTTGCTGATGTTTCAAATTCTAAATTAGCTTTGCAAGTTCATCGGTTTGTCTGTCCATTTGAGAATTATACTTACCACTGGCACACGAAAAGCCATAAAGCCAAAGGTAAGGGTAGAGAGGAGCATAATGACAAAAACGACCCACAACGTCGTCCTGCCGGAATCCCCTACTTTCTCATAGGTTGGGTAGCTTGGAGTGACGGTTGGCTGCAGAAATGCCTGATCAGTAAAGTATAGCGTATCTTGTCCTTATAACTGCAATTTTATGTAATAAACACTCGGTATTGACTAAACAGATGATTTCAAGAACTTACGATTGGACCAACAGATGGCGGCGCTGATGAGGTAGGAACCAACAATGGTGAAGTTGCCGACTTCACAAGAGCTTGGACTTGGTCAATCATCTTGAGATATGATATCAAATCTGTATTGTGGTTTTGGCGAATGTTATTATTATTATTATTTGAAAAGTTGTTGAGGAGAGAAGATGAAGAAAGCTATATTTATGGAAGAAGGAGGAGGCAAACGAATAAGTAGAGGAGTGGGACGAACACCTAGGAAGGGTAGCATAACAAGGCAACAGCTAGATTCATAACTATGAGGTAATTTCTGTCAAATCTTGCTGGAAGAAGTCGAGCTTACCTGAGAACGTTACCTCAAGATATGCGGGGGACGTCTTCTTCCTCCACAGAAAATACGAATTCCGACGGGGCCCGCATCAGCTATCCATTAGAACTTTGCTTAAGAAAGTGTAGACTATAAAATTGGGCCAATAAGCCTGATAGTTTGGTCGTTCCTTAGTCAATACATAGTAAACAAGCATTGAGAGCATATTCAATAAGCACAGCATAAATAACAGTTGATGCTGGGAGATGCTTGGAATATGGCCAGGTTCCTTGAACATAATACCGTTCCTACTCTCATCTCACATATTCAAAGATAAATGTTTCTGCCGGGGCACTCTCACTTTCTCAATCTCTCAGGAAGGCCTTCCGAGCCACTCTTTGAGTAAAGTTGCAGGAGATAATTGGCAGTTATCATAGGATTGATTGTCTGATTGGCTGGTGCATGAAGCCATTGTTTTGCTGAAAGAGGTATATCACCATATACTACGTACTACTTATGTAAGGTGATGATGAGTGAGGTGACGACTACAGGACTGAGACTCGCCTCGACTTAATGTTTATTGCGTCACCATGATAAATGCCTAAGGTCATGCCATGCATGCATGTACGTTAGGTACTTACCTTAGTATATGTGTTGTGTGTACCTGGCATACCTACCCCACCACCAAGCTGTATGCGGCTACGGAGAATTTCTAAAGTGGAGTGGCTATATGTATGGATTACTCATTGAGTTATTGATATTCCGTGTTGATACATATGGTGATACTATGTAAATATGCATGTACTTACTTATCCGGAGAGGTGTTTCACCCATGCAATATTTTGCGTTGAGAGAGATTTGGTCAGATATGTCGTGTGAAATACCTATCTTTGGTAATTTCTGATGGCAAGGGAGTAAATCTATGCTACATATTTAGATTATACCTTATTTGTACGTGTATACTCTTAATTACCACCATGTTATACCTACATAAAACGGAATCCACCTTTACGCCTAAATTAAATGGAAATGGGGGGGGGGAATATGTTTGAATAAAAAATAAACAATAAAATAAAACGTAGCAGTATTGTGCTGCTCATGGCATACATACATGGTAGTTCGCACGTCGAGCTAGCAAGTATTATCATACTGGCACTTATTTCAGTGAAATTGACTCGCGTAACCGTGCCTCGCACAAACGCGCTTCCCCGCTTTTATTCTTTTTTACTAACATCAGCTCTTGTCTACCCCATCATGTATACAAAGTAAGACGGACAAACTGGTGCATCTGGCTTATACGACATCAGTATTGTGTTCAGTGAGTAAGGGTATGTGCCTAGCTGTGCCGTTACAAATTCACATTGATACTTGGTATGAACACTGGCTCCAGTACAGCAATATCCATAATTTACCTTGTATATATACGGAAAACCCAGAGATATTGATGGCGGCATCCATTAGTTAAGCATGGTCACTTCCCACTTGCAATTTCACTCCTATCCATCATATTATCATGCTAAAACTTGTATCTACGCTCAAAAATATACATTGTAAAGGCTCTTTTCTGCATGCACAATGATGATGATGTCTTGCTCGGAACCAATTGATATCCCCGAAACAGTTTTTGACTATCGCTCAAGGTCAAATTACCATGCGCCCACGCTATGCTTACCCAAAAATAGGCAAGTTTCAAAATGGAATTGGTCCTCCCCATCATTCTCAATACTATCTCAATCCTCTTCCTTCCCCTCCAAGAGAGGCATCAAGATGTCCACAGCATGTGTGGCTACATCAGACGATAGAATAACTGCTCCAGCTCTAGCCGTCGAAAGATATGACAACTCCGATCCATGCATACTCCACTCCGCAACCAGACGCATGTCATCATCCAGTCGTCCAGCGACACCACAAACAATGCCTGTTGATTCCAGTGGTAGATTTGCGAGGTCTAAGAATATCGGAACCAGGTCTCCTTCAGTACTACCAGCTATTGAGTCTCCAAATATCGGAACAAGATTCTTATCAAGCAACAATGACGGCGCATCATCATGGGTGAGTGTGACTGACAAGAATCTAGGCTGCCATGCAAGAGCAGCAACAAGAGCAGCAAGAAGCTTAGCATCTATGTTATCAAGCCATGATTCGTTGCTGATATCACTGCAATTTCCGTTTGATTGAGGCCGATTGCTGAAATCATCATGTTGCTGTGTGCCTGAACACTGCACAAGTCTTAACCCCTGCTCAATGAATGGTATAACTTTCCGCTTTCGAAGCTGGTTGAATGTGCGCATTTGGAGTTCAGCAACTGTCGAGGGAGGCGGTGTTCGTGGAGGACTAGAGCTACCACTCAGTGCGCGAGCATGGGAGATGGTCGTTGGCGCAACATAAGCTTCGTCACTTTCGGAGAATTCAAACCCCAGAGAAATCAGCGCCTGGGTAACTGATGATCTGTGCGTCGATGGAACAAGGATAAAGTCCGTGTAATAAGTCGTAATGAAGAAGATTGGTATGCCAGCCATTGCAAGGGGTGCCGTGAGATCAACCACTCCTCGACCTGCTTCCATCCCGGCACTACTAACCGAAAACACAACATAAGAATCCTTTGATATCGTGACCTGCTTCTGGGCATCTTTCGGTAACTGCTGTATAATTGGTCCAAACACTTGATGCGTCCATGATGTTGAGCAGACTACCGAACACTCAATTGGGGTTATACTGATATTTAAGAATCCATGCTTGTTATCCACGGTAATCCCGTCTACCGCGCCCTCTTCATCATGAAGAGCATCGGTACTTGATATACCATGAGGCAAGAGTACCTTGATGATCGGCTGTAAGAGACTCGAGTATAGTGAGAGTGGTATGTGTATCAGGCTAAATTGACCATCCTATTGTACATGTCAGTAAAGTAAGCCAATAACGAAAGTATGTTTCTTCAGACATAGTGCCAGAGAGAGTTGTAAGCGCAAACCAATTCATTCCAATCATAAATAGCTTCGATACTATTGATTCTTTGCGATGCGCCTATGAGTCATATTACAGCTGACGGTGATCTGCTCAGGGTTGAGCATGAACATTGCAATTCCTCGAATGGAGGGATAATAAAAAGAATAAATCCAAAAAATAAATGTAGAAATCACATACAATAAAAGAAATTTGTGCTGAATTCATCTCGTTTTCCAAGCCGAAATGGCCGTATAAATTCCCGCCGGTCGAGCCTCAAGAGTGGCCGATCAGCCTTTTAGACACGCGTCGCAACAGTCGATTAGGCTAAGCTGAGTGGAAGCGGATTGGTTGCGAATAAGAGGAGTATCGTAGATGTAGGATTCTCTCAAAGTAGGTCACATATATTTAGACCTGAATCGGAAAATTATCGATGCAGTGTTGAAGTTGGCGCCGATGCATTCGCGGAGTCAATTTTGGTTCTTCTCCCTCTTCTTTCCTTGGCCTTTTCCCTGTCTCAATCTCTTTGTTGCTTCTTCCACAATATTATATTGAAGCGCGACCAAATCGTAAAGTATGTGATCGGGAATCCAGACAGGGTGAAGTGGAATCTGAGGTATGAGAAAGGGTTCTCGTCTTCCTTCGGTTAGTTGCGGGCGGGAATTTAGCTTCTCGTGAATAGCAAAGCGGCCGTGTACCAGATATCTTTTGATGCGCCGAGGTGTGCATGCGCATGTGTGGTGGATATGATTAGACCAGGACAGGGCTGATGTACGCTCTGTGTCAACGAAAGGGAAAGGATCAAGTTGACATGAGGTGAGGATTCAGATGGATGTTGATGAGCATCGAGACAGCGTAACTGTGGGTAGAGGTAAGCGTATATAAGATTCGTGCGTATGATATGTGAGCAAGCACTCTATGTACGTGATTGTAGGCGGCGGATATTTTTTGTCCCTTTTCTATGGTGTGTGTGGTTGGTGTGGTGTGTTGATGTGGTGTGGTGGGTGTGCGGGAAGGGTTAGGATATTGTTATAAAGGTAAGGTCCTTTGGATGAATCTGTTGACTATCTCCTGCGTACATATCAATATGTATCTCTTGACAGTCTGGGTTTCTTGCAGCAAAGGCTGGGGGTTCAAGATGCATGAGAACTCTTTCATTTTTCTCTCCCTCTCTTTTGGGCTGCGTGGGGTTGACATTACTTCTATATTACAGACATGTGGGGTAATTGAGCTCGCATTCACTTCCTGCTAAAGCCTGTCCGCGCCTTTACGTAGTAGTGGCCCCGGTACGGCAGAGAATGATATATGAGTAGTGGTGATAGAGTAAGTGCACACTTCGGTTGTTATATGTACATATTATGTGTATGCCTTATCCATAGAATAGATCTTTGTTACAGTACGGTACGTTCAAAAGTCCTCTGTCCCTGTCCCTGTCCTTGGTCCCACATGAGTAAACACACCCATCGTATGTATATATGTATGTATGCACCATATGTACATACATACATACCACCAACACCAATCTATAGTCTGATGGCCGAAGATAGTATTGGCAGCGTCTCTGCTCGTCCCCCTCCGCGGATATGGCCGCTTTCCTGGTCGATGAGAATCAGCTTGGTCCTTCACCCTTTACCCTTAAATCTGCATGAAGAACTCGGGACGAAGTAGGGAACAAAGTACTGTCTATGTATGTAGTTCTTTGAAGAACCTAATGTTCACACATATTTATATGTACTCTGTATGCATTGGTATGCATTGGTATGTGCCAAAGTGCTCCACATAGCCCCCACCCTCGAGATCCTTTGGATCTGTAACATGGCGTCACAGTACTCCCGTGTGGCATTCATGGCCTCGGTGTTGCAGAAGAGACAATTTGATGCCATCACGATAACACAAGCACTACTGTTTGCATGAGCCGAACGGCACATTGCTCGGTCTATCTTTTCTTGCCTGCTCTCTTTCCATATTGACCTGTTCTTCTATCTGCTCCTCTCCTCTGCTTCATTCGAGTCGTTTGCGACTTGGATGCGCCAGACAAACGGCTGAAAACGAATGCTAAGCAAGAAATTGCTCTGGGTGCCTTCGAACAATTATTCATTTTTTCACGATCTAGATCCAAATCATAGTTTCTTGTAGTGATAAAATGATCAGATAAGAAGGGGGGAATCACGAGTGCAAACACTAGTAGATATGACGACGTCGTAACAGGCGACTCACGATGTTGTCTCATATCTAGGTACCATGCCATTTAGCTGTTGGTCTTGCACACCGTAAGCGCCGACGTCGTGAGTGGGAGAAGTCCCGGGGGGCTGGAAACCTTCGGAATTATTGAAGAAATGGGGAAGCAAAGGGGGGAGGAGGAAGGAAAAAGCCGAATAAGAGAATCTACTTGGAAAGCAAAGCGGCGCCTTGATGGCAGAGATACGGAGCTGTTTCCACCTCTGACTCTACTTATATATAGAGTTTTCTTGAGCCACATGTTAAAGATTGTACTATGCAATTATTCGTGATTGCTTCTCATAATTATTTGTATATTTCTACTGTTATCAGATACAACACAGGGTTCATACTAGCAACAAATTTAGCGTGCTCAGAGCTCTCTTTGCAAGGGAATTATAGTGAGAGCTTTGACCACCTTTTACTATCCACTTATGCAGTACATACAGTATGTACACAGTTCTTCACCTCGGTACACTTACTTACTTATCCTTGGAACCTGAGATGAGAGATTGATGATGTTACAACATCTTCACGATAAGCTACATGGTACACTTGGAAAAAAGTACACCTGTCACATACAAGACGTGCCCTTGTTGTCGCCTTTATATTGTTATGAATGTCAACGCACCAAAGTTCAACGAACTATACTCATTCAGAAGCAACTGCACTCTATTATTATGTATGTACAGTACACACATTCAACAGTCCCGCGTGCCAAGTAACAGTAAGGTAAGTTGCTTTGAAGACACGAAGCATAGCCACTGATGATTCACTCACAAAACCTTCGCCGCTGCCCCCAGTTCTATAACATTACATGCTGGCTCCACGGCACAGACTTTATGTGCCTTGTAAACACAACACAGGAATAAGCCGTCACGGACATAGAGAGATAGGTCAAAGGGAGCCAAAGGGAAAATTTCCCTCGTACAGCGCACACATTAGTTATTACAACGGACACCCTCGTAACTTATTCGGGGCCTAGATTGGTCTTCGGCTCGTTGGCAGGCTTCATTAAAGACGCAGGCTATATATGATGTTCACCGTTGATGATAACATTTGCATGTTGTTTCTATCATACCATTTCTTATACCACCAACCGAGATTTCCCCGTTCTCGGTCATACATTACAGCATATTCTGGTCATCACCACAGGTGCAATGGGCTCTTTCATGTTGGGCTTTTCATGCAGAAGTAATAATCAGGTTGTTATGATACGTTACTGCTATTCAACCATGTCGTCTCAAAGTGTGAAAAGGGAGTATGTCCGGGTTGCTTGAGCCCGCATATCTCATAGCGGGGTAGAAAATATGAAAATATGATTTATGATGAACTATGCGAGAATATGCAAAGTGACTAAGTACAGACCCTGGAACATGGATATACGCTTACCATCGCTTGCCAAAGGAAAGGTCTCTCGTTTATTGCTCGATGTTGTTTCTACGCAATCATAACCCACCTTGCGACGTGGGACGTCAGGTACATGCGGTCATTCCGCACATGCTGTAATATTGTCCCAGCCGCCATGCAAGTTTGTGTCACCCATGATGTTCCATACCTTCATACGTACTGAATGGTTTCGGGTCGAAACTACATGAAAGCTTCATCGATGACGAGTCAACGATCCCATATTGTACAAGATTACAACTGAAATACCAATGGAGGTATACCTTACTTTGTATATGTAATAACCTATGGCTTCATTGACAGTGTTCTTTGTAGGAAAGGTGTATCCAACTCGGTTTTGCAAAAGCACCGAATTTCCATCACCATCCTCGACTGTCATAGCCGCCTCTACCTCTATGACTATTGTAGCCTCCCCTTCCACGAGTCATGTATTGCTGCTGATGATTATGTGAGGACGCGCCGTTCCAACCATATGGACCACCTGCATTTCCTATATGATGCGACGGTTGCGGTGGTTGAGGCGGCTGTGACCACCCCTGAGGGTGGATTGGTGGTACACCTCCCGGCTGCCATGATTGCTGTGTCGGATATTGTGCATTTTCCCAAGGCCGGTGCGACTGGCCAGAAGTATGATGTGAATGCTGATTGCTATGTACATCTGGCATATTGGGTGGTGGCGGTGGCGGCCATTGCCCTTGATGCTGTGGAGGTGGTGGAGGGGGGACGGGTAGACCGTTGGCGGTAAATTGTATTCCAGGTGGAGGGACAAATGGTGGTGGATGGAAAGATGTACCATTGAAGTTTGAATTTACTGCGGGAACCGCTGCTCTAAACTGTTGATGCGGAGGCGATCTTGATCTATTCTGCACTTGCTGGTATTTCCTTGGCTGTGGTGATCTTGACCTTGATCTTGATACACTCCTCGAATATGATGGAGAATGTCGGTTGTTACGGCCTCTACTATGCTCGCGTGTGGGTGAACGACTAGTAGAGGACACCCGTCTTTCATGGCTTTCTTTATGACGTTTCGTCTTTCTGGTTCTTGATCTGCCGCTGCTTTCACTTCCTGATCGGTCTGAAAAGTGGCTTGAGCTCCTACTAGAGCTGTAGCGTCGTCCTCGACCTTCGACAGTAGCAGACTCTTGACCACTTCGTCGCTCTCTCATCTTCTCGCAGAATATTTTAGACCACCCATAATAGCTTTCACCTCCAATTGTCTCTGCTGTCGCCCCGTCAACCTCAACAATCTGGCCTAATTCATCGACATCTTTATTAGACTCTTCTTCGGATGCCATGCTATCTTCAAACAATCTGTTAACATCCTCTAGTAAAAATCTAACAGCATCTGCTAGAGTTTTGTCCGCAGGTCCAGCTACAAATTGCAAAGGCCTTATGAGCTCTGGGTTAATCGGTCTTGTTGAGTTTGGTACAATATGAGGCATCATATTACCTGCGGGTAAATCATACCATGGAGTCGATTGGTCTCCGTGGCCAGCAGGCATGATAAAAGGTGTTCTGCTAGTTGTTGATTTTACCAGGTGGGAGGCATCGCTGAAGTCATCGGGCTTTAATTCGTTTTTTTCATAAATGTTCTCTGAAGCTTGCTTGACCGTCTCCCGCAATTTGTCGATGTAATCTCTAGCGTAATATCCGTTTCCCTCCCATATATCCAATAGATCGCTAATTTTTTGCAAGTGTTTAGGACAGTTGCGAAACTCTGCAGCACTCGTAAATAGTGCAATCAAACTTGGTTGCAACTTGCTGGTTATGGAAGCATCATTGTTGGTGACTGAGCCCTGGTAAAGAATATCGTTGAATAGGTACAGTATATGTAACCGCTGCCGTCTAGTAGAAGTCACGCGTTTCCCGGTTTTCGAGGAATCTATAGATCGTGTTTGATTATTGTATGAATTCGATAGAGTTGCAAGGTATTTCCCAAATGATGTAGATCGTGCGGTCGAAGGCAGAATGTTCATCATAACCCATCGTTTGCAGTTCTATTCTCACACACAATTTAGCCATCATATAGAATCGTAGGCAGAGTACAAGATCAAACCTGGATGTTCGCTGATGAGCACTGAGTGATCACAGAGTGCAACAAGACGTGGAAATGGGCAATTTCGTCCCGTGGAATCGAAGTTGGATCTGGTCGCAATAGACCTGCCGCGAAGGCCGCTTTTGCAATTGCAAGCTGGTGCGATGCCATTTATTCAATCTCAGTTGAGCAGAATCGGCGGACATGAACACAGTAGCTATATAATTGTTGTGTTGTTTCAAGGAAGACAGAAGCGTGCTATTCACCGAAGTCTACATAACACCATTTATCGCTAGGGCACCTCAGCCTTGCGACATAAGGTACAAGCACTTACCTACAGCTAAGTACTTACATGCACCTTGGGTACTCACGTACCTACATTATGTACGGTACTTACATTGAGTACATTATATAATACCTTACATTGTCTTACCTAAAGGTATGTAGGTACAGGTAGGGAGGGTAGCGCGGTAGGTAGGCTGATAAGGTATTTTTATATGTAATTCATTTTTGTGCTTCGTATTCAGCCTTGTTGTGATTTATTACAACGGCACATGGTTGAAACAAGAACTTTGCCAGATATAAAACTCATTGCTTCCAATAAGATAAACTTGGTCTTTAATTAATGAGTGGATTGTATTGTACATGAAAAGAATTCGCATGCTTCTTGCCAACTTCATAACTCATCAACAACTTTGGTGCAAAGTAGGTACAGGTCAAAAGTATATAATCTCTTTAGCTGAATCGATCGCCCTTCCTTGATCTGAATGGCTCGCTGGCTTCGTATTTGCTCTTCTCGAAGACTTTTTGACCCTCATTCTCAGGAGCATGTCTGGTCGGTGCAGGATCCGAAGTTGCCTCCTGGGCTGGCGAGCTTGACACGTCCTCTTTGTTGATGTTCTTTCCCGTTGCAGAGCCGATTTTGGAAGACGGACTGGAATTGGTGCTGTAGGAGTATTCCAAGCTCTCAGCCAATGCTCGCTGTCTCATCATTGCTTCATGCTTTGCTTTGCGGTCCTTATTGATCTCTCCCTTGGCAAAGTAGTACGCACCGCCGCCAGCTACGCAGAGTGCACCCCAGCCAACCCTAAGTCATGATTAGTTGCCATGTATAATGTGTGGCGAAGTGTTGAGCCAGAAATACCAGAAAGATTTGACGGTATTCATAATGATGGGAAGAATTAAGTGGAGCTTTGGTGGCGCAGTGCGTCGTTGGTCTCTCGCCGTATCGACTGGTAAGCTATTAGATGAGAAATCTCGACGCTTTCTGATATGAATTGGAAGTAAGCCTTTGAAAATTGATGGAATTTTTTCGACGGGATTATTGGCAGTGTAAGTAGAGAGTAAAATGAACAATGACGCTGGTCCATTATTTTGTGTTGGAGTGGTACGACTTTGGTCTTGTATGCCTGATTGCCTCACCGTACCTAACTGACCTTTTAACGGCTATCGGGAACATAACATTCACTCAATGATTTGCTCTTTGTTTTTGCTTTCCTTTCTACTAATTCAGTCCCCAAAAAAAAGGAAATAAGCAACTAACCATGGTGGTGGTAGTTGTTTTATCGTTACCTATTTGTCTTATATTGAAGACTTATTAGGACAACACTGCATGCGTACATAAGCATGACGGGGTAGAATATCTTATATGAAATTCATGATACACACTCGCACGTATATGTACTGTGCAAGGAAGGTATGTATGAACATACGTATCTAGTATTAACATCATAGAGAACCATTAATAGAGTGGGGAATGCACTCACCAGCTACTGACGAAGACACAGTTAGGTCAGGTATGTGCCGGCGAAAGGGCCTCCGGGGAGAGGAGATCCAAATTCCCAGCACAGCACAGCACAGCCAGTAGCATCAAAAGGTCCACAATTAGTACCCCTCCTAGTCGTCGACGTACAAAGGCACATGTACTACTGCACCCACAAACTCAACCCACCACGCCTGCTGACGGTGCTTCAACGTGGACCACTCCGACCTGTCGGTGCCTGACTGAATACCTTCAAACAATCCTCAGACTTACCTAGGTGCACTACCTTGCCTTACTACCCTGCCTTGCCTCACAACCTACAACTTTCGAACTGCAGCCAACTTAACAAGCACAACTTCATTACGCCACATTACGGGAAGTCTTAAGTCGAAAATTATTGCCTTGAATAGCATCCCATCACCTTGCTATCATCTCGCCCTGTGTGCCTCCATATTCCCAAGATTCGTCTCCGCATTGTCAGAAAGGGTTCATTTGCCTTGTTGATAAAGCATTGAGAACCACCAGGGTTTTGGAGCTTTCGACACAACAACACGGATGCTTCGTTATGGAGGCTTAATCTTATGAGACACATCTGTCTCCTTCAACCATAAAACGGTTACGCGGTCCCAGAATATTATGCTCCTTAGACCCGAGTAGCCAGGAAACTCAAGCTTGAAGGTGCACTACCTCGAATGTTATTCACCTGTATCAAATAAGACGAGATGGAGGAAACCGGAGAGGAGAATCTCGATGGCTCGTCAATTGTACGCCCTCCTTCTGTGCTTTTATCTTGCTCATCAACTAACAATGTCCCTACAGCTTCCAGTATCATCTTTGCGCTCTCGCTTTGAGCAGATGGCCACGACGACGCCTCCTACCAGTACCCCTGCACCACGAGCTATATCTCCAAAAGCGAATGTAGCTTCTGCGCAGTCTCAAGCGTTGTCTCCTAAATCAAAGGATCCAACCATATCAGCCCTTTCAAGTACCTTACCATCCGCGGGGCGATCGTCATTTGATGGAGTTACGGATCAAACATGGACTATAAGGGGTAGAGAGCCTGTGGCAGCTGGTACAGCTGGACTTCGACCACCAAGTCTATATTCGCCAGGAACTTATTCCTCTTCACCAACAAGAAGTCCACGACAACGACCAGTATCTACAGGTCCTGGGTTTGCAGGATCGCGGCCACCAGCTGTGACGGTTGATCCTCCTAGGTCACCCCCTACGGCTCGACACCAACCATCCATTGAGGCACTATCACTACTTTCAACGGAAGCATCAAAGACAGCATGCTCTTCGGGATCTTCGTCCCCGCGGCACTTTCGAATACCGAGTAGACCGATAACGCCGTTAGTTGAGACTCGAAAATTGTCGGCTTCACCAGCAACTGTCCCTCCAGAACCCCCACCGCCACGTAGATCTGGCGAAATACGACGGGATAGTACCATCAGGTCATCTCTAGGTCCACCAGTAAATCGAGCAGAAAAACCCAAATTGCCAACTAAATCTGCCGTCTTGGGAGATCACTCCGAAATACCAACTTTACCGCCGTCGTCCATGCGAACAGCGCTCAGAGATGCGGCGTCACCATTCAGTACTCCCCCGGGCAGTAACAATGGAAGTCCAGAGCCAGAAGAACACCCCCCTCCTTTACCGCCAGGCCGGCCAAGTCTTCCACTTAGCAGCAAGCCCAACTTCGCAGCAAATGGCTACATTGACCCTCCTCCCGTGCACCACTCTGTGGCCAACAGACGGAGAGATGTTGATTCGCATAGAGATGGAACTCGCGACTTGGTACCACAGTTGACTGGCGATCAGCGAAACCTAAAACCTACCTTACCCTCTCGCCCAGAAAGTCAAATCGAAGTGCCAAAGTCACGTCTAGTTCACATTCAACCTAATGGGCACACGCCAATGATACGAAGCCATCTCAACCCTCAACGCCCAATCATATCTCATCACACAGGGAACCGTGATGAGACTGCTTTCAGAGCACCTCCTCCAAAGAGAATATCTTCTAACCCAACAGCCCAAGCACAGGCAGCTGGAAGATCACATGGAAGATCAATGACAGTAGACAGGACTTCTTCTAAAGCGCCTGCAGAATTTCGAACTGTGCCTCAAGCCATGGCTTCACGGATGGATGTTCAAGCAACCGCAGATTCTGCAGCTTCTCAGGCCTCTCAGGTTCCTGCAAATGATATTCATTACTCCACGGAATATCCCGATTCAACTCGTACAAATCGTCGCCCTCCATATTTCAAGAAAGGGGCTCGCGAGATTCCCATTAAATATGATACTCGATGTTTCGACGTCTGTGGAGAATTAGTCTGTACGACTGGGCATTTCACACGCGTTTGGAGTCTACTCGATGGAGATCTTCTAATGAGTCTAGCGCACGGTGAGACCACTAAAATATTGTCAATGGCATTCAAGCCAGCAAATGATATTGATGAGGAGGGTGCACGTTTGTGGCTAGGCACGAATTTCGGAGAGATACAAGAGGTCGACATTCTGACGCAAAGTCTTGTCGCATCGAAGCCTGGCGCGCATACTAGGAGGGAAATAATTAAGATGTATAGACATGGCAATGAGTTGTGGTCCCTTGATGACAGCGGAACATTGCATCTATGGGCTCCTGATAAATTGGGAACTCCAAACCTATCCGCAAATCCTGCACAAAGCTTTAGACTTCCAAAAGGACATACATTCTCTATGGTTGTTGGTCATGAGCTGTGGCACGCCACTGGTAAGGACGTTCGAATCTTTCAACCGACCCCAGATGGAAGTCAACAATTTCAGATTCTACAAAGACCATTGTCACAATCTGGTGTTGGTGAAGTGACCTCCGGCACTGTTCTTCAGAATCAACCAGATCGTGTATATCTTGGACACAACGACGGGAAGGTTACTATCTACTCTCGGAAGGATTATGCTTGTCTTGGGATTGTAAATGTTAGCTCGTATAAAATCAATAACTTGGCTGGGGCAGGGAACTTTCTGTGGGCTGGGTTCAATACAGGAATGATTTATGTATATGACACGTCCACGGTGCCATGGACTGTCAAAAAAGACTGGCGTGCACATGATAACCCTGTTGTTGGACTCATTGCAGATCGCAGTAGTTTCTGGAAGCTTGACAGGTTGCAGGTAGTGTCTCTGGGAGCAGATAATGTCATCTGCCCGTGGGACGGAATGTTGCAGGAGGACTGGCTAGGTGAGTAAAAATATCTGAGCAGATTTCATATTACTGACATGAGCAGAATCCGAAATGCAGTCTCAAGATCACCGATTCTGTGACTTCCAACAAATTCGCACGCTTGTTATGACATGGAATGCAGGGGCGTCTACTCCAGGTAGCCTAAGATCGTCTGCAAACGATGCTACTTTCTTCCCGGATCTACTTCGTGGCAGCGATTCGCCAGATATTCTTGTTTTTGGTTTCCAGGAACTTGTGGATTTGGAGGACAAAAAAACCACAGCCAGTGAGTTCTATGACGTGTTTTTTATTCGGCAATAGTTAACGTGATAATGAAGAATCCTTCTTCAAGTCTAAGAAGAAAGATTCCTCGGAACCCGAGCATATGAGCCATCAGTATAGAGATTGGAGAGATTATCTCACCCGTTGTCTTGACGACTATATGCCTAGAGATGAGTTGTACCACTTGCTCCACACTGCAAGTATGGTGGGCTTATTTACATGTGTCTTTGTCAAGGCATCCCTTAGAGATCGAGTAAGCAAAGTGAGTGGCGCCGAGGTCAAGCGCGGAATGGGAGGCCTACATGGAAACAAGGTATGTCTTTGGTCAATTGCGATATTTTCTTTTATAAAATTGACGAGGTATATAGGGTGCTCTGATCCTTCGCTTCACACTTGATGATACTTCCATGTGTTTCGTCAACTGCCATCTTGCGGCCGGCCAAACTCAGACCGTCAATCGTAATAACGATATCTCGGCCATTCTTGAAGGTTCGGTATTTGTAGGTGAACGAGAGGCAAGAGTTCGTCAAGACAGCTTTGTTGGCGGTGGTGATGGGTCCATGATTCTTGATCACGAAATTTGCGTGCTCAATGGGGACCTCAATTACCGTATCGATACCATGAGTCGAGACACAGTGGTAAATGCTGTAAAAGCAAACAATCTTGCCAAACTTTTACAGAGAGACCAACTATTGCTCTCCCGGCGTAAGAATCCAGGATTTCGTTTACGGGCGTTCCATGAGCTTCCCATAGAATTTGCGCCAACATACAAGTACGATGTTGGAACGGACAACTACGACACAAGTGAGAAACGAAGATCGCCTGCCTGGTGTGATCGCCTACTATACCGGGGCGGAGATCGAATAGAGCAACTCGATTACCAAAGACATGAAGTGCGGGTATCAGATCATCGGCCTGTAACAGGTCTTTTTAATATGCTCATCAAAACGGTGTCTCCAAAAAAGAGGGCTGCAATGTGGGATGAGTGTCAAAGGAAGTTCGTGGAAGTCAAAATGGAAATGGCTCATCAGGCTAAGTAGGATATTTCCCATTTTCCTTGGCTGCAACGGGGACTGACTTATGTATCTCACAGTATTGACTTCCTTCATAATATCTGTGCTCTTGATTCTCAGAGTAGCGAGAAACTTTCTGCAGCACGTTGGGGATCCGAGTAATGTATGTGATGATTGTAGAGTATATTCATCACACTGGTAGCGTGGTATTTATCTACTCTGCGAGCATTATTCAAAACGCATCAAAAAGTATATGTGCGATACTCACCACTTTGATTTTATTCTCTTGGCATTGACAAGGAGGATACTGGGATTTGGTAATCGAGATGTGGCAGTCAATCGTGCTAAGATATCGGATAGAAAACAAGATGTGGGTGTAGAGATCTCAGATACGTAGCACCATATGAATACCTCACACTTCGGAATACAGAAATAAACAAAACAAAATAATAATAAAAGTATGCGAGATGCCTCTTGTTCCATAGAGAACATTAAATGAAGGTAGGGGATTTTGGAGGGGGGCGAGGGAGAATTTAGTCGGAAAGAGACAAGAGAGGAGGGGGCGAACAACTCAAACATATAATGAGTTAGCGAACGGGTTATATACCAGACAATGACGAATAACTATTAGGAGCCGGTGGGGGGTAGGTTTCTGCCCGTAATTATGAGAGGGTGTATCATATGGAGTAGTAATGAAGTGCATATATATATATATATGTATGTACATGTCTACGTCACGACTTTATACGTGCGTCGAACTTCTGAACTCTAACATTCCAAACAAATCCACAATCCGACTATTACGTACTTACTTATTAGTATTGTGAGTAAATATATAGAGTACATACACCATATCATACCTTGTCGTAGATCATGTCCAAACGGAGTAAAGCCTCCCGTTAGTAGCCACTGCCAACGACTTCGATATCATGAATGCTCTTGAGAACATACTTACTTATCGACTACCGAGCGGAATTTTTGCTATTGGCACAAAAATTGAAACTAGATGATAGAATGACAGCATCTTGCTGTATAGAAAAGCGATACAAATTGGGGAGCTTAAAACCTAGTTGTATCTGGTACTTAGCATAAAGGCGTCAATTCCCACACATCATAAGTTGAATCTGCAAATAATTATCGTTTCTGACCTACATCCGCTGTATCTGCAACCAAACATTTTACTGTATCACATTGCAACTACTCATTTCTTGCAAACCTCGCCGCGTTCATCGATACTTGAATATTAATTGCCTGTTAACTTTTTTTCCACCAACTGCGCGACTATGACTTCCAACTACGAGAAACATACGCAGGCACAGAACAAAGGGTCTACAGACTATGAACTTCAAGGAGAGAAGAATGAATGGAAATTCAGGGCTCCGTATAAGGTCCAAGGCAATGATTCAGACTTCAAAGTTCTTTATGAAGGCGGCTGCCATTGTGGCAGGGTCAAGTACCAGTTAAGTAGAGAGAGGCCTCTCGCATCAAAATTCTGTCATTGTACTACCTGCCAGGTCCTACATGGTAATTGTTGCCCATTACAATATTCATTGCCTACATATATTGACGATTCACTTTTAGGCGCACCATTTCAGTGGGCAGCTATTTTTCACAAGGAAGATATAAACTTTACGCATGGTTGTCATGAGTTAGGCTGGTATGAATCATCTGAACAGACTACGGAGCACAAATTGCCATGCAAGGTCAGCTGCGCTTATTGCAGGAGCCCAATCATGGATGAGGGTAGAAATATGATTTTATTATTTCCCAGTCTGATAAAATTCAAGAGTGAAGAGGAAAAGAAAAAATTTGCCCCAGAGTAGGTCATGAAACCTAATACTGATATTCTTTATATTTTAACTTCCTCAATGTAGATGCCATATGTTCTACACTCAACGGCTTGTCGATATCCTGGATGGAAAACCAAAGTGGACAGGTGTTAATGATAAGAGTGATCTTGTTGAGGATAGTCCTCTAGAAGCAGTTAAGAAGAGGAAAAGAGAAGTTGAGGAAGAGGAGAAGAAATCTAAAAAGATCAGGGGGGGAAAGATCTAGCTCAATGTTTTTATACTTTTCACTAAACTCGTCGATACCTTTCATCAATATGAGCAACTCTAGGTTGACTGGCCCGGAACCGACGCACTTTTCAATGTTTAAGTATAATCACCTATAACTCTATACACTGGTCTAAACCATGAAATTGAAGATGTATATGATTCCTTAAACTCTGCTCCATAACTAACCTATAAATAAATGAAATGTGATTATACTGAGTTAGGCTATACTTGATTTAAGTTAGATCTTGTATTTAGCTATTCTTACTCTTTGTAAGAGCTCCTAGCTAGCTATATCAAATATATCAAATATAGGCCTATAAGGTTCTTAGGGCTTAAAGACACTATATATATGCTAAGCTTGTAGTTATAGAGCATTATAAGAGAAAACATAAGAGAAGAGATAAAGAATCTATAGGCCTATTTCTTTTTACTAATAACCCTAATAACTCTACCTAGATAAAGCAACTAAATACACCTATAATAGGTATATATATACGGTTTTTAGATCTAAAAAAGCTTAGGGTGACTGGCCCAGAACCGGCACACTTTAGAGTGCCAAACCAAAATCAGTAATGTCTTAACATAGGCCTTTACTAGTCCAAATCTGAAAATAAGACTTAAATATGATTCCAGGGTACCGTATGGGAACCAGCGCAGTGCTAGGTACTAATTTTTGCACTTCAAGCATTAGGCTATCTCATTGAAAGCTTCTCGCTACATTGATGCACAAAAAGTTTCCGTACAATAGCCAAATTACATCAAAACTCGATATCTTTAAACAAAAATAAATCATTTAATTTATATTATAGTGCACAAAAAGACAACAGAATATAATGGATTTTTTAATAATAAGGTAGGGTGATTGGCCCGGAACCGGCGCAGGTTTCTTGAAGCAGTTTGACTAAAATTGAGGAATTAAAAATGTATATGATTATTTAGCTTCTGTTCTAGGTACCTAGAACATAAATTAGTGAATTGTGTTCATTTCAATTTCCCGATTTAGACTAATGTGAAAAGGGTTATAAGTGATCCTAGTCAATTGTTGAAAAATGCCTAAATTTACCTAGGGTGACTGAACCGGAACCGGCGCACCTTTTAACATTCTGACTAAAATTGAATATAACTCTATAAATACTGGTCCAAATTAGGAAATCGAAGATGTATATGATTTCTTAGCATCTGTTCTACCTATAAATCTCAGTTGAAAATTAATTAAATGTGATTACACTAAGTTATATCCAATTATAGTTTGCTCTTATATTTAGCTGCTATTACTTATTATAAGTGCTCCTAGCTAGCTATTAGCAAACGGCTGTAAATATAAGATTCTTACGATATATAAACCCTATATAAGCTTAGTTTGTTATTATAGGCATTATAAGGAGAGATAGAGTATAAGGTGTAGGAAAAATGCCCCTTTTGTATAAAATCCTTAATGAATCTAGCTAGAGGGGTTATAGGCAGCTATAATACTTATATATAGATTTTCTTGCCCTAAGGACTTTATATTTACTGCGGTTTGTTAATAACTAACTAGGAACTCTTACAATAAGCAATAGAAGCTAAATGTAAGAGCAAACTGGAAATGTATATAACTTAGCTTAATCATGTTTAATAGATATACGACTCATAAATGTTATAGAATAGAAGCTAGAACATTATATGCATCTTCAATTTCCAAATTTGGACTTGTATATATGGAGTTATATCCAATTTTAGTCGGTATACTGAAAGGTGCGCCGGTTCCGGTCCAGTCACCCTAGCCTAATGAAATTTTGGAAAAATATTAGAATTAATGTTGCTCCTTTCTTAATAAAGACCTGTTAGATTTGACGTTTGAAAAGATCACTTATAATTCTACACACACTAGTCCAAATTGGGAGATAAAAGCTACATAATTCCTTAGATTCTGCTCCATAAGATACTCAGGTTATATATCCATCAAATGCAGTTAAACTAAGTTATAATTGTTTTAAGTTCTCCCTTATACTTAGCTATTCTTACTCTCTATAAAAGCTCCGCGCAGGCCCTGAACCGGCGCACTTTTCAACATACCGACTAAAATTGTATATAACTCCACATAAACTAGTCCAAATCGGAAAATTGAAAGCACATATAATTCCTTAGCTTCTTTTTTCTATAGCCTGTTTTAGTTATAAGGTAGTTGAATGCAATCAAGTTAAGTTATACTCGATTTTAGTCTACTCCTATATTTAGCTATTCTTGCTCTTTATAAGAGCTCCTAGCTAGGTGCCACTAATTCTTGCCAAATAGCGAGCAAGTTTCTAATGATTAGTGCATAGTTTGGGAAAAAATTAGTGGCACTGCGTTGGTTCCCCATAAGTCACATTACAAGAAAATATAAATATAATAAAGAGAGAAATACCTGGCAATACATATGCTAACATAAATCAAACAAACAGGTAATTGCTTATTTCGAGCTCTCGCCGATCAAATTCACGGCTCCCAATCCAAGCATCCCGACATACGCGCTCGCGTGATCCCTAATCAAACAATGTTGAAAGCAACGTGTATAGGCTATAGGCTACTATAATATAAACAACAAAAAAATAACAAATAAGTAGGCTATCAGCTAAAATATCGCAGAGCTAATAAATTCCGCATAGCTTGGAAACATTAGTGACTTTGCATAGCTTTAGTTAGTAGGTATTATTGATTTATGATCAACTATTCTATATGATTCTATAGACTAATAAGTGGTTATTTCCAACAAATATGTCAGTTCCCTACAATATACCCTAGATAAGAGTAAACTTATATTGAAAGCAACTTGCTCTAGCCTAGGTATTTCACCTGATCTATAAAAATAATTTAAAGTGAAATAAAATAACCTAGGCTAGATAATATAAGAGCAAACTAAAATTGAGTATCACTTAGTGTAATAAAACTCAATTGACTTAGGCTAAAACTAAAACAGGATATAGAGCAGAAGCCAAAGAGTAATATGCATCTTCAATTTTCTGATTTAGGCTAGTTGATGTAGAGTTATAAATGATCTTAGTCAAAACAGTGAAACTGCGCCGGTTCCCCTACGGCACCCTATGATTTCCTAGCCTCTGTTCTATAAGCTACCCAGGTTATAGATCTATTAAGTTTAATTGGGCTTAGTTATACCCAGTTCCAGCTTACTATTATATTTAGGTATTTTTGCTCTTTATAAAAGCTCCTAGCTAGGTACTATTAAATCATTGCATGTATAAATAAGGTCCTTAAGGTATAGGTACCTTATATATAAGAGTATTGTGTAGTTATAGAGTTATAAGTGATTTTAATCAAAATTTAAAAAGTGCGTCGGTTCTAGTCCTGCGTCGGTTCCTGTCTAGTCACCCTACTATTGCTCTTTAGTAGCTATTAATAAACAGCTGTAAATATAAAGTCCTTACGGTTGGAAAACCTATAACGTGATTTCCCTGGAACCGACCCATTACCCGAAGCGACGCAGAGCCACTAATTTTCCCAAGCTAAGCGCTAATTTCCAAAACCTTACTCACTATTTTGAAAAAGTACTTAGTGGCTGTGCGTCGGTTCGGGTAATGCGTCGGTTCCAGGGAAATCACGTTAAGAGTTACTAGCTAGCTATCTCTAAGGACCTTTTATTTACAGCTAACCGCTAGTAGTTAGCTAGGAACTCTTAGAATAAGCAATAGACGTTAAATACAAGAACAAACTAGAATGTAGTAGGCTATAACTTAGCGTAATCACATTCAATTGATATGTAGTTGAGACATGTTATAGAGCATTGTAAGAGATATAGGATAAGACATAAGGAAACTGTTCATTTTTACTGAAGTCTCTAATAGGTATAGGTAGGTAGGTCTTTAAGTCTTGAGAAGCCTATATATACCTAGGTAAGATAGTTTAGAGATAGCTAGCTAGACACTCTTTCAATAAGCAATAAAAGCTAAATATAATAGTCCGCTTAAATTGAGTATAAATTAAACATAATTTATCTAATTAGCTTGTAGCTATAGTAGGCTATACCTATAACACAGCATAAGAAAATCATATGTATTTTTAGTTTCATATTTTACGTAGGTTAAGTAGGCTAACCTATTGATATTTGCTTCACCTCCTATAATTAGCCTAGTGATGATGGGATACGTAGTTTATCCATGATAAATTGAAGTTATTGATGGTAGCCTAATCCCATTCATTTAGAAAAGCAGCTACGTAGATCATTGCTCTATTAGGCTAATACACACCGCTATGGCAAAACTCAATTTTCGGCAAGTGTTCAAAATATACGTAGGCTATCGAATCTAGCCTACTACGTAGACTAATGTGCATAGAGTTACAAGTGATTTTAGTCAACTGTTAAAATATGAGTTGCTTTATTTAGGGTCTGTGTCAGTTTTAGGCTAGTCACCTTATACTATATAAGGTCTATAAATAGTATTAATTTTATCTCGCTTATTTTATAAGTTTTTTATAGTAAGTAGGTAATCATAGGGTGCCTTATAGGAAATTGGCGTATTAGCTGAAGCAACGCAATGCTAGCCTACTAATTCCTAAATCGTTATCTCATTGAAAGTCACTCACTATTTCACAAAACTTAGTGGTGCTGCACTACTTTAGCTACCTGATGCTCTGGTTCCTTATAAGACACCCAGTAATAGAATAATCCGCTAAACTAATTGACAGTAAATATAAATTGATATTCTTTAACACATACCTAGTATATAGGGCAACTTTACTAGAAGCAATGCTTTCCACACTTTTAATTATAATCAGCTAGGTATAGGTAGGCCAAGGCTACTCAAATATATCTAGCTAGAAGCTCTTACAATAAGCAATAGAAGCCGAAAAAAATCATATAAAGATTTAATTTCATAATTTAGACTAACTATTATGCATAGTAGGCATAGGCTTTAACTACCTACTTCAGATCCTATGTCACTTCCAGTTAGGGTGCGTCGCAGTTAGGTTTGATTAAGTTATTCATTTTACTCGGGTTTCTAACACACCCTACTTCCCAGTGAAGTCACACAATATAATTGTATTATTATAATATAGCATAATCTAAACAAGGTTATGAAGCTATAGACTAGCGTTTAACATACTAGTTCAATTTAACTATAAGCGACGTGTGTTAAAACCTTTAATTAAAATCAGTTAGGGTGTCATAGGCCTATGGGGAACCGACGCATTAGCCGAAGCGACGCACTTTTCAGCATTTGATTAAAATCAGCTATAACTCTAGGAATACTAGTCAAAATCGGAAAATTGGAGCTTTATATAATTTCTTAGCTTCTATTCTACAATAAAACTCAGTTTTAACTCAATTGAATTTGATTACGCTAAGTTATACTCAGTTTTAGTTTGCTCTTATTCTAGCTTCTATTGCTTATTATAAGAGCTCCTAGCTAGCTATTAGCAAGCAATTATAGATATAATATCTTTAGGGCTAGAAGACCTATATGTAGGCATTACAGCCGTTTATAAGCACTCTAGCTAGAGTTATTAAGGTCTTTAAGAGAAAGAGGGTAGCTCCCCTATATCTGATCCTAAACCTCCTCTTATAACGCTTTATAACTATAAAACAAGCTTATATATAGGGTTCCTATGCCCTAAGGACCTTATATACCAGATATCTTTAATATAGCTAGCTAAGAGCTCTTTTAAAGAGCAAGAGTAGGTAAATAGAAGGGAGAACTGAAAACAAGTATGACTTAGTTTAACTACATTCGATATATATATAACTTAAGATTCTTATAGAGCAGGATTCTAGGAGCTATATGTATCTTTATTTTCCCAATTTGAACTAGTGTGTGTAGAGTTATAAGTGATTTTAGTCAAATGCTGAAAAGTGCGTCGCTTCGGCTAATGCGTCGGTTCCCCATAGGCACCCTATAACTCTCTATATACACTAATCTCAACCTGAAAAATAGACCTGCATATGATTTTTTAGTTTCTCTTTTACCTACCTACCTAGGTAGGTATAGGGTGACTAGTCCGGAACCGGCGCATTTTGCAGTGCCTAGCAAAAATTGATTATAACTCTACACAGTTTTAACTAAAATTGCTTATAACTCTATAACTACTGGTCCAAATCAGGAAATTATAGATGTATATGATTCCTTAGCTTCTTTTATATAGCCTGTTTTAGTTTTAAGTTAATTAAATGTTATTATGCTAGGTTATACTTAATTTTAGTTTGCTCTTATATTATCTATTCTTACTTGTTAGAAGAGCCCCTAGCTAGCTATTAATAAGAAGCTATAAATATAGGGTTTTTAGAGCTAAAAGACCTATATATAAGCATTATAGCTGTTTATAACTACTCTATCTAAAGTTATTAAGGATTTTAGTAAAAGGGGGTACTTTTCCTTATCCTTATAGCCTACTCTGTCTCTCCTTATAATGCACCTAACTATGAACTAGGCTTATATATAAGGTTTCTTTACCCTAAGGACCTTATATATATATAGTAATTTAATAGCATCTAATAAAGAGCTCTTATAAAGAGCAAGAATAGATAATATAAGAGCAAACTAGAAACGCATATAACTTAGCATAATCACATTTAATTGATTTATAGTTGAAAGAGGTTATAGAGTAGAAGCTAAGGAATGATATAAATCTCTAATTTCCTAATTTAGACTAGTAGTTGTAGAGTTATAAGTGATTTTAGTTAAAACAGTGGAAATTGCGCCGCTTCAGCAAACGCGCCGGTTCCCCATAAGTCACCCTACTACAATATTTGTTAGATATAGCCTAGCCTAGGAATATTAATTGAGTGCATTTCTGCTAAGTCATACTCCTTTCAATTTATTAAGCAACATTAGTACTCTTTATACATGTTATAGAACAGAGACTACAAAGTCATATACATTTTTAATTTTCCGATTTGGACTAATCTGTGTGGAGCTATACCCAGTTTTAGTTAAGGTATCTATTGGAAAGTGCGCCGGATCCAGACCAGTCACCCTAAATCAATTAATGTAATTAGCCTGAGTTAGGCTATACTTGATTTGATTTGCTCTTATACTAAGCTTCTATTACTTATTATAAGATTTTATAGCTAGCTATCTTTAAGGTGTTATATCTAGATAGGGTGACTTGCCCGGAACCGACGCAGGCCCGGAACCGACGCACTTTTCAACATATAACTAAAATCACCTATAACTCTAGGCATACTAGTCTAACTTGGGAAATTAAACATTTATATGATTTCCTAGCTTCTTCTCTATAACACCTCAAAGTTATAGATCAATTGAATATAAATAGGCTGAGTTATACTCAATTCTAGTTTGCTCTTATATTAGCTGTTCTTGCTCTTTATAAGAGCTCCTAGCTACGTACTATTAAATCGTTGTAGATGTAAGGTCCCTAGGGTATAGAAGCCCTATATATAAGCCTAGTTTATAGTTATAAGCATTATAAGGAAAGATAGAATATAAGATATAAGGAAAATTACCCCCTCTTACTAAAATCGGTAATAACTCTAGGTAGAGTGCTTATAAACGGTTAAAACGCCTATATATGGGTTTCCTAGCCCTAAGGACCCTATATTTATAGCTGCTTACTAATAGCTAGCTAGGAACTCATTTAATAAGCAATAGAAGCTGAATATAGGGGCAAACTAAAACCGAGTATAACTTAGCGTAATTACACCTAGTTAATCTAGGCTATAACTAATAGAGTTTATACAATAGAAGTTGAGAAGCCATATAAAGTTTCAATCTCCCAATTTGGACTAGTATGCGTAGAGTTATAAGTGATTTTAGTCAAAATTTGAAAATTGCGTCGGTTCCGGGCAAGTCACCCTAGTACCTATTAGATATGGCTAGCTAGGAGCTCCTATAATAAAGAGTACCTGATAATAGATATATATATATATATATATATATATTAGACCTTAACAACTAAAAAAAGACGTCTAGCGTAAACATTAAAATGGATCCTGTATAGGGTGCTTAAAAATCGAATAAACCGAATAACCTAACCGTGCCGCACCATCGTCCTGTAATCATCTGTAAATAAGAGATTTAACCTACCTATTAGGTAATTTCTATTAGATGTATAATAAATTATTTTCCTATCACACGACATACAGGCCTAGAAGTACCAGAAACCCCAATAACATCATCATTGATCCATGTATATCTAGGAACGTGTATTTATGTATCCTTGTATGAACTATCTTTCTACATCTTTGTTTCCCCCCCAAGAAAGCCCCCAACAACGGCAACCAGCAACTGGTTGGCGATAGCTGTTTGCGGTGGAAGTCGTAGTCCGCCTTCCACATATCCTTTCCCAGGGGCTTCACCTAGGCCACTCGTTCCATGCTGTAAGGCATGTCTTACTTCATCCAGTTCAACCCACTTAGCGTCCTCTAACTCTGGATCATGCTTCAATAAAATGTTCTCACCATCAGGTAGTGCTTGGGCAATAGCTCCAATCATCAAGTTTGCTGGATAAGGCCATGGCTGTGTAGAGTGAATCACCACTCTTCCAAGTAGAACACCAGACTCTTCCCAAACCTCTCGTCGAACCGCTTCCTCAACACTCTCTGCTGGCTCACAGAAGCCTGCCAGTGTTGAATACCAGTGCGGTGGCCAGCGCTTTTGACGGCCCAGAAGAACGCGTTTACCATCATGGGATACGACGGCCATGATGACTGTTGGATCGGTGCGTGGGAAACAAAGATTCGAAACCCCTTTACGGGTAACACAGCTGGGACGCTGGCGGGGTACCTCGGAGGTCGATCCACCCTGGGCAGTAGGGAGGGGCGCAAAATCCGTTGGAGGGCATACTCGCTTTGTACCAGCGTTAATAGAAAGGGTTGGCTGACCACAACCGCCACAGAATGGATTCCGGGCATTCCAATCGATGAGTGCTCTAGCTTGTGCATAGATTGCAGCTTAAAATGAAATCAGTAAAATCCATAAGTTCTGAGAAGTGATTGCGAAGTACCTTCTGGCGCATTCATAGACATAGGTGTTCGCCCTTCAAGGAACTGCAGTCCCTTGGCCTTCATTGCCTCTATAACACCACTTGCTTCCTTCTCTATAGTGCCCTTTGGAGTGATGTCAACTGCAAAGTAAGGAACACCGGTGTAGATTCCATGCTTGAAGACGCCCTCTTCCTTCTTCCTCTCATCTAATCCCAGAAACAATACAAGAGGTAAAGTAACACTTGAGTTATATTGCTTGATCACTTCTTCCTCAGTTTTCTCGAAGGGATTGTTCCCTATCAAGGATTTGATATCGGCATGGCTGACATAGGCAAGTTTGGTTGGGTCTTTAGCAAGAGGAGCAAGATCGTTGAAGAGGAGGAATGCTGTTGAGGGGTGTGTAAGGGCGTCAGAAATAAAGCTATGGTCGGAGCGTAAAAAGGAAACCCGATTCAATGGTGAGCCAGAGAAATAGTTTGAAACTTCACGACCAAATTTTCGAGACAGCATGCTGTCGAGTTCGTCGTGAGGGGGAACTGGGAGATCTGGTTGAGGGGGCATTAGGACGATTGTAAACTTTAGGATTGTTGGGATTTGGGTTTATTCTTCTGATAAGCCGTTTCAAAATTTAAGATCCGTGACCAAAAGTACAAAAGATTCTGGATTGCAACTCAATTCTGTACATGTGTTGTGAGTGTGGAGGTTGAACAATCTGGCCGGCGTCGGGGAAGTAGAGGTTAAGTATTGGTCAGCAGCAGGTACCTCACTCGGACTTAAGGATGACGAGGGACGATCACTGAAGAAGGTACGTTTACTCAACTCTCAATGCCAACAAAATGGGAGGTGGAAGAATTGTCTGTAGTACCCGATGGTATGTATATTTTGCCATTGTATCTATTTGAATTTTTGTGTTTTCCAAAGGTATAAATTTGTTCAGGTAATAGAAAGATAATAGATACTTTTGAATCGTCGTTAATGACGTCCTTAATTTACGTAGTATATTTCCAAGGCTATTAAGCTGGAAAAGAGACGACCGAGGCAAGCTTAATGTGGAACAGAGGACCATCTGGGAGGGTTGTGCGATAAGATAAAGGTCACATGACACTATGATGTCTTCTCTCACTTTGCACCACCACACTGAGCAAGCTTCATCAAATAGACATTAAGGTATTATTATTACTCATATCGCGGATGTAAATCCTTTGGTGCGACAACCTTCCTTTCTCTATCAACATCAAAATCTCTTCCAAATTTGCTTAACCATTATCGATCTCGCGGTTGAGCTCTGATTATTCAATTGGCCTTCTATCACAAGATTTTCAATTGTTCCGCTCATTCTTTCCTTCACCATCGGCTGCAATTTGAAGGGTATCTATCGCACATAAAAATATCTTTAGATTTTGATCGAGATCGACAGCCACATTTTGCCCCCCAAGCAAACGATAACAGTCAAATACCTATCATCATTGTATACATAACGGTAAACATGGTCCCGCCAACGCAGAATCTCAATCTCGATATTGAGGCAATCAGTGGAATTTGCGGGTATGTTACAAGAGATATTCGGCTGAAAACTAAAATCGCTGACAGTCCTGACAGCTCAATATCAATTGCTTGTTGGGTCGTGGTCTTCTCCCCACAGATTGTTGAAAATCTGAGGCGAGGTAGTGTTGATGGATTATCTATTCAATTTATCATTGTCTGGTTAGCTGGTGATGTATTCAATGTTGCTGGTGCTGTGCTACAAGGCGTGCTACCTACCATGGTATGATTAGGCTGATATATTCTGATAAAAGTACTAATAACTGACTTTTTTCTCTCTCTCCAGATCATTCTCGCTGTATATTATACAATTGCTGATATTGTCCTGCTTGGGCAATGTTTCTACTATCGTGGATTCACTTGGCACGACGAGGTACCCATTCCAAAACCCACCGAAGCCTCTGAACGAACTGCACTCCTTCATCAAAATGGAAGCAGCGTGGCAGTCGATGAACATGGCCGCCGAAGGTCGAACGTTGATGGTACTCATCTGTCTCCAGTTACGCCTCTAGTAGATGCACCCAAACCCAACGATCCACCCGCTATTCAGAACAGCAAACCTACAACGAAATTGCAGGCTGCCGCTTTCAATATGCTTG
Organism: Allantophomopsis lycopodina; assembly: GCA_024752465.1. Taxonomy (NCBI): domain Eukaryota; kingdom Fungi; phylum Ascomycota; class Leotiomycetes; order Phacidiales; family Phacidiaceae; genus Allantophomopsis; species Allantophomopsis lycopodina. The sequence goes on from CP103016.1 coordinate 1,309,121, forward strand.
CAGTCTTGATGGTGTGCGCTGCTGGTGTGCTTGGATGGTACATTAGCAACCGTTCACAATCTGGAACTAGACATCACAATCACGAACTAAAGCATCCAGCTGAGGATCATAATGATGCTTTGCAATTGAGTTTATGGGGCCAAATTTTTGGCTACCTTTGCGCTGCGCTCTATCTGGGCTCACGTCTGCCTCAAATTCTCCTGAACTATCGTCGAAAATCAACTGAGGGAGTCAGCATGTTGTTCTTCCTTTTTGCCTGTATTGGAAACTTAACTTACGTTCTATCTATCTTTGCGTTTGATCCTCGATGCCCTGGCCATTGTGCGAAAGGCGAGGCCGCACAAATTTACGGTAAGTATATTCTTGTCAATGCCAGCTGGCTGGCAGGGAGTCTTGGAACCTTGTTCCTTGATTTCGGTATTTTCATACAGTTTTTCCTGTACAGACCAAGCGATATTGAGGAAGAAGAGGAGGAGGCTGTTATTGGGGGTGTGCAGAACGGTCAGGTTGTATCTGCAACAGCAGACGAAAGACCGTTACTAGAGCGGGGAGACTCTGCATATGATAGTTAATGCCGCGCCGCCATGTTGGATACGCGGATAAAAATATTTGTAACATATTGGATGTATACAGGATGATACGGGAAGAGGAGGCGCTATGGAACTAAAAGCAAAAGTACAGCATTGTAGTCTATTTAAATAATTGATATTTTTCTGGGTTTATCTGAATATTTATCCCCATCCCAAAGAACAGGATATTTTGCAATGACAACTGACTGGATGAGAGCACTGAGATTTAGAGATCTACTAGTCTGATTGATGGGAAAGTCACTTAACCTAGGGCTCAGAGGTTGTAGTGGAATCATTATGGCACAATATATGGATGCAGAAAGTTACAGTACGTCTCCCGTTGAGGAGTAGACCCTTTAACGATAGTTGCCAGAGTTAACAACATACACCACCCAAAATCTTGTAGGAAGAGACTTCTCAGCTTCTTCTTAGTCGTACTACAACAGTATGTTAAAGTCCTTGGGTATTGACCTGCCCCCACCTATATTTCACGCGGTACTAGAAATAGACTTTGCCGAGGGTGAGCGTTTTCGGGTGGTGGGATGCCTCCACACTTCATATGGTGACATGTATGCACAATATATATACACACGCACACGCGCACACACACATACATAGTATAGTCATTGATAAATAGTTAAGATGACCCATGAATGATTTTACTCACTCAAAATCAAAGTTATTCTTATCGCCTAACGATTTTAGGATGACTCTGGTCCGGAATTCGGCCGTTCAACATAAATATGGTCCAAACCGAGTAGAAACAATGCTTTGAAGGAACAGAAGCGGGTGCTGGGAACATATAAATTATTAGTATTCGTAGGTAGGTATTCATGATTATTGTTACGAGCCTGCTCTAATACTTATTGATTGAGCGTACGTCCAACCACCTCGTACATCTATTTAGTCCTTCTTGCGCCGCCGATAATGTTCTTCTGGCAATAACAGACACTCTTGGAATAGCACATCTAATTGGCTTACTATGCCGGAAGAGCTCGTAACGACTTGTGACACCGACATTAATCTCGGGACTGTATCCATACGGTGAAGGCTCCTCTACCATGCATGCAGACTCCGTACATGATTTACATGCATCTTGCATGTCTGGCATACTCAAATCACGTACGTGAATGCCGATATGTCATCGCGCCCTATGGCCAGCCACGATCTGGTTGTTGCTTCCTACTGCGTATCAAGGGACGTAAGCACATCAAAACCTCAGCACTATCACAAGAGCATCATCTCTACAGCTGAGCATACTTCCAATAGCTACTTTGGAGTTTGCCATTTATTTATTTCCCAGAATTCAGTCCTACTCACCCTATCCCGAACCATATTATTTATCCACCTAAGATATGTAGTTTGCATATCTAATCCAAGGCAGCATCATAGATAGAGCCATAAATGCGACAATCTCTACGGATGACTGACTATTGGGAAACGAAGTGGTAATATTCACAGTAGTCCCGTACAGTATAAGAACCCGGTCTCCTACATACTTATGGAGTAATCAGCCATAAGGTATGCGATATGGAGCTCTTCACGTTCGTTTACTGCTATTTTACATACAAGGCGGCAGGCAACCAACGGGATGACTGTTGATTTGCTTAGGCAGTGAGATCTTGGTTCCTCAAGCGCGAACAGTATTACACGGGATTCTTCTAAACGGTCCGACAATTGTTGAAGGGAGAAAGCCTTGTCATATTTCTCCCTATGCTGGGCTGCTTGGTTTATTCTCTGGATCTAGTCCATTGCCTTTCAGAAAGATTATAACCATCATCATCATCATCATCATCATCATCATCATCATCATCATCATCATCATCATCATCATCATCATTATTGGGTGTTACTGTGGATTCAATATCGATCGGTCTAGATTGTTCCTCCTAAGCGAAAGCGTCGACACACCATACTCCGATGGTAACTTGTGGCATGCAGAGTTGATGCCTGCCACCTCCTTCATTTTCCCAGCGAAGGAGAGACAAGCATTCTCTGGGTATAGGAAAAAAGTTTTGGAATGTGATCTGATGGTCGCAATGCTGTCTTGAAAGACATGGCAGACTTCGAGCAGAATGCCAGTAGTGATACCTTTGGACGCAGTGATTTTTGAGGCGATGATATGCAGAGGGCTCTGTCTGAAGCACGAAGGAAGGAGAGTGGGCGGACATGCGGGGATAGAAGTGGTGGAGTGTGGTGGGCAGACTTGAGACACAAAAGAAATCGAAGAATACCGGGGGAGTTGACACTGCAATCGACCAAGCATGGATGCTCCCACCAGCGGCATGAGCCATTGCGCAAGCCATGACCAGGCACTGATAGACGAAAGAACCGTTGGCAAGTGTTACTTACTTACTAGTTCGTGTGATCGTCTTCTGATCTTCACTCCGAGTGTGATGACACATGGATTGTCCGTCACACCTCTGCCATGGGCAAAAAGCTTCACCATACTTAGGGCATAGTGTAATCTGATACCGACAGAGGAGTTTGTCATGCAAGCCATCAGCGGAGGGTGAGAAAATACTGTTTTTTTGTTGGCCGCCCTGCTTGCTGCATGTATAACGAATGCTCCAGGAGATGGGGTCCTTATATCAAGGTCGAAGCGGGTTGGATGGACGAAGTGAATGGTGTGAGGAGCATTGGGCGTACGTAGCTGGGGGTATGTCTATATGCGTCAGGAGGCGTGATGCGAGAGTGAATATAAAAAGTGCTAAAAGAAGAGAAGGGCGTCAACCAGAGAGCAATGTATATCTAAGGGTGTAACCAAGCTATTGAGAACAAGGGAACAGAACTGCAGACAAAGGCAATTTAGCACTGTATCCGTACTCAACAGCACAGCGAGGTATCTTTAAATGTGGAGTTTAAATACTATATGCTGTATATACATATGTCGAAAAAAAATCAAAAAATCAAAAATCTTTTGAATGTGGGTAAGGCACCCTATTCCCTTTCAGGGATTGTGGATGTTGTGACAGGTCTGGCAAACAATACGGATCACACATTCTAGGTGCCTAAAGATAAAGGGGAAGAAAAAGGTGAGAATATGTAAATAGCAAGATGAGGGCACAAGGTAGAAGAAGTTGCGTTGGTTTCAGCGGCTTCTTGACTCTCCTACTTGAAAGTGAAAGTAGGTATTAATGAATACGAAGTAGGAGTGAAGCCGCTACCTTACTTAATATCAAAACGCTGCCGAGTGGTGGCATTCACACTCCACGTTCGCACTAGTAATAAAATGTTTGGGATACATACACATATTTATATGCTGTAGCTTAAGAGGCACGAAGCTAACGAAGTAAATACTCTGTGCACTATATGATGTGGATGTGCTGTGCGCAATACTCTCTCTCCTCTCGACTCTACATATATACATACATACGTATACTTGTATAGATGATGCGGATTACTCATTCAGCATAGAGATAATAGAGAGGGCCATAGGGTCGAGGAGGACACTGCATAATTATACACAAATGCTCGGGACATAGGAAACCCTTTTCACTCTGCATATTGGGAGGGACCTAATTACTGTCTTCGCCATTTGTTGTTAATAATAATAATAATATGTGGATCTTTTATAAGATAAAGATTATGGACAAGGTATCGGCTGATCAAAGGTAGTTAGTTAGTTATGGATTATGGATACCCCAGCTCCACAACCAGTTCCACGCCCGTGTTGATGTCTTGTCTATCCCAGCCCACCCGTCCACTAAATCACCACCACATATCATATCCCGGCCGGCCATCAGTCTCATTGCCAATTTGTGCCGGCGCCACCATTAACCATATGAACTTTACATCTTCATCTTTATCTTCGTCTTCATCCTGATTTTTATCATCTCAATCGTCATAAATGTTCTGCGGATGTCCTTTCCATCAGTCTATGGGCAACATGTGTATTGATGGGCGTTGCGTATGCTTTATTTCCCCACATATGGAGCATCTTGGCATTTAAATGCTACGGCGTTACAATGATACACAAACTATACCTACACACTACCTTCGAGCTTACAGGAATCAGTACCTGAAAGTACTCTATCCTTTCCCCCCCGTTCTTCAACCCATCATAAGTAGGAACGAATATAAGATACATGCTACGGACTCAATTGGTGCAATATGGGAAACTACTCATAATGCATCCTCTCTTTGATTCCGACTCTAACTTCTGACTCTGACTTCGACTCTGACTCTGACTCCGACTCTGCTTCTCAATCTCACTCTCACTCTCTTGCTCTCTTGCTCTCTCTAACTCTCGCTCTCGCTCACTCTCTTTTTCACCCTCACTCTCCACCCTCACCCTCGCCCCACCATTCACTTCTCTCACTCTTGCACTCATATTCTCAACTCTCATACCTCTCTCGTCCAGTCACTCAAATTGTATTCTTCAACTCACCAATCCCACGCCTTGGTAGCTACACATTACAAAAACCTAAGTCGCGCTTGCTCCCTACCCACCATACCACACCCTCTCTCCACCTTGCGACCCCTGCCATCCCGCTGGATCCACGGGGATAAGTGCAACGACCTTCACCCACTGTCCTCCCCAAAATTTAAACTTGCGGTCCCGGCCTTTCTCCCGCACCACCGTACCTACCTACCTTGCCCACCTTACGCTGCTCCTGTACGATTTATTAACAATCATCAACTCCTTCTCTCTGCTATCACTGTTTTTTATCCATAAAAATCTCCCCTACACTCGCGCACTTCTCAGTGTGACCTAAATCCAAGCAGTTCGAGTTATCCGTCCGTCTGTCGTGTCCTAGCACTTCCCGATAACCTCACATATTTGCTCATCGAACTCACCTTTGGTATCTGTGAATGTTAACGCAGATCCTCGGCAGCTGGGGCTTGATCCACTGGCACAGCCCCTCTTGACAAAGACATTGTCTGAAATTCGCATTGCAACGGGAACTTTGGAGTGACCTTTTGTCAGCATGGTAGGTGTTGCAGGTAAATACAAAGGTTGCAACACATGTCGGGTGCGACGAGTCAAGGTGCGTTGAGACTTTCGACTTCCATGACCTTGGCCTTTGTCTGATATTTATCTCATAGTGCGATCTTGGCCGACCCCTCTGCAAAAAGTGCACGGATAATGGTCGTGAGTGTGGAGGATATGAGCGGCCGAAGGTCTTCATCGTCGGCACACCAGAACAATATGGTCGTTGCAGTTCTCACCCTCATCGACAGCGCCCAAATGCAAAACCCTCAGCGGCGGCTAAGAGAGACCAGAATAGGAACAATAATAGCACCAGAGACACCGATAACAAGGCGAAATCTACACCTGCAAAGACTACCACTACACTCATCCAGCGGCCACAACCCATCCTTTTCATGAATGATGTTCCAGAGAACGAAGCACAACTTCTATCACTATGCCGGCCATATCTCACCCTTGAACCAATCTATGGCTATGATACGACAACTGCAAGCTCGGCAGGTCTCATGGAATTGCTTCCTGGATTGATGGCACAGAGTCCACCACTTCGAGAAGCCTTGCGAGCTATTTGCTTAATACACCTTGGAACTACGAAGCAGGATGAAAATCTTCGTCGAGAAAGCACTTCTATACACCACAAAGCACTGGGCAAGGTAAGAAAGGCTTTGGGAGATCCTCAGAAAGCAAAAGATTCAGGCACTTTCGCTGCTTCTATTATGCTACTATTATATGAGGTAAACCCCTTGCTCCAAATGAGCCATAAGTATGCTAAATGTCTATACAGCAAACTGCTTGTACTGTTGAACAGGTAGATGCGTGGAAAAAGCTTATGGCAGGAAGCACGGCTATCATCCGTCAAAGAGGCCCGGAAAAGTTTCGAGATAACCCCGATCATCACTTCTTTGCAAGAATGTTCCGTCCAAGTGCTGTCAGTAATCAGATATAATAGATGTTTGTCATACTAGCTAACACGGCACAGATATTCCATGCTATTGCTTCCAGAAAATCCACATTTCTCTCAGACCTCTCGTGGAGAACAATCCCTTGGGAGAAGATCCCAAAGACGCATATGGATACCCTGATGGATCTTGTCGCCCTTCTCCCCGGGCTCTTTGAGCAAACGACTCGGTTACTCATGCAGGAACCGTCACTGGATCGCGAGGTTCAAGCAAGACACTTCCTTAAGCAATACCATGAAATCCATGACTGGTATGATGACTGGTATGACAACCTGATCAGGACCAATAAACAGCCCATGTATTGGAATCGAGACGACGACACCAACATGACAGCTTCGCCAGCTTCCACATTCACTTCCAGCCCTGGTATGGGAAGACACCATTCCAATGCAGGGTTTAGCCCGAATTCCAACATCTCTCAAGCCAGCACACCTTCCAGTAATGGGTCAGACCATGCGTCTGAGCACAGACAAGAACCTGAATTTGATTTCCAGAACAAAAAGGTGTTTTCCAGCCTGGGAATTTCTCTACTACATTTGTACTATTGGGCTGCGCTCTTGACGCTCAAAGCTGCTGTGAGAATAGCATATCAGATCGCTGAAGGAGCTCCTCCGCCAACACCCCCCACTAGTCCACAGGCTTCAAACGATTCCCCATCACCGCCCGCATCATCACCGTCATTCACGTCAAATCCGCCAACATCACCAAATGATTCTACACCTGCCGCCTCCAGCCCTCTTGGGCCATTACCTCCTCTTGACGATCACCGTTATGCACACACCTCACTTGGTCTTCTGGCACATAACATATGTCAGTCGATTGAATACACACTTGGTGAAAGTCTTGGTGAGACACTCGGACCTGACGCAACTTCATTTCCTCTTTGGTGTGCTATGCAATACTTTGATAGAACGAAGATGAGGGGTTGGAAGAAAGAAGACGGTACCCTGGAGGAAGGCGGAAAAGGTGTTTGGGACAGAGAGATGAACTGGTGCCGTCGACTCCACAGAAAATTGCAGGATAGCGGATGGGGATTTGGAGAGCAAATGGGAAAGATTGAGTGGGATCGATACATGTGATCATGATGATGATGACAAGACGATATTTTTTTTTAATATTTTCTATTATTTTTTATGTTTTTTATATTTTAAAAAACACTTCCCACCCGCTTAAGCATTTTTATTCCTATATGGGGCGTGGGCAAGCGGGACAGAATTTACTTTTTGTTTTGAGGTGATTACCTTTTCCTTTATTTCTGCTAGGCCTTTTGCTTGCCTTTTGTCAAAATACTTCTTATTTGGCAAACTCAACTCCACCTCTATCCAAAACGCATGAGTTGAAATGTACCACCTTTGATGAGAGAAACACGGATGAAGTTTCATGTAATATTTTCTTTGCGCCTGCAACTCTATTATCATGAAAAGAAGCAAGTCCTACCTATATAATATAGATATTGTCGTGGTTAACCCTGACATTTCAAATATTGCCTAGACCCCTGTTGATGACTATTTGCTTTCATTATTTTCCATCTAATACTGTGTCTCATGGTCATTCATATGGCTTCTGAGCATATACAAAAGTCAACTGACCACAAGCATGTACTTTCTCATCATCCAATTCGGCCTTTACTCCCCGGCTCACTTCCTCAACCTTCTCTTTTGACCACCCCAATACCCTTGTGCACATTCCCATTGCAATGCCAGGTAAGTTGTCTCGGATCTGTGTATGATAGAACATGCCAGCCTCCTTGAGCCGCCGGTCTCTGGGCCACCCAGCCATTGGGAACTCAACGAACTGCTCCGTTACATTTATGAATCCAGCTTCTTTACTCATTGTGGCCAGTTCCTCAGCCACATATAAATTTAGGCCCATTTTAGACCCTGCAAGGGCAAGGTTCTTGACCAATTCCAAAGCAGCCGAAGGTTCTGGTAATGTATTATCGTAACTTTTCGAAAGGACATTGTATTCACAAAATTGAATGAAACCCCCAGGTTTGAGGGCTTTGTATGCCTGTTGTAAAAGGCGGGGATAGTCACGAATAGCCAGGACGAGAAAGCGACAATGGATAAAGTCGAAGGTCGAGGGCGTGTAGAGCCACTCAGCTTCTGCATCATCGATTTCAAAGGTCAAATTGGGCGGCGTCCAGGGTGGCTGAATTGGGGAAAGATCGGTACCAAGTATCTGGGCAGATGGATATAATGTTGCTGCTTGGATGGCCCATATTCCTGTCCCAGTGCCTATATCAAGTATTCGCTGAGGATTGGGACCTATTGGGGTAAGATGAAGGCGACCATCACAAAGGAGTAACATCATGTGATGTTTCATGTCCTCACGTTCCATTTCCGCTTCGTCGTTTGGGAGGGGATATGCACCCTCTTCTACTGAGCGCATCAGCGTACATCCTAACTAGATAAGCCGAGAGGAAGCTGACGTGACATACTGTGCGCATGATAGCGTCTGCCATTTTCCCAAACAAATCGTGTCACGTAGGATGAGAGAGAAGACGTATAACTTGAGCTGTACCATAGTCAAAAGATGATTGACACATTTAGATATTTAGATCTGAGATGATAAATGACCTACCCGTCACCAAATGCCGAGTCATGGTCGGTGTCATAACTACTGGCTGAGCTGTCCTCCGAAGCGTATGATTCGAGCTCAAGTTGATGATTCTGGCCGGCGATATTCTGAGCATACTCTTGAACTTCACTGCTGAAAGGGTTTCTGTCGTTGACAGCAGCGTCGATCAGTGCACTCGGGCGGATAGCGTGGTCTCCGCAACAGTCTTGGCTCACGGGATCGCGGGCGGGAGGCATGTTTTGCCGTTGCCGTTGCCGTTACCGGCTATCGTAAAACCTTATGAGTATTTTGAGGTTAGAGCAGGTTAGGCAGGCGTGTACCTAGATGGTACATGTAGTTTGGGGGACTTGTCCGCGTCCTGATTGCTTAGTGCGTATGGCTGGAGAAGAAAAAGGGGAGTGAAGGGGTGTGTATCGATGCGATTGAAATTATTGGGGATGAGATGGAGATGAAGACCAGAGACAGAGAGCGAGATGGAGAATGAAACAGAACACAGGAATAGACCAGAGCGATTGCTGCAGATCAGGCCTCATGCGCCTGGGTTTTCTCTCTCTTTTTCTTCCTTCTTTTCGCTACTCGTGGCTTTGTATTCGTCGTCGGAGCTGAGTTGTTGCAGTACTGCTGGAAGATAGGGCGGGCGCTGGGTGAAGGCCGAGAGTAGGTAATTCTCCTTGTTTAGCAGCAAAACTATTGTGAATGTTGTTGATGTGGCTGTTGGGAGGACCTCAACCCCAGAACCTCAGAGATTGATAATTGCAGATTGGGCAGGTATTGATTCGATGTATGAATAACCATACGCATAGAACAATTGATGTGCCCACACGTGTTATTGTTATATCTGTTATAAATGAAGTCAAGTTAACCTCGACACACACACACACACACACACAGTACGGAGCGCATACGCATGTAGATATGTATAATATGCGGATACATATTAGTTAGATATATACCTAGCTCATTGTGTACGCTTTCCTTGATTTGTTTTTCTCTCTGATTTGGGAAGAATTGCATGGCTAAGATATGGTGGTACGACCTTCAGAAAGATCAAAGGCGTCCTACTTTCTTTTTTCCCATGTGTTCATTCCATTTGTTCGTTCCATAAGTCCATTCCACATGCTCATTCCGGGTGTTCATCCCGGCTGTTCATTGCATATGGTGATATGTTCATTCCATGTGTTTCGTCCTCGTCATCCAAAAACCCCATGATCCTGGTCAATGAGCGACCCTGCCTTCGTGTTCCCGATGTGAGAGGCACCAGAAAAAATTGGATACTAATATTGAAAAATGATGAAGAGGTATTCCACCACAAAACGTTCTATGCATGCATGCAAGCACCATGCATACATACTTACATATGTACATACGTAGTACATATCGAATACGGAGGGATGTGCTTTACCTTGCTATCAGGTGCTACTCGACATGCATATCTTTTCATGCCAGGATCCCATGGACTGCCAACCGCTCATAGCGCGCAAAAATCCCATTCCCGCCATAGCATCGAAAAAGAGAGTGAGTGAGAGAGAGAGAGAGACAGAGAACACCTGCATAGTATGTATTCGGAAAAGCCAGCCTCGCATATCGGGCAAAGCGCAGCTGCCGCCGCAACCCATTTAGCAGCCCCGCAATGCCGACTTCATTGTACAAAGTACACAGTACAGTACGTGTACCTGTACAGTGTACAAACTTACACAGCAAGGACCTTACCTATGTATGTACGTATGTATGTATAGAGTACGACGACATACCAATAAAATTAACGGACACGGTGGCTGCATTGGTTTGCTATGTATTTACTTCCGATACAAAAGAATATAAAAAATATAAAAAATATAAAAAATCAACACTATGTACTCCGCACGTACGCACGTCGAGTCTTCACAGCAATATCGCCATGGGCGCTGTACGTCCGTCTTACCTGGTAAGGATTGCAGCTTCTTTTCGATCTTTTTTGGGAAGGCTAAGACTTATGCAATGGCTGACGCAGTGTTACTGCTGCATATGTTTAGCATTGGCGCAGATCAGCTCGACCGAGTTTGAATAGATAACGGCCACAGAAGACTGACTTCTTGCAAGTATTGCCGGATCTCTGTTGTGATATGCAGAGCGTTCAAAAGAAGTAAACAGGAAACCGTGATCTGGAAAATTAGCTCTTTCAACCGACCTCATCATCCGGTTTACGCAGTCATCAAGCATGAACGTATGTAACATCAGTACCTGATATGCCATCGTTGAGGACATTTAAAGTTTATGTCGTGCAGGGCCAAGAAATATTGGTTATTGGCACATACGGAGTACACTCGTCCTGTCTTGAGGTAAACTAGATTTCAATCATACTACCTCCCAACAGTATTGTGCACATGAGGTATCATGTCTCTCACTTGGATTTAGTGAGGGTGATAAGTATTCAGAAAAATCTGCTTGGAATACATACTTGCCCGTGCAAAGATCTTCTCAAGGAGCCTTTCTATGTGGGCTCAAGATCGCAAAGTGATCCCACAAGGAGATGAAGTCAAAGAGCATCCTTGCTGATCTACAACGACATGGCTGAACACCCCTTAAACAAGTATGGATGCGCTTAACTCAAAACGTCTCGGCCAAAAGGAGACGCGCGCCTATTTCACATTGTTAATTATCACTTAGGCAGATTACCCTGGTTTAGATTGTTACGTTATAGGTCATTATTTCATACTAGCTTGAGTTATTCCGTGGACGAAGCACTTGACAAAAGTGTTCTTTATTAGCAGTGCTGAGCATTCAGTTGTGCTGTAAAGGCCTCTGACTAGCAGATGGCGTCTACCATCCAGGATACGATCAGGAATGAATGTATTCAAGTCTTAACAAAATATAGTATAGGACAATTTGCATGTCTAAGAACAAGGGCAAAGAAATTTCAGGCCAATCGCTACCAAGATTCTAAGAGCATCCCAAACCAAGTGTTCAACGTATATGAATTGAGCCACAATTGAAGTACTGCCTTAAGTAGCCCACCAGACGACCTTAGTTTACGGAACGGTAAAGCTTGTCACATAAGCCAAGATTCATGGAGATCGTAGGAAAGGGTTTCAAGGGTTGGATTGCCATCACATCTATCGCAATGCCATGCTTTAATAGTTAAACAACCACAGAGTTCTCCAGTCCGAGAAAATACTATCGCCTATAGCGGTTATTGAGATCAAATAAAGCATATGAACTTACTCGCCCATCAATAATAAGATGTCGTGATAAAGGTTCTTTTCTAGATACGGCCTGAGTCAAAGCGTAAGCCCATACTGAGCGTTGAGATATAACGGCTCGGACCGAAGCTATCGATCGGATGTTTTAAATGGAAGCGCAAAGGAGTCCTACAGACCCTCATTCCAATCCGAGTCTCTTGAGTAGATCCACGGGGTACGAACGAAGACAAATGGACACACGTGTAATAGCACAAGTTCTCTACCGAATCAGATTGTATCAGTCCAAGTATGCCTGTGTGTTACGTATTAAGCTTTCCTTAGCCGGTGCCGCGATCCCCATGCCGAGGCGAGGCGAAGACATAATACTGGTGTACACGGTAGGTAAGTTTTGTTAGACGCGTCTGTCTTACTTGGCAAAGTTTTATAAGCCCACCGCCTACCATCGTCACCAATTGGCCCCATAAAAACCCCACAAATTCTTCAGGCCTCCCATAGCGACTTGCCCAATTCCTTTTCGCCATGGCAGAGCATGGCAGAGTATGGTCCGACCGACATTCGACATTGTTGGGGCCAATTCTCGGTATGTGTGGAAGTGTATGGGCATGTAGGGATTGGAAACACATCCCATTCTCGAAGCAGCATGATTGTCTTGATATACTTTCTTACCGCTCGTCAAGATGGTCTAGGAATACGGCGTAAGTCAGGAACTAGAAGTTAGCTTGACCCTCACCAACAAATATCTGTCTTGTTCTTTTGACCCCGAATTCACCTATAGCGACTAAGATGTAGGTCCCCTCAGTCATAAGTTAGGAAGAGATAAGATAAGTATATGGATTAGTATATATAGAGAGTATAACAGTAGTACAGCCGATCTCATTTGACTCACCATCGAATTCTCATCATTTTGACCTCATTTCATCCAAAAAGAACTCCCTTGAACCGCATCTATGGATCCCGAAGTTCAAGTAGCCTTTGATAAGGATATCAGAGATCTCCATCTCCTTTACGACTATGACGCTCATGACGCTGAAGGAAACCCAGAGAAGTGGAGATACGAGATGTGAGTTATAGGGTTTATTAGGTTGCATTGTTCGCGGAGATTTTGCTTCGAGTCTTCGAGCAGAGCAGAGTTCACTATGCACATCGTTTGAACTGCATATAATTGGAAATGAGTTTCGGGAATCCAAGCTGACATAGCGTTCAAGGTGGTTCTTCTCCCACAACCGTATTGTCTACGCCATTCATGGTGGCCCTATGAAGGGTCGTCTCAACTACCAGACAGTTACCTACCAATGTATCCGTCCTGGAGAGCTGTGGCAGTGCAATTGGCTCGAAGAGACTGGCACCATTGTGTCTTTGGTCTATGATATCCCTAAGCAGCGTATTACTACCATGCTTGGATTCTCCAAGGGTGAGTACTTGTTCAATTCTTCAATCATGCTTCTGCGATATATTGAGCTCCTTTAAATCGATTTTTGTTCAACATCAATTTACTAAATGACATTTATAGGACACTGGGAATGTGCAGAGCAAGCCCATGGCGACAAGAGAAACCCAGAGGATTTCCAGAGATGGAGAGGTTTGGCCAAGATGGGTATCCAGACGGATAGACACATGCTTTCCGAGCAGGCGAACATCTTGGAGACCTTCCACGGCGCTGGAGACTTGTTGCCAATTGAGGAGAGCTGGCCCACTGTATAGGATTAGTAAAATCAGGACCGAAATTTCAACAAGAATCAAATCAGCTGTAAATAATGTACATGGATATCAGTAATAAAACACAGTTCGCCTTGTGAAATGTTTCGGTTTTGAATATCATAAGAAACATTAATGGGTTCATGAAACCTTCATGACCAAAAACACATCTACAATACACAAAGCCAAATTCAATATTTCGTGGTTTGAAACGATACTAGTAAAGTCGTTAGTTTTGTTGAATGGTCAGAGACACCGTCGACGTATCAAACATCACGAATTCAAATATGTTACTCTTTGTGAAGCTACTATCCCTTCCCAGGAAAATCTCAAGATCCTCGGTCTCGACGCCAATAAGTTATGTCTACAAGAGTCCCTGATACGACCTTCTAATTATATCCTTGCTCTTGCTTATCTTCACCGTGGCTCTCATATTCATTTACATGTTGTGCTTTCGATTGTACCAAAATCTTTATGATTGGCGTATTGCTCAGTTTGTACATCTGGGTCTCAAAAATGTGTGTAGGTCGAGATTCGTATTTTCTAGCTGAAAACTTTTGTGTGGAAGGATTTAAGTCAGGGAGATCTAGTGCTGATAATAGGGGTGATCACAAGGTCGCAAAATCCAGAAGAGGGTCTACAGGTATAGAAAAATCAAACACAAGGGATATAAAGAGATTTTCCCAGGCTGTTAAGGACTACTTGAAGAGTTATAGCGAGAACAATCGACTCGCATAGTCGCTTCGAAGAAGTTATGAGCTTTCAAATTTGACAGTCTGGCTTTATATCAAGAGGATTAATCTCCACACAGCCTCAATTACCATACAAGCAGCACCAATCAAAATACGTCCAACACTGTTATGGAATTATGGAGTAGAACGCGATATGATGGTAATTCAAAGCTGAAGTTCTAAAAATACCACAGGGTTTGTCAGATCAATATGATTGTTAAGAACCACAACTGACTTAGGAGCATCCAAATGGCAGAATTTTTTACAGATATCTCATAAAAATACTTCAGAATCTCAAAATCAACAATTTATAGCATTTCTAGTTGCCGGAGAAACTTTTAGCTCAATATTGTTTCAAGCGGGAGAGATGCCGTCGCCTTTTATGGTGACTAAAGATGGGCCAATGGTAAACCTCTTAGGAGGGAAATTAGCAACGGTATGTAAACAACACTATGGTCGATTTGCAGGAAGATACATGTATTAAAGAGTAGTAAGCAAGACGATAATAGCAGAATATACTTTATAAGATACTACAAGCCCGACACAGTAGTTTCATAACACCTCTCAATTATGGCAACTGGGTCGCTTGCTATTGATTATTATGACCTGACAATTGTGACGTGTATTTCACTGCTAGAAGCTACCAGAGAAATGTGTTAAACATCCAAGGTGGATGATACTACTGTTGGTGCAGAAGATTCCTCGGCCACCGAGTTCTGAGCGTTGAGATAACCTTAGTTCAAGAGATGTTCTAGATGACGCTTTGGAGTTCCTTGGAGCTGGATTTTAATAAACAAGAAGGTGTGGCATAACAAAAATAGTTTAGGGCAGAAGGAAAATGAAGAGACTTAGGGCTACGCGCTCATATTTTGTTGAAGAGTCGGCTCCTTACAGTAGGATATCTGAACAAATGGAAGACCAATAATTATTCTATTAGATTTCTCAGCCATATCAAGCTGCTTTTGAACTTGACCCCGATACGATAGGTATTGCAGGAATGCGTGATTTCTTGAGCATCTTTGCTCAGGCTTGTACTGCACATAATTGGGGACTTCCAAGAGCAACGTGC
This sequence comes from Allantophomopsis lycopodina, assembly GCA_024752465.1. Taxonomy (NCBI): domain Eukaryota; kingdom Fungi; phylum Ascomycota; class Leotiomycetes; order Phacidiales; family Phacidiaceae; genus Allantophomopsis; species Allantophomopsis lycopodina. The sequence goes on from CP103016.1 coordinate 1,324,836, forward strand.
CTACTCAAGGCAGCTTCCGGAGTTGTGAATGAACTTCAATAATCATGGAGTGCTTGGAGATATAACATAAGTGTTTTTGTAGTTTGATTCATTAATACATAGAAGCGTGAGCAGAGTTATATATCTTAAAAGTGATGGCCCGGCCATGACTAAAGAGAAGCTGCTTATGGAAAGTCGTCGCTGGAGAATGCCAGTCGCTGCGCCAAATAGATGATATACTCACATAATTTGTAACCTGCGCATGAGTATAGTGCAAGAATTTATCTAGAACTCTCCTCCAGATCCACCAAGGCCACCCATGGCAGCCGCTCCCCACATACCAACAAGACCCCACATTCCAACCCTCCAACCTCTCCATAAGCCTTCAACGCCCTGACCTTTTGTTGGTACCTTAGTTTTTCCGGATTTTGCCGTAATGCCCTTAACTTCTCCTTCTTCTCTAACAATCCACCACATGGTCCCCACAACTCCTCTGTATGGACCTACTGTGACGATGGTATCTGGGGTTCCCTGGGGAGCATAGCGTGGCGAAGAAAGGACTGCCATCTGACCACGGCGGAGTACGGTTTCCATAGGAAGCTTAATGAATAGTTCGAGGGCAGAGGAAAGAAACGTGCTGACGCTATAGGTTGTAGGGGTAAGAATGGGATCTACTGCAAAGCGAGATCGAAGTATGATAGGCGTTGCATGAGTAAAGAGCGGGGAGAGTGTATTCTGTATAATAGTAGGTATTAAAACTGGTGCTGGGCAAAGGTAAGATGGGAGCGCTCGAAGATTGGCTGTCAATGATCTCTTCTGGGAGATTGTTGGGGTTATAATTAACCTAATAAGCCTGTCAGCGGTGTCTTGTTGGAATACATCAGTGTTGCACAGAAAACGATATTCCATAGACAACTATCTTGTGAGATCAAGTGGAATATTGTGATTGATTCCCCTAGTAGAGAAAGACGCAATCTTTGTGATAGGATAAACCAAAGTAGAAAACTTACTTCGTGCGCACAATATCAAGAGGCGAAAGGAGCACACCGGCAGCAGCGGCAGCAGCAACGGCAACCCCTATAGATACCCATGGGTATTGTGATTCACCCACGTCCACTGCGGCCCCAAGCCCAGCAATAACTCCAGGGTCAGGCACATTTAACAATGCTGAAAGGAGACCTTTCAACCAGCTTTCAACCGTCTTGAAAGCGATGCTGTAGACAAATGTCGTGTTCGAAGCCTTCCAGATACCCCAAGCTCCTTCTTTCTGCCATAGTTGCCCAAGGACCTCCATTATCGAATCATGTCTTCTGAGAGCCAGCTGGTGCGGCAAGGTATCGGAGCCGGATGGCGAAGGAAGTACATATCCAGCTCGATCCGTAATGTGTCTTTTGGATTTTGAAGAACTATAAGAATTTGAGGATGGCGCTGAGGACGTGAAGTAAGTGGGTTCATCTGGATCTGAATCGGAATTGTACTGCCATCTCATTAGTCAAGATCGAAACAAATACAGACAAACAAACATCGTTATAATCGTCTCTGTATGCTTCCTGTCTCTCGACTACATTTTCAATAACGGCCCCTTCACTCTTGGCTTGGCTTCGAACTTGCAATATGGTCTTCGCAACCTCGAAAGGCTGTGCTAATAGCACACTTGTGTATTTGTAGAGGGCCTGGTCCAACAAATCTTTCAACTGCTGCACAGAGGATGGGGAATTGTCTGAAAGATAATCGGAATAATCAATGTCGGAGAAGATGTCGCGCGCAGACGAAGCATAACTCGCAGCGCTGCCATTTGGTTTGCTGATATTGTGTGTACTCTGACTTGCTGCCTCTGGAGGTATACCGATGGAAGGAGGAATATAATAAGGCCTCAATGGGTTTGGGCCTTCTCGCGAGCTTGACATGGTGATGATTTTCGAGCTTGACTCTTAAAATGTTGTGTGGTGCAAAGAGTGATGATGCTTGTGCTTCGGTCGTCCAGTCTCGGAGATTCAGATAGAGTTTCGCGATGCAGGTTCTCGGCCTCGCGTGCGTTATGAGTTTTTATAAACTTTTTCTTTTCTTTCTTTTCGACAGTGCCGACAACTTGTCTTAGGAGGTAATCAATGAGTCTGGGCAGGGGAAGAGAATATGGATGCTAGATGTACTGTGTACATAAAATTGATGGCTTTAACGTGCTTCCATGGGAATCATGCGTCAATGCAAAAGTACAATAATGAGGTAAGGTAGAGTCGAGGTAGAGTACAGGTTCAGGCATGTATGTATTACTGCGTGTGTCTGTGAAGGACCCGCAACGGAAGAAGCCTTCTCCCAATCGCGATAAGGCCAATCCGCTGACAATTGGATGCCATCGTAGCTTGCCTAAGGGAACCTAACGAGTAACTTATTTTTTGATAACTCCGACCCGGAGAAGCCTTGAGCCTTGTCATACCCCAACACTAACACCAACACCAACATTTTGCATCTTCTCTCTTCCAATTGTTCCTTCACCTTCACCTTTTTTCTTTTGTCACTCCACCTCTGATCTCCTAGCAAGAAATTCTTTAACCTTTCATAATGGGTGGCGCGGTGCTGAGGACGAGCAGAGCGGGAGTCAAGATGTCGACGAAACCTATGCGAGCGTACTCGACAGCTTCGGCAATACGATCATCATTTCAAAAACGCGTTCCTTCGAATGTGCAATCATCTAGTATGAAGGGCGGATATGGTTTCTTACAAAGAGGAGGCTATGGTGGAGCTGTGCGCACATTTTCTGCATCTGGGGCATCTCGACATGGGCATTTGGACCCTCCAAAGCCAGGAGAAGAGTACATTTTTCTGTCAACAGAAGCTTCAATACGAGAAACTAACCATACACAGGTTACACATAACTTTTGTTGATAAGGAAGGCGACGAGCATATATTTGAGGTTGCGAAGGGAGATAATCTTTTGGACATTGCAATTGCCAATGATATTGAGATGGAAGGTAAGTTGTCCAATATTCGTCATAGGGCCTGGATGTTGATATGAATATCTAGGTGCATGTGGGGGCTCATGTGCCTGTTCTACCTGTCATGTGATTGTCGAGGATGAAGACTTTTATAACAAGATGGCGGAACCTGATGATGATGAGAACGACATGTTGGACCTGGCTTTTGGACTCAAGGAAACGAGTAGGTTGGGATGCCAAATAACAATGTCACCAGAGTTGGATGGTCTGAAGGTTGCATTACCAAAGATGACACGAAATGTCCAGGGCAGTGATTTCAGTAAGTAGAATGAAAGATCGGATTAAGTGTTGATGGTGGGTAGTAAGGCAGTAGCGAGGCTACGTAGAGAGTGGGCGGGGGGCCTGTCATGTCTAGGAGTACATTGAGACATGGATTCTGTTGTATGATAAGAAACGCATATGTGGTGTAATGAGGGATCTCAATACTAAATACCTAGATAGCATACCAAAAGTTCGACTCTACTCGAAGGCTGATATACATGATCAGGATTAACGTCCAAATTCTAGGCTTTCCTATTTACAGCCCCGTTCTGGCCTCAGCTTATGACTCCTAAACGCCTCGCTATGTGCAAATTAACCAGCTAAGTCGGATGTAATCATCGTCGGCCACGGCCAGCACCAGCACCACCCATTCCTCCCATTCCTCCCATGCCTCCAAGACCACCCATTCCGCCCATTCCGCCCATCATACCACTCATCTGCTGCATCATAGCATTCATATCCATACCTGCTGGCATTCCGCCGCCGCCAAGCATCTTCATCAGCGAACCCATATCCGGCATACCACCAGCACCACCAGCACCACCAGCACCACCAGCACCCATAGAAGCCATTTTTCTTTGCAATGCCGCCATCTTTTGTTGTTGGTTGCCACCACCCATCGCACTCTGGGCCTTCTGCATGTTCTTCATGTTGCCACCCATCTTTTTGGCCATTCCAGCCATCATCTTGTGCTGTGTTAGGAGATCCTCAACTTCTCGAACGCTTGTGCCACTTCCATAAGCAATCCTTGTCATCCTTGTGGGTTGGTCAAGAAACATCTTGCCATCGCTATCAAGCTCCTTTATGGTCATCGAGTCGCAAATGTAGATCATGCGTTTGAGCTTCATGGATCCTTCTTCATCATCCATACCCTTCATCATGTCTCCCATTCCTGGAATCATGCCAGCCATCTTCGAAAGAGGTCCCATTTTCATAATATTTGACAGCTGGTCGCGGAGATCTCGAATTGTGAATACTCCCTCGGCAATGTGCTTCATCGTATCTTTCTGGTCCAGCTTCAACGATTGTACATGCTCCACTAGACCTTGCATGTCGCCCATACCGAGCAGTTTTGAAACAAATTGGTTTGGCGCAAATCGTTCAAAGTCCATCATATGTTCTCCTGTACCAATGAAGACAATTGGTGTATGGGTTGCAGCAACAGCAGAAATTGCACCACCACCACTTGCATGGCCATCCGTCTTTGTGATGATGATAGCACCAAAGTCAGCAGCCTCCTTAAAAGCCTTACTCTGAAGCTCAGCCTGTTGTCCAATACTGGCATCCAAGACCATAATGGTCTGATCAGGCTTCACAGCGGCTTGGATATCTTGCATTTCCTGAAACAAAGCATCCTCCTGTCGATGTCGTCCACTGGTATCCACGATAATGAGGTCGAACCGTTCCTTCTTGAACTTATCCACACCTTCTTTTGCCACAACTGCTGGATCGGTCTGAGTGAGAGAACCATAGTATGGTATTTTTGCTTTCGTGGCATTTTGCTTCAATTGATCGAATGCTCCAGCTCGGAAAGTATCAGCACAGACAAGACATGCCTTAAAACCCCTCGCTTGGTAATATCTCGCAAGTTTTGTACACGTAGTTGTCTTTCCCGCACCCTGAAGACCAACGAACATGATAACGTTAGGCTTGCCCTTCTTCGGCTTGAATGGTTCGGAGTGAGGATCGACAAGCTTCACAAGCTCGTCAAAAACAGCCTTTTGAATAAGGCGCTTCTTATTGACACCTGGTGCAGCATCCTTGAAGTTCACGGCGGCCTTAATCGACTTTCGCAGGTTGCCAACAAGCTTAACGTTCACGTCCGCTTCGAGAAGCGCGGCGCATATCTCTTTGATCATGCCATCGAATGCCTTCTCGTCGAGATTGCTGGATCGAGTAAGGTCAGAAACAGCGGTGTTGATGCGCCTTCCAAGATCTTGAAGAACCATGATGTCGGCGTGATTTTTGTTGAAAGTGCTTGAGTTGGGGAATGTCGATCGTGTGCTTGATGTGACCAATATTCAATAGATCGCGGGGCAAAGTAGCTCCATGTTCCGCTCCGCTAGAGGCGTAGGTGCTAATTCTTCCGCTCCACCAAAATTTATTTTCGATAAGAGTATCGGACTCTTTCTCCCAAGAAAAATAATTGGACACACATAAACGCATTTATCAACTTAACACTACCCAGAGTCGTCGCAAAAATGGTAGCTGGATATTCTAAGAAGCGCAAGGTCGAAGATGGTATGAAAGGAAAGGTTTCAAAACGGGTCAAGAAATTCAAGAAGCAGACCGATTATCACAGCGACTCGAGCGAAAATGAAGCCGACGAACAAGATTTCCAGGGTGTTAATCTTGCAGACTCCGACGATGAGGGAGACAACGCAGAGGTGGAAGATTTTGGAGATGCCACGTTAGATGATGAGCCTGTCCTTGACGGTGTTGGATCGGACAGCGACGTTACCAATGGCTCAAGTTCAGGTGAAGACTCCGAAGCAGAATCTGACACAAACTCGAACCCAAATCTCATCAAGAAACGTAAGCGCAATGATCCAGAGGCTTTTGCCAACTCGATGTCAAAGATTCTTTCTTCGAAATTATCAACAAGCAAGCGCAGCGATCCAGTTTTATCTAGAAGTTCCACAGCATTGCAAGCTAGCAAAGAGATCACGGAATTGGCACTCGAGAAGAAGGCGAAGGCCAAGCTGAGGGAGGAAAAGAGAGCCGCGATGGACAAGGGTCGTGTTAAGGATGTATTGGGAGCTAGCACTGCTTTTGATACGGCACATGCGGATGGAGTCGTGGGACAAAGTACTGCACAGACAATGGAAATTGAGAAGAGGTTGAGGAAGACAGCACAAAGGGGTGTAGTCAAGCTTTTCAACGCAGTCAGAGCCGCACAGGTGAAGGGAGAGGAGGCTGCAAGAGAGGCAAGGAATAAGGGGACTGTGGGATACGGAAGAAGAGAAGAAAAGGTCAACGAAATGAGTAAGAAGGGCTTTTTAGAATTGATTGCTGGTGGGGGAGGTGGATTGAAAGCTGGTGGTGTGGAAGAGGCTTAAAAAAGTTCATATCTGAGTCGGATTAACCTCAACATCGAGCATGGCGCAGGGCGTACTGGGAAAATCTCAATGTTAAAAAGGTCTCTGCTTGTACAATTCAAATAATTTACTACACGCAACATAACACAATCTGAGGCGCTATCGATTGTGATCTATGAAGTGATTCTGAATCAGATGTATAACAGTATTACTATTCTTGAGCACAGCTATTAGAATTAGCGTTTCAGATGGCCCTTTTTCAAATATATGTATATAAGATTTTACGTTTTAACATATAAGATACGAATAGAAAAATGATGTTATTTACTACCTCAGTGATTGTCCAGTGTGGAATGAATGCTGAAACTGCTCTCAATTATCTAAGTCTTATTCTATCAACCCGATTTTGGAATTCAGAGAGCCCCTTTCCTATTAATAAATAGCATCAAAAAACTTGAATTACAAAATCCATCAAAAATAAATTAAGGTATCTTGGGACTCCGATTTTATTTTATTCTATAAATCTCAGTATAATTTCAACTTTCAAATGATCAGAGAAAATCCTTGTTCCATTAGTATTGCACATCTGACCGTAGTACTATATCGATATCTCAGGGTACCAAGCGCTCCTTATACGAAGGGTCGTGATCGACTATAGGGCTTGTGAAAGTGTGTAATAATACAACAAGTTTAATGTACAAGAAATATAAAGGGCTCTATGTGCAGATATTCTTCCGCATCTATGTCTTTCCACATCTAAGATAGACTCTACCATGTACCGCCGAAAATTTTAAGTGGAAGAGGAGTCTTCGGTGGTAAAATAGTCAATCAACCAGGACTAGAGAATGTTAGTTGATCGTTTCAATCAATTGTGTAGATTTGATTAATGCTTACGAGGACATCCTTGATGGTGGCGCTGCTTGGAACGCTGGTGGTGGAAGTAGGGGATGCTGCGGCGGAGGTAGCAGCCGCGGTTGTGCTAGCCACAGACGAAGCAACGGTTTGGAGAGTGGTTGGAACAGAGCTAGATGTAGATAGAACATTGACAGCCACTGCGGAAGAGACGGCAAGAGTACTGGTCGAAGCAACGGAGCTGGATGAAGCAACTGCGGAGGTGGCGGCGGCGGAAGAGACAGCCGTGCTGGAGGAAGAAGACCCAGAGGAGGATCCACCGACGGTGAAGTCAACACAGGACTCGTAGGTCTGGTCGATAGAAGCGGCATTCCAGTAATGCTGTACGACACATGCACCTGCAGTAGAGCAGGTATCTCCAAGATCTGAGGGGATGGTGATTGAAAAGGAGGTTTCGTTGGCTGGAATGGTGTAGGCGTTGTCGGCGAAATCGGAATAGCTGAGGAGAGGCTCGCCAATGATGGTGTTGGTAGCAGTGTTGACAATAGAGACATTAGCAACACCAGTGTGAGGAGCACGAACGTCGAAGGTGAAGTCAACGGTCTGACCAGCAGTCCAGGACTGAACGTTGTCGGTGTTGTCCGCATACTTGAAGCCTTTGCAAAGCCAGATATTACAAGCGTCCGCATCGTAGTCCGACTGGGTGGCAGCTACTTGAAGCTCACCCTGAATGTTCCCATAGTTGTCTGAAGCCTGATTGTTGTAGACTTGAGTACCACAGGCAGCCTCCATAGCGGAACCAGCAAGGCGAGCCTGTGGGGAGGTGATGAAGCCATGGGCAGAGACAGTTGTAACCAAGCCGGCGGCAGCAACAAGAACGGTAGATGAATACTGCATTTTGAAGTTTATAAAAGCTTGTTTCTAAAAAGGATGGGAAAATGACCAGCAAGTGGGAATGAATGTAGTTTGTGTAGAAAGAATGTAATGGTAGAGGGACCGAAAAGAACGTATTGCACAGCAATAGTGACTGAAGCTTTCAAAGATGAGAGGATGAGGAATGAAAAAACGAGAAAGAGGTGAAGAAGTGAATCTTATACCATAAAACTTTGACTGTAGACCATCGTGTAAGATACGATGATGTAGCAAGTTAACAACATTTCAAGACGAAGAGCGGCGCCGAAGAGCAAGCGTCCCATAGTGTTCGTCAGATCATTAGACCACTTCACAGCTATATTGCATCTGTTCCCAAACCCCTGGGATATGGTATGCGAGCGCGCGTATAGAAAGCCGGTGCTTGGACGTGGGGTTGAGCCTCATCCACAATTGGGAGCAAGGGGTGGTACGGCAAGGAAAGTTCATTTCAAGAAGAAACAGATACGGCGGGGACACACAGATCGAAACAGACAATTTCCGTACGCTTAACCATGCTTGTTTATGCTTCAATGTTTAATGTAAAAAGTAAGCGATCGAGATCTGTGTCACGTTAACATCGTGGCCTTCGTCCCATGGTCAAATGATTGAAATAGAAAAAAAGTCTCATAGATGCATTTAGATGGCGACTTGGCATCAACGTGTGCCACATATAGTCGATACAGGAGTACAGAAAACAAAAGTATATGAAGGATGACACCAAGGTCATAGCCCATGGGCCATATTCAAACGGTGTACAAATTCCCAGGGCTACATGCGTGTAGTTGGTGGTGGTGATGAGTTTGTGGTTTCGTTCATATTACTTTGACGTTTCGAAATATATTAAGCCTCAGTCTCGCTTAACCACCCTTCTCCTCCTTAACTCCTGACTTGTGTCAAATGAAAACAGAATCATCGTCCTTTATGATCTAAAAATTTAATCGAATAACATCATAAAAAGTAGGAGACAAAGGTACTCGCATTTTTACTCCCTTATATCTGCAAGTCATGATAGTTCAGATGACTTCGTCTTGAAAATTACATACTAGAAGCAGGTGTGCAGCACTATCAATTTAAGGCGGCCGCGAGGGGTAACTCGCTAGGCATATCTAGCCAAGTCCACGATATTTTTTGCTACTCGTTTTTGTTGTCACTTGTAATTATATTGGCGTGAAGATTGTTCATAGCCTCAATTACCCTTATTCCTGCTCATGTAGAATATGAATTTAAACAGTATCTGAATTACGCCCCGCAAGGCTCCACGCAATATACGAATAGCTTGTGCCAATCTAGTTATATATTGCAGCTAAAAGAACAAAGCATGGAAAGCTGAAAGAATATCATAAGGAAGTCTCTGAGCCCTATACCTCGCCAACTCTAAATCATTGCAATACGTAGTATAAAGTTGTGGCATAGATGTCGTAGATACCCTGAGCAACACAAATGAATTTTGCAAGCGCCCTTCCAAAGCTGTATAACTGTTCTCGAAGAGGCACATGATATCTTGGAAGACCACCCAGTTCAGAATGATTGCCAATATTGGAGACAGGATCTTATGTAGCCAGATGTAGCTACGGTCAAAGAAGATATAGGGTGTCGAATGACAGAATTGTGAGATCAGACGATTGTGCAACTAATCCTTAAAGAGGAATCTAAGTGCAGTGTATAGAAAATAATAATAATAGCAGCATACTTTCCCACTAACCTGGTAAGCTCAAAGCTATACATTTGACGTGAACTAAAATGTGATGATACATACTCATCTTTCTGTGTGGAATTCAAGTGTCAGGTTATTTAGTCACGTGGATACAGATAGGTGGACTGGAATACAACGTTCCAATTGTGGCTTTCGGCATTTTTTTTGTTAATTTTCATCTTTTTTTATTTTTAGAAAAATAAAAATACGAGTGGTAGCAGAAGCATGTCTGCGAGTCAATGAAAAGGGCAATTTGGACCCTAATTAGTGTGATGCCAAACCCGACTATGAGTGGTAGGCGTTCTTGTTTCTCAACGCGGTTCAACCAGCTTCAATAATGTGGTGATCACGTCTTTATAATGTCTTTGACATTAATGATACACGCATGAATGTTGATGTATCGAGTTTGCTTCGTACCGAATATGGCTTAAAGTATTTTGAAACCTAACACTTTGGACTACATCGAGTCCCAAATTTGCATACCACTACATAATTCGTACAAGCCTCATTGATTGATTTGTTTAAGTGAAGTCCTTCTATAATTATAGACAGTATCTGAATTCGATGTTCTGTCTATCCGTCAAATCCATGAACTCGCTATCTTGTACATGCTGTTTCACTTCATGAGTTTGGGTAGCGTTCTTATCTCTCCTTTTGTTCTCATGATTGTATTTCCAAATCAATATAAATGTTGCTGCAATAGCCAATGCCCCAGTGGCCATGATAGCTATCTTAGCAGGTGTATAAGTGGGGTAAGTAGCACCCGTAAAGGTCAATGGTCCAATAATATTGCCTATAATTCCCTTAGCAAGTCGAAACCTCAACATGTATAAAACTTAGGTATCTTACCAAGGCAGAAACTCATTAGAAGAATAGCATTCATGGTGACCTTCTTGGTATGGCCTGCGAAGTTTGCAGCTACCCACGAATATACCAGAGGGAGGGATGCACCGATAGCATTGGTCATGTAGTTACCGATAAGCTTCCCAGCACGAGCATTATCAGGTAAGAAAGCCATAAGGCCACCCCCAATAATCGCTGGAATGATGAGAGCGATGATGTTAAGGCCACGGGTGTTGGTACGACCAGCCACATAGGTTGCCAAAACAATAGATACGATTGAAACAGCTCCTCCTGGGATAGATAAAAGGGCTGTCTGTTTAGATGTGTATCCAAAGCTATTAGGATCTAATTAGTCTTTTATTTTCAGAATGGACAGGTGTACGCACCCCTTGATAATTGTAGCTTGAAAACTCGAGACAGCTCCATTGGATACATTACTAGAAACAGTAATCAAACTCAGCATCCACGTATGAGGATCTCTCAAAGTCTCCAGCATCTGTGAGAACTTGAAGGTCTTGTTTTCAATTCCCGTACGATTTTCTCTCAGACGCTCAATAGCCCACATTTTCTCCTCCTTGGTTAACCACTTGCAACTCATTGGGCTATCTGGCAACCAGACAAACACACATATGCCCACAACAATGGTGATCAATCCAAACACTAGGAACATAACCTGCCATGACTTAAAATGTGTGCCGGTGTAGTGCTGGAAGCCATAGGATGCGAGAGCGCCAATGATCGTGCCGGTTCCAGTACCCAAGTACCAGATACCACAACGTACAGGCTGTTCAGATTTCTTGTACCACATGCCAGTTATTAAAAGCAGTGCAGGTGCTACTGCAGACTCAAAGCAGCCCAGAAGAACACGAACAGTGACAAGTGCGGGGAAGCTTTTACAAGCACAATTCATGGTGACACAGAGTCTAAAATATCAGTTCAAGTGGTCCGGTAATATATGAAAGAAACTTACCCCCAGAAAATAACATTCACAGCAAGGTATTTTGCTGTTGGAAAATGCTGCATTCCCCAGCCTTGAGGAAGTTCGAAAAAAAGATAGGTGACATAGAATGCTAATGCCAGGTAGGAGAATTGTTCAGCCGAGGTACCAGTATCGTCCTTCAAGCCCATTACATTTGCATAATTGACTACAGTGATAATTAGAAACAATTCTTCTGGCACGAATATGGAAGGATTGTTTACTCAAAGTCTTATCTAAATATTGAAGAAAATAACACGCCCACTTGAAGGTCATTAGCAAAAGGACTTTCATACTCGTATAAACAGATACATACCATCAATGGCATAATCATCCAATCAATCTTCCTGACCAACTTTCTTTCATCTTCCGCAGTGAACTCGTATGATTCTCCTTCCTCTCGTAAGAATTTCAGTGCCTCATCAACCTGTGGTACGTTGGCCACCGGCTTCTCTGCCATAGTTGCGGCAACCTTTTCTGGTGCTTCGGCCATAGTGAATTCTTCGATACTGAGGTTTCACACGAACTCATGCAACGAGCAAAGGAGAGAGAAGAAAAAGAAGGGAAAAAAAATAAGGCAGTAGGCTATCTCAAATATAAGGACCGAAATATATAGTAAAACTCGAACATCAACGTGACTGTGAATTTAAAATACAAAATGCTTTAAGGCCAGCTTTCCAGGCAAGAGGAGCATGAAATGTAAATACAGTATCTTCGTATCTGAAAACTCATAATAAAAGCGTTATCACAGATCGTTATCAAAGATCGCTCTCTAGAGTACTGACTGCCGCGGCGATAACTGTCTCTATTATAAATCGCACCCAAGAACCATTCCCAGCTCCATATCAGATAGCGAAAGGACACAATACTGCAGCGCCTTACTAAAATGTTAACAGGGTCAAGGTATGTACCTGTGAGCTATTGGGCACTCATTAATTTGTTGTTGCCGTTGCGCGCAAGAGCTTCGAACGGTTCGGATTTCCGTTGCAGGGTAGCTTGAAAGTGACCATGTTAAGTGTCTGGTATGGCAGTGTCAACGAAGTACGAGAGTGATGGGATGAGGAGAGTCGTTGCTTATCAGACCCCAACCTTGAAATGGCTGGCAATGATGGGCTGCAGCACCACAGCGCGCGATAACGTGGGCAGGGATGACATTCTTGATGCGGCAAAGATTGTCCATGAATTGAATTTTGCCAGGCTCTTCTCATCCGAGGAGGGAACACATTTGTACACAAGGTGATTCCCTCTACGGCGAAATTCAATAATATGTAAGTGCTAGATATTAATGACGCGCCTATGAATTTTATGTTGTGTTATTACATGCATCCTAGAAAGAAGAAAGTGAATAGATGTCGAAAGTTAAAATATTCTTAACGTCTTCATATTTGCCGGAAGAGTGTATTTACCCCACCATTGACCATTGGAGGAGGCTAAGGTGGGAACAATGAGCTTGATTTAAGTAGGCAGCTGTGCGATTGTCTGCTTTCGAGTAGGACTGTGTACACATGGGGTAGATAAAGTGTATTAACGAAGTCTCACGCATACTCTCAATTACGATACTCCGCGAAAATCACAAATCTTCAATGGTATATACTGTGTACTTATGTCTATCGTTATATATGATATACATAAAGTCGTAAGTCGTCACTGCAGAACCCCAAACTTCCATATACTCCTGAATTCACAAGACGGGGTTTTCCTTTTGATTGTGCAGCTAATAATTTCTTCTCAAAATCGGACCCCCCCTGCTTCTTCTCTATGCACTACCGTTGCTCAGATGCAATTTCTGCAAATATCTTCCTGGAGTGCTCCTCCACCTGCTCTGCGTATGGATCTTTCCACGTTACCAGAGCCTTAACATCAATAGTCTTTCGCCTTACAATCCCAACTGTTTTCGGCTCAGGAGGTGGAGGCGGGGTACTTCCTATACTTATTTTTGCACCACCACAGCCGCCTGACCTAATACTTTCATAACTGTGTCCCCTTCGCATCTTTGATGGTACTGGTGCTAAAAGTAGTGAATGATACTGCATTCTATCAGGAGCTGTTGTCGGCAATGGTGACAATGGTAGTACTGGCGCTGTGAGATCCCATTGGGATGGCCCAGTCAATGGTGCTGGGACTCGTAGTAATGGCACATTCAAGTCATATACTGATGGATATTGAGGTGGAATATAGCGAAGTTCAGGTCTTATGGCTATGTCCGGATAATCAACATATCGCATGGTCGATAATGGTGATCTTCTTGACATGTTGCTGATACTGCTGCTGGGAGTGATCTTCCTTCCGGAATCTGAGGAGACTGAAGAGCCTGATATACTTGCCCAGTCAGAGCTACTATTTGAGCACGATGGGGACAAATAAACACGTGGAAAAGTTCCTGGTATTTTGAGGGTATCATCGGTGAACTCTAACTTTCCTGCCTGTTGCTGCATTTTCTGTTGCCACTGGGGAGTTTCATGTTTATTTTCAAATTTCTGCTGGCATTTCTCTTGTTCACCATAGCCATCAAAGCTACCAGCTTGAGAGGCGCTCCGAGGCAACATGTCTTCTCCGATTGTACTCATTCGGCAAACCACCTTAGGTCGGATAGGAAGCCAGTCGGGGGTCTTGAAGGGATGGGAACACGTCTCGAGAAAGTATAAAATGATGGTTGAGGTAAGGCTAAAGGACTGTTAGCACCGAATCCAGCAATCCTTGACATCGTGAGCATACATACAAACCGAATAATGAAAGCAAAATATCTAGTTTCTGTAAACTGATAACCAAGATACTTTTGGTATAAGTAGCAGGCTTGGAAATAACAATAGATGAAGCCATGATCCCGAGGCCCCAAAGCAAGATACCCGCTCGAAGAAGAATAAAAATGATGGCGTGCAATCTTTTAGTCGGGGGTCGCTCTCTACCAATATCATCGTTCCTTTGTGCGGCAAGCAAATATAAACCAATATATAGGAAAGTGAGTAGTGCCTATCACGCTCTTGAGTCTCATGGAATTGAAGGTCATATTCAAGAAGTACATACTGTGAAGATAAACAGACTTTGACATGCACTGATGCCGGATGTCATGTCTCTCGTTAAGCATATTGAAACCGCTGCGGCAAACACAATGATAGATGTCATAGCATAGACCACTGTGAAACTGAAGACGACCCGAGGGCCTGTGAATGTTTGAGACTCGATTGTACCTTTGCCTGGCTCACCAAATACTGAGAATGCCATCATGTACTGCGCAAAAGCGCTTCTCTGACCACAAGGCCCACCAAATAGCGTAAGTTACGATCCCTTTTAATGGCAGGCTTATATCGCCGATTGCTGGTTCCAAGTTTTCAAATCCAAGACTATGTTTCCGAAAGATGATGTATAACTAAAATCGTGTATAATCTTAAGGGAGAGAATTCTGTCTTGTTACATGACAACTCAGTGCGAGTGGGAAAAGACAGGACATCACAGGAAGGAGATGGAGAGGGGAAGGGAAGGGATTCAAATGCAATTCTGTGAGGGGTATTATGGTGTCTTTGAGAAGGGTTGGATAAGGTAGGATGAGGAATTTGAAGATGGCAGGAAAACGTGGGATAAACCAGAATATCGGTATTCCGAGAATTCGTACCAGTAGACGGTATTACTGACAAAGGATGTCACATTCCAGAGCCAAATCTTGCCCCTTGCGCCTAAACTAGGGCGAACATGAAGATTTTGATGATAGTAGCGGATATCCCTTCTGACTATGGAGACAAAACCATGACTCCATAAAGAGACAAAATAATAACGCATTAAAGCCAAAGCCTGGCAAAGAAGAAGAATTATTGTGTGGTGGTAAATAAAATGGAATTATTAAAAGTACTGACACGGTTGAATGATGGAAATATGAGTCGGTACGAGCGAATACTTTGTTCTTCAGACCACCTAAATGAGTCGAGGTGGCGCAATTAAATGTCTTCTCAATCTATCTCTGGAAATATATTTACGCGCAGCGACTCCACTCAATGAGAACCTTATAGCAGAACACGTTTCCTGGTCCCTTCATACCATGCACGCGTTGATTCACGTCACTCCATCCCTTCACACGTAGAAGCTGGAAACCATTCAAAAGCCAAGTAAGCCAATTACAGCATTAAAGTGGCGGTGATACCTGGCTCACCATATTCGAAAAAGCAAGGGAAATCGAACTATCATAGGCTGGCCATAAACTACATGACATCCCAGCCTCGCTGAAAATTGTGTAGTGCGTGTAATTATAAGAGCGAGGAATATAATCCAGATTAAGAATGACGGTTTACAACCACAGATCACTGAGAGCCTCATATTTTTCCTATAAAAGTGGCAATATTATTGGCAGTGCCCAATCATGGTCTTGTATGCCAGGCACGCTGAGCCATGCGTGCATCACCAACTGATAAGTACAGGCAAATTGATCCTAGTTTCATCCAAGTGTGATGAGCTTACTTCCTCAAAGTTCTTATAAAGGCTCACTTGAAACGCTATTGTGGTAGTGATTGCTGTGATTGGTTGATATTATACTCTTTAAAACAGTGATTTCTTGATCTGCCTACCTCTTCTGAGGATTTTTTTGAACTCCTGGTACGTGAATAATATCAATGGAGCTTTGTCACTTGGGGGAAAAAATCTATCTAAGAGTCAATACTACCAAAGTCTCCTGGGCCTTGAAATCATAATGAATTCTCAGTAGTCTGAAGATCGCAGTGGACCTCGAAATTAAATCATCCTAGTCAAGAAAAGGGTTTCGATATCCAACGCCCCATACCCTATGATATTACGTAACGTCTGGAGTCTAACTCATGTTTTTGGCTTCTTCCTTACCATTCCCGAACCTAAAACGTTGACCGTAGGGATATTGCTCGGCAATCCTCTCTCCGGATCACTTGAAGATGCCTGCTCAGTTTCTGGCTTCCGCTTCTTTCTCACGAGCCCCATGTTCAGAGTTTGAACTCCGGCATAAGTTGTCGTACCACGCACCTCCAATGCCTTTCTACCTCTCACAGTGGTACCAAAAGCGTCACGTTCAGTCTCTGAGGCACCCATCTGTAACTCTGCAATCCACCTTTGTGTACTCCCATGTGCTATTTCAAGGTTTGCAAAGTCAAGACGCAGCAAGAGCTCAGTTGCGCGCTTGTAGTCTTTCTCACTCAGAACTAGTTGCCCTCGACCATCAGCAGGCCAAGTGTAGTACAAAGTATTTTCTGGTCCATCGAAGGAATACCGCTTGTTGTGTGTCTTTATTCGTGGTTGTCGAGGAACAATAGTGCCCTGGAGCTTCTGCCTCTTTGTAGTACTGGAAACGCGAGATGCACGAGACTGTGTGGATTGCTGTGAGCTACTTGGTATCCAATCATCATCTTGTCTGGCAGGCGAAGATGGTGGACTGCCAATAGCTCGACGTGTGGGGGATAAGATTGTTGATTGCGATGTTAGATCTGTGGCTGCACTTATGATAGAATTCTGGCTTTCGCCTATATCTTCATCTATAGATGCCAGTAATTTGGCCGGGGTGAAGACAACCCAGATAAACCCAACCAATCGTCCAGCAGAGCATTCTTGTCGGAATTCCATAGCCTCCCAAAACTGACTGAGTGTCTTCACGCTTCTCCATTGCCCACTACCTAACCCATCTTTGCTTTTAGCAAGCTCATCGTCGAGTTCGTCAAGAAATCTTGCCTTTGGGTCATCAGGAAAGTGTGGTATCAAGCAGGTCGGTGGCGCATCGGTTGAATAGTGAGATATTTCACGTAGGGGATCTCCAACAGTCCACTGACTTCTCGAAGTGGGTGGCACAAATGAGGATGAATTTTCCGACCCAGGCACAATAAGATACCCTCGAACTTCCCCCCAACCTGGTTCTGTACCTGTCGGAATTCCGTTACTTTTTGAATGTTTACCGATAATAGGATCCAACACTTTACACCACCATTTCACAAGTCCTCTATCATCTAGCACATGCTTGCTGCTATTTTCGACGCTTCCAGGGAACAGATACTGGTCTTGGGCTCGTGCAAACAAAGAGATAGTGTTTTTAATTCCTGGTCTTCGACGGCGGTCCACAAGGTATTCAAGGAAAGTAGAGCTAATAACGCGGATTGGTGATGACGAATCCTTGGGGAGGCTTAGGAGATGCAGGTAACCTGTGGAATCGGCTTTTGACACAAAGAATGTGGTTGCAAATGCCGTTGAGTATATGAGTACTTCGATCGCAAACACAAGTACACTCCCATCTCCTGAAGTCTCGTGATTGGCATCAATGGAGATGGTCAAAAAATGACTTTCACAATAAGTCTTGTCGGGTCTTGCATTAGGTGGTGCCGAGTAGATTGCTTCGGTTTTGCTTGGAGGTGTGGAAATGTGGAATATCCGAAATAATTTATCTTTAGGAAGAGCGTCAGCAAGTCTCTCCTCTAGTCCAAACTTGCTTCGCACCCCGTTGCCGAACATGTCAGCCATAGTTGATGTTGCAGCCAAAAGCGAGCGACATGGCCTGTGAACAATGCCTAGTGATGGTGAAGTGAAGTTCAATATTGGAGACGCGACGGGAAGACGCGAAGCGTGTAGAGTGGCCGAGCGGTAGCCCAATTTGGATTAGCTTCCGAGATCATGAAGTTCCTCAATTATTTTGAGGTCCAACGGCGACAGGGTAGAGGATTACGAAGAAGAGCTCCCCACAAGAATTGAGCTTTACACTCCGGCATAATGGCTTCCAGAGCGTCAATGCAAATATTTCACGGCATTGCACGGCCGATACGACAACAATGTCTGCACCAAAGTGGCGCCCCGATCATGGCAGCGGCGAGCTTGTCTTCTATACAACAGTTCTCAACATCGACATCGAGAGCGAATGAGCCACAGGAAGTTGAAACAACAGAGAGACCAAGATGGTCATACACACCAAAGCAGATGATGGCACCATTCCACCCAAGAATAAAGGACCCTCGAAAGGCATATATTGCGAACGAGGACCCAGCATTACTGGATCGGGCCTATGTGAAATTCCTAGGCAAAAATGGAGACAAGGTGCTCACGGACGAGGTTAAATGGCTGGCGGTTACACACAAGAGTTTCGATCAAGGACGAAGAGGATTTAATGACAGATTAGCGTTTTTCGGTAAGTACATCTGTGATAACATTCAATTCTGAAGCTGAAAATCGCATAGGACGACGGATCCTGCAACTGCAAACAACCCTCACGCTTCTCCACTCGCCGATAGCTACCGCAACACAGGGGCAGCGTAACAGTAAACGAGCTGCCTTTGAACATCCAGCTACACAAGGTTTAGAAAACTTGACCGATGCCCATCTATTATATATCCTTTCCAAAGAACGACTTGGAACTTTAGCAAAGAGTCATGGACTGGCAGAGGTTACACGGTGGAAGCCTAAGAACGTAGGTACATGGTAAAAAAATGCTGCTTCAATGGCTGACATCTTATAGCCAAGAAATATGCAAGGATCGGGTGAAGATGTCATTCTGACCTCAACTATATATGCCATCATCGGTGCAATTGCGCTTCAGCGTGGAGGGGAGGTTGCAGCAAGTTATGCTAGAGACCGTGTATTGAAGCCTCTGGGAATCTCATAGCATAGTAATTTCATTTAGGCAGTATTAACGGCGGACTGTATACTATTGTACATTTTAGGTTCATGAAAGTTTATCTCAACCAACTTTGCAAGCTTGACCGAATTGCATATGGCCTGACTTTTATAGTTAAGCATTCTATGATGATCTGCCATTTATGGGTGGACTAATATGGTAATTCTGCTGTTTGTGGATATGGACTATTGCCGTGAATACTCACTCTACTTAGAATACACATTGCGGCTATGTCTCGTTCCTAGCGGTGAAACCAGACAACACTACGTTCAATGATATCAAGTGATTGTAAACTAGTTGTGCTACAACCCTCCCTCTTGTCTATTGGCACGCAGATAGTTAGATTTACTGGTGTCTTCTTCTTATTTCTCGTTTTAACTGGTAAATTTATGCAGCTACTTACAATACTTCCATATAGTTCATTGGCTATATTAGTAACATGAAAGTCCCGATAAGGCAAGGAGTAAAGAGGTTGAGATCTTCGAGATCAACGATGGATATTCCAACTCTGCTCCAACCTTTGGTCCTAGCCATTGATATAAAGAATGGCGAGGGTTTAATTCAAAAACCAGAGGATGAACCAGTACTCCTACTGACAGGCAATGTTAGTTAAGTTATGTTGGGGCACTTAGAAAGAGAGAAACTGCACCAGTTGGATGACTAATATCATAGACTGACTTTCACTTGACTTGTAATTCTCATATGCTATGTTGATCCAAGAGGCGGGAAACTAGTTGCAAGGAAATGACTAGACCATAAATCATATCCATAATTTTTAGGTCACTTCTAAGTTTTCTGGTTTTGGTTGTTTACGCTGGTAAAATTGAATTGGCACCTTAATAGATATGTGGGTTGGCTTCTACCTAAGTATCCGGACGGTCTGTCAAGTGAATGCGTATATTGTACTGATGTCCCTAACATCTTCTAGCCATAAAGCTGACGAACATGAAAGGAAGTTCATTGAAGATGACAGGCCAAACTGAGATCTCGGAAGGTCCCTTAAGGCCCCTTCTACTCTCGTGAGACATTTCATTCCAAAGCAAACGTCCTGCTCTCGATCGCTTCACACTATCTCTTAAGCACTCATAGGCCGTTTGACCTTTCCAATTCTTGGCATCAACATCGACACCGAGCTCCAACTTAATTAATCTTTCAATTGTTTCTTCACAAGCCGGCCAATCCCCGCACAGCCGATGCAACACCGTTTCTATCCTCCTCCCAGCAGCATTAACGGAGACACCACCATCCACCAGAGCTTTGATAGTATCCGCATCCCTACACGATAGAATCAGCGGCTCATTGCTTACAGCCCAATCGGCCCCATGCGCGATCAATAGGCGCACGATGCCCGCATGTCCCTCGTAAACCGCTAGCTCAAGCGGTGTTTCGCCGTGCGCGTTGCGCGCGTTCACGAAATCTAGTCCAAGGTCCGGCGCCCACATGAGCAAGTAGGCAACGGCGTCGTAGCAGCCCTCGGTGGCGGCAATGTGGAGAGCGGTATTGTGCTTCGGGTCTGCAAATTGACGAGCTGTGACATGTGTGAGGTCTGAATGGGCGAAGAAGTGCTTAAGTTCGATGGAGGCGGAGCAGGAAATCCAAGGACGAGGTGGCCTGGTATCTAGACGGCTGAAGGGTGGTGATGGATTATTGTCTACAGAATGAGGAGATAGATAAAGGTATTCGATATTACCCAGCTTTGGGACATCGCCGCGTGGACTGTATTGGTTGCGGATTCTGTTGCGCTTCTTGGCACCCTCAATCTGGAACGAGAGCCTGGGGTCGAGGAGATCGTATTGGACATCCGCTTGATAGATCCAACAGAATTCCTTGGGGGTTTTTGGGATGTTTCTCTTGGTGATTGCAACTCTTGATTCATTTGAGAAACTGGTTTCTGGAACTCTTATTTCCTCCCCAGCCCAGGGAATATAAGCCGTCTCTGCTGCACACGATTGAAAGGAGGAGCTTCTAGAGATTGGATAATCAAAGGATTTTGAGCTCTGTTCAGTCAAGGAGAGTTCTCTAACATCCGTTGACATTTCTAAGGACCCCTTCACTGATATAGAGACTTCGTCATCGACTGGTTGCTTTGTCGGAGTCCATTTGTCAGGTAGTCGAAGCTCAAAGTGACTGTCAACGAGAACAAAGTCATCTTCTTCCGTATCGACGTAACCCATGCTATGCATTTGTAAATAACTTAGAATCTGATACTGAGAACTCGATAGAAAATGGGAATGGGAGGAGTCACGACCTGGAGGATTATATAAATGACTTTAGGCAGCAGCGAATATGTTGACAGGTGTTTAAATCATGAACATGACAGATTCTTAGTAACATCAAATTATTTTGAATTGGTACAGAGGACACATGAATTGTGGATCGAGGAAAACTCGAGTCATGTTTGTATGTATGTTGTGTATTTTGATATGTGGTGATGCTCATAGATTCTCCCAAGCAAGGCATCAGTGAATGTAATTCAATCGAAGACATTGATGAGATATACAGGCTTTGTGTGTGCATAATAACGCAATATAGAAAGATATATAAAAGTATATGCTATGCAGCTGTTCGAATAGAATTAAGATTGCTGAAAAGAAAAAAGGTATCACTAAACCATTAGGTTTTTTTTAACCAGGACTAACGCCATCCATCACCACATAGCCCACAGTCGTACTCAAAAGTTCTCCCCAGATATCTAAACGCCATGCCAAAAATCCACTATCTTATTAGATGTCTTCTGCGTTCTGAAGATCGGTGCCGTAAGCCCAATCATATCTAACCCATTTTGACATCTTCTTGCGTTGATGTTGGAATTGGTAGAGGAACTCCTGCTCTCTCCTCGTCCGCGGCGCTATTTCTCTTTTCGTTCAACTCCTCCTTTTCTTCCCTCTTTTTCTTCCCTAATCTCTCGCACCATTCCTCAGCACTGACAATGGTCCCGTCAAGCACCCCGCTGACCTGAGCCATCATGTCCAAGCCCTCCTTAGCTAGTACCATAACTCTATGTGCGCCCTCTCTCACTTCTCCCTCTTTGCTTCCGTCTTCTCTTGACTGTGCACTTCCATTTGCCAGTCTAAATCTTTGTGGTAGACTGGTTAGATGTCTTCTCACAAGTACCCTTGCATTTTCAGGGAGAGCCCCGCCAGCGTATTTCGATACCACATCAACAACATCCTTCAGAGTCTTAAGAACATCAGATTTAAGCTCCGCAACTTTAGCGTTAATAGCGCTTCGCTCGGCATCTGTTCGTATTACTAAGGCCCCTTTGTCTGCGCCATCCCCATTTGTGATGGCTGCTGGTGTCGTGCCATCATACTCCTCGAGAACAGCTTTGAGAGCATCAATAACTTTACCAATATGCATGTTTGCCCATCTCAACCAACTCAGGCAATATTTCAGGCTTCGTAGAGACTCTTCTGACATGGCAATACTGAGCCCGCTGGTGCTGAGCATGAGGCGACTTTGCCAGCTAGATCCAGGGCTTACTGGACCTTGTGATACCAAAGCCTGCTGCGCTTCATAACTTGGGCTACGGTTCTCATCATATGCTGGCAAGCTCTCCACGGTTGAGCCTTGACTTGGTCTCCTTTCTCTGTGTTGCAGGTCTCGATGAACGGGATATGGGTCCCGTGATACATTTCTGTCGGTTTCCATATCTGTATCGTCGTCCTGAACCTTACGACGCTTACTAGAGCCTTGGTTGGCTGAGTCAGTGTCAATAGGCTGATGGTGGGAGGGCCTGCGTCCACCTAGGAACCAGCGCACACCACCTTCGACACCCGTGACTCGATTGACAGTGGACACGGTATTAACGACAGGAGTGATACGACGTTCAACATATTCTGCACTCGACTTGAAGCGGGGACTATAGTTCTTGGAAGCCGAATACGCAGATAGAGAGGTGTTGATCGTGTTGCCAAGCAATGGGTGTGCCGTGGTGAGAAGAGAGAGTAAAGGTTCAGGTGCGTGTTGATTTGTGTAGGACGTCGGCGTCGAGGTAGGTAAAGATGTGTGCTGATGAGGTGGGGAGGTAATGAAGTCTATGGTATTAAATTAGTGATTGGGATTCTTTTGAGACTGTATGGCAATTTTGTGTACCCGCTCGAAGATCACCCAGTGCCTCCGCAGCAATGCGAACGTCTGGGTCGTCTATTGAAAGCACGCTTCCCCCTCTTCTACCTCGACTATCTGGGGTCGAGACATCTATATCCATAGCAGTTGGCGAATCCGCCATTGCGCTGGCCTTGCTTATGGGAGAAGCGTGTGCTGGAGTTGGTTGATAATAAGAGGTGAGAGGATTTGATGAAGGCCAAGGCGAGGGCGCAATGCGAGGTTCAAGAACATCGGCCTGACGATAATGATTGTCTAAAGGTAAATGCGGAGGCAAAGGAGGTAAAGTACGATCATGTCGCAAATCCGAGAGATCAGTACTAGGCACTGGAGGAAGATGCAGCGTTTGTGGGTCGTGCGACTGTGCGTAGGAAGGAGGCTTTTCGGAGTGTGAAAGCATGTGATTCTGCTCCATCGCGATCACTTTCCTTGTGATGAAGCGATGAAGCGGTTAGACAGCGTCTGCCAAACAAATTACCTTTATTAGACGCGCAGCCACTTGCGATGATGACTATTAAGGTAATGCAGTTGGCACCTTATTTATTCTTCCTTTTTTTTTTCGTAGAGAAATGTTCGACAATGTGAGGGACAGGACAAGGTGCCTTTTGAATGCAGCAGATGCAAGGTGAGATTGAGGTGAGGTCGCAAGCAAGGTGAGGGAGGAATAATAGGTCGATCTCGGCTCAAATGCCCATTCGCATTTGGCTTGCGAGTGTCACGAGAGAGAGTGTGTGTGTGAGTGAGAGAGAGAGGTAGATTGAAAGTGCGATGGACAAACCTCGGCAGCGAAGTTAAGAAGAAACCTTGTGAATAACCTTGTGAATATCTGTACTATGTACAGTAAGTATGTATGTAATAAGTGCAAGTACAAGTACTGTGTTTAAACAAACACATAAGATAATAGCAAGCAGAGTATTATGCTTGTACGTGTGTATGTAACTAGAGCATGAGCAATTAGGTTATGTTAATGGATAAGGGATAATGGATAATGAAGTTTAACCCTACTTCTCTGGAGATGCTCTTTCGTCTCCAAGACAAACCGTCACTATTACAGAATATATATGATTGCAGATGGGGGAGCCATGATATGGGGGATAATGGAAAGATGAAATGTAGAGGTGAATTGACAAGCTAAATAGAGGGGGAAGTGATTATTTAGAAGGAAAGAAGGGAATGGGAGAACCGAGTTAGATCAGATAATAATATCGTAAGGTATTATGTGAGGATGTGAGTATGTGAGTGGGTGAGTTAGTAAATAAGTAATTACTACGTATCACCTTATATGTATCACCATATTAACAAGTATTATGTATCTAGGGTGCAGGAGCAAGTCAGCCTAAGAGTCGAACATTAAGGTAGAATGGCCTGCCTATGAGAGCCTATTAAGTACTGTACGTATGGAGCCGATGGAGAGCCCATGGAGCCACCAGAGCCTATGGAGCAGCTTACCTGAGGTACCGTGACCCTTCCTTGCTCCATCGTTGAGACTTTTCCCCAGATCACCAAAAAAGTGTGCATGATGAATCTGGTCACACGATGCCACATTTCATGTGCTAAGAGTAGTAAATCGTCATGGGCATGCCATGTCCAGCCCAGTCCAAGAAGACCTCTGGATTGGAATTGTTGAATGCAGCACCGAATCCCTACTTACTCATTGGGGTCACATCGACCTTCGTACCATTCGGACTGACCTGCTCTCACACCTTTTCTCACACCTTCGACTCAACTGTACGCAGTGGTGCAGTACTACTTATCTACATAGTACCACGTACGTACAGAGTAGTACAGTAAGGTACAAGTCCTGACTGACCTTCATCTCCGACCGATAACCTTAAGGTAGTGGCGAGGAATGCACCATATGTAGCATACTTGTCTGTACACAGTACATAACACAATAATACTGTGAGTACTAGTACTGGTAGGTATTATGTACATTATTACCTGGTGCCTGCCTACCTAGAATGGCCTTTGTTTAATATGCCTTAACATGTACCTGAGGCGTCCTAAATGGAACAACACCAAAGGCAGTAAGGTAAGGTACGCAAGTCCTGTTGTACTGCTAGCAGATACTACAGCTGAGCCTTCACATACATATATAATACATATTAACCATTATTTCAACCTTGAAAGACATACGTAGAGGGGTTTTGTCTAGTTATCCTTTGATGCTGCCTACACAGCTTAAATATTAACAGCAGTATAGACTACTAAAGACGATATTTAGCTGATCCCTGCCACTTAGACTAATCTGTGTATCTCTACACTATAAATTCATCACTATCGAGAATTGATTATATACTCATCAATTGTCTTTCTAGAATGCTAGTCTAATTGTACTAAGATGCTAAGCTATAATGTTTGAAAGGGAATGTAGAGAGGAGAAAAGACTGTTATGACAATGGTTATGGAAATACTTATATGTATTTACGGATTTAACTGATACTAGACTACTTTGGGATACAGTCAACTTCTACATATACATGCACCACATGTGTTCGTTTACGTAGGATTTACTTACACATGCAGTATTCATAAGGCTCTTAATAAGGTATCCATAAAGTATCCATGGGTACGGAGGAGAGTACCTAATATGTAGCCACCTAAGCGACCGAGCGAATGCGATGACCGACCACTTGGAGCCTTGGAGACACGGAGCTTACCTTACCTAACAGACAACAATTACCATTACGTGGGGTTACCGACAACGACGAAGGGGGAAGAGACAAAAACAGTTCAACACTCCTCGTCATACATCTGGCACGATTTGAAGCGGTGCATGGTTCTACACTTTCGATCGATACCGTCTGTCTTTCAGACATCTCTATTCTCTCTACCGGTCGATCACAAACGAATACTACAGCATGGCATCCGCTGTCTTCTTCCTAGACCTTAAGGGCAAGGTATACATATCAATGAAGATATTGTGGACGACGCTGATTACTTTAGACCCTTTTGGCTCGAAACTACCGTGGTGATATTCCTATGTCTGCAGTTGAGAAATTCCCAATACTCCTGAGCGAAGCAGAGGAGGAGAGCTCCGCTGTCCCACCGTGTTTCTCTGACGAAGGGATCAATGTATGTTCATGACTACGGTACACTGCATAGAATTATATATATGCAGCACCCTGAAAAGGTCAATTGTTGACTGTAACTTTAGTACCTCTATATTCGCCATAACAACCTCTATCTCCTTGCCCTGACCAAGCGCAACACCAATGCCTCCGAAATCCTCCTTTTCCTTCACAAGATTGTGGAAGTGTTTACAGAATACTTCAAGGAACTCGAAGAAGAATCCATTCGCGACAACTTTGTGATCATTTATGAGTTACTTGACGAAATGATGGATTTTGGCCACCCCCAAACCACCGAATCAAAGATCCTTCAAGAATATATCACCCAGGAGTCGCATAAGCTCGAGATACAAGCGCGCCCTCCAATAGCAGTCACGAATGCTGTGTCTTGGCGATCCGAAGGCATTAGATATAGAAAGAATGAGGTGTTCCTGGACGTCGTTGAGAGTTTGAATCTATTGGTATCTAGCAATGGTAATGTTTTGAGGTCTGAAATCCTCGGCGCCATTAAGATGAAATGCTACTTGTCTGGTATGCCTGAGCTTCGATTAGGCCTCAATGACAAGGTCATGTTCGAGACCACAGGTCGCGCAACACGAGGGAAGGCGATCGAGATGGAAGATGTCAAATTCCATCAATGCGTACGTCTAGCAAGATTTGAGAACGACCGGACAATCTCTTTCATCCCGCCAGATGGAGAGTTCGAGCTCATGTCCTACCGACTCAATACTCAAGTCAAACCTCTTATCTGGGTAGAGTGTATTGTGGAGTCTCATTCTGGTAGCAGAATCGAATATATGCTCAAGGCCAGATCTCACTTCAAGCGCCGAAGCACCGCAAATAATGTCGAGATCACCATTCCCGTTCCAGAAGATGCCGACTCCCCTCGTTTCCGTACCAATATTGGATCTGTCCACTACGCGCCGGAGAAGTCTGCTATTGTTTGGAAGATCAAACAGTTTGGTGGAAACAAAGAGTTCCTGATGAGGGCAGAGCTTGGACTACCGAGTGTGAAAGGCGATGATGAGGTTGGTGGTGGTATGACCGGTGGATTTGGCGGTAGCATGGGGGGGGTCGGTGGTGGAAAGGGTGCGAAGAGACCAATATCCGTCAAATTTGAAATTCCCTACTTCACAACTTCGGGGATTCAGGTGCGCTACTTGAAGATTATTGAGCCTAAGGTATGTTTTCCTCCAGCCACTTTACAGGTCGTGATTTTTAGAGATTCATACTAATTATAACTGCAGCTACAATACCCATCCCTTCCTTGGGTACGATACATCACCCAGTCTGGAGATATCGCTGTGCGACTACCAGACTTTGCTTAGAAGATGTTTATCGTCTTTTGTTGAAAGATAGGTTAAGTTCAGGGGAGTTTGCATTTCTGGCGCAAGCGTCTTTGTGATTGGGGAGGGTTTAATGATGAAAAGCTATGGCTATGAATAGTACTTTTCGCTCCAGATGATATATAGATATGAAATAAGATTTCTGGAGTCGTTTCTTTTACAAATGAGCACTGCACATCTGAAAAGCATGTCTATTTGCTTGATTTCATTTTTAGACTATCAACTAACTTCCGTAGCATCTACATCTAGGATGCTATTAATGACAGTCCTGCAAAGTAACCCAAGCGGCCAGTATCACCTGCATTGGTCTTTAGTACATCTTGACTACTCAGATATAATCACACTACTTCAAGCAAAGCTGGCGACCTGGTAGTTCATGTTATAGATATTTTCAGGGCAGCCGGAAGAAACATCCATAGCACCGCCCGCGGTCAGCACCACATTTCCACTGCCATCAAGCAGCTCCATGCTTTGTATGCCAGCCTGAACACCCGCCGAAGCGCCATAATTCAAGCCTGGGTTAACACCAATGGTCTGCAGGACGGCGCCATTGCTGATAGTACGGATCTTGTAGCCGCTTGCGCCGGAGGGGAGTACAACGGCCCAGTTGAGCGAATCACTGCCGGTCGAGAAGCCCTGTGGTTGTTGGTAATACAATGCGTCTTCGGTGCTGTCGGAAGGTTGTGTCTAGGATGGTCAGTATCAGATTCTTTTGGGCGAATAGGGGAGGGTTGGAAGGCTAATGGTGAAGGGGAAGGTGGACGCACGCAGACGGCACTCTGGAGGATGGTCTTATACCACAAACTTCCAACGGCTGTGGATCCAGATGGAGGGGCCATTGACGATGCGGCGTCGCCGGCTCGGTAGGCATTCATAAAGGAGGTGAGTAGGGGCTGCCAGGCAGTATGGGACCAGGATGCTTGTGTTGCGTACAAGGCTGGGAGAGGATCAGAGTTGGACTCTGGCCAGAGGTTTCCAACGTAGTGACTTTCTGGTCCATCATTCTGTCATGTTGTTAGTTACTGGTTTGTAAACGAGAGAGGAGACTTGCCCAGGTAATGTATTCAACGAAGTCTGGTTGAGTAGACATGCCAAGGAGATTTGCCATGCGAATTGGGAAGTTAAGTTCACCTTGACGGTACAAATTGGTTGAGTACTTGTCCCGTTAGCTAAATTTGTGGTGTATGGTTTGACGAGATATTCACCGCATTCTTATATTGCAGAGTGCTCACAGCTAAGGGCTAGTTAATATACATATAAACAAACAGAAACATCTTCGGTGTGAGGAGTTTTGGAATTAAGGCCGGTGATAACTTACGCATCATATAGGTCTTGCCATTTGAGGATGTACCTCCAATGACAGTTTGATCCTCAGATATGTCACCAGCGTTGGTAGCACCAATAACAGGCCAAGCAGACTCCCAGCTGAAGACTCCATCAACGACCGTTCCCCAGTAGGCCCACCATCCTGAATCAGCAGTGTAATAGCCCTCAGTACCATCGAAGTCCGGAACAAAGTACAAGTTACCCACAGTAGACTTCCAAGTGTTCCATTGATCATTAGAGAAAGATCCAACGCTAAAAGTAGAGATGAATGGATAGCCATTGGGCCCTAAGTAATAGGCTGGGTGGCCTAGGTATTGATCCAAGAGGGAGATGTAGTCGTTGGGGCCCTTTCCAGCACCACCAGCAGCAGAGAGGTCCATGCTGAAGAATAGATGAAAAGACCTGGAGGCAGCATAATCGAACATGTAACTCAAAGCATCGGTAACGTAGGACTGAGTGGGATCACCAATATTGAGGGCAAAGGCATCAAAGCCCATATCGACAGCATTATCGATATCTGTATGAGCATGATCTTCAGTGATAGTACCAACCTATAATAAAAAACCATTAGAGCTGCAGCCACATAGAACAAAGAACCCATGACAGTAAGTAGAAGGGGGCATACCATGTAGTGAGCAAACACGGCCTTAGACTGAACGAACTGAGTGAACGAAAGGACGATAGCTAGCGTCGAGAAGAGTGTTGAAATAAAACGCATTCTGATGATGGTTTGACGTATATACAAGTTGTTGACTTAGATGCAAAAAAAAGGAGCGTCCGGAATGAAGTAGAAGGAATATGGGGAGAAGGAGCGACAGCCGACTTTCTGTTGTTTTTATATAGAAAAAGGCAAGTAAGCCATAGCAGGACCTCTCTACCTGAACATGATTCACATTGAAGTGGATGACTCGCTCACTTTCACTCTCTCTTCTTGCGGGCACCAATAACGTTGCTAGCAACCACATCTTGCAAGTGAACACCGGCTATAATGAAGGCTGTGAAGTGTTGATGTTCAAGTGTAGTAACACAGATCAGTGGCATATCATTTCGTCATTGCCTCGGTGGCAACTCCTCAGCTCATCTTGGATTGAAGTCATGTCGAACTCGACCCCTTGGAGATATGGGAGCCCTAAGAGCATTATGATATCTATTTGGATATAGACAGAGCACGAGAAGACACACTCAACTAGAACTTTTCACCAGAAGGTACGTAATGGATCAGACACGATGTTCATACAGATTTATTGTAGCGTTGTTTCATACGAGATAGCAAATAAGGAGAAAGTGTTCCTAAAGAAACTCCTTATAACCAAGGCAGCTTTACGAGCATCATCGTGCAACGTTGCGGGGAAAGGTGGTATTATGATTATGAAATTGGCGCCTATCCACAGTCATAATGTTCATGGTTAAATGCTGAGTGAGAATATTACTTCCCCGGTATGACTGTGTGGTGGCAGGCATTACTTGAGATCTTGTCTATCACCTCACTCAGACAACAACTTGTGGTAATGAGAGGTTTCCCCACTGGTAAAATGGAAACATGTCATAGATGTACCGAAGACCGACAGGTTGTAGCTTTACCATAATTGCATGCTGACTGGATCTTCGAGAAGATGTAACGTGTATGTATGACTTTCAGACTTTAGAAAGATGTCCGAAACTTGTTAGGATCTCCTTCATTATCTCAACAGCTTTACATAACCTCAAATAATATTTAAAATGGCATTGTGGACACGCAACTACATAACCCTTATAAGGTAGAGACCAGAGTTATATAAGCATTTCAGGTAGATACCAATTCGTAAAAGTAAAGGCTTGCTTAATTAATGCGCGTGTACAATGATGATAGAACGTTGGGGAATCCGGGGAGCAGTGTAGCATTGAGAAATCCATGTAGATATTATCTTGGCATGTAATGCAAATGCGATGCAGCTGGGAATCACTGAGAGCCACGGGTCTGTCATCCAGTCCAAGACTATGACCACGTTCCATTTATGTGTCAGGAATCAACAGAATCAAACTGGGGTTGCTGTCAGAATTACTTGCCATATGCACATGTCATGTCTTTTTAAGATACTTGCGATGTTTCTTCTGACGGTGGCATGGGAAGTGCAATTGACTTGCTGTAAGGACCTGAAGAGCTGCTGAACATTTTTCAGCCACGTAAAAATTTGAAATCCCAAGTTATAAATCTACGTCGGCTCGAAACCTTGCACATTGGGCAGCTGCGGATGAGCGTATGACTTTAATCCAACGACATGGGCGGTGAGATTTGGCCCTTGGAATTGAGAGAAGCGTTGCAACGCACATGAGCCCCGGGCCAACGAGATTTATCGGAAGGACTTTCGGTGCGATGCTGCAAGCCTGGTGGCTGTTTTCGTGGTAGGAGGTATTCCAATAGGTGTCATTGATTGGGGGGATATTACTTCTTTCTGGTTTTTCCTTTTCCTTCTTCTCTAGCCCAATCTGGTTGATTCTCCTCCTCTTGATGGAGGTGTTCAAGCAGCAGAATAGGACCGATACTTACCGAGAGGGTGTGTTGGTGACTCTCGTTGGAAATTCAGGATCACGATCAGGAGCAGGATCAGGATCAGAATCAGGTTCAGGGTTGAGGTT
Source organism: Allantophomopsis lycopodina (assembly GCA_024752465.1). NCBI lineage: Eukaryota > Fungi > Ascomycota > Leotiomycetes > Phacidiales > Phacidiaceae > Allantophomopsis > Allantophomopsis lycopodina. The sequence goes on from CP103016.1 coordinate 1,356,449, forward strand.
GAGGCCAGACTGATCATACGCATATTTCTTGTTGGGGAATACTTATTCGAGTACGTATTTTCGTATTCGGAAAATAGTTAGGACAACAATGCGACGGTACGATAGATGGAGAACTGACTGTGGAGTAATCCGATGCACACAGGCCACATGTATGTGCATACAAGTACTGGACTGTGTAATAGCCATCAATGAATCCAGTCTCAGCTCCATGTCACATGCACAGGCTGAACAGCACAAATCTGTTGTCAAAGCGTGAAAGGCGGGGCACTAATGTAGAGCCACTCTCTGGCTGGCTATCACGTGACCATATCTCTTTAGTCTCGCCGTCTCGGGATCATCAACAAGGATCGCAGCAGGCCTTTCGGGGCGATCGAATCTCAACTCTTCGGAGCGGCTACTGCGGAAACCTCCAACTTCTAGAAACAAGTCCCAACGGTTCGGTCCGAACTAAGAGACCTTAAGGAACATAGTGAATCTGGATAAAAGTTCGCTCCTGGCTGCATATCGACCATTGTATCATGTCAGCCGCGTGAAAGTAACTTCGAATAAATAGATTCGAGCGATCAATACCCGAGGTCCAACTTGCAGCTCTCTCCTCCTATAAGTCAGGCAGTGTACTGACCTTCGCAATCATGGAGGACCCCTTTCCGACTACATCTCCTCAGGATTTAGATGCCCTCACTATAACCATCCATTCCTTCGGTGTGCGTTTCCTGGAATATGACCAGAATAACATGATAATCGACCGTCACGCCCTCAAATCACATTGTCCTCTGAGTCCCAGTACCCAAGCCGGAGAGGATTTCCAGCAACGGCTTGGGAACTTCGCCGTCTGCCCGCAAGAAGTCTTGTTCAATATACTAAACAACGTTGATATTGAGACTATTTTCAGTTGCCTCACTATAAGCAAGGACTCAAGAACTTTTGTACACAGCTCTCCCACCTGGAGGGCTGTCCAGGATAATGCACCCAACGTTCTCCGAGCACTTCTTAGTACCAGCCTAGCTTCGTTCTTTACACTCACTGAGGTATTTGAGGCCCTCTGCAGAAAGACCTGCTTTGTTTGTGGCAAGTTTGGAGCCTTCCTCGATATCTTAAGCTGTCAGCGATGCTGCTGGACATGTGTTAAGAATGCGAAAGAATTGTGTCCGATAACGCCTGCCTACGCAGTAGCTGCCTATGGACTATCTGAGGATACCATGGACACAATACCACAGATCCATACACTACCGGGTACTTATTCGGTCATGAAAAAACACTATACCAACAGGACTGTTCTGCTACGTGAACAGATGGCTTGGGAAGCAGGAGTCCGCCAGCATGGGAGTGAAGAGGCTTTGAAGGAGTACATGCGGACTTCAGATGAATTGTTTCTTGGTGATGGCCGCAAAACGTTCCGAGAAGAATGGGCATCAACCCCAGAAGAGCTCAGACACGAGATACCCTTGCCCAGGGGTCCTAACACTGCAGATCTACAGATGTGGAACCCTGATAGGTTCATGCCTATAATTGAATTTCCGTCCCTCAACATCAGTACCGGGGAGATAGAAGCTGGCATAGCGTGCTCCGCATGTGTATTTGGTCATTTTTATGGAGAACGTGGCCAAACTGGATCTGACCACACCGTCATGTATACAAAGAGTGGTTATCTCGACCATTTTAAAGAATGCCCCAAATCACAGAAACAATGGGCGGAGAAGCTTGCAGAGCGGCGTAAAGCAAAAGTATTATCTTCCCGGCTGCCACCTACAATAACAGCAACGACAAGGACACCAGCTCCCAGAACAGCAGTGTCTAATGAATCATCCCCCAGAAAAGCGGCTACTGGGGAAACGGTAGTCAAAGAAACGGTTTCTTGACGTGACAAAGCCGGCAATTATCAGAACATGAAGGAGTAATGAGGATACGATATGAAGCTATGTTATTATATGCTACGTTTTTGAAATGTCAACGAACAAAAGGAAATAAAGGACTATTAAAACCGTAATCAAAATCATTTGATGTAAGAGAAGTTCTGCAGTGTTGAGGTGATAAATGATCACAATTTACTACGCAAGCTCTTGTTACCTCTAATACAGCTGTAAAATCTATCTTTTTGATTTAGCTCAGTATGTAATATTTAGTCCCCAAGCTTCTTATTCAACCACTTCCCCAAAGTATCATTGTTTCCCATGATCTGTATTTCTGCCTTGACATTCAACATCAACATCAACTGGAGCTCCCTCTTCCAGGCTGTCTCTACAATTCCGATCTCCAGTATTCGTCTAGCAACACACCTATCTCGTTTTGTTAATTTCAACAGCCCGTAAGTTTCATGGCTAGGTTTGCTGTCAAGGATATCAGAACTTTTGATGCCAATCCATTGAAGACCAGGGCAAGTCAATTTCTTATTCTCATGAGCCAGATTTCTAGATCCAAGTTTGTAAGTCGAGAGGATACCGACTCCATCAGGGTCAAAGTCGACGAGAGCATAAATAGGTGGGACGTAGTTTTGATGACCCAGTAAGTGAAGAAAACCTCGTGTTTGAATATCAGGATACCCTTTCGCCTGCAGTTGATGAATAAATTTGGATAATCGACTTTTAAACGTATGAAGACACTTACAGTTATTAACATTCCTTTTCCAGCGGGAGATTCTTTCCAGAACGAACTGGTAGCCAAGTGTCGGAACGTAGCCTTTGGTGTATCAGCCTCGTCCAATCATGCGTCTGCAGTAGACAGACCTCTTTTTCAACGACCAATATCCATTTCAGTTGTGACAAATCCACAGCTTGAATCGATTTGGCATCAGGAACGTGCATACTCTACACATATTTTAGTCATGGGAATAGTAGGAGGTAGAAGTTGAAACGTACGTCAAATTCAGTTGCATAGTCCACTACTTCTTCATCCTCACGAAGGATACAGAAACTACCCACGACAAGACCTTTCGCTGCAGCACTCTATAAGAATTAACAGAGTACTAATTCTAGTATAGTTAATATTATACGTACAATCTTCAAAGCATCTCGAGTCACACCAAAAGTACAGGCAATGTCATTAACGTTTCGGTCAACAGTGTCTTGACTTCTGAAAAGCTCTGTATCTTTGTAGTATATATCTCTAATTTTGAAATCAGTATTCAGTGCAGGAATTGAGATGACATGGCGCAAGATGATTTTTAGATAATACCTTTTGGTTGTGCACACCCCAGTGGTCAGAGCTTCATGAGAGAGTCCTAGTATGCGGAGTACAATGGCTAGAACATGTTAAAGAGCCTGAGAAGACAACCCCATGTGAGACTACGTACCAAAATTTTGCGCTTGTTTAGCACTATTTCCCGGAAATCTAAGAATTTTAGATGTAGTAACTTTTCCGTTAGCATGATCTTGACCGCGATCATAGTCCAACACTCCTTTTGGTCTGATTTTGAGATCGATTGTCAACTCTTTCTTTCCATCGATTAAGCATTCGGTGACAGCTTCGAAAATGTCCTCAATTTTTGTGAGGGCAATTTTTTGCTCGTCTGTGAGTTGAACAATGCCGGAACATTCATTGCTGTCGCATCCTTGATCGATGTCGCTATCGTTACATATGGTTATTGAGCTAGATGGTGAGCTTTTTAGAAAGGTGGTAGTAGCAACTTTGGGAGATGGTTCCAAGTATTGATCTTTGGAGACGATGACGTCTGAAAAGTCGGTGTCCATCCTGTAAGTCTCGATTCAAGTTGCTTAAGTCTTTTCCTTAGCAAAATCTCACATTTGTTTTTGGGAAGTTCAAGCGTCGAGAGTTCATTGATGCTCATAGCCATGTGAAAGCGGATACCGGGGGTTCGGCTGAACAATACTCCAGGACCTTAGCTGAGAGCTCCTGTAGCAGTAGATCATGGACTAAGTTCAACACGGGCCAATTGGACGTGCATTCACGTAGGTGGTCCCTATTTAGCTATCGTTCGACCGGATGTTTTTGTGTGTTCAACAATATGCTCTGAAAGGTCTACATTGTCAATTCACTCTCAATTCACTGCATGAATTGATATATTAGGAAACCTCAATTCCGGACACGAATCCCACAACGCAGCTATGGTCCGAACGAGAGCTCAGGCTGCTGAGCTCAACGGTCATACTACATCAGCTGAGAATGGTACCAAACGGTCAAGTTCCGATGCCAGAGAGGACGAAAAAGCCCCAAAACGTGCCAAGTTGAGCACCAGAACAGATTATAGCCGCTGGCGCATGCTTGACGAGCGAGGCAGACAAACGTGGCATTACCTCGCGGATGAGAAAGCAGCAAAAGAATGGCCACAGTCAACAGCAGACAAGTACTTCTTGGGTCTTCCCACTGTAAGGCGGTTCCAATCTAGATATTCAATTAATGCTCATTTTATTTGCAGGATCTTCCAGACCTTCCACCTACGAAAACTCCTATCGACTCCGTACAGAATGGCCTCGAATTCTTCCAACATCTTCAACTTCCACCTGGGAACTGGGGTTGTGAATATGGAGGACCAATGTTTCTCCTTCCTGGACTTGTCATTACATGGACAGTAACGGAGACTCCAATACCAGAAGCCTATGCTATTGAAATAAAGAACTACCTATTCGCTCGCCAACACCCGGAAGATGGAGGTTGGGGATTGCATATTGAAGGCGAGAGTACTTGTTTTGGTACTGTAATGAACTATACAGTCTTGCGATTAATTGGGGTCAGTGAGGAGGATGAAAGGATGATTAAGGCTAGGGGCACACTTCATAAGTTGGGAGGAGCTGTCAATGGACCACATTGGGCAAAATTCTGGCTCAGTGTGCTGGGCGTGTGTGATTGGAACATCGTAAATCCGGTTCCTCCAGAACTGTGGTTGTTACCTGACTGGGTACCAATTGCACCTTGGAGATGGTGGATTCACATGCGTCAGGTATTCCTACCTATGTCCTACATCTGGTCAAAACGCTGGTCCTATCGTTTGACACCACTTACACAACAACTCCGACAAGAACTCTTCACTCAACCATATGACTCAATAAACTTTTTATCACATCGAAACAGTATCCATCCTAAGGATAATTATCATCCAAAGACATGGCTCCTCAACGTAGCCAATTGGTTCTTAGTTAATGTTCACGGCCCGTACTTACGCACAAATGCTCTTGCAAAGAAGGCAGAAGAATGGGCCTGGAAACTCGTGCAAATGGAAGACGAAAACACAGACTTCGCCAACCTTGGTCCAGTCAATGGCCCAATGAACCTCATTGTTTGCTATATTCAAGAAGGCGCGGATTCTTATTCTGTAAAGCGTCATCGTGAAAGGATGGAAGATTTCCTTTGGGTGAAATCCGAGGGAATGCTCATGAATGGAACCAACGGTGTTCAAGTTTGGGACACTGCATTCACAATCCAAGCTGTGATGGATGCTGGCCTCGCTCAGGACCCAAAGTGGAGGCCAATGCTCATCAAGGCTTTGGAGTTTCTTGATGATCAGCAAATTCGAGATAATTGCAAAGATCAAGATTTGTGTTATCGTCAGCAAAGAAAGGGTGGCTGGGCATTCAGTAACAGAGACCAAGGCTATGCTGTCAGCGATTGTATCGCCGAAGCTTTGAAGGCTGTCATTTTACTACAAAAAACCCCTGGGTACCCAAAACTTCTGGATAATCAACGAATCTACGACGCGATTGATACACTTTTGACGTATCAAAACTCATCCGGAGGCTGCGCTTCTTACGAGCCCACCAGAGGCTCAGAGTATCTAGAATATCTCAACGCAGCAGAAGTATTTGGACGTATCATGATTGAATATGACTACCCCGAATGTACCACGGCTGTAGTAACAGCGCTCTCCCTCTTTACAGAAAATTTTCCAGACTACCGCGCTGCAGATATTCACGCCTTCAAAGGCCGCGCTGTAAATTACATTCGTAAATCACAGAGGCCAGATGGGAGTTGGTATGGTAGTTGGGGTATTTGTTTCACTTACGCTGGTATGTTTGCCATGGAAAGTCTTGCTAGTGTAGGGGATACATATGAGACTAGCGAAAATGTGCGGAAAGGGTGTGATTTCTTCATCGAGAAGCAGAGGGCTGATGGTGGGTGGAGTGAAAGCTACAAGGTACTGGACCTTCCTCGTTTCCTCAATGCTTGAATTAACGTATCCCTAGTCTTGTGAAGAAAGCAGATATATCGAACATCCTACTGGATCCCAAGTCGTCCAGACTGCTTGGGCTTGTATTGCTCTATTGGAAGGCCATTACCCAGATCGGAAGCCCATCGAAAAGGGACTAAAACTAATCATGTCAAGACAACTGGCAAATGGAGAATGGCCACAGGAGGCCATCGAAGGAGTCTTTAACAAGAGCTGCATGATTTCCTACCCTAATTATAAGTTCATCTTTCCGATGAAGGCTTTGGGACTGTTTGCTAAAAGATTTGGGGATGGACCCTTATCTGGATGAGGCGATAGTAGACGGAGAAATGTTGAGACACATATAGCAATCATCATGGACAGTAGAAGTGCATGCGCCGTAGTAATAAATCAGTAATTATTACACACGGGATCGTAGTGTTATTCGTTAGTTCTTACGAGTTCTCTCGAGAAGTAACCTGGCGAGAATTGGACAACAGTAAGAAGCTGTCAATTATATCCCTACACAAACTTCTATTACTTCAATTATATAAATTGATGGGATGGATCTTTACTTACTTGGTTATTATATCTAATAGTATGAATAGTTTGAAAATTTTCAGCCAAGAGCAATGAAGGCTATGACATAAATTGGATTCCCCCATCCTTGACTTGATATAAGACAGCAGGATTGCTGAGTTAAGACAAAGACCAACCTTCCCAAGGCTGCACATGGAATTCAAGGGCTAGCTTGAACCAAACAGATAGTATGGAGTCTTCTGGGCCGACTTCTTTGAGCAGAGGTTGAGTGGGGAAAACATCTTGCTCAGAGCACTGCGCACAGCTCTTGCTATATGCCCATTTTATACCATAACGAACTTCAGCCAAAGTTTCATCCTCCTTCCAGCTCTCGCATGTCTCTGTTGTAGGGTAAGAGAGGGAGTAGCTATGAAGTATACGCCGCCATATAAAATTTCGGAATTTCTTCAGTCTTGAGAAGTACTTTAAAAAGTCTCAATGCTCTTTGGCCCCAGCATGCGTCATCATTTCGATCTCCGTTTGCCTGAATACATCCTCATCTCCCTGATCTATGCTTGCCGTCAGAGGCTCTCCCAAGGCTTGACCACCGACTTGTGCCTTCTCGGCTACAGACCGGTCCAGACACTGTGCTAAGACGGCGATTGCGAGCCAGTCTCGGACACCAGGAACGTGCTCATAGCTGGTAAATAGCTCCATCGCAGCCATTGATATGTAATCATGCACTTGAAATTCACTGCTCCGCGACTAATGGGGAATGCTGTAGGCGTTTATGGTGACCATCTCACATTGCTATGGTGCTACAACAGAGAAATCGTAGATGCTAGAACATGATGTGTGGCTTGTGATCTGCTCCCTGTTTTGTGGATACGAGGGTCTTTTATTTTCTGATAATGAAGTAATAGCAAGGTGGAAGACTCGAAAGCAACCTATTCTTCGCATTTTACATGGTTGAATGGCTATGTCACATTTTAGATGAATTTATTATGTATCTTGTCTTCAGTTTACTGGATATGAACACTGGATGGCACCTTGAATAATAAGAAGATGAAGTTTTCGGTAGTTACTCCCAGACTTTATGAGGTGTTGATTGGTGGGGACTGGGGTCTTGAGCTGTGGGGATGAGTACCATGATGAGACCAAAGCGTCCGTCAACCACCAGTATTGAATTGATTGCCTCGGGAATTGTGAGAGGCTCCTTTGGATTCTTTGCTATTGAACGTCATGCCCAAAGCTCTATTTAGCATTCTTGGCATGACTATGGCAGTACTTGTGAAGAGTATGGGAGGCGTTGGCATATCAATTGGGATTTTTCCCCCCCTTCTTCCCTTTTCCTTTTTTTTCTTCTCATTTCTGATAACATTGGTTTTTAAGAAAGTGTCAGGGGTGCTTAGTGTCGGCTACTGACTGACAGTCATGCCGTTCACCAATTGAGGTTCTCCGTTATAGAGCTGGCAGTACCACACCCAACTTGAGGCCTTGATGCCGAGACGCTGTTGCCGCGCTACTGTTCGCAGTGCAAGACCGGACCGTGAAAATTGAACTTGTGCATCGGATATCCTTTACTTTAGAAGCTCATACTCCCGTAAGGCTTGAGGGGATTCCCGTTCAAAAGCCACAGACGACTGAAAGCCAAGCTGCTGGACATGTCTTGCGGATGATGGTATGAGGAGATTCTTCGGGATTATCATCTACTTGCAGTCCACAATTCAGATGTCCAAACAAATAAGTATATGAACCGCTGCGATAACTAAGATTGAAGATTTCCTCGTCTCCCTCTAAACAATGTAGTGAAAAGTCAATTCATACCGGGCTGGAATCACGGGCTATAAGTGCGTGAGCCTTCTAATTAGAAATGGGGAAACCCCTATCGGATGGTTGCGAGTTAGGATGCGGACGAGAAGGATGATGTAGTGTTAAGTACTTATCAAGACACAGCATCCTTCGGACTACTTCTTTGTATGAATTGAGGCATATTTGGGAGTATTATAATATCTATTAATTGAATGGTGTAGAGAGACAGTCAATCCATCCGTCTATTAAAGTTCCACCACGGAATGAGACGGGTCAGTGTGAGGAAAGATTAGGTCTCATCGGTTTGGTAGGTTGAATGATAATACATGTAAGGATCTAAGGAGTACTCTGTATGAATGGCGACGAGAACACTGGGCCGAAGACGAGGAAGCAATCTCTTTCAGTCTTATCCATGTTCATACTCATACGTACATGGTACGAATACAATGGTCATGTATTGATGCCATCTTTAATCATGGATCTCATACCAGGAATCACAGACTGCAGATAAACTGATAACATAGATAGCATTCGAAGTGCGCAATAAACGCCGAAGGATGAGACGCCTCATGCATGAAGTTTGTGAATTGAACCTGGGCGATTCCACGGCGATCATTCGTGTTGCGCTCAGTATTCGATCATCCCCGGATCCACAGCAGATCTGACAAATCGTGCAAAACCTATGCATTTTAGCATGGATAATTAGCAAAGCTGGTGCATCATAACCAGATCGGCGGGTGGGTTGAGAATGACAAGCTGCTGGTTGGTGCTGGGGGCGCACAGGCTTAAATTCACCATCGGGATTTGGCGCTGCAAGGAACAGTGGGATCAAACGTATGGGTACTCCTAGATGAATGATATGGTGGGTTGAACATACATCTGGACGTACTGACACCTGCCATGATGACTTCTAGTGCTGTAAGTAACGGGAAAACATTCATAGGAAAACTCTTGCAGAAAATGATAAGTACCAGCATACTGATATTTATACAAGGGATGTTATCCCTCTGTAGTAGTGTGGCTTGCGTAGATGTACATACTTGCAGGTACCTGGTGTTCATGGCATATGGTGCATGGCACTTCTACCCCCAGCAGGAATGTCTCCCCGATCAGCTTCATCAATAAGTAGTAAGGACTACAGCCTGCTATTGGACACTGATAGTGCGCCCATGGGTTTTCTGGCGTCCAATGTAGAGTATAGGCAAGTAGTAGAGTATTTTCGCACAGATGATGGGAAAGTAAAAGGAGCACATCGTCGCAAGGATATCATGGGTTGGTGGATCAGAGAGTAGGCCATCGTATTCTCCCATCATACAGACGATGGAACCACCAGAACTGTGTGGCTTTTTACAGCGTACCTAAGGTAGGTAGTATCAGTAGACCATGCCGGCGACACGTGACCAATTATTTCGTGCGCTCGTTCAAACGATGACCCGCCAGCGCTCTCACCTCACACTGCCGGTCTTCAAAGCCCGTCACACAAATACTACAGGATCCAAATACTCTAGACCTTTCGGACTCTGTTGTGGCGTTCACCACGACACCCCTCCGTCATGTATAACCTCCACTATTCCGTGTTTTCCAGAGTAGTCTGCTACTTAGCTACCCGTTAAAGAGTTTCTTGATGTTGATCATTGAGTTTTATCGAGTACTGTAAACTTCCACAACAACGCAATAAACAGATGGGAGGTAAATCCAGGGGTTTATCCGTGCTTTGTACTACTAAGTAGATATGCTGGATGGGCTTCCCTGTGTCCTTCTTCCCGATTGAAGTGTATGTCTTCCACCGAGCTACGGAGAATCGCTCGAAAACGATCGTTTACTTATTGATAGTGGAAAGTCAAATCATTGCCATATGACCAGCCTATAATCCTTGAAGCAGGAAATATATGGCACTATGAATGAATCCACTGTTGTGCCGCGAGAAGCACCTCAACACTCAAGCTCTAATGTCGGGCTTGATATACATAGTATACATTCAGATGAGTTCAAAGTAGTCCAAGCAGCTCAGACACTAGACACAAAGTCGACATAGTACCAGTGTGTCAGACAATTCAGAAGTGCCGAAGTAAGTCGGCAGGATTTGGTTCGTACCACAGCTATTGATACTTGCTACGTATAGCACCATAGCTCTAAATGAAGCAACAGTACGAAATAGTGTGTAGTTGAAAATATCCTTAGTGGTCATAAGCGATCTTCATAGGAGTTCCTGTGTTTGTGTGGGAGCTCAGCTACTAAGTAAGTACATACACTTAGTACAGTGTAAGTATGGCAGCACTCTAATCGACAAGGAGCAAGAAATGGTATTGTAATCTTGCTTGGACACCGACTCGCGCTTTAAATCCTCAACGAATCATTGCTCTTGCTGAAACGAGGGGACCACAAGAAGAACAATGTCTTGTAGATTTAGCCCCAATGCTCACAGGATATGATGGTGTGGCATTTAAGTATATGGTATTCTGTGTAAAGTAGCTCTAACTAGGATCTTGAGGTGCGTTTGTGGAAGAGACGTTTAAGTATCGCCTGGGGTCTCTCTTTCTTCAGTATGTTGTAGGTGACCCAGTCACTGTCCATATTCATCACACACTCTTTTCAGCAACATACTATCCAGTCCTTCCTTCCTTCCTTTTCTACCACAAACAACTTCATCATGGCAGCTGGTGAGACTGATCCTGAGGTATGTTGCTATATTTCTCCGACTCTTGAACGTATTCTGATCAAGATGTTGTAGTTTATCAGGGAAGTTTGGGCTCTCTATGGAATTGGTGTCGCTATTATCTTCTTGAGATTCTTCACTCGTATAAAGACTGTTGGGTTCCGAGGGTTTCAAGGCGATGACTACTTCTCTATTCTCGTTCTTCTCTTCTGGACCATGGATGCTGCCACGGTACATATCATTTACTATGTCGGAACCAATGTCGAAGCCTCAGCTATTACAACACCACTCACAGAACAACAAATTTCCGAGTTTACGTATGGCTCTAGTAAGTATACTTCTCATATGTACTTCTGACAAATACTAATCACTGCAGAACTTCAAATTACTGCTTGGTATTCATACACTGCACTCATTTGGTGCATGAAAGCATGCATGTTATTCTTCTTCAAGCGTCTCACTTTTGGTCTCTGGCAGAACCGACTTGTCAAGTGGCTTTCATGGGCGTGTGGTGTCACTTACATTGCCGTCTTCCTCACCGTCACGTTCGGATGCTTTCCATTCTCCCATAACTATCAAGTCCGCCCAGATCCAGGGTTGAAGTGCACTCTCAAACTCCAGAATTTCCTTGTCTCTGTTGTCTTCAACGTTATTACTGATGCCGCTATTCTGTGTATCCCTCTCCCTCTTCTTTGGAAGCTCAAGGTTCCGCTCCAGCGTAAACTCGTTATCGGAGTCATGCTGTCTAGTGGAATGTTTGTTATTTGCGCTGCCATTCTTCGTGTAGCTATTACTCTGGGATCCCATCCTTCTGCCTTGAACATCAATAGATGGTTTGTCTTAATTACCCTCATTTATCTGATCAGTCACTAACAGACCATAGGGGTGTCCGTGAGACCATTGTCGGTATTTTAACTATCAACATCCCAATTCTTCGTCCAATGACCACCCGTGGTTTCTGGACCGGCTCCTTCACCGCATCACAAACTGCTCGCACAGGCACTTCTGTTGGACCCCATTCAACACTCCCAGGTGGTCATAAGTACGAGATGACGCCTTCCGTAAAGGGAAGTGAACGTCCAATCAGTGATGGTGGTAGCGAAGAGTTCATCATCGGAGGCAAAGGAGTGACGGTCCAGACCAGTTACGAAGTCACAACTGATGTCGAGAAGGGAGGATGGTCCAGCAACTCACAACAGTACGGTGTTGGTGGAACTTCAAAGGTTATGGTTAATGGAAGAGCAGACTAAAGAATATATACTTACAAAAGTCTTGCTTTGGGAGGGGGAATAATATATTAGACACTTGACACGATATTGCAAGGCATGTGACCACTATACACAACTTTTAATTCTAAATGAACCTTTTTAACGCTTCTTACCTACCTTTGAGTGCAATTATGCTTCTATCTAACTCTCTCTCCAAAGATGATCATAAGCAGATCTGACTTTGGAGCATTCTAAGACTAATCAGAAGTCCACTTCCTATCTAATAACAACAGAGGTACCCTAGTTGAGCCACAATACGTTTTTGCATGTCCGAGGAGTCTAGATATCGGCGATGCGTAAAATCGGAGCTACTAGATTGGTGTTCCATCGTATATGCCTAGCTCAAACTTTCAGCAGTGGTGGCGGAGTAGGCGTGACAAGAAAGGGACACTGCTCCCGAGGCACGGGGCAGCAGACTGGCTGCGCTTGATTATTTCTGGGAATTTAAAACGACTTGCTAGTGATTACTGGTTGATACATTGTAATTACCAGATTTTGTTCCGGGGGGGGGCTTTGTATATTAATATTATATTTGCTTTATTGTTATTCATATACCGAGCGAGTACCGTACTGTTCTGTGGCTCTCACAATTGCGTTCGTTGTATGGAGGATACCATTGCTGCCGATACCAGGAGTATTTTGCTGGATGGGGGAGAGGTTATGATGATATGACTAACAAAGTAAAATACTGATTAAAGCGGTTTTTTATAGGTCCGGAATATGCTTCAAGATCGGGTTTTATTTGACGCAATATACTTATTCTCGACTACTGATCTGTAAAGGTAAATTTTTAGAATCAGCGAGCTGCTGAAGTTTCTCTCTTTTCTTTTTCCTTTCTTTGGATTGCATTCTTAGGCTTACATTTGGGAATCCTTCCTATTTGAAATAGAGTTGTAATGCAATCAAAATAGGCCATCGAATCTCTATAGCACAACTTGAGTATCAGCAGTGGGTGAATCCGAGAGTCTTTATCAGAGCTGTCTCGTCAATCTTGATGTCCTATGTCTGCCATTATAGTTACTGACATCGTGAAGCAAGCTACATCTAACGTGTCCAATTTTGAGCAGGTAGCAGCTATATCAAATCATCAACATCAGAATTCTACTTCACAGAGGTAGGCAAATGTTCTCGTCTTAATTTTTATTCAACAACCAGTATCTCCAGATACGCCCACGTAATAAACGGGGTACATAAACAACATGCAGTTTCCCCCTACACCACAATCTGTCCATGAAAGGCTATTCTCCCAACCCTCGGAATATTCGCAGGAAAGTAATAAGAGGACGAGCAATGAATATCAAAACCCCCGTCCATGAAGAGCAGGATATAACAGAAAAAGAAAAGAAAAATACAGACAATATTAGCTGTCTATTTACCATCAAGCGCGACTGAAAGCCAATATGCCACCACGACCATTTCCCTTCCCCTTCAAGTACATAAAAAAAAAGTATGGTAATCCCCGAAAGCTTGTCGACTGAGAAAGAAGAAAATGTTGAAAAAAAAGGGAATATATGCATGTGTACAAAGGGTATCGACCACGACCGCCTTCATCAACCCCTCCGGCCCCCTTTTCATCCCTTACCCCTCTATATCAAATCTCGAAAACTTTCACTTTGAGTCGTGAATTCTCGGATTTCGAATATTCCAAGCCAATAAAACCAATCTGTTCTCGTATGCGTAACTGTAATTTCATGGATATTTCGGAAGCCGAGTCTAGAAGACGGTTCCATCACTGAGAATCATGATTGGAGGCTCTTTGGTGTTCGGTCTCGAAACCTCGGCGATTTCTCTTCCACCCTATAAGGAAAATTTAGTCAGCAAACGTCGGATCTATATGAGTGTCTGCTATTGCAAACAGAAACTGGCAATAAAACGTACCTTCCAGCTGCCAGCTTCAAGCATCTGCACCAAACTTAGCTTGTCTGCTTCACCAAGTCCAAGCAACGAATTGACTTCCTCATGAAGAAGGTCCAAAAATCCAACAGTCACCGCTCTCCACTCAACAATTACGTCATCGTCAGGCTTGAACATGGGAACAACCTCAGAAACCTTCTTTCCACTCTTCTCGTGCTCGGATTTGAAAAGCTCAAGTCCTCTCTTTGCGTCTGCCTCCTTCAAGGTAAGGCATCCAGTATCAACGAACAATCCTCCATTGCGGTATTCAGGAAGACCGGTCATAAGCTCAGCACCTGCGAAATGAATTTGAAGAAGTTTGTTCATAGGTTGCATGAGAGAGTAGCAAAGCCATTGAGTAAGCTTGTGGAAAGGAACGATGCATTCCCACGGTGCGGGGTGAGATGAGGTTGTTGCAGGCATAGTACTTAATCTCCAGGCATCGCCGATTGGTTGGCCTTCGATAACAGTACGTGAAGCAGGCCAGATTGGAGCAAGTCCATCCATGAGGACTTTCCAAAGAGTAGTGAGTGGGACAATTGGAACTGAGGAAGCGTGGGTCGATGGGTGGGAAAGCAAGTAATCTTTGAGCATGTCAGATGGAGCCTCGTTTATTTTACGGGTTGAATATCTTACCAAGCATATTTCCAGGTCTGGAGTCCTTTCCGAAGAGCTTCTTGTTCTCCAAGGCATCCGCAAGGCGCATAATGACACCTGTGCGGCCTTCTAAGCCAGCAATTTTGTTGTGCTCACTGACCTGCAAGCCCTTTGCCATAGCATCGAGGGTTAATTTTCTCAAACCAGCCGCATCTACTCTGCAAGGTTGATCCTCATCTCCGCTGAACAAACCAGTCTTGAACATTTCCAGACTGGCTACAGCAAGTCCCTCACTTCTTCTGTAAACTCTGCCATTCTCTTTGGATTTGTAGCTCCATTCGGTACCAGCACCTGCGTCAAGTAATACAGACACGAGGAACAGATCAATAAGTCGTCGAGTCCGTTCTTGCGCATCAATTGAAGAAGGCCACGATGTGAGCAATTGGCCTACACGGTCGCGTCCTCCGACATTGAAGTGTTGCCAGCGCCCGTGGGCTGGAATCTGAGAGTAGTCTGGGGCATAATCTCTCTGTAATCATATGTTAGCCACCGCGAACATCAATTGAGCCAGGTCGTTCTTTAAGAGGCAAATCAAATCCTCAAATCCAAAGTAAACCGACCCGACACGAGGAACCGAGGAATTATTTGTTTACCTTAATGATAGAAACAACAAACTTGGTGCAGTCGTCGAACTTGGCCATATCGACATCGAAATGGTTCAATTGGTTTCTCTTCGCCTTCTCGTGAATAAGAGCACATCGCTCTCTAACAGCCCCAATGCTTCTCAAATAACCCGCAGGATCGAGTCCTGGATCAGGTTGCTTTGGCATTGGGATTCTAGGAATACTAGGCGTCATTGGTGTTGTTGGCGAGAAGTTACCGTTGCTGCCAGTTGACATCTTGGGGGATTTGAGAGAAGAAGTAGTTGAGTGAGTTGAGACATGATCGGAAAGGGTGGAATTTGGCTTAGAGTTCTTGCGCGTGAACAACCCCATTTTTGGAGTCTCGTGTTTGTAATCTGGTGGATTGTTTTGCTTGGTCGGGCGACAATGAGGGGGGTGCAAGCGGGCTGCACAGTGCAATTGGAGTATGCAGCAGTATGCAAACGGCGAGTTGCGAATATGTATGTAATAAAATGGGCAGGAGATAGTCGCTATCGATTGCGGATTGCGGGCGCTGCCGAGTCGATCGCTTTCAGGGTCTGGAATAGAAGCGACTCAGGCCGCCTGTAGGTGAAGGGGATTGAATAGCTTTTTGCGTATTTTTATTAAGTTGGAAGAACTTGGTTGACGATGAATGAAGGTGATGATGGCGGTTCTTTTTCCCCCTTGTCGATAGAGTTGTCAGTTTGTCAGGAATTGGAGGAGAAGAAAGGTCTGGCAAGGTAAAAGAAGGTAGACAAGGTAGGCAAGGTAGAGTGGGTGAGATAGTAGGAGATAGTAGGAGGTAGTAGGAGGTAGTAGGAGATAGTAGTTGGTAAGTAGTAGTACAAGTAGTACAAGTAGTAGTAATAGTAGTAGGAGGAGGAGGAGTAAGGGTAAGAGTAGGAGGAGTAGGAGTAACAGTTATTGAGGTAGTTTTTCGGGCTCGAATCGATGGTGAGGTAAGGTTGGATTGGGTACGAGGATTAGAGGTCTGGGTCTTTGAGGGTGTATTGAATAGTACTGGGAGTAGTCCTCGATCCGTGGACAACCGTGGTACCGTGGTGCTGCTACTCTACTCTGTTGGAATTCGGGTCCAAGTAAAGTGAGGTAGGGTAGACAGCTTGGGAGAGGTAGGGTCAGGTTGGTGGGTACCGGTGGTAGTCCGAGGGTCGTACTTAGTAGCCCCTCGTAGTACCAATAGTAGTGAAAGTGTAGTGGGAACAGGCGATACTGCAAGTGGGATCGTGAAAGGCGGGATGGCGGACTAGATAGAGTAGAGTCTGTAATGTGTTCCGTGTGTCTGTTGGTTGTCTGGGAGGTGCGAGTGAAAGAGAGTATTGCACGGATGGATACGTATGGGGATGGGGATGGATCTGTTGATGTTGACGTTGATGCTGATGTTGATACTGGTGTTGATGCTGGTGTTGATGCTGATTCTGATTTTGGCTCTGATACTGGTGTTGGTGTCGATAGAAATGCTGACGTTGATACTGTTGGGTCTAGAGATGAAGAAACAAGAATCCGCCAAAGACAAACGACCGTACCAAATAAGATGACGAATACTGCTCCGTGAGGCGCTCTCCAAATTGAAAGGCAAATCGAATGAACGGATAAATAATAAATGGATGATTAGGTAGATAATCTGCCACGTAAATAAGAAAGGAAGAGGAAAAAAGAAAGAAAGAAAGAAAGAAAGGTATGGATGGAGTGCGTCTATCAGTCCGTGTCGTCAGATCAGGTAGTTGATATCTTTGTATAGATATGGAGTACGGAGAAGTATCTGTCTGATCATTCCAATTCACTCTGCTCGCTGCCTCTCAATTACCATGTTATCCTGATCCTAATCCTACTTTTTTTCATGGTTGCTTCCTCCTGCTCCATTCATCTTCCTTTTACTCTCCACGACAATTCTGAACATGACGAATGTGTGTGAGAGACCCTGTCTAAAAAAAAACGAGAAAACCAACAGCCAAAGCGTAGAATATTCACCACTCTACTAGTATTTTCGAAGTACTTCCATGTATTCTAGCACTCTACATACAGACATTCAGGGGTCAGCGAAAACTCCAAAGAAGCAAAGCAAAGCAATATGTCACTCGACGGCGGGCACTTAAACAATGACTACTGCTCTCATCACCCCAATGGCTCGGATTAATATGTCAAAGAAGACTGGCTTTCCTTTTCTTCATCTTTCGCTCCTGCGGCCCATTCACACGCGTATGTACGCGATTCAAGTTAATCGGGACGCAGAGCTTAATTAATCCACCAAACCAACACGGAGTAGGAGTCAATACTTTTCCCTAGTCATTGCACCGAGTTGATGGGGTTTTCATTCATTGACTGACCCTGGGACGCAGAGTGACTCCATTATTCGCTACCTCAAAATTCGCCCACTGAACCTAGTTAAAATCATCAACCACCAAACCATATTGACTTGGTGACTGAATCTCGTTAACTTCATGAACCTCCGTTAGAAAACTCCATCAGCCATCCCGAATGCACAATTGTGTCCACTGGCCACGACCCATCTTCTGCCTCTTTGAGCACTGGTAGGGGGGGTGTGCATTTGGGGAGAGCACATGGGGGTATATGGGGACTCCTATGGGGACATATGAGAACATAGCTGCAGTCCATCCCGGTGTGTGATTTCGTGTAATTCGGCCATTTTACTCAAGCTCTCTTCCAAGGCCATATGGGGGGCGGGCTTGTTTGTCGTGGAGGTTCTACGGGTCATCTTTTCCTAGGGTACCAGCTTTGCCGTATCACAAAAAGAGTGGTATTCTCAGGGGTTCATCGAGAAAATGGGCGGAAAGCCGTGCCCCGATGCAGGTACGGACCACCAAAGACCAGCTGCACAAAGCACGCGAGAGCCGCCCAACTGGCTCTGGTTCTTAGGTCCCATAACCATTGGCTGATGGCCTGTTCGGTGTTGTCAGGGGGTCTCAACAGGGGGTGTCCTGTTGGTACCGCGGGAGCGTGGATGGCTCCTCCGAATAGTGATCGAACGTCTGGCCGGTATGTATTTTACCACTACATATTCTTCAGGTACCATTCAATGTTCCAGATGGTCCAGATCCGCAACTTCTTTCTTGCTGTTGCTTCTCGAACCTCCAACGGAGATAGCAGCGTGAGAAGTCCCATACTTGCAGGACTTTGACATGACGAAGGCTAGTTGAAGTTCAGTTGGTTGAGGTCTGTGGTGATCACGGTGGTGCTCTGCATGCTCGTGCTCAGGGGAGTGCCGGATAGCATGAGGGATGTTCCTGGTTTTCACGGCTTGCTCCAATGACACACAGACATGAGGGGAAAGTGAAGCAATGGGGAGCCAACCATTCACAAGAGATGGAAAAGAGGGCGGCCAAGAAGAAAATTCAAGAGAGGGTAGAAAAAAAGAAAAGAGGAGACAAAGTCGAGGTGCTCGGTGCACTGGCTATTCACTCGGGACACGCTTTGAGGGGAGGGTGTGGGAGGAGCACGCTGCATGGCTCACAGTGCAGAGGGAGCATCTGCCCTGTGCTTCAGGTACACGAGACACACGGACATACCCAAGAGGGCCATCACTCACTCCCCCTACCCTTCTCGTCGCTCCGAGTGCAGAGGACTAACTCTATATGCAATATTACGGAAGCGCTTTTATTAGTGAAAGGACTGAAGGGCATCAGTATCGGAGATCCTGTTTCCAATAACATGAAATAATATCCAGGTGTAACGTTAGGTATGGGTTTTGATATTTGCGACGGCGACATGGGTGCTCTTCGAGGAGAGATGAAGAGTTGCTGGGACTGGGACTATGACCGGGACTTGCTCCTTTCACGTGCTTTGTCAGTTGGGCTCAAATATATGTATGATGGTGCATCCATCCATATCCTTACGTAGTAAGTAGAGTATGTATATATGTACAAACGGAGTACGTATGACTGATTTGTTGGTATTAGGAGTTTCGTAAGAATCACAAATTACCATTAAACCCGGACTTAGTTTATTTCAACAGGGACATACACTACGTAGGCACGTAGGTCAAAAGGAGAGGTCCGAGTCTGCTCGCTTGTTAAAGTTATTCAAGAGTCTTGTACCAGCTGGAGTTAGGAAGTGTGGGATTCGGTATAGGCTTTTGGTGGGAATATCGAAAGTGTGAATAGAAGTAAGATGCTCCAGATACTCCGTCTCCTTGGCCATGGACTCATCCGATCTTCCCAAAGACTACATCTTTCGACCTTTCTGCCACTATTTCATATGCAGATCAGACTATTTCTCCAGACAACCGACTACATGCGCATAGGTGCTCTGTCTAATGCGTAGAAGAGCAATAGAAGCCAGGCGCGCAGAGACCGGTGCGAACTCTGTACATCCCACGAAGAAGGATAGGATCATGACTATTTTAGCCAAAGAACACGCCAGGACACCCAAATTATGACTGTCCAGTTCATGAGAATACTGTAGCTTCGCATCGCCGGTCCGCCCCGTGGTAAGTGCACTGGCGACCTGACTGCTCACCACGCGCTTTTCAAAGCTCGTCATCTACGATCCTCCCTACACTCACCACCCTGATCAGATCAATGGAAGTGCATAGCTCTCTTCCCCGACTTCACGGAGGTCACCCACGAGGCATCTTACTACCAGCCCCTCCTTGCTCACATTTTGAGGACAAAGGTCCAACTTGGTCTGTTCACTCTTCTTTCTAACAACACATACAAAGACGGTCGTGCAACTCTTAATTCTAACACGCTCCAAGACTGTGCCCTTATTATCATCTTCTTCCACCTACCGCGCGGCGACTTCCTGATACATTGTACTCACCACAGGCGTACCAGTAACTCGGCAATTCGTCGAAACCCCTCCAATGCCGTCGACGGACCGAATCCACCCAATGCCAGTCTCATAGATCAATGGAGATCAGACCACGATCTATGAGTGAGAAGAGTGACTTACGGACGTTATCTTGCAGCTCTTATGATGTTTGTGTAGACCTGAGTCTCCCCTAAGCACTGCCGGGTCGCGGTCCCCATATTATATCTCCGATAACCACGTGCTAGACTCCTTGTACTCATGAAATGTGAATCACCCTCAAAAAAAAAAAAAAAAAAAAAAAAAACTTTCCCCCCGGTTCTTGCGATGTTGCATTTACTATTCTTGGATTGAAAATAGGATTGTATGTGTTTATGAGGAAAGTTGATGTTGGAAATGTTTAGTAACTAAGGTATGTATGGTGGTAGAACGAGCCAATAAGCCATGTACATAGTATGTCCTGCCCACTCAGCTCATGATCCTAACAATTTCCCAAATTTCCCCAAATTTCTGGAAGCTGAAGACACATCTCTCATGATGCGGCATTCAACGGCATTTGCTTCTGCCTTTACAAGTCCAATGCACGACATCAAAGATGTATATGTACGTACATAAAGACTTTAAACTCCATATATGTATCTCGATATGTACGAAGCACCAGAGTCAAATATCAACCCACCGACCGCCATGCATGCATATGCACTCCATACGTACATACCTACAAGTAAATTCGCATCGTATCTGCCGTCTACGGAGCATCCATACATGTGCGAAGGCATTTTTCATCCCACAATCTTCAGCGGTCTCCATTCTTTTCCTTGAATAATGTCTCGCGGATCCGGGCCGCCCCATTATCGACCCCATAAGGTATGAGCGGAAAGGATTGCCGAATCATAACAGCCGGTCGCAAAGCTCCTTGGGTGAGCCTTGAAGGCGAGTAAGAACCCTGAGAACCTTGAAAACCTTGAGAATTGTACTGTGTATAGAGAGCGAGAGTGAGGCTGTAAGGCAAGACCGGGGATCGGATGTCGACAAATTTGAAACGTTCTCTTTGGATCGTCAGGATCTTGAATCAGCTTGTCTTGATGTCTTTAGGTGTCTGCTGCTTCATCGCAGCATCCGGGGCCGTTGTCTGCTTGTCTTGATTGCTCGGCCTTTGACCGTTCAGAACGTGTAGTTGACTCATGGAAGAAGGACTTTGGACAGCCAAGCATTTCCTCGGCCTTTGATCTTTGAAAACTGCAACATTGATTTCAGTTTTTGGGGCCCTTGATTTAACTGTTTTATATATATTGGATTTCTTTCAAAAGGAAATTGGCGATATGGACCCCAACGCTTGATAAGCGTTAATTATCTTTTTAAAAATCTGCGTGAAATTATGTATCAGAATCGATATACTTTGTCTGTCACAGACACAGCCCAAAGTCAGTTCTGAGGCTTAATTACAAGTGATGGATGATACTCAGAGCATATTGACATAATACTAGGTACAAAGTCCCTGCAGAGTATTTGGGTTTGGTTCTCCAACGTCGAGTAGTGTGGAGGACGGTAATCGAGAGAAAATGGAATCTGCAGTGACAACCTAAATCCCTATTTTTCGTATATGGAACAGTAATTCATTATTGCTTTCATCCACTATTTCAACTTTGCGGCCAGGTCATTCGGAGCCGGCGGCTCGTTGAAACTTCTTGTCCTCGCGGCTGCTTGGCAGGACGATCCCCAGATAAATTGAGTCAGAGGTAGCTCGAGATCAATTATGATATCCATACGTTGACTTCAGGAGAGGGGCAAAGGATCCCTTCACCCGCTAGCCGTACACAACGTAGGTATATATTTATCCGACTTTTTTTCTTCCACCTGTTCACTAGATCTTCTGATTTGAGTTTGTACGATCCTGCGTCGACAGACTGGACTGGAACTGAGACGCGTAAGTTTGTTATTCGGGACGTACCTATGCTTTAGTTTGGAGATGATGGCACAGTAATTCGTCCGAGAGTCAAAGGTAACTATGTATGCACCATATGTATATACATAGCATCATAGTAGAACTCGTGGGGGGATTGCATATGTGATGTTTTACTTCATTTCTCCTTCTGGATAATCATGATTCTGGACGTCTGCTCTGCAAGAACAGACAGCGGAGATTTAGATTATGGAACGAACAACACCAATTAATCATAAAAAGCCTCCGAAGCCTCTAGAAATCATTATGTTTTACTACCCTTTTGAGCTCGATTGAGTTTTCTATATACAGATGAAGCTTTGAGACTCTGTCTAACCCTCAATTTGATGGTTAGTCCCTCTATTCTGGTAATATATGGGTTCTTGACTATCGTAATTTTGTGAATATCTACCGCTTTAGAACCAGAAAATCCCTTGTTGATTTGATGTTCGTGGTGCTGGTGTCATTCATACTAAAAGGTGCCTCAACCCCCCGGATTTACGTTCTTCCAATGCCGGTTATCGTACCTGCCCCGTCACAGTGCAATGCAATTGACAGCTGTAATCAAGGATTATGTGCGCGGCATTCTTAACAACATCACACATCTGAACAACGATACGGTTGCGATGGATACCATTTAATACTACACTCTAGAAAACGACAACTTTAATGAGCCAAATACTGTCCTTATAGCCTCCATCATGGATGATCTGAACGGTCTTGACTGGACAGCCGGTTCCAGCACCACAAACAAGCAACCAACAGCTGGAACAGGCAATTACTATACATCGATGAGACCGAACCCCCCTTCAACAACTTCTGGCGCATCTACACCGCTGTCTACGCAAGTTTCCGGGTTCTCAAAGCCTCAAATCCCTGGCATTTCGAAGCCAAGCACTCCTGCCAACGACAGCTTCTCCAATCTAGTCAATTTTGGCTCTTCGAAGTCCGGCAATAAATTATCTTTACAAGAGCAACAGCAGAAGTTACAAGAGGAAAAGCTCAAGAAAGTAGAGGAACAGAAGAAGCAATTGGATGCCCAGTTTGGGAATTCCCAGTTTTGGGATGGTTTGGGCCACGGCACACAACAACCAGCTTCAATACCTATCCCCTCCTCCCGCACAGCTACACCACTTACCCCACATTCGCAAAATCCATTCAGCTCTCCGAAACCATCATCGCTCAGCAACGGCAATGCTGTAAGCTCTCCGGATGACGACTTGTTTGCAGCATTCAATGCAGATACCAAGGTCGATAATTCAAGCCACTACCCACCACCGCCGATTTCGAGCAACCGAAACACACCTGATCTCCAGAAATCAAGTGCCATTGACTTAAGTAATCCTTTAACATGGGAGGCTTCAGGTGCTGCGAGTGCAAGCCCTGCAGAATTTGGAGATGATGATGACCCATTTGGACTTGGACAGATGGCTGCGAAAAAGCCAATGAGCTCCGTTGCACCAGAACCAATACCTGATGATGATGACGACTTCTTAGGAGATCTCGGAAAACCAGTGGAGGAGGTCAAACGGAGGACACCAGTGCCACAGGCACCATCCCCGATAGAAGAAAGCCATTCAAGTTCTGAAGATCCTTTCGATAAGGCAGTTGGAGAGATTGTGGACATGGGATTTACCGCTGAGCAGGCAACAGAAGCATTGACCGAGAACGGATCTGGAATCAATGTTCAAGCTGCTGTTGGCTGGTTACTGAATGAAGCGCACAGAAAGACAAAGTCTCGGAATGTTGACCGTGTGGGAGAGGCTTCAAATCCTGCATCTCGTAACAACTCAAGACCCCGTGAGCCTCGAGACGTTTCTGCACAGAGACGGTCTGATAATCGATCACCTGCGATTTCGGAAGACCTCAGCAAAACTGCAGCAGCAGTGGGTAGTAATATTTTCAAGACAGCGAATTCGTTATGGAAAACATCCCAAAAGAAGGTACAGCAAGCTGTAGCAGAGTTTCAGCAAGAGCCGGATCCAAGTCAGCCTAAGTGGATGCGAGATGCCACTCCTGAGAGACAACGGCCTTCTGAAAAGCCAAGGCCAACAATTAGGGAGGGTCCCCGTGAAGGGAGACCATCTTCATCTAGAGCGGCACCTGATGTTACCGATGAGGCCATGATGCTTGAAGCAGGTGGGAGACCCACTGTCAGGCGGACAGCTCAACCATCAAACTCTCGATCTCAACCTACAACGGCAATGCCATCACGAAACTCATCTCCGCCAGCATCAAGGCCATCTACTGGTCGATCCACCCCAGTACCAAAATGGCAACAGTCTTCTCAAAGTAGTATACCTGATCCAAAATCCCGTCTCAGCAAACAAGCCATTGAAGATGAAGCGGCTCAAGCCTATGTCAGTTCTGCAAGGCGACGAAAACCAACTCCCCAGCCAAAACAAGCAGAAGAACCTAATCTTTTATTCGAATCTGCAAAGGCTTCCCATCAAGCAGCCAGCACCAATCCATTTGCTCAACCAAGCCGCGCACAGCCAAAACCTATACCAGCATCAACACCTGTGGCCAAACAGTCGAAACCATCGACACCAATACCTGTTAGACCAAAAGCACCATCCAGATCTATTCCTCCAGTTTCTTCAATAGCACTTGCATCTTCTGCACAGCATCGTCAAGCTGGTACCGATCACTTCAAGCGTGGAGATTACGCCTCTGCTCACTCATCATACTCCTCTTCTCTATCCGCTCTCCCTCCAACTCACCCTATAACAATCATCATCCTCTGCAATCGCTCCCTCACAGCCATTAAAACCGGTGATCCTAAAGCCGCCGTCAATGATGCCGATCAGGCACTCAGCCTTATTGGCCCAAGCCACGGCGACAACGAAACCATTAACATTGGCTCCGGTCCTGGCGAAGGCGATAAGAGCATGAAAGAATTCTATGGTAAAGCGCTGATGCGCAAAGCCGAGGCCCTAGAACAGATGGAGCGTTGGGCCGATGCTGGAGCCGTATGGCGTCTGACCGTCGAGGCAGGTGCTGGAGGAGCAACAGCTATCCAAGGACGGCAGCGTTGTGAAAAGGCCCTCGCGCCTAAGGCGCCTCCCAAGCCCAAGGCCGTTGCCAGGCCAAAACCTCCACCGTCTGCTATGGCTGACCTTGGGGGACAGGATACTGAGGCTGTTAAGAGACTTCGTCTTGCTAACGCAGCGGCTGAGAAGGCTGATGATGAAAAATTTGCACTGAGCGATAGCGTTACACTCAAGCTGACTAATTGGCAGAATGGCCGTAAGGATAATCTGAGAGCTTTGCTTGGCAGTTTGGATAGTGTGTTGTGGGAGGGTAGTGGGTGGAAGAAGGTCGGTATGCATGAGTTGGTTATGAATAACAAAGTCAAGATCGTTTATATGAAGGCTATTGCTAAAGTCCATCCTGATAAGGTATGCTATCCATTCTTTTCTTTTCTTTCTCACGACATGCTACACCTTTGAAATACCTCTTACTGATGTCGGACCCAGTTACCCCCCAACCCACCGACTGAGATGAAGATGCTTGCTGAGGGAATCTTCGCTACTCTGAATGAGAGTTGGGACTCTTTCAAGTCTCAGAACGGCATGTAGATGGTCTGGACTACCAAATGAATGGACAGCATATATGATGATTAGACGGAGTTATGTAGATACCGATTTGGCTGTGATAATATATACCACCTTTGTCTCATGTTATCAGTCCAATTGTCCATCAAAACGTTATATAACCTACAAACGTAGCCAAACTATATATGCAGGAATTTTGAAATATA
Source organism: Allantophomopsis lycopodina (assembly GCA_024752465.1). NCBI lineage: Eukaryota > Fungi > Ascomycota > Leotiomycetes > Phacidiales > Phacidiaceae > Allantophomopsis > Allantophomopsis lycopodina. Next base: position 1,382,425 of record CP103016.1, read on the forward strand.
GAGCGGAGACTTACAGACTACTTTTCTTCTTCTTCATAAGCCACCGTTGAGCGCCACACCTCTGTGCTCCTATAGTAATGAACTTTTCAGCCTATCCTATAGGCTATGATGTGTAAAACTTCATTAAAATTCATACGGTATGTCAGCAAAACAGTATCGTCTGGCAACCCAAGAGAACATCACTCCAGCGATCAATTGTGCTTGAGTTTGGACTTCTTGGGTCGGCACAAATTTCAAGGAGCGTTTTTGTATGAAATAGGCGATGTTTATAAACTGATCTAGTCTATATTCATTTCCAATTTTGCTCCCTTTAGAACTTGTGTGTTTGTAATTGAGGTTTATAATCACGTATTACTGAAATTTCCCAGCCAGTAGAGACATCAAGTTATAATATAATACAAGTGTCATGAACAACTCACAAGCGAGGTAACCAACAAGGGGCTAATTGTCTCTCACATTTCCTCTGTCATAAATCACAAATATAAGAGGAAAGGGAGGAGGGGAAGGGAGACTCGGCGTGTTAACAGGTCGTAGTATGGCAAACAAGTTGATGTGCTGAGAGAGCCAATTACTAATCGCAGGCAATGATCTTTTCGACAAGTAGCTAGGGTTTAAGAAGAAATGAAGCAGCCGCTTCAAGTTAATGTAAGTACAATCTGCTAGAGCTCTCTCATTTGTATCCAACTGCTCAATTATGGTTTTCGCATAGTCAAGAGAGCCTTCCATTGACGATGCAATACAACACTTGATGATTAGAAGGTATGTGACGACAAGAAAACCCCCGATAATAATGAAGATTATGACAGAATCTACCACCCACCATCTAGATACTTTCTTTGCCGGAGCATTAAGATGCTGTGTACCTTGTAAATTGGAATATTCTAACTCAATGTGAAAGTGCATGGTACACAACTTAAAGACGACCATGGAAGACATTGCTGAGTTCATCTTAACCAATATAAAGTTGTTTTTGAATGGCTGTCGATAAAAAATTCACTAATATAATGCGGACACCGTGGCTATCTTATATCAAGACGAACAGATTGACGCTGTCTGTAACTTAGCAAGTGCCATATGTGTCTACACATGCATAGGACTACATGTCAGCTTATATAATCTGCCCGTAATACTTATTCCTTACAAGCACAGCAGGAGTACATACACAAATTTGCAAAATAATTGCTCACACTACGCTTCGTTACACGGCTTAGCTCTCTAGTTTTAATCACAAAAACAAATCAAAACATGGATCACCAAATTCATGTACTAATTGCTACCAAGTTACAACTCGCCGAAGCAAACCTGCCTTTATCATTAAATCTTCATCCCCTTGTTATCTGTACAAGTCAGATACCCCTCCCGCATAGACGCTGCAGCTACTCCTGTATCATCGCTAACTGAGGCGAACTGGACAGGCCACCAGGTTTGATAAATCTGGGTTATACATTAGCGATTCTAGCTGCAAGGCACATGCTTTTATTTTTCCTTTTCCCTTTTCTTTTTTTCGCCTACAGTCTTGGAGTTGAGCATCACAAGTGCCCATATAATGTGTAAATAACTTTTCTCGTTGATTGTTTATATGTTGTTGGTTGAAGCCTGTTGTTAACGTTCGGAGTAAACTTGCACTTGGTTTGATGCGTGACCCCATAGTTGAGCTTAGACAAGAAATAATAATGTAAAGGTGGGAATTCTAGTCATGTCTATAATAGGAGCGGAGGTATTTAGGAACTGATCACTGAAAATGAGCCTGGACCATGAAATCTGTTATAATAATGGCTCGGAGTATAATAATTAAAATCCCTAGGACTGGATGTCATCAAGCGCTTCATCACTGTTTATGCTGCCGCTATCAATAGTCCTTCTACATCATCCAATCCCTCAGTTTACAAGCAAGAAACACTCTCCACCTACCCAAAGCTTCTATGCAGTACTAAATGATTGATATAGAGGGGTGCAACATGTGCTGTGAAAAGAGCTACCGTGCAGAAAATGTCTATTTGTCTTCGCTCGTCGTGGCAGTATTCCCGTTGAGGGAGACGAAGTGATGAGATCTGTAATATGATCTCGAGTCTAGCCTGTTCAGAAATACTAAATATCATTGGTATTCAACAATAACTCAGCCTTATATTGCTACTAAATCACAACGTGGAATCAAGAACTTCGTGATCGCAGTAACCACTACTTAGTTTGTCGAGGCTACAAGGGCCATGGCAATGACACTTGATTCAAGATCTGCCCGTATAAGGGGAATATCCTCATGTCTGCCGTGCATACAGTCTACAATATTTCAAATCTGTAGGCTTTGACGTACCTACGTGCTTACTTACCTCTGCCTGGTGACCCATACAATACGACGTGCATACTGCATGATCTCCAGTATTTCGCTGCTTCAAGATCAAATGCAAGCTGCCATATGTCTTCGAGGCTCAAAGCCCAGAGGGCATGAATTCTCGACAGTAGGAGTCAGGAAATGTTTACAAAACATACAAGGCTGCATTTGACAGCAGCAAGTGAAAAGGTCGACCCTGTAGATACCTAGTGTAACTTACCCAGAAACACTGGGCATAACATCCTACACTCACGCATCCTCTTCAGCCTACATCCTCTGCACCTCCAGACCCCAGAAGGACTGAATTCAGGTACCAAGCATGGCCAACGCCATTTCCTGGCAACTCACTGCATCCTATGGACCGCTCGGGAGGTTTGAGTTCAAAGATACGAAATATGATAACCCACCACCACCATCCAGGTGTACTCGACGAAAATTGGACATGTACCAAGATATGTACCTACTTACACATGCCTACATATACCCAAGCGGCCCGATGGTGCGTCTCGGGATATGCGTATTGTGAATTCTGGATCATAGATCGGGTGAAGGATGAAGAAAGCGCACAGCTCGTGCTTCTTGGGGGCCGTTTCGTGTGGGTGACCGAAGCGCTAGGGCAATTCATGGGCTGTTTTTAGAAACGTAGATTTACCAACAGAGCCATAAACATTCGAAGGAGCAAAAAGAGGAAGAAAAAAAAAAGAATTAGGGGAACCTGTGAATAGGCCCTTATGAAGTGGCTGGGAAGGTAAAGCGGAGTGAGAGGAGGGAAAGATTGACACGTGAGTAGCATGCATTCCAGCTGGTGGGTGGCACGCAACGACACGATGCAAAGAAGATAGATGCACGGAATCTGAAATCCAAAATAGGTGACAACAATACATACAACGAGGTCCAGGAGCGATTCCCAGGAGGAAGATATACCAATCGCCTTCATAATGACATATGTACCTGGCCGTCCGTCAACTCCGAAGGAAAGTTTCGCCAAATAAACATTTCGTACTCGACATCTGTTGCCCCATAAGTAGGACTGGAGCCTATACGGAACGGAGTATTTGCGATCCTCTGTGCTGCCGTATATGGATGGTCATAAGAGGTACATCTTGCGTGCATATCCAGCCTCGTATTCTTCAACACCCATCCGAGTTAATCTTCCAGAAGGCGCGTCATCGTAATAGAAGAGAGCGGTGCAGGAAGCCGGCGGAGGTTGAAGTTAGTACGTGAAGAAGAAAGAAAAAATCAAAACATACTCTACACCGTAGTTCATAAGAATCGGACTTCCTGCATACGAACATTCAACAAAAAATGAAGCTTTGAGACACTCGCCAGGAATGGAAATCAGCTTCTGGAACTCTGCAATCCAACCCCGCCCCCTCTCTTCAATAGGAACAGTAATGGAAGCCCAGCATGCCTGTGCCCAGCCCTGCGCGGTGTCTAAGAAATTTTGCACTATAACCTTGTAAGGAGATGATGTGTTATGGAGAAAATGGGAGAGATATAATGAGTTGCTTATGCGGGATAAAGGATGATGTGGGAGGGCATGGAGTTGTGGTGGGGTATACAGTATACGGAGTACTCGACGGAATACGTATTCTGTGCGTACTCTATGGATGATCGATCATACAGATAATACAACATCCAATACGAAGTGGTATCGCCAGAGAGATGAGCAGAGTAACTAGATGGCGGCAGACAAAGTGTACAGCAGACATAGATAGGTACAACATGTACGCATCCATACGAAGTAGATTATTTGATGTAGGTATTCGCTGTTCACACATGAGGAATATATCATAATAGTCACCGATACATACATGACCATCTGCATATCCATCCTCCATATGCACAGCATAATCTATCTATCATGCACAACACACCTCTTCACCTCTGAATCCTGAGCATGCACTCCGACTCGTATACAGTATATCGTCCTCCAGAATACGGAATCCATACATCTTCATACTCTAAGGTACCATAGACTGGCTGACAGCACCAATAGCGCGCGCTAAGTGGTACCACATCCGCTGGGCTTGAACTCTAGGCACAAAATTCCCAGGTCACCAGGCAAGTATCAACAACAAACGTACAGCTTACCCAATGTCCTGTGATTATGGCAATGGTGATTCGACAAGTTCAGCCCTGAATTCCGTAGAGAGGCTCGTCTGGCGGACACCGCATTGCCAAGACGAAGTCCTTGTGCCACTCATTGAATTGAATTGATGTGCCGTCGCCATGGTGCCAACTCAATCTATGATAGCGTAGGATCGCTTCCAGAAAAAAAAAGAGAGCAGTAGGGTGAACATGAGCTCAACGGCGATCTAAATATCGCAGTGCAGCCAGGATTCAGATCTTCCTACAACGCAGAGGGAGGTACATAGGAAGATATCGTTAGTATCGAAGCAGAATAACCGCAGGGAAATAAGTACATGCTGGGATACGAGGCGGAGGGCGCAGATCTTTTGACAGCGCGTCTACGAATGCTCAATCAATCACGCACGGCGCCGATCCAAGTGCTAACAGGAAGTGAAGTACGAAGGGTTCTCTCCATACTCTACGTTGTAAGTAAGAGACCGAATGAGAAGGCCAAGCAACAAAGGATCAGTAGACATGCGCATCATTCGTTATTATGAGGTGGGAAAGGTACGGGATTGAGAATTGCCTTCCTCAGATTCATTTATGCGGCTGAAAGCGCATTTGCCCCGCGGCCTCGATTTGCTTGCCGGTGTAGGAGATTGATGAGGGATTGCTCACCTTACTACATGGGAAGCGTCTTCGTCTACGCACAGAGAGAGGATTCGATCTCCTGAGAGGAAGGGTCCCAAGGTAGGCAGAGTAGCGGTGCTAGTTGAGCGAAGGGAGGAATTGATTTGGGTCTCGTAATCCGTTTCGTTTCCGTCAATCAATGTAAATTGCTGATGATGCGCGCCATGATGATCGCACTCTGAAAATTATGGGGAGTTGCCTATTTGGGCCGTTGAGGTCATGGTAGCGGCGTGTGTGGGCGAATTGGAATGGTGCGCAGATGGGTAGGTGCACAGAGTGAGAGTGGGAGAGTGGAGTTGTAATACCGAGATTGTATGAGAGTCTCTATGAGGGCTATGATGGAATATCCGAGGAATGCGTTTCCATTCGGCTGTGCAAGGTTGATTGAATGAGGCTCGTGTTTCTTTCGACTGCGTATGTGTGTGTGGAGTTGTTTATGCTTCTATTGTGGTGTTTGGAACCTGGAGGAGGGTCATGAGAGACATGCCTGGCTTGGTGCATCGTATGGGTGGGTGACTTGACTGAGAATTCGACTGAAGGGATGGAGGGACTTGACTGAGGGGAAAGATGAGGAGAAAAGAAATCGACAGAATGCCAAGAATGGAGAGACTCAGTCCGCGTAGGTAGCAAGCAGTAGGTAGGTGGGGATTACTTGTCCACAGTAGATTCCCGAAGAAGTAGTTGATATTGTTTTGATATTGCTGATAGATTATGTACAGAGTAGGATTAAGATACATACGAAACGACATGGCGATATGAGGATGTGAGGTGGTGGTAGGGTGGTGTGGTGTAGTGTAGTGTGGTATGGTATGGTGTGGTGTGTGCTGTTGTATTGTTTGTTACATGCACCACCTATCTACTGTACATTAAGTATGCACATAGCTCGGTAGTGCAATTGACTTATAATATATTTGCCTTTATTTGCCTTTCTCTGTGACTTTTGGTTCCAGACTCCGTACATTGTACAAACATCCAGTTGATCGACCTTGCATAATGACCGTTGGATAAGTTGTACACAGTCTGGTGTGTAACATTTTAACTGCTTGGAGCGCCTTTCATGACAGCGCTGTCAGAGAGGAAGCTTTTGTGTAGCGAGTGGGCATTTCATTCAGGTACCATCAAGCCGCAAAGAACCGTCATACGTCTATGTATGTAAATAAGCCTATACAGCCATACAGAATGGCAGTTAAGCCGTGGTAGCGAGAGTGACAGACCGGGATTGGCTTCAAGGGTCGATGCAGTCTTGCAGTCTTTACCCTCTTAAAGTCTTGAACTCTTGAAGGGCTGAACAGGCACAACAACCGTCTAATTGGCTACCCACAACCAACTCTGGACCCCCCTTACCACCGGCCCTACAGCCACGTTAGAGGGTTTCAGTTTCAGAATACTTGACGCCGGGCTTGAGCCTTGTCCACCTTCTTCCATAGGAGAGGGAAGGGGAGGGGAGAGGAGAGCACACAGAGAGAGACAGAGAGAAAGAGAGATAGAGACTCATCAGTGAGAAGACTTGGAATCGCTTGGGGCCCATCAAACGAAACATGAGCAATGTAACCAACCCCATCTACAACTCTTCTTCTCGTCCTTCTGCTTCTCTCGCCTCACCTTTCTCATATCCCCCAGCTCAAATCTCTAAAACCATCGTCCGACTTTACTCCACCTGTCCTTGTCCCTGTTCTGCCTGCATTTCCCCATCTCACTGACTTACATACTTGTCTGTACCTGGGAGGGTAGGCAACTCACCTCCCTTTCCAGATGAGATGAGCCAACTAGCAGCCAGAGATCATCTGAAGTGCCAATTAGACGCTACACTTGACCACCTGGGAAACAATTTGCCGTTGCCCCGACCGAGCACGAGATGCCGACGGATCTTGGATGCAATCCAGGACAATTCAATTCAAGTCGATCCAGATCAATAACCCAATTTCGGGCCAGGGAATAGGGAAAAGTCGTGGAAAGGAAAAGTAATTGCCACACGGCTTGTCTTGTATAATTTACATTGCCAACTGGCGTCTTTTATGTAAGGGCAGACGGCAGAAACGGAGAGGCTGCGGGCACTGAGTTGGCGTGGCAGAGCATGGCAGAGCATGGCTGGTACCTAAGGGAGGGCGCGTAACTTTTTCGTAAGGCTCAGCTAGAAAGGTACATGTACCTAATACCGCCATACTACAGCACTACAGGTACCTACTTACAATACCCGTCAATGGCTCCAAAGGTTACAACGCCATACCACAGGATTATGTATGGACATATGTAGTACAGCGCACATACACAGTACACTCCATGTACATACATGTACATAATACAACACGCGCCCAAGAGATACTCATAGCAAAAATTGCATCCAATCCCAAGACCAACACATACATCTACTACTACTTGTACAAATTACTTCGTACCTACCTTAGCTCCAAACCGGTAATACCACATCTCACAAGCGGAGGCCACGGATCAATCAGAATCCATCTCCGGGCCTGCCAATCCCCATCTCACTTCAGGGCCGGAGTGCATCCTTTCAGTGTTTCCAGGGCTGACGGCCCCCTTGAATGGGTGCTTGGATAGACAATTGGCCGTGATGATGAGGGGCCTCTCTCATAAGAAGTGAGTACATCCAGGTCTTACCTTACCGTCGTCCACCGCACGATTGTTAAGTGAGATGTGAGCCACGACTGCTGTGAGACTAGTTTTGGTGCATAAAGGATGCAGCCTTTGACCCTGGGTCGTCATCAGTGCCGCCGGATTCAAGATGTGGTTGAAGCCATAACGAATAAGGGCGTTGTTAGTGAGGCTTCTACGGTGCTGGTGAATCTGCTGTGGCTGTATTTGTTACCTAGTCGAAATGGATGTACTGTGTATATGTATTAGTATGTATACATACGTATTCATATGGACATGATTTACAGAGCTATGATCAATGTGAAATGAGGGGAAGAAACATCATCGAGCCAGTGAGGGAAATAAATCGTGCCAGAATAGCTGTGATTAGTACTTTTGTATAGAGAATATATAGTATCTATCTATATAATGTACCTAGGTACTGGATATGCATTGGTCTGCAGCAGTAAAAATGTGAGACGACAGGTCAGGGGAGCCAACCAGCCATAACAGCCATACTCCTGGTAGTCGTATCTATGTATGTATGTATGTACCTACATACGTATTATGTATGTGTGTGTATGTATTTGGGACCATTTCGAATCCTCTTTCACTATAGTTGACATTTCTCGACGTCTTTCGCCTCTTCTATCAAACGACTCTCCATCTCTCCCTCTCCCCCTCCCCAACCTCAACTCACCCACTCTCCCTGAATCTCAAGCGGCAATACAACACTCCGTATACAGTAGAACAGGCGGTCGAGGTAACATACGTATTTCTTGCATTATGGATGGCCCATCCATCCCTCCTTGCCTGTACCTTAATCTTCGCACGGTCCATAAGGGAGGCGTAGTCTGCCTCTCCCCCTGGTCATGTCCACTCGCCCTGTTCCATGCTACACAACCTACGCACCTTGTTAGCCTGCCCCATCAACAGAAGTACCCGTAGGACTTAGAATTTAGCTTGCAACTTGGGTGCGTGGGTGCGTGGGTGCGTGGTACCCAGACACCCAGACAGACACAGAGGTGACTCTCGTTTGTATGCCAAGAAATTCTATTTACTATGGCCCTCTTGCACTCTCGGAACCCCTTCCATCATCAACCTTTCCCATCTCTTTTGCCAGAAAACCGCCCCTCTCAGCTTCTTGCTTCTTCTTGATAGGAGAATATACAAGAAACCCGTCACTCTTTACAAAAGCAGTTTTTTTTTGTGCGAAAGCCTCATCTATCATCGACACTTACATTCATTTGGTCCATATTATTACATTCGTTCACTCATCACCTGTGTCGTTGACGTCCTCCCATTCTTCGAACCAGCCTCTTGCAGCCACAAAGTCATCCCTCGATATCTACCAACCACCAAAGTTGTGAGAAGAAAGGAAATATAAGAGAAAGAGTTTTGCTTGGGTTTCTTGGAATTTGTAAGGCATATAATTTTTATATTTTTCTTTATTTTCGGTATCACTCAGGAAAGGGAAAAAGAAGAAGGGTGTTGTGTTTGGGGGCATATCAAAAGGTCCTTCCATTATCAACTTGCGAAAGGTACAGGCTTATCAAAAACCTCATGCAACGACGGAGAGGGGCGGAAAAAGGAACAAGACTCATCCTCCACACACTCACTCTCCGTCATACTCTCCTCCGGATTTCCTGTCTCATAAATAGTTTTTCCTTTCCTTTCAATACCTTCAGCCTTGTGCCTCATCCCATTTCGGTTTTCTAACTCAGACCGCACAGCTACTTCAATCATCTCCATCGCATTACCAAATATCTAAATCGATCTTACTTTTTCGATCTTGATCTCGATCCTTTGCGCACGCATCGGACCCTTTTTAATCACCTAAACCCTATATCGAACGCACGTTCGTAATCGCAAACATGTTCATCAAGAACACTGCTGTCGCAGCTGCCGCTGCCCTCTCCCTGGCCGGCAACGTCAACGCCTTCTGGCGTCTCGAATGTCGTGGACGCGTTGGTGTCGCACGTATCGACCCATTGGTTAACCCTGGTACCGTCGGTGAACACGTCCACTCCATTCACGGATCCTCTGGTATGTTTTCTCTGGTCGGCGCATGCAAATATCTCTTGCTTTCACGTGGCGCATGTGCACACAAACTTCACGATAAGTTTGATGCTATGTTGCGCTGCGTGAGAGTATAGGCTTTATGGGTTTCTCTCACATTCACTGGATCTTTACTAATACTGCAATAGGTTTCTCTGAGACCTCCGGTTACGATGATCTTCGCGCTGGTGACTGTACTTCCTGTGGTGTCGCCGAGGACAAGTCTGCCTACTGGACCCCATCTTTGTACTTCGAGTACGCCAACGGCACTTTTGACCTCGTTGACCAGGTTGGTGGTATGCTTGCGTAAGTTACTCCTCTTCTAGTCTTTTGATCATTTTGACATGTACTGATTTCAATGCTCAGATACTACCTTCTCTACCCAAACAGCGACAACACTACCGTTTCTGCCTTCCCTAAGGGTTTCCAGATGATTGCTGGTGATAACAAGCAGCGCAACTTCACTCTCCCAGTTCCAGATCCACCAAAGTCTGACTGGACCGGAGTTGACGTCACCCAGAAGTCACTTGCTCAAAAGGCTGTCGGCTTCAACTGCTTGAACTACGCAGCCGCCGCCGAGGGTTCCCTCTACCGTCACTTCTTGCCAGACAAGGAGTACCTTGATGCCAACTGCGCCGATGGTATCCGCATGGAGCTTATGTTCCCATCTTGCTGGAACGGTGTTGATGTTGACTCCGACAACCACAAGGATCACGTTGCCTACCCTGACCAGGTTATGACCGGTACCTGCCCAGACGGTTTCCCAGAGCGCCTTATCTCCCTCTTCTTCGAGACTATTTGGGCCACTAACGACTACATCGGTGTTGACGGACAATTCGTTCTCTCCAACGGTGACCCAACTGGTAAGCTCATCCCTAAACTACAATCTCTTTCCCAGCCACACCGCCACAAAAGCAAAGACAAAGACTAACACTCACAGGTTACGGATACCACGGTGATTTCATCATGGGTTGGGAAGAGGACCTCCTCCAGGACGCTGCCGACACCTGCACCAACTCCTCCGGTGAGCAGTCCGACTGCGCTCTCTTCACCATCCAGGATGCTACCACCTACGACTCTTGCTCCATCTCCCTCCCAGATGCCCTCGCCGATGAGAACGTCACCGGCCCAGTGACCGCCATCCCAGGTGACGTCCCAATTGAGTCTGGACCAGCCTACGCCTCCGGAACTGCTGCCTCCACCACTGCTGCTTCCTCCTCCACTGCCTCCTCCTCCGCAACCACCACCTCAGCCATTGTACCATCCCTCTCCTACTCCGCCGGATCCACCATTGCTGCTTCCCTCAGCCAGAGCTACGCTGTCGGCGGTGTCTTCGAGGCTGTCTCTATCTCTACCTCCGCTGGCATCACCTCCGCACCAGCTGCCACTGCTACCGCTGACGCACAGGAGTACTTCTCCACCTCCATCTGGACCTCTGGCCAGGATGCCTACGAGGTTCTCTGGGTTGAGGAGACTGTCACCGTCACTGCTCAGGCCACCGAGACCGTCGCTGCTGCTAAGAAGCGTGCTGACCACCTTCACGGCCACGCTCGCCGTGCTGCCCACAACTAAATCCAATTCGCTCCTGCGTTTTGATATGATGTTGTTTGCACGTATAGTGTTCCCTTGCGGTTGATTGTACCGTTTCTTCTTCTTCTGACGATACCCAATCTCGTACGTCCGTCGGTGCAGTCCTCGCCCCTCCCATCTTTGTTGAGACGGTCGAAGGGCCTGGCTGTATTCCGACACCTGTTTATAGCATTTGGAGTTTCTTTGTTTCTTTGAGTAGGAGCGTCTTGTCTCTTTTTTATGATGAGCCGCTGCAAGAGTTTTCGAGAGAGAAATAAGATAGGATTTGCATGTGGATTGAGTTGTTGAGATGCAATGCAAGATTTTCATGACCCTGTTTCTCACGTTTTACATTTGTTTGCATAAATATTGCCTCTGATCCTGACTTCTGCTTTCTGTTTTCTGATATCTGATTGAGTGTTCATAGAGAATCTACTTTTGTGTCCTAGTTTGCGTCCCGCTGGATGGGCTGCCAACAAGGTACAATTGTGTATGGTTTCTGTTGCCGTGCTTCTTTCCTACTTTATTTGTGTAGATGAACATCTGTGCGCTTTGTGCAGGGCGTGGAGGGCACAGCTGTATGCATAGCTTCATTTTATTTTATTTTTTTGTGAATGGATTTGTGCTATTGATGAAAGCTGCTGTAGTCTCTGGAAAGACTGCGCGGTCAGCGGGTAGTGAATGGGCTTTGCATAAAAGGAAATTAAACGGTTTATACTCTGTAAAATGAGGCTCATTTCGCTGTGATTGTGACTTGTACATGTCCCGTGCGGGTGAATAAGTGTGGATACTAGATGGAGGCCTATGTGACACTTGTGGGAGCTTGATGTAGGTGACTGGTTTGGTGGGAAAGGAGGATGGTCTTGCTTGATAGCTCTGAGGTGTAATATCTAATTCAATGACGAACTTTGTTTGTTTGCTTTTGTGATACCTGTGTTGTCTCTGGTGACCCTTTCACTCTTTGCAGTGTATCTACTACGTAGTTGTACTCTGATTACTTATGGTGTTGTCGTATTGATAGCTTCAACGCCCAACCAGTATCAATTTCAACACACTTCCTTCGTGACACCTGGATTGTTTCCCCGTACCATTTACTCTTTGCAGTCTACGAACAAGTTACGATTGGGTAACCGACTCCCACCAGAAATCATAACCTGTAGTTCAAGGTCTGGAGGCGCTAACTGCTATATGTGGTGGTGTATGAAAAGAGCGGGAACTTGGTATCGACTTCAATATTTAGAGCATTCGTACATTAACAGCTTATGTTCGTATTACTCACATTGTTACATATGACCTCTTCATTCGGCTTGTGTGCCTACTCATATTTTGATTGGTTATTTTATGGTCGCTTCACATATAGCAGCATCCGGCGGCCCTCAGTTGCTATATGCTGAATCTCATGACCACTCACGCCATAGCCCATTTCGGCATCCAATCCCATCACTTTTGTTTCTACTACAAATACAAGTAAAATCCCACCTTTTCAATAGTCTCTCGCATCTCTACGCATAATTTGACGCATAAACCTAAGTACAAAATCTAAAGCACATATTAATAGCAACAGCAACTCCGACCAGCAATATGTGCGAAGTCGAACAGACCCGCTACAACTGCATCCACATAGCAATGACAACTCGGCATCGTTGCAAGACAAAAAAGCAGAACAAGGATGCCCGTTGTCGCCAGATGCAAGTCACTAAAGTCGTGCAGGTAAACGATATCTGCCCGAATTGCATTGAGGCTGAGGAGGATTGTCCTAATGAGAGCGTAGCGAGATGGGCTTATAACAATGGAGTGTATGATGCTGCTAAAGCTCGAGAATCTGGTCATTAAGCAACCGGCCTGAGGGAATGCAGAGGGAAAGGTTGTGGCAACTGACTTGAATGTATGGAAGGAAGGTTTGAAGATCGAGCTTTTCCTTGGTTAGATACCACTAGATAGATGGATTTTATGGCATGGTTTTAGTTACTTAAATATTTGAATTGTATTATATATTACGTATTTTCGAGTTGAGCAGCTTAGTGAAGTGTAGTAGGCAAGTGTTGGGCAGCATGTCGTGTCCAAATATGAACATCAATCAATCCATCGCCTGTCAAGAAAAAAAGTTCACATCCTCCCTTTTCTCTTCTTGATCCTTCACCAGCATTCAGAACTAACCATGAGAAGCACCGGTGATTATTGCTGTCTGCAAAGTCCAGCCCAGAATACAACGATTTAATGGCATATAGCTGAACGTTGCCCCGAATAAGTGACGAACGAGGACCACTGACTATAAGAGCAACGATTGTGGTGTATCTTATATGTGGCAATATGGTGTGTTCAAATCAGATCATGAGTCAAAGCAAAATACGAGGATGCGCAAAAGCGTATGTGAAGAAGTACATGATAATATACAAACTCCCATCTATCTTACAATGCACAATACAGGAGTCTCAGGCGAGAGATTTATTTACCATACTTCTTCTTGAGTCTTCTCTCAGCCATGCGTCTCTGCTCCTCCTCAAATCTCTTTCTCTGCAACTCAGCAGCTCTCTTCTTCTCGTAGGCCTCTGCAGCCTTGATCTCCACCTTGGATTTCTTACCGTCCACCTTTGCACTTCCAGTCTTCTCCTCTACGAACTTCTTTCCATTCTGCGCTACCTCCTTGGCGTCCTTCAAGCCGTCGGCGACTCTTAACTTGATGCCGGAAAACATGGTCTTCTCCGCACTCACGGGCGAGTTAATGGAAACGCCACTAAGTGTAGATGTTGGGTTTGGTGCCTGATAGCTCAGTGCGGTGGTGTCGCGATATTGTGCCGGGGCAAGCTTGATGGTGTTGCCGGTGGCGGTGACTGGAGCACCGGTAGAGGTGAGTGGAGGAAGTGGCATCATTCCAAAGGTTTCACGGAAGGACTTGTTCTTGAAAGCACTTGATTGGATGAACGAGAGAATACCGGAGATCAAGAAGGAGAGTTGAAGTCCAGCTGGGAGGAAGTAGGTGAAGATGACAGTGATAGCAGGAAGTCCATAAGACATGACCTTGAGAGTCTTTGGTGACATGAGAGTCACACCAGTTTCTCCTCCTTTCTGTTTCATATTAGCTTGAGAACAAAATTATATAGATAACCAGCTTACCCTCAGGACATAATGAAGAATACCAGCAGTAGCAAGAGGAAGAATCAAGTATGGATCAGGAACGGTCAAGTCGTGGAACCAAGCAATACCTCCAGTTTCCAGACCAGGAACCGGTAATTTAGCCATTCCTCTCAACAACACGAATGTACCATAACCAGCAAACATCTGCAACATAGGCACGAAAGACTTCCAAATCTTGATGCCTGCTCTCTTGTGTACCAATTGCAATTCAGCTCTCTTGGCAAATGTTTCGGCAGTATTTCCCACCCTCGAAGCCTCCTGCATCTGTGCTGTAATAGGCGCGGTGATATGTTTAATGGAAGCCATACGAGCACCAACATCTGCGGCATCCATGTACGGCTTGAGAAGAATCAGACGAACAGCGAGGGCTGTAAGACCAATAGATGCCCACCATGGGGTACCCGCAAGGACATGGATGTGTTCAAGAAGCCACTCCATTACTGCTGTTGGACCCCATCCGTAGTCGAGCCCCAATTCCTTCAGGTATCCAAGGCGTTCTGGGATATCAAGTATAGTGGTAATATTGGTATCCAGTGTGGTGTCAATTGGAGTGCTTGTGAGCTCTGCTGGAGTGACTGGTGGAGCCGGTGTTGTCGATTGGAATCGCACAGTGCCATTCTTCAATAGAGAGTTCGATTGGATCAGGGTAGGTCGAACTGTTCTTGTTGAGAAAGCATTGCTCTGGGAAAGGATTGGGCTCGATCTCGCAGGTCTATTGCTCGAAAACTGTCTCTGTCAGCACATTGATCGAAAGTTTCCTGCATGGGAGATGTACGAGTCTAGCTGGCGAAGTTTGTAGTCGCCGGCGACCAAGGCCAATGATCTGACTTGACCTTTGCAGGCCTCTACTGGGAATCATGATGTGTACGGTGTGAACTTGCCGTTGCGCTTCTCGAGAAATAATTATTTGGATCATGACTTCGCGAGTCTGGATCCATGACTAGCGTCCGGCGCGCTGATTCGATGCCGAGAGTATCTCAACAGCCAACTTTAAACTCCGGCATTGAACAATTACTATGGAAATGTGAAGATCGAATACTTGATCTAAGAAATGCATTTTGTTTTCGCAATGATTTATCGAATCAACCATATGTACATATATCCGAGGTAGCGGGGTTTAGCTATGGGCTTTGCTCCATTCTACCTCACCCAGTGCTCTCGTCCTTGAATCTCAAAGTCTTATGCTACATTTTCCAACGCCAAACTCCGACATAATGCTCTTCATCTCTTCTTTACTCGAGGCTGGTGATGTCCTGTAGTTCACCAGCTCTCCTTCTTCTCTCGACTGGGTCGTCCCGAACTTCAATTCCAGGTCCAACCTTTCTTGCACTGCGCGATGCTGGGAAAACCTATCATACAGACCGTTAGCTAAAATTCCCATGAAATCATCTTCGTAAATCATCTATAGACGGAGATATACCTTAGTTCCTCCCCAACCAAGGCGGAATGCAGCTTCATGTGCAAACAACTCTCCAAATCCCAACATAAGTCCGTTGACAAACGGCAACAACAAATTGATAGCTGCACCTCTCAACAAACCCCAGATAGTAGGTGGAGAATAAAGAACCATTGCTGGTGAGTTGTTTGAAGATGGAGACGGGGAAAGGTCATCGTTGTTGGAGGCAGAGTACTGCTCGCTATCAGAAGGGATAGTCATTCCTGACTCGGTGAGATCGACGTGTTCGGCCATAATGCTGAATCCCAATAGATTGATGGTTGTGAAGAGTGTGAAGGTGGCCGTCAACGAAGGAAATAGACGGTGAGGTTCATGCGTTTGGTATTATTGTGATGCTTTGGAGCTGTTGACCGGCTTCTAGTTCATTTTTGGGGTGCCTGAGGCGATTTCTGATTGCTTGCTGCGATAGCAAGCTTAGGCGAGAATGACGACGAGCTTCCGCCTGGTACCTTACCTCTCCGAACTGTGGTGGTGGTGCTACCTTTGTTTAAAGTATATAATTCATATTTTGATCAGCATCAACTCTACTTAAATCACGTAGAGAACTCCTTACAGAACTACTCCGTCTTCTGTTTATATCCGACAATAAAATCTACACAACCCAAAATACAATTCTACCTGTCTAAAAACAATAACCATGGCGGCCCCAGCTGATCATGACGAGTTGATTACACACTTCTGTGGTCTCACAGGCGCAGGACCAGACGAGGTAAGTTCTATGCAGTTATTCTCACATTAAATCTTATGCATTTCTTCTAACGCAAGCATCGTAGGCCCAGCAATACCTCGCCACAAATCAATGGGACCTGTCTGAAGCCGCAGCTGAGTTCTACGCCTCCCAAGAAGAATCCGAAGCGACGCAAGGTCAAGGATCCGAACCACAAGTACCAGACAACTATACCGGACCACGAACACTCGATGGTCGTCCGGCCCCACAGAGCATTCCGACAGTAGCCAGCAGTTCTCGTGGAGCTCGAGCACCAGCAAGAGGTGGAATCAACACATTAGGATCTATCAACCAAGCCCCAGGTCACGGCCATGCGCACGATGATGATGATGATGACGACGACGACGACACAGATTACCGCCCTGAGGATGAGCAACCAAGAGATTTGTTTGCTGGAGGAGAGAAGTCTGGACTCGCAGTTCAAGATCCAAAGCGTGATCCCAGAAGTGTAGTCAACGATTTGATTAAGAAGGCCAAGGCGTACGTTCTTCCCTCCAATTTCAGTACACCTATCTAACATAAAATAGCAACGGTGCAAGACCAGGAGGTGAACCAGCAGCGCCATCTCGATTCCGTGGTACAGGTATGACCCTTGGCGGCGACGGCACAGAATCCCAAGCAGTCGTAGACCCAAATGCCAACCGTACCGCCGATCTTCCCGCACAAGTACGCGTGCTTAACATCTGGACGGATGGCTGGAGCATCGAAGATGGTCCGCTCCGCCGTTTCGACGACCAACAACACGCCGCCGATTTGCGCATGATCCGACAAGGCCGTGCTCCAGTCCACCTCATGGACGTTCGCCCAGACCAGCCAGTCGATGTTCATCTTAAGCAGCATGAGACCGAGTACGTAGCCCCTAAGAAAGTATACAAGCCATTCGGCGGTGGTGGCCAGCGTCTCGGTAGCCCCACTCCAGGAGGAAGCGGTTCTAGCAGCAATGTAACGCCTACTCCAGCCGCCCCAGCTGCGTCGTCGGCAACTTCATCGGCGGCACCATCCACACACGTCGATGACTCCCAGCCTACCCTCTCCCTCCGCATTCAGCTTGCTAATGGCACACGACTTCCTGCGCGCTTCAATACCACACAGACGATTGGGGATGTGTATAACTTTATTACGCTTGCGTACCCGGGAAGCAACGAGCGTGCGTGGGTTTTGGCTACTACGTTCCCAAATAAGGACCATACCGATAAGGATGCTATTCTTGGCGAGCTGGCGGAGTTTAAGAAGGGTGGTACTGCTGTTCAGAAGTGGGTTTAAGTTAGCATGGAGAGGGGAGGGGTTAAGGTGAGCTGAGTGCATTTGGCCGATATGTCGGTCTTCATATCATGAAAAGGCGTTGGGATGGTTAGGACTGCTTGACTAGTTGTTCATCAGTGCTGGTTTTGCTAGAGAGCATTTCAGTGGCTTTTGCCTGATAGGTAATTAGATGAATAAATGCCTGGACTCAACTTTCTGGTCCAAGCTGCTTGATTGTATGTTGTAAGAATGGTACATCTTTATTCCTGATTATCAAATGCATGCAAGGATCTGGGTAGCATGGCAGTCTCATTGAGGTGGTCTTCGAGAATCAAATTACAGCCACCCCACTCTGCTATATCGTTCACATCATCTACGATACAAATCTTCATGCAATACATCCATCATCCCCTATCCAAAATTAAACCCAGTAAACTTCACTTCTACAAAAAGACCACCCGTAATAATGGATCAAATTGCAGACAGTATTACCTACAATGACAATGGTCATATTAAGCACACACCATCGAAAGAATCACATCAAACTACCACTGTGTGTAAAAGAAGCAAGGAGAAAGAGTTTTTATCTTTATTTTTTTTTACAGCGACAAAACCCCCGGCTTTTGGAAGATGAAGATGATATATATGTCAATCACTGGTTTGATTCTTTCCCTTTTCCTGGAAATAGACTATTCAGTTACATTGAATGCCTTTATTTTTCTTCTTCCTGGGAACAGTGTATTCGGCTATTCTAAATTACTGTGCATGGCTTGGACGGGCAGTATGCAAACAGAACTGAGATATTACTCAAGGTGATACACAGCATGAGTCAATCTTTAGATCGAACCCCCGAATTCAACTAGCTGATCGCATAGTGGGAATCTAGCTTGGTAGAGGACATGATGCATCTGAATCGGTTTGTATTTTCTCTCATCATTCATCCATTCACTTGAACCTCCGCCCTAACTACTCATACACTATAAACTCCTCCGTCCCTTCCAAATACAAATCTCTCATTGTCCATCACCCTCTCCTCCGCCAGTCCCACAGCAGCGAGTCTCGCTCCAATAAAAAGCCGAGCGCTGAGAAGGGGCTCATGAAAATTGAAGAGCCAAGTAGCCCTCGGCGAAGAAGGGAAATATATATATTTTTTTCTCATAAAAGTTAGATCAGAACGCCATATTCATGGGTATCATTTCCCTAAGCTACAAACAACGATGCTCGCAAGATGCATGCAAAGTAAGGGAGGTAAGCTCTGTCGCGAGCGCGTGAAAGAGGATGGGATGAGGTCGGGGGAAAGTGGAATAGTTTGAAATGCTCAGATTCCTCGGAAGGAAAGAGATCAAGCATTTCAAGTCCACTCATCAGCCGTGGCAGAAGATGTAGCCCCTCTATCAAGACCCCTCCGACTCGGCGCATCAAGACCCTCAAACTGTGTTCTAGCAAGTTGCGCATTCAAGACGGCGGAGTTAAAGCGCTCCTCACCAGGCGGCAGGCATACAGCCAGGTAAGTGTTGGTGGTGAACTTGACGACGAACATGCTGAAGCGAGTAAGCTTGACGTTCAGGAGAATGAACTGCTCGGCAGATTTTGGCATGCCGGTGTAGCGGGAAATGGACTGCTTGAAGTTTTTGATAATGTTGGAGAGGCGCTCGAAACGATCTGTGGTTGGGTTTGCAGCACCGACGGGCGAGACCCAGGAGGAGACCACGAGGAAGGAGGCTCGTTCGAAGAGGAGCACTTCCTCTGCTTCGATTAATTCGCCGAGTGACTTCAGGTGCTTTTCAATCTCCGATAGGTTTGGAATCAGATCATGGATGATCTCTGCCCATGCCTTGTACAGCGATTGGTCCCAAATCGACGTCGCAAATGGAATCACGTTGTAGTCGCCCGACTTGGCTTGGATGTGTGCTACGCGCTCGTTGTACAGCTCTTCACGCTGCGAGTGCACGACTAGGTCCATCTTATGAATTAAAACAAAGATTTTGGGTCCTTCAGATATGACTGGGGAATTTGGGTCGTTAGGGTCGGACAGGGTGCTTGTCTGTGGTGAAAATTGATTCAGGGCAGTTATTATAGCTCGATATGTGAGGAGATCTCGTTCAAATTCCTTGGATTCGATGTCGAAAACATAGATAAGGACTCCCACATTGAAGAAAACGTGGGCTCGCTGCTGTGAAAGATAATTTTCCATAAAGGCATCTTGTCTATTACACACCAGTATCAGTGCTGCTCGTAAATTAAAATATGAGGTGCTTGTATTTTTGAAGGTTGGGAAAGTAGTTGTTGCTGAGTTGCTTGTACAACTTCTTGGGCCCCTCTTGGAATCTATTCATAGCTAGTAGGAAGAGAGGAGAGAAAATAATACATACCCACCACAATCCCAAAGATTTAGGGTCAGATTTCCCAGGAATTTGACGTGGGAGAGGTCGACATCGATTGTGGCGCCCAATCGTCGTGTATCCTTGGCCACATAGTTGCTGAAGATGATGCTGCGCATAGAGCTCTTTCCGCTCCCACTCTTACCCATGAGCAAGACTTTCTTCTTCTTTTGCTTGCGTGGTTCAGCGGGTTGGGGATCCTGTGAGTATTCCATGCTGTGCAGATGGTGGAATTGTGTGACAGAATGGATGTGCGGTTGGGAGAATGTTAAATGGTCGAGTCTTTGGGAATTGGCTGTGGGATGTTGATAGCCTCGTGAATGACGCCCGCCCGTTTGTATGCCAGGGACACCTCGGACTGCATATGATTCGTCACTATTGGCCGGGAAGCGAGAGCGGTGTGGGGCGTAGGCGGTGAATGCATCTGCGGCGCAAGGACGGTGAATTATTTATCCGAAGTGTGGAGGGGGATTCTACTATGTAATTAAATATCTTTCTGCCGATTTCCCACCTTCCGCCTTCCGCCGTTCCGCCGTCCGCGAATTCTCCCCGTCAACATCCCGCTTGGTAGAAGCGATAGCCGTTGAAACATCTTCTGTAAGGACTGCAACTGCACATAACTGTCATTTCTTGCCGAGCGTTGGTCGATGATCATGCTCTTTACTGCCTGCTGTTCTATTCATAACGACGCAATTGTCTCTTTCCCCCATGCTATGTACGAGCTTGATTCTTCGGCTTTTCACACAATACGATACTTTGTCAACATGATTATGTCTCTTGTGCTTCTAATGGATCAAGACAGTCCAGTGAGTGACATGCATCAACTGTATCTGACCCGCCTATCTATTTCAAGTCTCATAAGTCTCACAAGTATCAGAATTATCACAAGTATCATAAGTATCATAAGGTTCTCTCATGCACTGCCAAATCGACTTGTTTGAGTGCTTTCAATGTCGTTGACTGCTCCAAGGTTTTTTATATATATCTTCTTTAACGTTTGTTTCATATGACAATGGACAATGGCGAAGAAGCCAGGCGTACTTCTCACAACGGTGCAACGCCTATCAAAACATTCCACTGCTCAACAAAATAACACTGGTCAAGCCTAAGCGATCAAAGAAAGTGAATTGCCATACGACAAGCTTCTATGAACTATGAACCAATGAAAAGTGGCCAAGTTGTTTGTCTGCACGGCCAACTGCTACAGTAATGCAAGTTTGACTACTTATCCACGTAGTGTTTTTTCAAGAAAAGACGAACGGGAAGTGTGGCAAGGTAAGCTATGTAGTACTTGTTCGCCGGCAAATGAAGCTGGATGATGTACTCAGGAGAGGATACACTGAGATAGAAAGCAGGTGTAGAGTGGAGCGTGAATCATTTACTACGTATGCTCTGCTCCAGAAATAGCTACAGGGATATGTCGTAGTGATTGTGTTGATACGAGATCGTATTATTCACCTAGAGGCAGAGGGGTGAGATAGATGATGGCGTATGGTCGGATTGTGAATACCCATTACGTGGCTATGAAGCAGAAAGAAGAATTAGAGAGGGAAGAAGGAGAAGGGAATTTTTGTGAACGTAAGATATGTATAGATATGGTGATGATTGTGGTCATGGTCATGGTCATACTGTAGGTAAGGTGATTTCTCTCGTTCCCTCAGTCGCTACAAACGGAGTCTTAGCCTTGGCTGTTTGCGGGGTTATCTTAGACAGCGGCCAGTTGTGCGGGAGAGCAGCAAGCGGGCAATCCACAACCAGCATCACGGCCTTGGCAATTCTGCCCGTGCTCAACAAGAAAGCAGATATACTACGTATATAGACGTTGCAAAGAAGCTTTATGCTTATTCCACGTCGCGAGAACGAACAAGACGCGAGTGAAAAGAAACAAGTTAAGAACAGAAGATCAGAATCAACGATGGAGAGCATGGCCAGAGAGAGCAGAGAAATATGCTATCGTCTTCAATGGCTTGGCTGGCATTGATTCATTCTCATCTTTCACTTGCCGTGATTGCTTATTACGAGCCAGCCGGACTTGCGATGATAATCTCTTCTTGATACTGTGTATGCGCGCAGACAATTGGATTCCTGCTCCTGCGCCAAGGGGAAGTATAAACGCGTACACGTACCTTTGTAGCACATACACATACATGTAGTATTACATTATGTCCCGTACTGCGTGAATCTCGTTGTCCGGCTAGTGAGGTGGGCACACTCATTGCTGTTCGGTGGTGTTCGGTGGTGTTACTGCGTCTTGCCCACATGTACCTACCTACCTTATGTATGGTGTGGTGGTGTTTAATACCGGCTGAAAGTGTGCGCTCCCTCTCTCCTCTATCCTCTATCCTCTATCCTCCTTCCTCGTATCCCTCATCTTCTCTTTCCCTTCTTCCAACAATCCCATTTCATCCTCTGTCATTGTATCCCCGTGTACAGCTTCTTTCGCTTCTTGTGCCAAAATTACACTCGTTCTTCAGCTATTGTTCATCTTCTTTCAATCGCTGATTCTCGATTTAAATCAAATCAACCATTATCGAACGTGGATACCTTCGCTACTTCAAAAAAGATGTTCGGAAATCCTTCTCTTCAGGCTACGGGCTTGCTCACCCTCTGTATGATTGCGGGAACTGCACGCGCAGCTCTCACCTCAGTCACAATCACTGGAAATGGTTTGTTGATTTTCCACATTGCTGCCAAGTATCTCGAGGAATGCTAATGATTTCACAGCATTCTACAATGGAACCGACCGATTCTACATCCGAGGACTGGATTATCAACCGGGTAGGCTTCAATCACCAATTGTATTGGAAGTTGTCTGACTTTGAAATTTCAGGTGGTGCTTCGGGAGCTACAGACCCTCTTGCCGACGAGTCAGTTTGCAAGCGTGATATTCCCTACTTTCAACAACTAGGAATTAATACCATTCGAGTCTACACGGTTGACAATTCAGCAAATCATGATGCTTGCATGAATGCTCTGGCAGACGCTGGTATCTACCTCGTTCTTGATACCGATAATTCTCTCTACTCTCTCAACCGCAATGACCCATCAATCTCATACAATAGTGTATATCTACAGAGTGTCTTCGCCACCATTGATGCTTTTCAAGGATATGCCAACACCTTGGCCTTTCTTTCTGGAAATGAGGTTATCAATGACCCCTCCACCACTGACTGTGCGCCATTTATCAAGGCTGTTGGTCGTGATATGAAGCAATATATTGGAAGCAGAGGATATCGTGCCATTCCTGTGGGATATTCTGCTGCAGATGTATCATCCAACCAGGAGATTCTGGCCAATTATCTAAATTGCGGCACAAGCGATGAGCGAGTAGACTTTTACTCTATCAATGACTACTCCTGGTGTGACCCTTCATCCTTCACTGTTTCCGGTTGGGATGTACTCGTGAAAAACTACACTGGCTATGGAATTCCCCTATTGTAAGTTCAAGAGCTAAATAACACAGAGAATTCCTTCAGAACCATCAAGACTAACAAGTATCAACAGCATGTCAGAATTTGGTTGCACAACCAATACCCGAACCTTCCAAGAAGTAGGTTCCCTCTACAGCACTGACATGTCCTCTGTCTTCTCGGGTGGCTTGGTATACGAATACTCGGACGAAGGCAATGGCTTCGGCATCGTCTCAATTGACGGCTCGTCAGTCATCACAAATTCGGGCTTCAACTATCTCAAGACCGCCTATGGCTCTGCCACTAACCCAACCGGTGACGGTGGCGCAACTTCCACTACTGCCTCCGTAGCCTGTCCATCAGCCAACTCGGACTGGAATATCACCAATGATGATCTTCCCGCTATTCCTTCTGTTGCAGAGCACTATATGACCGCAGGTGCCGGTACAGGACCAGGATTGTCTGGTGCTGGGTCCCAGGAGGCTGGTAATGATACTACCGGCTCCAGTGGAACTGCTACCCCTGGCTCTGGATCGGTTACTTTCACGGCGACACATTCTGGGACAGCGGCTAGTGCATCAGCTACAAAGAAGGGGGATGCAGGTCGGGTTACTGCTGAAGGCGTGGGGATGCTGGCTTGGGGAATTGTGGGATTGGGTGCACTTTGGGTGTTGTAAATGGACGAGTTTAGAAGAAGTAAGAATCGATGGAAGGCTAGGTGAGAACAAAAGGGGTAGCATTGAAGGGTAAGAAAAAAGAGAGGGATGGGAAAGGGGAGTGTGTTTGGTGCGGGTTTTTGGGAGTTGGTACGGGTAGTGTGGAAATAGGCACTTGCGCCTTGAATACTAATAGTAGAGCAGGTCTTGCTGACTACTCTGTTTCATTCTAAATCTGATCAGAGCTTTATACATTCGTGTGGTGATTTTGGACTCTCATGAGAGATGACACCAGAACTCGAGGAAAGAATGTGTCACGGATTTGAGAATGAAGTATTTGGTATACATAGGCAGTTTTCATTCCATCTCTTCATGGTAAATATTTTAATGATATATTATTTCATTGGGTAATATTAGCATGCACGGGTATTTTTGCTGTGCATTTCTCAAATCACATATAAACTCACTTATGTTATCTCATCCCATCAACCCAATCCATAGCCTTTCATGCGCCAAAATCCCTTGTAACACCCCGAATCCAACATGTGCATCCTCTCCCTCATACCTCCATGGTGTTCTGCGCCTCGTTTATAATCTCTTTTCTCCCAACATCAATGGCCGCCGCCACAGCCCTCACCCATCCCACAACCCATCTACCCCTCACTCAACCGCCGCACACTAACCTCCCCATCCGCAGTAACAATATGCCCCGGCGTGCGCGTCTTCCCAAACTCCGCAAAGCCCTGCCTGGTCAAGTGTTTCATCAGCGCCGCCTTGCCGACCCCCCAGTCCGCCAGTCGCTGGAACTGCAGCTGGCACCACGCATGCGCAGGCCCATCCTGCGTCTCGTAGAATTGCTTCGCAATCCACAGGGGGAAGACGGTGCTCTGCGGCCCAAGTGCTCCGAATGACGGATTCATCAGGTAGGATTGCGCTTTGCAGATCGAGGCGGCTGAGGCCGAGGCGAGCGTGACTAGTGTTTGGAGCGTGTGTGGCATTGGGGGTGAGAATGATGTGGGGGAGTTGATGTTCAACGGCGCTGGGAAGATAGGTTCTTCGGCAGGCGGCGTGAGAGACGACGGGGGAGTCATGAGATACGCCTCCTGTTCCTGCTGTTGCTGCTTTGCGCGAGCATCATCATTCTCCGCACCAATTTCCGTATCACATAACTGAAGTAGCATATGCATTGCTCCGTAAAGCGTGACCAATGCGGCCCAGTAGAGCTGGTGCAGCTGCGCGGTCTTGAGGTCTGTGAAATTCAAGACGCCAGGAAAGGCGTTTTCGATGCCGTTTTTGAGGCGGCGTGGGCCCAATGTCTCCCAGAAGCACGTGCACACACCCAGACGCTTTGGCAGGCGCGCGAACCACTTCTGTAGTGAGTCTTCGATCGCGCTGCATTGCGATAGTGTGTTGGCGATGGTGATGCGCAGGGGGGGAGGTAAGGGGAAGGTAGCGAGGGAGAGCTGGTCTGCGCGCTCGAGGATCGTGGGGATGTCTATCATCATATCCAGTAGCTCATCGCGCACGTTATTCGAGTTGTCCACATCGTGCGGGCTCGGCGTGTATCGCCATTTCGGTTCAGAAAAATAGCTTGCTCGTCGACGTCCGATTGCATCGCACACCTGATGAAGTTAGTCGGTGAAATCTGGAAGCATGTGGAACTTACAGCTACGAGACGAAAGCGACGGAGTAGATCTATACTCAGACCTTCGGGTCCTCGCTGTTGGAGGAGCCAAGCTCCACCTGCAGTATGAGATGTCCATCCGAAGCGGCCGGCGTTGACGAAGAGCTAATTAATCTCAGTATTATTTTGTCAGGGGCAGGGAGGTTATGTACGAACCTCGAATAATCCAAGAGCTTGGACGGCTATCAAGATGCCAACATCGATCTTCAGCGGTTTACTTGATGTGGCTTCAAAGAGTTTCTTCATAGCTGAAGTATACAGAGCATGGCTCTCCTCAATGAGTACCTCATCCTTTTTCGTAACCCCCATGTACCCAGAAGCCAGAGCTGTAACAGCAGTGTCCATAACTAGATGATCTCCAACAATCTCAGGTAATTGTTGCATCCAGCTGACAGCGGGAGTCAAACCACCTGTGCCATTTTCACCCAGTGGCATATATGATTTCAGGAAATGCGACAAAAACTGATATCGAGATACGAACACATTACTAATGGAGTAATTGTGGATTGCAGGCTTCTCAAAGAGTTGGTGTCTATGGCTGGAAGGGGAAGTGGTTGTAGGATTCGCTTGCACCACTTGCCATACTGGAACGATGGGAGATTCGCCCCCTGTTGGGGCAGAGAATCGGTTCACAAATGTCAACTCCCTTGCATAGCCTCCGCATTGCCGTCCTTTTGTTGTGCAGTTGCGACATGCTGGCCGTTGTTCATCACACTGTTGAAGGTCAATTAAGTTCCAGTTTCTCACATATGCATTAAAAGACAACAAGAAAGGAGCAAGTGTGTCAAGGTTAATAAGATAAGGGCATTGGCAATGTAGTAAGCGGGGAGGAATAAACAGTGGGATTATCATATATAAAACACTCAATGCTGCATACCTTGATTTTCCGTTTCTTGCAAGTCTTACAACCTTGGCTCTTGCCCGGTACGCCTACCATATCGGCACCGCTCACGTGACTCTACTATAGACAGCAAATCAGATGTCGGGTTAGCAATTGGGTTTGCTGCTGCTCCATACTCCAGAAAAGTGAGGTTTGCGAGCGTGGGGCTGCGATATCATAAGGAGACCGGAGTTGCTGTCTCGCACGAGCGAGGCCCACCTATTCCGTATAAAGCCGTTGCCCGACAGTACGGTAAATGTCACTCTCTGATAGGAACAGGTCTGAAAGTAGAGTGTGAGAACATCATTGATAGATCGATCGTCTAGATATTCATATGGGTGGTAGTCTTGGACCGGAGTGCAGTATGCCCGCCAGCTAAGGTAGGAAATCCGAAGTACAGAATCACATGATATTGGCTTTTGTGGAGAGATGCAGCGGGGTGGGAGTGCGCCTGTACGGAGTTAGGTAGTACATACACATCTTTGCACGGCTTTGGCCAAGAAGGACCAGAGTAACGGGGGGATAAACAATGCCTGAGCTAACGGCTTTGGGAAGCAAGATGCGAGTTTTAGCGCGAACCAAATCGATGTTATTGAAGTTTGGATGAAAGCTCATGGAGGCTGAATTATCTTATCTGTACATTACCCTGATTTTACCCTTGTATATTACACATTGGAGCCGTTGCGTCTGTATATGGGGCTTGATCGTCGGTGACGGCGGGTGCAATAATGCACAATAACCTCAAAATGGTACTTTGCGACATATGGACGAGGTGCGCTATTATTTAGAGTTTTGCTCATTCGGAAAATCTTTTCTCTTGAGCGGAGGTAATGCCGGGATTTATAAGGTAATTTGATACGAATGGACTTCTATCATTGGCGTATATGAGCGGCTGTGACTTCCGTAAGTGGTTAGCAAGCTTTATAGATCTACCGATCTACTACATACGTAAGTAGTAGAGCATGGCTTTAAGCATAATCATTGGTTTCATGTCGACCGATGGGCCTTCATTATTAGTTTGAATAACGTACTCGATCCGCATCACTCATAAGCATTAAACCCCCTTCTCTTGTGTGAGTGTTACTTCAGACTACGATGCCATTCATGTGACAGGCTCGCTGTTTTGAAAGAAAAGGAGAACGCCGGTTACAAGACAACAGATAAAGAGGCTAGATACATGGAGCCTCCAATTAAGGGATATCCTCCATCATTTTCAAGATTCAAGTCTAAAACCGTCTGCCTGGTAATAGGTAGTAGAAGTTTTTAGGTACAGCGGCGCGTTAAAATAGAGCAGCCTCATATTAGATCTGTCAACGCTGGTCTTAGATGTGTAGTGTATGATGCTGGAGATGCAAGTGTTCACCACTTGGTTCATCCTTATTCAGATGTCTCCTCTACAAAAGCGAGATCCTTCTACAAGCTATCACCGCACCATGACCTTGCGTGTAATATGGCTATTTCAAGAAGAAAATGAGGTTGGTATATTGAACCTAGTCCCAACAGGATTCGTCTACATCTCGAGCATGTCAAAGTTAGTAGAATTCTTGAAGGATTCACACTACTACTTTGATGTGCCTATATTGTAGAGGATAGTCTTGAAATAGAGGATGTTGAAACCTGCGTTTTGAACTCCTCAGCCATCCTACAATGCAGTTCTCATTGAACATATAAACCAACTCTCTGGTGATGATATGCAATGTTGAAATAAAATGTTTTAAGTTTATCTGCAAGTGAAGCGGGTATGCCATACCATTCTCGTATAAGCATAATATTGCTCATGGTACACAAGAAATTGTTAAATACGAGATGATTACTTGGCGGAAGGGCTGGTCTAGACTCCGCCCATTTTCAGTTAATGAAGACAAAGTCATCTCTTTCGTCAAAGCACAATTGGTAAGCATAGTATTTTGTGCTGAAAACTAGTCTGGTATATCATAATTCCTTTTGCAATCTTCCTTCCCTCTCTTCCCAAGAGGGCAAGACAGGTGCCAAAGACATACCAGATTTATTCTAAGCCCTCTAATAAGTCTCGGGGAAACCTTTAAGATGCTCTTGGAAGATACAGAAATCACAGGTATGTTTTCCCAGGGTTAAAAATGATACATCCGGAAATGAGGCAGACAGCGATGGCTAAAAATACCGGTCCTTAGAATTTTACTCCTACACCTTCACATCCCTATTCAAGGTTCATTTGCGGTAAGGCCCCAACCATGACTACTCCAGTTGTGGTTGTCCTCATGATGGGGGGACCAGGCCTTGATCGGGATGTCGTGCATAAGTGTCAGCGGGTACCGTTGAGGCGTTGGCAGATCTTGTTGATTCGCTGAGGCGCACTTTGGCGGGCAGAGATAAATGGTATTGGTTCTTTTTGTTGATGGGCCTTGCTAGGATGTTGAAATGCATATTGATATTGGAGCTCTGATATATTGACAGCTCTGTATTATGTGAAAAGTTATGTAGTGTCTGTGCAGTTTGCATTTTTATATGAAAGTGATGTGAAGGATGAAGAGAGTTTGTAGCAAAGATGTGGCATGACAAAGCTCACAAAGCTCATAGCGAAACGGAAGGAAACTGTGGATACGCTCTTACAAGTACTACTCACCATACTTACAAGTACTCACGGACTTCAGGTAGACCAGACGGCCAGACGACTAGACGACGAGACCTTGGAGAAAGACAAGGACAAGAAGACGAAGCAGAGCGGACAGCACAGACACAAAACGTCTAGTACATAATAAGTAGAGACAGACTAAAGGACTACGGACTGGTGAACTACGGACTACCGTATCTACCTACACCTTTACCAGTCGCGTCGAGCCAACTTATTGTAACAGCCAACACCTCGCTCGACTCTTTAAAACATCAACATCGACGTCAACACACCCACACCCGCTCGTCCATATAATAATTCTTATCGACAACAGTCGCCTATTAAGAATCACATATCCAAGCTTAGCCGACATCTTCACATCTTCCCATCTTCACATCGCCAGATCTTTACATCTTTACATCTTCATACCTCACACCTTCACATTCTACTTCCATCTTCAGCCTTATCGTGTTCTACACATCCATTCGCAGACCAAAACCAACTCATCTTCGCATTTACGTTCATATTCGCGTTCGCACTCGCACTCGCATCTACAGCCATATACATTTATCTACAGATATTATACATAACTCACCCCTTCAGTCATTTCTTATTATCCCAAAACGAAACATCTAAAAATTTAAAATCCCCCAAACCCGCCAACCAGCTCATCCCAGCATCCAAGTAACAGACCAAGCGTCAAAAATCCGCCCTCCCACACCATGGATGCATCCCCAATCCTCCCATCATCATAGCCTATCACCTACATACCCAAGCATATCCCAGTACCACACCTGCAGCAACAAATACAATCAGCAATCATGTACGCCCCCAACTACGGCAATCCAAATCCGAATGCGAACCCCGGCGCATTCAATGGCGCGCAGCTTCCACAAAACCCTCAGCAACACCAGCAACAACATATGATGTTCAATCCAAACCAGTATGGGAGCCCATATGGCCAGCCGAATGGAATGCCCATGGGCGCCAACGGTGCAGGTATGATGCAGAATGGCGGCATGGCGCAGATGGGCGCTCCTCCACAGAACAATGTGACAGCCGGTACGCAACCACTCACATCCTGATCCTCCTTCCTCTTTGTCCTTGCTGGCTATGCTTGGTGCGCGCTACTATGTCATCGGCCATCGAATGAACACCTCAGATGCACATCTCCTACAGAGCCTCATCCCTTCCTGAAAAGCTTCATGTCGCATTGCGCCCTCCTTGACAGCTACCCCACATCCCCCAGATCCCCAGTGTGCGAACTCTGTCTCCATGCGACTGCAGTTACTAACGCGCCTTCTCTCCCCCAGGAATGCCACAGTACCAGACTCCATATACTTCCTCTCCATACGGCGCGTCGATTCCAACTGCTACCTCCGGTCAGCCTCATCAACAATTCATGCCAGGCGGCGCACCAAACTACAATATGAACCCGCAAGGCATGCCGAATATGCATCCACAACAACGCGCCATGCAACCACCCCCACAAAACAATACCCCCCAGCGCCCAGGGCCATATAATATGCCTCCGCAGAACAATACTCCTACGCATGCGCATCCTCAGTTTGCGCCTCCTCCACATCCTCAACAACATCATACTCCCCAGCCGGCGCCGCATCTTCCAAACCAGCCGGCGCCTCAGCAAGCTAATCCTACCCAAGGACAACAAAAGACTCCCCAGACGCCTAATTTCCCACCTCCGTTGTCTCCAGCCTCTGAATCACGAGAGAAAGAGCGCGTTACTTTACTTTTAGATATTAACCGGGATCTGTTAATGGAGCTCATGAGAATCTCCCAAGATACCGCTGAGAAGAAGAAAGAAAATGGAGAGGACAAGACAGGAGAAAAGTCGACCCAGCAAAAATCATACCTTGAGTAAGTCCATGAAAGTCCTTGTACAAGGATACTTTCTAACAACTCAACCAGCTGTATGCGCCGCCTTCAAGCAAACTTAGCGTATCTCGCTGCAATCGCAGATCGGTCCCACAAACCCCTCAGTCAAATCCCCCCTCACCCAGCATGGATGTCCGCTCCTCCAATGCCCGACTCTCCAAAGAACAATTCACCTATAGATTCCGCTTCTACCATTCCCGCCCTCCAGGAATCCTACAAGCGACTTCACACACTTTTCCCCGGCGTTGATCCCAAGCGCGAACCACCAATTCAGAACACGCAAGGCCAAAAGTCCGGAGGACAAGGTCAAAATCAAAGCCAAGGACAGGGACAAGGACAGGGACCACAGCAGGGCGGACAATCCGGTATGACTAACCCCGCAATGGGAGGCATGGGCGGCGGAATGGGTGGTATGGGAGGTGGAATGGGAGGAGGTATGGGCGGAATGAATAATATGGCTATGGGACAGGCCCCGCGGCCGAAATCGAGCCAGATGCAGGGCAGTCCTGTAGGTCAGAGTCCGCAGATGGGCGGAGGAATGGGTGGGCCCATGGCTATGGCTATGAATATGCCGTCTAGTCAGCCTCCTCAGGGACCGAGATAGAATTTCATTTTTTGAGTTGATAAGTGTGCTTGTGCTATGTGTAATGGATTGTGATTTGGTGAACTGGTGAATGTGTTTTACGCAAAGTACATGATGTAGTTGAGATGGGGGTTTGATAAAGAAAGGTATGAACAACTGAGTTTCGTCGTGGTCAAGATGGTAATTTAGTGCTTTATGAGAGGAAGAGAGGGCCGGCTGTGTAAGATGAGCGGATGGGTATGTTGAATTTGGAGTAGAACCAGCCAGCCCAGCTAGTTGATTTATTTTTGAAAGTAGATAGCCTATCTTTGGATGCATGTTCCAATCTGGGCTGTACTGAAGATCCAAAAGAAGTCAGTGGCACAGAAGGAAGCTAGTTGAGGGGATATCTGGCTTGATACATCATAATCGGTATTCATACTGCCTTTTACACATAATTTCTGTGAGTGTTTGTCGAAATGCTGATTTAGATGTGCTTTCGATGAGCAACTGTTCACAGGTTCTACTCGCATTTGAGATAGGTGGAAGTTGGACTGGAATCAATTGAGGGATTAGATAGTTGATGTGGGTGATCTAATCTATCTTGGGAATGCTCAAATCACCCCCTTATGCCTTTGTGGTCCTCGGTGCAAGTCTACTCCTATCCTTTTGTTTTTGAAATTCAAATAGACCAAACGTCTGTGAATCTGTCTCTACTTCGATGCCCTATAACTATATACACCTCTTGAACCTCGCCATTTTCCACAAGCGGTCTAATGTGATTCATGATCCTCCTACTATCTAAATGCTTCTCATGCCGGAGTAACTCGTCCATCTTGCTCACCGTCACCGTTATCATCGTCGCCATCATCATTGTTGTTATCATTACCTTACCGCATACGGCAGAGTATACATCCTTCTCTTCATCATTGACACTATAATACAAAATCAGCTTCGTGAGTGCTTTCAATTACTCGTAATCTCAAGTCCTGCAACTTTGGGGGGCTTATATAACAGTCAGGCGTGTCTTCAAATCATTCATATTAATGCATAACTTCTTGGGCAACTCTACTGCGAGATGTACACAAATATTTCTGATTTTCCACTAACAAATTACACCCTCTTGTGAAGTCCAAAGCTAATTCATTTGAGGTGCTTCTCTTGATCTATGATGTTGTATGTGCCCCTGCATGCATACGATAAAGCGTATGCAGTGCTATCCACGCTTTACCAAACTCAACAGCAAGGTATAAAAGTCTACACTGGTAAAGAGGCAGCTGATATATATTGGCATGCCTCCTCACCATCATATCCATGCCCTTTAGCTTTAGTTATATCATCTTTACTGTTACTATAGTGGACTTCCAATCTTCACGCTAGGATTCTCAAGAGAAACGAGTACGGTACTGTAGAAAACCGCCTAGTGCCATAGAGAACGCAACTCCGATCCCAAATTCCATAAAACAATTATGCTTAACGTATAATCCACCCCCTCCTCCCCATCTAATTCTCACATCAAACCCCCCAGACGCCCATAACGGAGAACAGCCTCCAACAAACAGATAACAAACGCCAAGAGAAGTCCATACAGGATGATTCCAAGGGTGATACATCCAGAGTATATATATAAAACCAGCGAAGTTCCACGAGAGAAGTGCCTACAAAGCGCACAATTGGATCATTGAGCGCCTGTTAGGTCGTTCTCGGGTTGTCGGGTGTGAGCATAAATAAATGTGGTAGAAGTTGAAAGCAAGAGAGCCGCTACTTAACAATGCCAGGCAAATTTCTTCATCCTTATCATCATCACCATCATTAGCACCATAGTAGCTTTCCACTTCCTCAACAACTTACTTACCCTCAAGTAGCCCGCCCTAGCCAAAGCATGATGATGATAAATCTCGCAGGTCGAACACCTTGACCTCGCTCATCTCCATCGCCGTCACCCTGTTCATCGTTAACATCAACGTCATCAGTCATCACCACATCTATTAAATATACACCTCACCCTCGTCATGACAAAAACCAAACACATCATACTTGTAAATATTCATGCAATTCATTCGCTCAAAGCACAGCTCAAAACTAAAGGAAATTTAGAATACAAGCCCCACGTCACATCTTCCCCCTTCTCTCCTTCCTCCATCATCATGAACATCATGAAAGCCATGCACGCATTAATTCACACACATCCCCTCCATAATAAAAAAACTTTCGCGTCATTCCCTTCATCACTCTTGATAATAAAATAGAATCCTTCGCTGCTTTTCTGCTGAAATCCCTTCACTCTCACTCTTAATCTCATTCTCATCCATTCATACTCCCCCATTCACAGCCCCAATTCCTAAAGACTCTAACAATTAAGTAGAGATCAAAGGCTCATGCTCATCTCTAAGCTCATTGACACTGGATCCAACGGATGGCGCAACAGAGGTACCCTTGAACTCATCGGCAATAGGAGTGGTCTTGAACTCTTCCTTTGGTGCAGATGGGAAATCCTTCTCAGCGACAACTGGAGAGGCGGTGTTGGCAGCTGAGAAAGACTCCTTTGGCTGAGCGGTTGGAGGAGGAGCAGCAGCGGAGGTAGGTGGAGAGGACTTAGTAGCGACTGGGGAAACGGAGCGGTTGCGCACGTTGCCAATCATCTCTTGAGCCTTGGCGCTGTAGTCACCGACGTAGCCCTTGGTGGTAGAGGCGGCACGAGCGGCATGCTGGCTGGCAAGTGACTTAACCTGGTTGGCCTGCTCGTTGGCGATGGCAGTGGCCTTGTTGAGGTGGTGGTCAATGAGCTCCTTGTTGGTCTTGTAAACGAGAGGGCCAAGGAAGACGATGGTGTCGCTGATCAAAGCCAAGCCCCAGAATGGAACAATCTTGATGAGGTAGTAGGAGAAGAAAGCTCCCAAGAAGGCCTATGAGAGGAAAGATCAGTATACATTTCTACCATCCACCTGGGCTTGCCGGATTTCACCGGGAATTTGGGATTGGGATTGGAACTTACAGCAACGGTAACTGGGACATTCTCAGCAAAAACAATGCGCTGAGACTCAATGACAAAGAAGTTGATAAGCTCGTGGACATCACCCAAAGCAGCATCCAAGGTCTCCTTTGGAAGAGTGTAGTACTTCTTTGGGCGAACCTGGGAAGCGAAACCGTGGGAGAAGAGAGTCTTGCCAGCAACCTCAGCAATGACAGTGATACCCAAGGTCATCCATGTAAGCTTGAAGGCATAGCGGAGAATATCGAGATAACGAGCTGCAAAGATGAAGATAACGGTCGCAAGGTATGCAATGCCTGAGGCACGTGGGTTATCCCAGCTGAGGAGACTGTAGAAGAAAGAATGGTAGTGTGTGAGTTGTTGACCTGTTGCTGCTGGTTGAATAGGTCGCTGGCGAGCTGCGGCAAGGTTGGAGAATTCAGACGAGGCCTTAGCATGTTGATCCATGATGTTCTCAGCAACGGGACCTAATTCTTCAATTAGACATGCTCATTCTTTTTTTTTATAAGTTATAACTGTAGGATATAGTAAACATACCGTTGGTGACACTCTGGGTGATTGGGTGGTTTTGTACAGCACTGACAGCTGCAGAGGCATCTGGGTTATTTTGTTAGTTCTTGTTGTTGTCGTAATCGCATGATGTGGAGAACTATGACGATGTCAGTTTGTGCTTTGTCTTGGATGGAAGAGCATGCCATGTAAAGCTTACCTTACTGCTCACAACTGAATCCTTAGCATTTTGCAGAGAGGATCCAGAGTTGCTGTTGAGCTCAGTGCTCTGGATAGGTGTATCGGGGTTGAAGTTAGACATGATTTCTTCGGATGTGAAGCACACGACTTTTTGGATCGGACAAAGCTTGCACTGAAGAGATCAATGGTTGTGGGAGAGTGAGGGTAGAGTGGTGAAGGTATATGAAGTGATGTGAAGCTTTTTGATTGGGATTGTTGAGGGATGGAGGAAGTATGATTTGAATTTAATGGAATGGAAAAGTTGGCAAGATGGGAAGAGGAAGATGGGAAAGACGTCGAGGGCCAGAGAGTAAGGGTAGTTTGGTTTTTTTTTAGAGAGGGACGGGCAGGATAACTGGACTGTAGGATGAGGTAGAGCAGTTAGAGCAGTTAGAGCAGTAGAGCAGCAAAGCTTTTTGGCTTTGTGTGTGCGGGTAGTGGGTAAGGTAAGAAATTAAGATAGCAAGCACAGATACATACGTACAGAGTAGTAATACAGTAGCACCGGATAGGACAGGATAGATAGATAATGGATAATAGATACGTAGTAATAGATAATTAGTAGCAACAACAGGACCATGCTTTTTTACTGTTCGTAGTAGGCATAGTGGTATGGTACTTGCAGAGTAAGTATAGTAAGTATGGTAAATATAGGAAATATGCATAGTAGTAGGCATTAGTGATTATAGCATAATAGGCATAAGTAGTAATCATAGTAGGAATAGTGTGCATAATAGAGACTAATCCAGACTAATCTGACACTAGGTTATCATGGTCGTCACCTTTTCTTATGGGAGGAAGTGGAAGGAATGGGGGCACTAGGAGCACTGGGGGTGGAAGAGTTGGACATGAATGGGCAGACACGCAGAGCAAGGCCTGAGCACACGAGCACACGAGCAGGTAACGAGCAAGTGCATCATCAGTCACAGAGAGCGGCTGATCCAATCAATAAGACGTCAGACTCAGGTTAAGAGCTCACACATGCACACACACGCACACAAACATACGCACTCACTCATACATGCACTATGGACTCCACCTGCGCGAGGAATAAAGAATAAAAAAGAAGAATAAAGAATGAGAATAAAGAGTAAGAATAAATAAAAGAATAAAAACCCAAAATAAAAAACACACAACATAAAAGACAAAAGACCACCGACAAAAACAAGTCTATTACGCGTATGACGTAGAATGTAAATAAAGAAAGCCACTCCAGAATCTACTACGTAGTTCCTGCACGAATAAATGAAGAAATAAATAAATAACATTCTTTGGATGCACAAGTATTCGCTCATGTTCCTCCGTCTTTCGTCATCGAGATAAATGGAGAATGAAGAGAAGTGTAGTAAGTAGTGAGTGAGCATTTTCCTCTATGTCCTACACTTGTAGAGAGAG
This sequence comes from Allantophomopsis lycopodina, assembly GCA_024752465.1. Lineage (NCBI taxonomy): Eukaryota > Fungi > Ascomycota > Leotiomycetes > Phacidiales > Phacidiaceae > Allantophomopsis > Allantophomopsis lycopodina. The sequence continues at coordinate 1,419,471 of CP103016.1, forward strand.
AGATACTAAATGTCTCACTCTCTTACCATCCCATACCAACAACTTGACTCTACCCTTCACCACATGATTCTGGAACGAGCGAACAAAATGTCAAGCCGCAAGCAAAGCACCAAGCCAGATCTCACCTCACCTACCTACTTACCTACCACCTACATGAATCCATCCATTCCTATCTCTACATTTAAAAAGAAAAGGAATAAAAAGAATAAAAATAACCCAAAAGAGAAAAGAAACCCCCAAAGGAAAGGAAACACGTGCTCTCCCCCCCATCTTCCTTCATCGCATAAGAAAGGCCACTCCTGCCAGACCCTCACCCCTCTCTTCCCCCAAGTTTCATGCACGCACCCATGTATGTTCAGTCAGATACCTGCTGCTGCCGCTGCTACCACTCTACTACAGTAATGCTGCGTACCCCCATTCCAACACCCATTACCATCGTCCAATTCATCACCCCATCCTACACGAACGAAACGAATCTCGAAGCATGGAGATGAAAAGCATCTAAACCAAGAAAAGAAACGAAAAGAAAAAAAGAAAAAAAGAAAAAAAAGTAGATACCTTAAGACAGAATAGATACAAGTCAGGCAGACAGGCACGTCACTCACTCACTCACTCACTGAACTCACCCACATCATTCTCTCACGTCACGTCACGTCTCGTCAGACAAAGCTAAAGGTGAGTGGTGAGGTAAAGGTACCTCAACCTAAGGTAAGTAAGCACCATAAGTGCACCACCAAGTACCTACCACCAATACCAATACCATACCTAAGGTAAGGTAGGCAAAACGTAGGTAAACAAATGACGCAAAGTCTCGAAAGGATCATGCGCCAAGTCACGTTATCACATTCACATGCAAATCATTCGAGACAGACAGACAGACAGACAGAGCTATTAAGCGCCTAACCCCAAACAATCAATCCAAAGACGAATAGGAAAAGTATCGTGGAATAAATATAACATAAGTATGTATGTAAGTAGTAAGTGTGAATGCCTAAGACAGAGAAATCACCTGACATGAAATATGTCTCAATGAATTGTCATTCAGACAATATTATCGTCGAAATATATATACACCAATACAGTCAGGTAAGTAAATGTCTTCATAAGTAGAGTCGGTATCATCACCAGACACCACCAGAAATCAAACATCAGAATCAGATATTAGACATCAAATCCAGACATCAGAAACTAAACGCCAAAAACTAAACACCAAAATTCACAAATAATTCACAAATAATTCAATCTTCCATCCAGCATAGTAATAACCAGAGTATCCATTCATAAAAGCCCCAGCCTGAGAGGCTATTCTCCTAATATACATATGTACATCAATATTCACTCACACTCCAACCAACTCCCCCTAATCACCCAATCATCCATTCACCTAATCACCTAATCCATTCCATTCACTTCACTTCACCACACATCATATCACTTGACTTTCACTCCAACTCCCCACACCACCACCCCAATCAACAATGCAATCCACAACCCGACAAAACAAATTCCCAATTATCCCCATCCCCATCCTCATCCCTCACACCGGGTATCTACAAACTACAAACCAAGGATCCCATTACCAAACAAGACGCTCAAGCCCAAGCACACGCCCAATCCCCAACTGGCCCCTTATTTAGCCTCGGAGGTACTAACAGCCCTCTTCCCCCACCCACCCCAGAAGCCACCGCCACCACCACCACCGCCAGACGCCGATGCAGGCGTTACAAGCGTAGGAACAGCGCCCACCGTAGCAGCCCTCTCCATACTAAGCACAGGCACCTCAGGCGCACTCTTGTTGGCGCCCATGCCCTTACCGAGCATCTTCCTCAATGCCTCGAGCTTCCCCTTGGTCTCCTCCATCTCCTGTCGAGCAACAGCCTCCGCCGTCTTCGCCTGCGCCAGCTCCATGAGAAGTGCATCGGTGTCATGTGCTGGTGGTCCGCCCATGAAGCCGCCGGGGCTGGAGCTGTAGCCGTTGCTATAGCCGTTGCCGTTGCCACTACCATTGCCAGGCGGGCTCTGGTCCCTGCTGCGTACCTCATTCTCGCTCTTGGCAACCAAACTGCTGGTGCGGCGGGTGAAGCTGGGTGCTGTGCTGCGCGTACTGTTCGCACGACCAAGCTTCAGCTCCCGAAGGCCGGCGTTTGAGCTCCGCGTGCTCCAGTCCGAGTCGTCCGCGTTACTGGAGAGACTATTCGTGCTCAATTTGCGCGCCTTGTGCTCCTGTAAGCTTCTCTCCAGCCGTTGTTTCTCCTGATGTGCGTTCCGGATGTGGGCGTGTGCATCGCGGAGTTGGTCGCGGAGATTGGATGTCTCCTGTTCGCACTCCATCAGCCGGCGGGAGAGGTCCTGACACTTTGAGACTTGGATGACAAGCTGTTCCTGTGATTGTACGAGGTCATCGCGCAGCTGGACTTTTGTTTGGACAACGGAGGAGCGGCGGTTGTTGTTTGCTGAGGCTAAGAAGCGGCTGTCGACTGCTTCAAGCAAGTTGTGTAGCTCGTCAGCTGAGAGGCCGAGTGGCTCGACTGACTCGACTATACCATCTGAGGAGACGTGTATACTTGCGATCTCCTTATCTTTGGAGGTGTGGTCATCTTCACCATCTTCATCAATCTCTTTCTCAGCCACGGAGATTCTTGGCATGACGGTTGCTAAGCTATCTTCGCTGCACTCGCTGTTCACCGTCTCAGAACTGCTCTTCTTACGCAGACCATCAAGCAAAGACCTGACGGCATAACGGTCCTCTTCTCTCTCTTCCCTCTCACGCTGTAGCTGTGCCGCTAGGATGGCATGATCACGCTGCATCTCACTCAGGGCAGTGAGGAGATCCTCAATCTGCGAGTGAAGATCCTTGTCTTGACTTGTCATTGTCCGTCGATTCGATTGAGCACCAATGAACTGTGACTGTACTCTAATGGATGACACATCCAAATTCGATGATTCTCGTGAAATGCTAGTGGCATCTGTGGATGTTGTACTGAGTATGCTATCGGTGCCACCCTCGACTGAATTAAGTGTAGAGGCAATGCTCTGTTTTGAAGGAGAACGTCGTAAAAAGCTGACTGGTCTATTGGCGACACTAGGACTGAGATTTGTTGATTTGGTTGATGCGCCTGATCCTGCCCATAGACGACCTAAGAAACGTGCGGCTGCAGAGCCAATATCTAATGTTTGCACAGCACTAGCATCCACCGCCTGAGAGTCTTGGAAGGCCAAGGCGAGGTTCTGAAGACCATCGTTGGTCACTATACTAGCCAAGCTGACAAAGTCATTTACGAACTCGTCTGCGTTGTAGTGATAGCAATCCCATAGCCCTCTTGACAAGAGAAGCTGCATAACATCTTCGAATTCCGCCGTTGCCAAAATCTTGGCCTCGTTCTTCCTCATCAGGGAGAGTGCAACACGCATAATTGTCACCGAAGCTCCTTCGGCGAAAATAACATCGTAGATGCGGAAGAGCATTGGTAGAGGGCAAGTGACAGCAAAGAATGACAAAAACCATTGTGAAACATAGGCAGCCTCGATTTGCAGGACCTCGAGGTGAGCATATAATTTCGGAAGATGCTGTTTCAAGAGCTCCCTGAACTGAAAGATGCGAACGTGAAGACCAGAAAGATCTGGCAGGAAACAGCTTCGCAAGTCATAGTGTTCCATAAGCCTACAATCATTGATTAGCCTTTGCTTCCCCTGATGCCATTAATCTTCGTCTTTGACTTACCTAACCAGCACACAGAAAGCCTGCTTGTCGCCCATGTGCATCAGCAGCGGGCCAACCAGGAAGCCTAGCCCCTGACAGTAGCCAATCTTGTGATCATACAAACTAAAGCACTTCAAGACCTTCCCCAGCATTCGCTGGCCATCACCATCGGGTTCCCGAAACATTTCAACGCCCGGGAAACTGCGGCCGATGTCCTTCCCAATCATTCCCTCATATGGACTGGATTCCCCACACAGTCGGTCGTACTCCTCCTCCAACAGACTATCTCTAGCACCAGACATGCTCTGCCAGACAACACCTCGTAAAGGGGGCGGAATACCACTCCTGATCTTCTTTGAAAGTAACGTCGGGAGACATTGAGCTGTTCTGGTGTAATCCTGCACGAGAGCGGCGTAGAATTCGAGATCGGTCATGGGAGGGGGTGGGTTCAGGGAGTATCGCAAAGCTGAGGGAGTTGGGGCGTGGACCAGACGTTTGAGCTGTTGCATCGATGGCGGTCTGGATTGTCTTCGCACTCTAGCTATGGGGGAGACGGGCGACTGGACTTTCACCAGGCCGGACTTTGGGTTCGTAGCCAGGAGGTTGTTCTCCTGTTCCAAGCGAGCTAGAAGAAGGGCAGTAGACTGCATGGTCAGTATCATGACCACCGCTTGGGAGGGGAGGGGAGGGGAGGAGTTTGTGATCTCTTCTTACATCATCGGAGCCCTGATCCCGCGGCTCTTTCTCCTCTGTCCTCTCCAATTCTGCCCAATTAACCTGCTCGCCATCATCGCTCTCCTCGCTCTCACTGCCCCTCCTTTCCCTCGTAACATCAGGTATATCCTTCAAGGCCTGTGCCGTGGTGGGGGAAACACCGCCAATGCTCGGGCTACTGACGGTGACAGTATCGAAGCCATCGTCCACCACCACCTTCTCCTCAACGAGCCCCCTGGGCAAGCTGGGCAATTGCTTGTGGATAGACAGCACACTCATTCTGTTCGGTACGGGATCAGAAAGTCGGACGGTGACCATGGAATCATGGGGCAGTATGGTGGGAATGATGTCCTGCTGTTTCTTCGGTTGCTGCTTCTCCACCTCTACAGGTTTTGTATCCATCGTGGCCTCCATGGCGGTGGAGGGGGGAGGAGGGAATGCGGGCGACGTTTGGTAGGAATGCAGGAGCGATAGTCGCAACGGCAACCTCGATTCAGACACAATTGGCCTTCCACCCGCGCGCGGAATTTGGCTTCGAACTTTTTCTTTTGGTGGAGGGGCGAATGTGCAGCGTGTATTTTTAAGGTTTTATGTGTTTCTGGTATGGAAGGTTGTCGTGGGATGTTGTTGTGCTTGTACCTATTTGGGGGGGGTTTATAGGTTGTAGCTTTTTGCCCTTTTTCTGAAGTTGTGTGTTGTGTTAACAAGTGAGTCGTTCGCGCGCGGTTGCGAGGAAACAAAGCAGTGACCTGGCCTCTGCTTTTTCTTCTGTGCTTTTTAGATTTTTGTGCTTAAAGAGTGACGATTACGGGTAGATAGTTTTTTGAAAAAGAGTGATATATACAGATGAGAGATTAGTAGGGTAGTAGGTTGAGAAACGAGGGGAAGGTGATGGGGGGATGAGGGTGTAAATGAGGTGGTTGTAATAGCAAAGTCATGAACAGTGTAGCAGTAGTAGTGGTAGTAGTAGTAGTGCACCAGTGAGATACGGAGTGAATGCACCAGTAATAGTATGGAATGGTAAGAGAAGTAGTGGTGACAATCAACAGTTTATCGTATTAGTTTGTAATGGCAGGGTTGGAGATAGTATTTAGATGTTTAGATGTTTAGGTACTTTGGTAGCTGGAGGTAGCTATGGTGCTATGGTGCTATGGTGCTATGATGCTTTGTATGTACTTATTATTGTACTGGGGTGTAAGGGTGTATGTAAGTGAGTATGTAAGTACGTATCGTATGTACATGTCATGTATGTATAGAATGAGTATTCGTGTGTTTCTGGTGTCCGATGCTAGAGTCCGAGGATCTGTATGATGTGTGATGAGATGTGTGATGTGAAGGATGACAAGGTGAGTGAGGGTCAATGTCAAGTCAATTCAATGTCAAAGTGAATGTCAGAGAGAAAGAGAGAGAGAGAGGGTCAAGGCAATTCAGGGGTCGAAGTTGCTAGGCGAGATGGAGATCAACTAGCGGGAGTAGTGCATGAATGAACCATGGGACGGAGCGACAAGAGAAAGGTGCGTGTTGGAGATATACGATTCTCGCGCGCAGGAAGAGCATAAGACGTCCAGATAATGAAATGATAATGAAATGATAGTCCTATGCATGCTGTCCACGGGAATATTTAGCATTTAAACAAGAATCTGTACATGTCATTGAACCAGATCCAGTCAAGTCAAAGCAAAGCAAATGAGTGAACAAAGTATATACAACCCTCGTATTCCATGTATGAGGCTTTCTATCCAAACACCAGCTCCATACACGCTCGATACATTTCATACTTTGTGTGTAAGAAGCTTTTCCCTCTCGCCTCTCTCGTCTCTCTCGTGTTTCCCTATGACCCCCGCTCGTGCCCATGGACATGGTATGGATGTATGGATTGAATGGATTGTATGGATTATATGGATGAATGGACGTATGGATGGACGTATGTGCATAGTAGTGCAGGCGAGAGTGTACGGTACCTTACCTGACCTACCTATCGTACCTTATGTATTGCCCGTACCTTACACTGCCTGTACCTTGCCTGACCCTGCCTTACCAGCATCGACGCTCAACCATCAACCAACCACCAAAATGCAAAGGCTCCAACGACGGGAGAGCTCTTTTAGCACGCAAACCACTTCCGCCTTTGACTCTTGGCTCGTAGACGGTCGTGACACCGCGTGAGATCCTTGGTTGATTCAGCACCTCGACCACAACGTGATCTGCCACGAAATTTCCACATCATCAATCCTAATCACTTACATACACACACACTCACACACACTCACTCACTCACTCGGCATATACTGTGGTGCTGTATACGCTCTCATACTATCCCATCCCATCCCATCCCATATACTCCCACTCAGTCATACACATCACACACTTCACACACATTCCACACATCAGACATCCCCCCACCAAAACCCCATGCAAATGTCCATGTACCCATACGCATCCTCATTCACTCAAGACACGACGTCACTCACATCCCCATGAAATGTGTGAATCCGACCTTCGGAATAAGACATCCTCTCCCAAAAGTCTTACATATAAATACCCCAAATACCCAAATACCCAATTCCCCGAAAACCCCTCTCTGATCTTCAACTATTCCCATACATGTGTGTACCTCTTTCAATCCATCTGATTACCATCTTCTCCCAAAAGCTGGCGCTTCTGTTTTTCTAATATACGCCTGGAACACGTCGATCATAGAGGTGCATGGAGCATGCCTATATAAGAGCCCCGCCAGCTTTCTTCGGCCTTGAGATAAGCATTGGGGCCGAGGAATCTGGGCTTTGCTTATGTTGCTACTGACCTTTAAGGCATGAGCAGTGAACGTAAATGGAGGAGATGATAATAATGATGACGAAGAAAGAAGAAAGAAGATTATGAGTAGGAATCCATCCATCAGAGCAGGACCAGCACCAGCACCAGCACCCTCCAATCCTACATCCAACGAAAGTATGATACATCTGTCTTGTGACAATGACGACAGGCAAAGAATTCCGACGTCAATATAATCACGGAGTGAATGAATAACTCGAGCACTCTGGAATTCTGTAAAAAGGGGAACAACACACACACACAACACACATAAATAAATATGGGCGCGCGAATCGGCTTCACAATCACCTTCAAATTTCCCCATTCGTTCTATGAGTCGACAAAACATAAGCATCAACGGATGGAAGGAATATGAGAATGACATATTTCTAGGCGTCATAAGGGGTCTTCTCAAGGCTTAGAGTGATACTAAAACCAAAGAAACGGAATGAACTAAAGAGGAAAAACGCCTTGCTGGTACTTAGGAATGCGGGGGGGTGAATGCCTCAGTGTTGTGATACATACTAGGTACTAAGGTAGGTACATATATACCTACTACGGCGGAGGGTGAAAGAAAGATGTTGATAAATGATAATGGCGATACGCGCGCGAAAACACCCCGGTAAACCTTCAGAGACGCCACGAAAACAAGCTCGGATGCCGCTGCGAATACACTTCCCATTGCTATGACCCCCAAAGAAGTGATATGGAGCTTGATCTCCAAACACAATATATTTCTCATTAGCAGTAGAATGAGTGAATATATACAACCATCATCTACTCCAACACATATCAAGATGAGGGGTAAGCCATAATACCACCGACCAAAAAAGAAGCTATTTTTGGAAATGAATAGAAAAATAAGTTAGAAAGTGTCCACGAAGCTATTGATCCGCTCCGCTCAACTTACACGATTAGTGCTTAAGCGATCCCCCATTTCACGGGGTAAAATGAGCTCGAGAGCCTCACTGTAGAAGCCAGGCTCCAGGTTCTCTTTATTGGTGCGGACTATGTAATCTTCTAGCGGTAGATATAAATCTTCCGTGCGTGCTGGTCTTCGTTCGCAGGATGTACTACGTACTATGTATCAGTTACCTAGGCGGGTATACGACAGTCCTACAGATGGCTGTGTTTGCTTCTACGAGCAACAAGTTCATCAAATGGTGCGGGATTGTCTCATCTCTCTTGACTTCTGTCATGTGATGTAGTTCACCATTCTGGCCCCCTCGAGGTAAGCCGAGTTTCCAATCTATGCTTTTTGTATTGCTCTCAATGGATCTAAGTCTGCCAAGTTTAATCTGCTGGATCTCCTTCCGTTCATTAGTAATTAAGTCCCGAGGTAGGTTCGGTATATCAAAAGTATTTCAAAGGGATATCAAAGGTATATCACAATCACAAGCACTACCCGTTATAACCAATCCCATACAGTAAACCAATATTTCAAGTACGACTACTCTAACACAAAGACCTCTACCCGCTCACGCGCCAAACAGCACGAGAAAAGTTACAAGTATAGAAAAGACCTGTCTGTAATTTAATAAAAAACAAAAGATACGGTATATGACGACGGACCCATCGTCGACTTCACCATTACCCAAGCACCCCAGATAACTTCAATAAAAATAGAGAACAAGCATGAGAAACGATAAACCCATATCCATAGGCTATAGAAAGAAACATGAAGCAACGCAGCTAAATCATACCATAACCACCCGCACCCCCATGCCCATGCCCACCCGATCATAAATTCTAATCACTCTCATCAAAGTCCTCGCTATCCTCCTCTTCAACAGGCTCACTCTCCTCCTCATCATCGTCAGAGAGAACATAGACCTTCTTCTTCGCAACAGCCGCTCTTGCCGGACGGCCACGGGCCACAGGAGCAGGAGGTGGGGAGTCAACATCGAGCATATCCTCATCCTCGTCCTCCGACTCAACAGGTTTCTTGGCCTTGGCAGCAGGTTTGGCAGCAGGTTTAGCGGCGGGCTTGGATGCCGGCTTAGCAGCTGGCTTCTTTGCTTTCAGCGTAGGGAGGTCGCTGTCATCGTCGGAATCCGAGACGGAAGCTGGCTTGGTTGCACGCTTCTTGGGGACGACGAGCGACTCATCATCTTCATCATCGGAGAAATTGACTGGGGCTGGCTTGGTTGCGCGCTTCTTGGGGACGACGAGCGACTCATCATCTTCATCATCGGAGAAATCGACTGGAGCCGGCTTGGCAGCTGGCTTCTTGGCTTTGACTTGTGGGACATCCTCGTCTTCGTCAGAAGAGAAAGTGATTGGGCTGGCATTGGATTTCTTCTGCTTCGAGGCGTAGGCCTTTGCAGCGGGCGAAAGTGCAGCTGGTTTCTCTACTTCTGGTGAGACAGATGACACGGCCTTCTTTGGCACAGGCTTGGCTTTGGCTGCAATCTTTGGCTTTGGAGCGGCCTTTGAAGCTGTCTTAGCTGCTGTCTTCTTGGGAGCAACTGCAAGAACATCCTCATCGGAAAGGAAGTCATCGAGGTCCTTGTCTGCTGCGGCTGTTGATTTGCGTGGAGAAGATGTTCTGGCCAACATGTCGTAGTTTGTCTCGTCGTCTTCGTCATCAAGATCGAAGGCCTTTGGTACCTTTGGCTTTGGCTTAGTCTTGGTGACACTGGTGACGGGCTTGGGGGCAGTGTCGCTGCTACTTCCAGGACGCGTCATTCCAAAGAGAGAGACCCGACCATTGGTGGACGTGTTGATGTTGGAAGCAGCTCCGGAACCAATCCCCTTAACCAAGTCACCAATGTCATCGAGCATTTGCCCTCCATCATCACTTTCAGAGTCGTCGGAGTTAGACTCGACCCATGCCTTGGGCTTGGCGGCAGCTGCACGCTTGCTTCGACTAGTAGCCTTTGTAACAACTGGCTCCTCACTTGGAGCTTTAGAGGTCTTTGCGGATGGCTTGGACGATGCCTTGACTGGCTCAGCAGCCAACATTGCGAAATCGTCATCTGAATCAAGGGCAACGGGCTCTATATCATCATCATCATCCGCACCATCGACATTCTTGACGCGGGGTTTAGCCTGTGGAGAAGACATCTTCATCGCAGCGAAGATGGACTGTGCGCTCTTCTTTGGTTCCACCCTCACAGCATTTTTGAGATCCGCTTTGGGCTTTGATCTGGCAGCTGCCTTCGTTGGTGCATAGTCCTCTTCTTCATCCTTCTTTGACTTTCTGCCTCCCTTTCCACCACCAGCACCGATCTTGTTGGATGTGCGTCTGCCCATCTTGCGGATCTTCTTCTGCACATCGGCATCCTCTTCAAGCTGAACAGTCCATTCCTCAAGGAAAGCATCAAGATCCGCATTCCAGAGGTCCTTCTCACTAAGTTTCTCAAGAGTATCATACTCATCCTTCTTGTTACGCATTGCTTGCTTGAGTTTATCAACACGCTCTTGGGTGAGGGACCAAATTGGCATCTAAAAGATTGTCAGTATACTGAAGTGACATATTTACTCAAATAAGTACTTACACCAAGCAAATAATCGTAGTCTCTTGCACCACGATCTTCGTCATCGGCAACTTCTTCATCGTTCTCAACCACATCGTCAAGCTCACCCGCCTTCTTAGCCTCATCAACCTTAGGGAAAGCCTCGTACTTGGCCTTTCGTAGCTCGGCAACAAGGACAGGCTTCTTTTTCTTGGAAACGATCAGCTTGCCATCGATGATCTCGGTGACGAAGCGAGCCTGATTGGTGAGCTTTCTGTACTCTTTATGCATGACCTCCAACTGGTGGGCTTTGCGCTTTGTGTACATTTCTAGACGATAATCGTAGAACTCTTCCAAGATATCTTCAACCTTCTCGTACTTGCGAATACGGCCGTTTCGGTCAAAAGCAACAAGATTGGACGTAGCGATGGTCTTATTGAGCTTGAAGCGTTCATGCAAACCTTCGGCAAGGGCAGCCTTCATGTGCTTCTCATCCATCTGAATAACGAAATGAACACGTAAATGGTCGTTGAACTCTTTGTAATCCTTGATGAAAGAAGGTGTCTTTTCTCCCTTGATGATCTCTTCAAGCTTGGCCTTGAAATCATCCGTCCACATTCGGATAGGAAGTTCGGTAATTTCGATCTCGTTATCACCACTTTCCTCTACGATACCATTGAACTTGAAGCGGTCTGGACCAGCTTCTTCAACAGTTCCCTTCCAGCCACGGAACCAAGGCATCATCGACTCAAACAATGGCCCTTCATCGTCATCGGATCTTTCCATGCGTCGCTTGATGTTTCTAACGATGTCCTCTGGGTGATAGTTAGGAATAGAAGTACTCCAACCCGTTCCAATACCATCAGCTCCGTTGATCAAGACCATTGGCACAACTGGGCAGTAAACTTCTGGTTCGATCTTACGATCATCATCCGTATTGTATGCTAATAGAGGCTCATCCAGTTGAGAGAAGATTCGTCGAGCGAAAGGAGACAATCTAGTATAGATATAACGAGCACTGGCACAATCACTACCACCTTGAAGACGAGAACCGAAGTTTCCACTAGGCTCGAGGCAATTGATGTTGTTGGAACCAACAAAATTTTGTGCAAGGCCAGTGATGGTTTGTTGCAAAGATGTTTCTCCGTGCTGGTATGCAGTAAGACCGGATACATATCCTGCGAGTTCAACCACCTTCATATCCTTCACAAGATTGCGCTTGAAGCAAGAGAACAAGACCTTTCGTTGACCAGGTTTGAGACCATCGAGAACCGAAGGAATAGATCTCATATTATCTGCCATACTGAAAAGAATAAGTTCCTTGTTAACAAAGTCGTCATAGGTGATACGCTTTGTGGAATGATCAAGGAAGGTTCCGGGTACGAAGTTACCGAGCCACTGTTTTCGGGCATCAGCCTTCTTCTTCGAAAATGCCAGGTCAAACAGGTCTTCCTCTTCCTCTTTGATGGCTCTAAACTCCTTCAGATGGTCGTCGAGGTTTTTGAAGTAGATTTGCGCATCTTCGTTACTACTAGTACCCAAACCCTTGTAGTACTTATGGCTCCAGTTGCGTTCACCCTTGTGTGCCTCTTTCCATTCCTCGTATTGTGGCATAGTAAAGAATGATCGCGCTCCCTCGAGCTTCTTTGGATTGTTGCCCTTCCAAACTTTGACAATAGGCGTGATAAATTCTCGGAAAAAGTCCGGCAACTTGAGAAGACTGGGGAATGAGACCTGGAGGAAATTGATAAGAAGTCCCTTGATATGACTACCATCGTGATCTTGATCGGCCATGATCATGAGATGACCATAACGTAGACCCTTGGTATCAGTATAAGTCTGTTTGTGTTTCAGGCCAAGGAATTGCTTGATGTTTTGAATTTCGGCGTTCTTCGAAATTTGGTCGATCGATGCATCTCGGACGTTGAGCAGCTTACCACGAAGTGGAAAGACACCAATTCGATCTGGATCCAATACTGCTCGTCCAGCCACAGCAAGACCGCGAGCAGAGTCACCTTCAGTCAAGATAAGTGTGCACTCGTGACCACGCTTGGTACCTGCCAAATTGGCATCGACAAGCTTTGGGTTGCTCATACGTGAGCGTCTGTTACCATCACTCTTGGCTAAGACTTGATCGGCTTTCTGCTGAGCAAAATGTAAGATGTTTGTGACAGCATCTGTTTTGGCGATCTTCTTCAAGAAGTCTTCAGTGACAACACACTTGCTGCCAAATTGACTGGCCTTGGTGGTTAACTGCTCTTTCGTCTGAGAGGTGAAGGCTGGGTTTGTGATCAAACAGTTGACAAACAAGAAGATATGGTTGCGAATCTGGTTGGCCTTCAATGATGCACCTTGCTTGTTCTTCTTTTTCACGACATCCATAAGCTTGGTACAGATCTGATCAGCGATATAGTTGACATGGGTTCCTCCAGATGTCGTAGCAATGGAGTTGACGAAAGATACTTGCTGGAATGACCCATCAGACACAGCAAACCCGATTTCCCATCGCTCGTGAGTCTTATCGTCATCAACAATAACGGAGTTAGCTGCCGAATTCTCAGGGGCATCTTCCAGACCACGTTCTCTGTTGATTGCCTTGGCATACATCTCAATATATTTTTTGAAATTATTGACCTTAATCAACTTCTCATTGAGGTATACCTTGACTTTCTTCACAGTTCCAGCCATATCGTAGACTCGACGCTTGACAAGGGCCTCGAAGTCGTCGTCCATTCCGTCGAACATCTTGAATTTCTTGAAGTCTGGTGTAAATGTGACTCTGGTAAAGTCTTGAGACTTATTGGACGTGATCTTTGCCTTGCCCATTTTGCTCATGTTGTCCGTCCATGTTTGCTTGTACTTCTTGCCGCTCTTAGAGTCGGCCGTCTCCAGAGTAAATTCGGTACTGAAGATGTTACAAAGCTTAGCACCATATCCGTTTCTTCCACCAGTAGTCTTCGCCTCTTCATCGTCGTAATTCGAGGATGTAAGGAGATGACCAAAAATCATTTCTGGAATATAGATTCCTTCCTTGCTGTGGATCTCAATTGGAATACCCTTTCCATTGTTCTCAATACTAATTTCGCCCTTCTCACGATCAACGTTGACCTTGATGTGATTCATGTTTGGGTCGTTCTGTTTGTTGTCTGCTGCGTTGACCAGAATCTCATCGAAGATCTTGTATAGTCCTGGCACGAAGCTGACTTTGCGGAATTCCATTTGTTCCGTCTCTGAATTGAACACCCACATCGGCTGTTCTGTTCGCTCGACGGAACCGATATATGTATCAGGACGTTTGATAATGTGCTCCAATTGTGTGAGCTTTTGGTATCGGTCTGTAGCGCTGTTCTTCTTGGATTTGGACTCGGATGGGCCATCCAAGTTCATGCTATCGTTCTCGATGGCTTCGAGTGGTTTTCCGCCTGTCTTCTTGGCCGCAGGTGCAGTCTTTTGCTTTTTCGCAGTTGGTGGTGTATCCGCTAGGAGCGAATCGTCGTGTAGGGAATCTCGTTCGGCGGCGCTCTCGTCGTCGCTGTCAGGCTTGGTGCGCTTTGCGCCAGCCTTTGCCTTTGATACGGCAAGTTTGGTCTGGGTCATCTTTTTAGGGGCAGCAGCTTTCTTCGCAGCCGGTTTGGCAGCAGCTTTCGCCTTTGTTTTCTTGATAGAGAGTTAGATGAACGCGCCCCAAAAACAATTATGAGAAGTCAGATTAATATGATAACGTACAACTACTGGAACAGGAGAGAATCCATCGGAGTCGCCATAGGCAAAATCCGACATGGCCTCCGAGTCCGACATCTTGTTTATTGTTGTTTGCGCCTAACTCGTCGAGGATGATAGGGAAATTGCGTGAATCTTTGTGTATCTCGAGCGCTCTTGGAGTAGAATCATGTGGCCATGAAAGAAGGACTGTAGTAAGTTCGCGTAGAATTTCTGAGGTTGACAAGATTGGAAAATATTCAAGTCGATAAGGTCTTTGGCCGCGTTGCCGTTGTCGTTGCCCGTTGGATCTGGAAGGTATGAAAGTCAACAAACTAACAAGAAACGCGAGCTTCGCTAACCACACCAAACTTCCAACTCATCGCGCGGTCCTTACACAATTTAACCACGTGACCTTGCACGCTTTCGTTGTTGTCAGCACGTACAAGTAAACATTGTCTGCATGATGCAAGATGCAAAGACGACCGCAGATTCAATGCTGTTATTCCTGCTGTACAACTTTAAGAACATGTCTCCGCAGTCTCAGAACGCATTTTGCCGTAAGTCCACGCTAATCGCACGTTCAAAAGTATTACGAGGCCCGTAGTACTTTGTACGCCTTTGGTTCTCTTATGGCTTGTTGGATGAGATGATCACACGCTACAGTCTTCCTTTTAACCGCAAACCTTGATTTTCACGAATGTGAGGCTCTTGATTACCTCTTTTAATACCGGCATCTATTATCAAGGAGTATGTGTTTCGTCCGAACGCCACTGGTTTTGCACACTGCTAAGCTCGAAGCTGAAGCATTCCAAGGTATACATTGTCGTCGGTAAGAATATTCTCTTATGAGACTTTGGTATTATGATCCCATCTGGAATCAGGATGGTAAGTACCCTTTTGCTTATCTAAGTCACCTCTTTCGTGAAACTTTTTTTTTTTTTTGTGTAGAAAGTTGCTATTCATCTTAAAGATTCCTGATGGAATACCATCCGTTTTTACGGCTATACGATTTCTGCCGAACCTATAACGTCGTATGATGAGAAGCACTTCATAGGTTTTGAAATCGTTGGCTACCGCTCATCAGGTTGACGTATCAGCTATTCTGAGTTCGAGACTCGAGAGCTTAGTTGTCTTTTGATTTGACCTTTCAGTTGCTATAGATTCTCTTCATGCTGCCACCGTGGCATTTCTAGTGAATCATAGTGTGATGTCTCGTCGGAATCCCATGTTTCAGACCACTGGCCAGCATTCTCTTTCTCATTTTCACTTAGTTGTCTTTGTGCACTGCAATTTGCGGTATTGCTGTGCTACATAACAACTCTAACCGCCTACACTCTCCTGACCAATGATTATTTGCTTTATACGCTTACCTGCATCTATCTCTTGGAATTTGTGTATCCCAACCTCCATAGCCAGCCCTTTTGCAGTGACAGCTGCAAGCTCTGCATTAGTTCATAGGACAGGAGCTTTGACAGCCTTCTCGAAATTCTGTGGAAGTCCACTGGAAGAATTTCCCGAAGTAGCGTTCCTTGTTCGTTTGTGGGTTGTGGAGCCGCCCAAGTAGCCACGAAAGTCTACAGAGACAAACTTTCTTGGTTTTTGTAGGGTTTGGAAAAGGCAGCAAAATGTTCAGGCAAAAGTCAGCGCACAAGTATCTCCAATTCCTTCACGTTTCTCGACCCTACCTCACTATACACCAATAGATACGTTGGTCCACATGCATCGAGTCAAGCTGGTCTATTCTGCTCGTGACCATCAGTCTTTGGTTGAGTTTCTTTGTCACTATCCAGATGTGGTCGATGAGCACGGCAGTCTTCCGGCAGTACTGCAGCTACCCGTCCCGGAGCTTCCAGCCAGCAGGAGCCTTTCTGCATCCTACAGTTGATCACTGTCTATTCAATAAGCTACCCATATATGCTATGCTCTAGTGTCAGGTTTGCTGGTTCCAGATGCCACTCGTCTCAGTTGGTAAGGCATCTGCACACTGCAAGCTCTCACCGATTTAAATCAGTGAAGATGCGGTTGTTGGGAACCTGTGCAACAAATCCCTCGATATGACTTTGGATTAGTACGTATGCATGGTGCTTGATGAGCCTACGCAATAACACAAGAAGTAGGACGGAGACGGGAACGGAGAATCAATGAGAGAATGATAGTAGAATGTTCTCCATGATCTCCACCGAACTTCCCCCTTGTTACATTGTACTTGCTCATACCTACCGTACCCCAACATACAATCAATGCCGGAATCTAAAACTTCCATAAGAGCAGAGATATCCCTCCCCTTGATTGGTTTTATCATTCTCTCACTGAAATTCGGCCACCATTGGTTGTTCTTGATACCTGACTTTGCTGCGAGCCTGTGGTATCTAGCCAATCCTCGATTCAGAAATAAGCGGTGGACACATACAAACGGACATCGACCAGCCCCAAAGTAGATCAACTCCTAGACATTACCAACAAAGAGACCCCTCTGATATATCGAGAATTTTGGTAGCGAATCCAATCTGGTGGAGAGGTCTCTGAGATCTAAGATTCTTACACTCAAAGCTAACTCAAAAGCTGTCACCGGGCGAGAAGAGGTTTGTGAAGCTTTGTTGCTAACTATCTGTACCTCCCCACACCTCAAAAGCTCGCGATACAGTTCTCTCATACGTTTGTCAAGTACCGCAAACTTTGCATTGCCATCCTCAGATTACGCATTCAAGCATCGGTTGTCGTTCTACCAAACTCTCTACAAGTTCGTCTTATCTGTACCAGGTGTTCCATTTCCTGCAGCATCTTAAGCACCTTTGCATTTTTCTGAACCCACACCGCTATGGTATCCGTAGCTTCACTACTCAACCCCATCAAATCAGAACCCAGAGAGCCCGCAGGACTCAATCAAATATCCTCAAGTCCTTGCTCCTCGTTCTACACGACGTCGTCGGCATATGCCAGTCCTGATCTCTCTTCGCAGCAATCGACCAAGAGGCATAAAATGGTCAAGGACGGTGCTGTTTTCACAAAGGGCAAGATCAAGGGCGAGGTTAGATTTCCACCGTATGAGAACTTTAATAAGGAAACATCGAAGGAAATCTCGAAGTTCCATGTGTATCCTTTAGGCAGGATAACAGCCTATCCTCGCCATATTCCTTACAACAGTGAAAAGAAAACTTTTCTGGACAAGACTGGCCGAGAGAGCTTTGAAGGTAATTCAAATATTTGGAAACGAGGACAGTCGCTAACATGACAGTGTTTCAATATACTTTCAAGGTCCCAAATGACGAAAAGGAGTATACGGTGATGTGGGACTATAATATCGGTCTCGTTCGCATAACTTCATTCTTCAAATGCTGCAAATATTCGAAAGTATGGTCTATAACGTGTTCCCTCATCGGCCTAGGCTGATCACTTTTAGACCACACCGGCAAAAATGCTCAACCTCAACCCAGGACTCAAGGAAATCACTCACAGTATAACGGGGGGTGCACTTGCAGCCCAAGGTATATGTCGAATCTCCATCTCCTCCAACATTCACTGATAACATCCAGGCTACTGGATGCCCTGGTCTTGCGCCCTCGCCGTCTGCACAACATTCTGTCACCACATAGCCCCAGCTCTAATCCCTATATTTGGGCCTACATTTCCTTCACAATGTGTACCCCCCGAAGCCCCTGAGCACGGTCGTATGACGATCCGACCAGCTATTACAGAGCATGCAACACGTGAAGCCGAGGGCTTCCGCATCAAGTATTCTAACGAGCAGCGCCAACAAGCTCCCATGTTCATTCCTCGCTCTCAGCGCTCCTCCTCAAGCATGAGCCCGCACCGACGACCACAACTTGACATCCGCGATGGTACATCTCTCGAAAGACGTCTAAGACTCAAGAGAGCTTTCAATGATGACAGTCCTTGCCGAACGGATACTGGCTCTGAGACGGCAAGTGACACCGGCAGTGATCGATACGTTGGATCTCCTATCACCCCCTCCAGTGCTATAAGTACATCGCCATCAACCTGGAAGAAAATTCCCACCTGCCCCCCTATCACGCGCACCGAGGCCCAATCAGTTAGAGCGCCAAGCATGTCGCCGGCTACTTGGGGGGTCCTCCCTCCTTGCGTTCCATTGCCACGCACTGAGCCAGAGCCGATTTATTCTCATCGGCCTATCCGCCAACCGCAGTCATCTATGGAGCAACTAATTATAGAGCCGCGGGCCGTGACGTCAATCAATCCATGGCTCAGTGCGGTGCCAAGGAGTGCAGATGTAGCTACATGGAGGGCTAAAAGAAGCGTTAAGGAGATTGAAGACAAGGCATATGATAGGGAGGAAAGTGGAAGTGGGAGCGAGTCGCTGGATGCTGAGAAAATAAAGGCTGAGAAGGAGGTGGTGGAGGATAAGAAGGCTGCTATGTTGCTAATGCATCTTAGTGTACGAGATGGGGTAGCTGGGGAAGTTGATATGGGCCAGATTTCTATGCTTAATGAAGGTCCAAGAGTCAAGAGGAGAAGGGCTACAAGTATGTAGATTGATGAGCTGTGATGGCGTTTGATTCACTGCGTTTTGCAATTTCATTTCTTAGTTTTCACGTACGTGGGTATCATGGCATAGATTGTTGAATATGTTAACACAAGGTTTTATGACTTTACGATGGAGTCTGTATTTACGGCATGGTTTAGTATCACGGGTTGAATGGAGGCACGAATTCAAAAATCACAAAACAATGTATGATCGTTAATTTTGTATCTAATCTTCTTTATTTATGCACTTCAAGCTACCCCTCTATTGAATTTGTACCTGCGCCTGTACCTGCCTCGAGATGCATCTAGTCTCGTCATAAAGCCCTACCAAGAGACGCACCAGAAACTAGTCATATATACGACTTCTCATATTAGATAGACGTGGCAGGGGCCCGATATCAAACCCTCCACCACGATCTCCCGAAAAGCTTCTCGTACTACCTGACAACACCATATCCGACGAAAAGACTCCCGTTTCGTGACACGGTAACTTTGTAGCCAAGCTACGCAATCACTCTGTCTTGCAGCCTCAAACAACACCCTTCTCAGCCGCCTTCTTCCTCTTGAACTCCGCAACCCACTCCGCAGCTCTTGAGCTGGGCACAACAAAAACTCTGACCACCTCATCAATGATTTCCACGTTTCCACTGCTCAGCGTCTTCAGCAAGCTGGCCTTCTTGCCAACCTTGATGAGGCCTCCCGTCATTGTCTCCATGTAACACTCTACGCCCTTGGGCGTGTATACTCCCTGAGTGTCCCACGGCAGCGGGAAGATATAGCTGAGATGGTCGCTGAGTGTCTGCAACTCATTGAATGACTTGATGAAATCGCTCTCAAGGTGGAGCGGGTAAAGTAGCACACACGGGAAGGAAAGTGTGGAAGCAGGATCCATAGGGTCCGGCACCATCTCAATCTTAGCGTCCTCCATCTCAGGTGGCTGCGCCGTCTTGATAGTTCTGATGCCTCTCGCCACCAATGCTGCACTCCTGATGTATCGCTCTTGCTTGGCTCGATTCTCGCGCTCCGCCTCCTTCCGAGCCTTCTCGGCAACCGCCTCGTTCTTCTTTATGATCTGTGCTGCTATTGTTTTCAGTGGTGCATTCTCAGGGTCAATGGCGAGACCACGGGCGCATGCATCATCAGCTTCTACAATTTTTGAGAGGGACAGGAGGGCGCGCGAGGAGCGGTAGTAGGCTTTGATGTTCTTTGGGTTCAGGCGTAACGCAGCTGCACAGTCTAGAGTACAAGAACGGAAGTTCTTCAGCTCCAGGTGACAGGCTGCTCTGTTCGCCAGACATATTTCCAAAATACTCTTCTCGTTCTGGATCTCTTCTTCCGAGGTCTTCTCCTCACCGGCTTTCGGTTCTTGTCCCGCCTTTCGTTTCCGCTCCTCTACTTGTAGTACTTCAACGCCCTTACCGTAGAACTCCTTAGCATCAGCCCACTTCTTGTCCTTAAAAGCCTCGTTACCACGCTCCTTGAACCCTTGTGCTACCTCAGCAGGTGTTCCTTCGTAAGCTAATGCGCGAATAGCTTCAAGATCGTCGTTTTCTTCGAGATCAGTCATAAACAGTGGCATCTTGTTTAGATCCGCAAGCATCTGTTCGCTCGTTTTACCGCGCACTGCTTCGAGAGCAGGCGGTAAAGACGGAATGGTGCCATCTTGTGGTTTCGAAGCAGCGCGTCGTGCAGCATCTTGTGGGAATGGAGAAGCGATGTTGACTGCTGCGTCAAAGTCGTCGGCGAGCTCTTCAATATGCATTGTGCTAATCTGTTCTATTCTGGTCGTCTATAAGTGTAAGTGGATGATATGAATAACTGAGTGGGTTTCGGTGGGTTTGGGAGAAACCTTTCTACATCATCATTGCGACTTTGCTGATAAACTTTTATTGTGGAGGGGTGGATTCTTATCTTAGCGTGGTCCGCTGCCAAGAACTTTCGCTACTGCTAAATATCAAGTGGTCTCTCCCCAGCTTCTGCACTTGATCACCAGGCTCTAACATATTTATAAATCTGTGGGGCCCTTGCTCTTGCTTCTTCGTTACTTTATGACTTGAGAACCACCTAGGACTCCATATTCTCATTTACCACATATTACAAAAAGCTGTCTTGTCTGAAGGCTTGGTCACTTTATTTGCAAATTTGACTTGAATTGTAACTAAAGTATATATTGTTGTGAATCTTACAGTATATAGTATTCAAGTGGTAGATATCATAAACTAGCTTCCAAGAATTCAAAACATACTTAGAAACAAGCCGTAGGAATAATTAAAGGAAGAAGCTGGAGTATGTGAATTCTAACTTTACGTTATAGCCAACTGTGAACTTATACTGGCCATACCAGCCTTGTAGTGTATGTATTAAAACTCAAGCTACACCAAAGTCAAGACAGCCACTAGTCTTTATAAGATGAGGATCAATCAGCCTTTCATCAAAGAGGGGATGGGTGTAGAATTCAGTAGGTACATGAGCTTGGTTTCTTCAGATCTCACTCAGGTTTTGTTATTTATGTGTAAACTTATCAAACGTCCTGTTAACATCATATCCGCTGATGTCTCCACCAAAACCCCAACTGCTGCTCCCACTGCTCTTCTCATTACTATTCCAGCTGTCATTCCCTTATGTCTTTCAGTGCTGTTTCCACCGCCGTCCATCCGGTGCCCAATACAAAGGCAGCCCGGACAAACTCCATCAAATTGAGTCATTATAAACTGTCTCTCGAAGCAATTCTCATTTCTTCGATTGTTTATACATCGGCTTCTGAGTCTATATCCCACATGTAAACATCTGTAGCTTGTTTTTTCGATTTCGCACATGTTGATGAGACTGGGGTGTTTGATAATTTGCTCGCGGGTTTAGATAGCTATCTACTTCAACGTGAAAGAGACAAAACTATCATTTTTCTTCTTGTATTTATAGTATGGACATAACAATCTTCTAAAATGTGTGTGTAATCATAGTAACGTGTTGCTAGCCATCCACAGTAACTTGTGTATCATCCTTAGAAAATCCTGTTTATTGACAGATCCCAGAGAGCAATGTCCATCTTGCACTCATAAGATAGATCATGTAGCCAAGAGACAACTGTAGATACCATGAAAGAAACGTATATACATATCACCAGCAGAATATCACTCTATCACTACTTTAATTAATGATTTCAGATAGAGATTGAAGGACCTCTATGAATGAAGCATGGGATTGTGACAGAAGAAGTACGTTCTAATAATTACTTAAACTTTTCAAATTCACTGACAGTCAACTATAAACGCTTCGAATTCTTCACTGTTGATACCTAGGACTCTCTCATCTGCTTGAAGAGATTTATTGACTGACCAGACTAGTAGCAGTGTAAAGCAAGCATGCTCAGTGCCGTGCACATAAAGTACATTGGTATCATTCCACATCGGCATCGACCAGTCTATCACCATCACAGCCGATATGAACAAAGAGTCGATGACACAGCAAATCCAGAATGCATTAGATTACACAATTCGCAATGAAATCAAAAGGCATGAATAATCATGAGCCTCCCAGGCCCTCCCATAGTTTCATCATGACAGAGCTCCATTACAATAATACTAACATAAATAAACAATCACAACAATTATAATCATCCCACAGCAAACTGATACACAAATCCATTCAGCACCTCAAATAAAACACTAGAATTCACCAAAGAAACATCAACCCATCCGCCCCACCCCCTTCGTCACACCACAAACCCCCCTCAAACCCAGCCAAACAAACCACCAGCAGTCATAACTCAACGCACACTCCAAAAAATACATCTCACATCTCCCCTATCCCCCAATCACAATCACAATCTCCATCTCCATCTCGTCCTCAAATCTACACACAACCAAACCCATAATCCACAGCACACACAAAAAAGGAAAGCATGAAAAGGAGAGAACAATTTCAATCTCAAATGTATTCGAGACCAAAAATCTGGCTTAGGACGGCAAAGAAACTATAACAGGCAGTTCGGCGTGGTCGAAACGAGCAATAACAACTAACAACAACGGGGAAGGAGAGGGGTAAGTGGGGACGGGAAGTGGAGGTAAGTAGGTATCTCTCAAGGGGAAAAAACAAGAATAAACAAACAAAACAGAAGCAGAAGCAGAAACAACGAATATCAAAGCTGGGTAGCAAGCAAAATGCCAGACTTTTTCTTTTCTCCTTGCAGTGAGTTTGATTGTAAGAGCAAAAGTAGAGTGTGAAGTGCTCGTTGATATGGTTTTGAGGGGTGGAGGAGAGTGGGAAGAAGGAACTAATCACAACCAAGACGGTAATGGATCTCACAATGCCACGAATGAGCACGTCGAGAAACTCTTCTTGAATGTTGACGAGAATGCACCAAAAGTGAACCGATGGAAATGAAGACCAAACGCAAATGAATTCTGCTCCCTAATTCTCTCTCTCCCCCCCTCAAAATTAAGGTTGTGTGTGATTAAAAAAAGGAGATTGAGAAATTTTGAAGAAGTGTGAGACCAATCGTAGTAGAAGAAAAACCAATTCCCCAACATGAAAGTAATATGGGTAATCTGGTAATGCGTGAGAAGTAAAGATGCGGCTTCTTAACGCAGAGAGAATCCCTTCCTCTTGCCCTTCTCTTCTATGGGTCTACCACTCTCCACTCTGCTCTTCTTCTCCTCGAGCTCCATTCTCTGTCGCTCAAGTTGCTCCTTCATCTCACGATGTCTGGCATACAACTCCTCTTCACTCTGCTTGAGCTTAGACTCCTTCTCAGCAACCTTCTGCTGGAAGACCATCTTCATTTCAGCCTCCATCTTGGCAAGCTTCTGCTCGTGAAGAGTACGCTCCTCCTCCTGCTTGACAGCTGGGTTGACCTCCTTGAAGACACTTGGGTCCTGAGCAACACCCATACCAACAAGCTTCTCGGATCTGTAGTTCTCGTAGAGGGCGTTGCTGGTGTGCTCCTTAAGCTCCTCCATGTGGGTTCGGATAAGCATCTGGCGAAGCTTAACGAAATCGCAGTGCTCCTCGTTGTCAACCTCAATGACACCCCATGGGTACTTGCGACCGCGGACCTTGCGTCCATCTGAGGTAGCGATGTCCTCGTTGGCACCAACGACAGCGAATGGAACCTTGGACATGATCTCGTTGTTCTCGGCGATGGTCTCATCATCATCGAGCTCGTAACGTGGTCCCTCGAAAATTTGGATCGAGTGGTGCTTGATATCAGCAAGAATCTGTACATGGTAAGCATCCGGTCAACCAAATTCATGGTTGCTTCTTTGTACTTACTCTAGCCTTGAATGCCAAAATCTCCTCATCAGTCATAGTATCAGACTTGGCGATGACTGGAATCAAGTTGACCTTGGTATGAAGACGGCGCATAACTTCAATGTCCAAAGGCTTCAAAGCGTGTCCAGTTGGCTGGATGAAGTATACACAAGCATGGATGCGGTTGTCAACAATGTTGACACGGTTGACCTTGTTCTCTGCATCAAGGTATGCGTCGAAGCGCTGTTCGATGTTGTCTACGATTGGTCTCCAGGACTCATCGTTGTTGACAAAGTCACCAAAACCTGGGGTATCCACAACGGTCAAACGAAGACGAACGCCGTTCTCCTCAATGTCGGCACTGAGAGACTGGATGGCAACGGTCTTTGGGATGATGTCGAGGGATGGCTCCTTGCGCTCGCGTGGTGGGTAAAGGGAGGTGTTGAAAAGAGTGTTAACGAGAGTGGACTTTCCGAGACCAGATTCACCTATTTTTTCTCTATCAGTGGCCTGCTTACATACATCAGAGCTGCAGGGGAAACTTACCAACAACCATAACATTGAAGTTGAAACCCTTGCGGACACTCTTTCGGTGCCATTGGTTTGGCAAGTTGGCAAATCCAACATAGCCAGTCAACTTTCTTCTCACAATGTTCTTCATATCGCTAGCTTGTTGGGCTGCAATCTTTGGATCGGTAGAAGTGACACTCTGGGGCATCTCGAGCGGGGATGTAGGAGCACCATTTGATGCTGGTGCATTACGGGTTGGTGCGTCTGGGGCGCCGTTGGAAGCTACAGGAGAAAAGTCAGTCAATGAACCATATGCCTGATTGTATAAACTACAAAGAGCTGTGCAGTCGAATGATCCAGTTCCAAATAGAGGTGTTGGTTTCCTAACGATCTCATAAGGGGAAGGTAGTGGAGGTAGCAGAGTTTTGTCGATTCGAGTCATTCCAACCAGAGTTCCTTGGTCGTTGACATCTAGCATACTTCGAACATTGTGAACAGCGGATGTAGCAAGCTTATAATGTCGATTGGAATCTCCCAACAGGACAGTCGCTGCCGTTACATGCTCTGGAACCTCCAAAGAAGTTCTATCATCATCTACCCACTGGCCAGATGGATCAGAATCTGAGGAGATATTCTTCAGAGATGCGAGGATGCGATCATGCATGCTGGAGGAGCTCCATGACCCCGGAACATTGTAGGGCTTGTTCGACGATGTTCGACGTCTTGATGACATGGCGCGTTTTCCTTTGTTGAATTGGCTCTTCGTAGGATGTACCGTGCAGTTTGTACGTCAAATTGGATGTGGGAAGGTCGATAGATGTTTTGTCGTGTCGTGGGACTTTTGTACCTCCATGTCGGCGCACTGCATTCCAGGGAAGGGAGGCACGATGGCGACAGCGCACAGCAAGAGGGAAAAAAAAGGAAACAGCTCGGCTTACCCATTGTAGGAAAGAAGTAACTGTAGAGAGCAAGAGTCAGCGGGAAAGCTCGTCATAAAGTTCACGGCCACGCCGGCGTCTTTTATTATGGCAGAAAGTAGTTAACACATACCAAACACCCTTCGATTTAGATTGGTCGCGTCGTTGCGCTACGTCTGTTGACGGCTATCTGTCACAAGTATATACTGAAGAGTCGATCGATCTATAAGAAAGGCGCGTCGTTAGTGCTGAATCTCCACGATATGTTATGGTTGAGAGCTTTCTGATGGAGTGTCGTGCGCAGGCAAAAGGGGTCCTGCGGAGAGTGCCATTCCATCTCGAACAAGGATTGTGAAGCTGGCCATTTCGCTGGCCGTCCATAGAGGTGCACACACTGGACCAGTTGGGAGAATAACACGTACCGAAGTTGATCGAATGGAAAAGGTGATTCAATTGGAATTGAAGAAGAAAAGCGGTATCCACTGAATTGTATGCAGTGAATGTATGTGGTGATGCGCTTTGAGAAGAATGGAATGGAATTGAAGGAAGATTGTCTTTGAGAAGGGATTGGGGGTTGGTGTGAGTGTTGGTGCTTTTTGGGGAGTACGTGCGACGTTCACCTGTCCTTACGGTAGTGTGAGTGGTAGTAGTGGTCGTAGTGGTAGAGTAGTAGTAGCTAGGTAGGTAAGGTGTAAGGTATGGGTGATGGGTGGGTGTAGGTGTAGGTGTGGTATGGGTAGATTGACTGGGTGGTATGTACTCAGGACATAGACTCAGGCTCAGGCTCAGGCTCAGGCTCAGGCGTAGGCCGTGGTGGATATAACCAGCAGATCAAGTAGAGAGTACCTGTGTATCCATACTCCACTGATAGCAATTACAAGTACCAGCTACATATCTACTCACATCCTGCGGCCATCCACCTGGCGTGCACTCTTACTACTCACACTCACACTCACACTACTGCAGCGAAGGGGCAAGCCTTTTGGGGGGAGCATCACATTGGGACATGGGGAAAATGTGCACCTGGCACGTCCTGGATAGGAGAGCCACATATGCTAAACGCTCAGACGATCACGTTACTGGCCAACCCCATCGTTTGAGCTTTAATTATAACTGTGGGCCTGAGGAAAACAAAAGGGAAAGGTGCAGGTGAGGTAGAGTTGAGGCATGGCACATAATAGGATAAGGTATGGAGAGGAGGAGGCGGTAGGATGAGTGGCATGAGGAGAGTGGACATGTCGAAACACACCCTGAACAGGCAAGCTGGTGTAACTGCATGTGTACGTATAATTATATGTATGTATGTACATATACATATACATATACATACACATACATATACACACATGTACATACATGTGGCTATCAACGTCCATCCAGATGTCCTCGAGAAATTATCACCGTCGTCCCGTCCCTGTTCCCCTCACAGTACCCTCTCGTCAACTATCGTGATGGCCAGAGAGACCCCGACAACTTTCCTGCTGATCTGCCCGGTGGGTCTGCAATCTGCTTCCGTATCAATTGCTGCTACAGGGATTCTATTTACATCCATGGGGCAACTTGATCATTGCTCTCATATCCTCATCGATTCAGTGCACGAGTAACGAAAAAGTCTCACCACACAAACTTCTAAAGCCTGATCAACCCTTTTTCTTGACTAGGTATTAAGATTTGCTTCACTGCTCAAAATCCCCCCCGTTATCATATAAATCTCAAGGTTCGACCATTAATTTAGCGAGCTCCAACGTCTATTTCCCACAAGTACCAGAAGTACCGGATAATCTCGCCTCTTTAAATCATTTTATTTCCCCATTGCCTCGGCTACGTAATATGTATGGATATTAAAATTATGTACACAGTAGAAAATGCCGGCTATTTTCAAATAAATTTGGGGATTATGTGTATATCACATATGTGAGCTTACTACCAGATAATAATATTATTCGGATAATTTTATTTGAAATATCCATTACCCCAGTTCGTCAACGTGTTTGCTCGCTGAGATATTACAACATTCCACACTGAAATCACCCTTCTGCCCATCTTGAGTCGCTAAAAGTATGTGTCAATCGTTAACCAACTTAAGTCGTTCAGTTCACATTTACTGTGTAACTTGAACATGATTAAGAAACCCAGATAGATTATATAAAACTATATATATCAATATTATCAGTATTATCAATCTCAATCAATCTATCACAAATTAAACCCCTAATATTCTTAATAACGCCGACTTTGCCCCCCTGGCCCTCATATTGTTTCCACAAACAACTCCTAAACATTACAGCTTCTTTTAAATCATACCAAGAAGGGAAACAAATCATGAAACATAATACATCAGGTAAAGATATATCCAAGAGAACCGCCGACCGCAAGGTCAGAGACCGATCCAAAGCTTAAGCCATGGCGAACTTGGATCTGGCTCTGAGCCTCGCACCATAGAAGTACAGGGCAAACATTCCAATGATACCAAGAACACTGAGTCCGCCGAGAACAGACACTCCCTTTCCGATACCCAAGTTTATAAAAAGTGGTCTAGCATACAGGATACTTCCGCAAGCCATCGCGCTTCTGAAGAAGTCGTTGGCAGCGAACAGACTGGCTGCATACTGAGGATAACTCATGGGGACATAGACAAAGATACATTGCATGACGACGAAGACGCTGGAACCGTAGATAACGATACCAATCGTACATACGATCCAGTGAACATCAGCTCTCGCCGTCCATGCGAATATGAAGAGGCCGATGACAGGTCCAAAGCAGCCAATCAGTGCCGGTACAAGACGATGTTCCTGTGCGCGCATGCCGTTCTTCAGGATGTCAGGAATGAGGTACCAACGCAGATAGGAGACGTAGATGGCTATGGCAATAAGACAGGCGACAAGAACGCAGGTGAAGACGACACCGATCATGCCGGTGGAGAAGCCATACAAGGGGGTGTAAACGAGGGGGAAGACTTCGAAGAAGGAGTAGTAGATGCCGTAGATGAGGGCTGTGTACAAATTGACGAAGCCGATGGCTGGGTCTTTGAAGGTGATTTCCAAAGGCTTGATGACGGCGTCCCAGGCAACTGACGAGGGCGTCAAGTGTCGCTGGTCAATCTCAGACTGCGACTGGAGCTTGGGGTTGTTGGTAAGCTTTCTGAGGCGCTTGGCACGTCGCAAGAGAAGGTTAGGCGCGTAGGTCTCCGGAAGGAAGAGGAGCATGACTACCATGACCGGAGCAGATGCCCAGACGATTTCCCACAGAGACCATCTCCAGCCTTCAGCTGTGGTGGCAAACCCTGAGATCAAGGGTCCAAGAGCTGGGCCACAGTATGCTGCTGATACCCATGCAATTAAAGCGTACGGAAGAACCAACATGCTGTACATATCTTGAAAGGACGCCGCACCTGTCGCCAAACAAGGAGATCCAAAGAAACCTTGTAAGAAACGCAACACAAGGAGACCTGCGAAGTTGCCAACAACGGCAGTAGGAATAGAAAGAATCACAAACAGGACGAATGTGGCAGCATAGACAGGGCTTCGGCCAATGACTGGGATCTCAGATAATGGAGAGAAAAGCAAAGGACCAATGCCGTATGCGAGAACATACAGAGACAATGGCAGAGAAGCTTCGGTAGCATTGACTGTGAAGGCATTCCGGACGCCCGCCTCACTAGAAGTATAAATGGCTGATGCACTGTATACGACAAAGGTATAAGCACAGATGATAAAAGATACAGATCCGCGTTTCCAGTTCGACCAGTTTTGCGGATTTGCTGGGTCGTCTTCGGTGTACCAGTCAACCAGAATCACACCGTCTCTAGTTCTTTGTGGAGTGATAGGTTTACTCTTTGTCTTCTCTAGACCTATAGTATTATGAGGTTGTGGAGTGATAGGTCTAGTCCTTGTCTTCTCTAGATCTAGAGCATTATGAGGTGGTGGAAGGTCAACGGAGTCACGAGGTGAGTCGATGGGTCGAGGTTCTTCAGCCTATAATAAGTGTTAGTGGAAATCGATATAGGTCATTGATCACACTGACCTTCTCTAGATCTTCTGAGAGTATTCCATGGGTAGAGTCTCGAGCTGTTTGAGAAGTACGAGCAGTACCGGGAGATGGTGGGCGTTCATCAGAAACTGGAGGTTTCTCTTCATTAAGGAAATATGCAGGATCAGAATAACTGGAAGGGCATTCGAAATCTGGCTCCTCTTCTGGATATTTTAGGACTTTGTTTTTGGTGATCCACCTGATAATTTGCCCAATGGGGGCATCACGAATGGTTTCCATTACTGACTAAAGTTGCCGTTGAATCTGCTTGTACAACAGAGGGAATGGAGGACGAAGGTTGGGACGGGAGCTCTGTACGTATATAACCTTTCTCGGATTGTATTGGTGGAGATAGATATAAAAATCTTATATCGAGCGGGAAAAAGGTGGTTCAACTTGAAGAACAAGCTTAGATAGAATGGTATGACAGTGAAGCTGAAAATGAGCTGAAAAAATACAACAGAGAAAGGGAAAGGGAGAGATAGCTTAGTCTTTATGTACATGATGTAGTTAATCTGAAAGTCCTTACTTACTCAAGTTCAAGACTGAAGCTCCCTATCTTGAAGCTTCCACGAGATATTACTGAACATCATTTCAAAGCATGGTGCTGATTAATACTCGGCGTGCTCAATGGCTGTCCGTGCTATAGATGTATCCAATACCTTGGGACCGCTAAGCTTAATAGCTTCTGCTTGCCGCAGCCTTAAACGCCTCAAACGTGATGATTCGAAACAAAAAGTACATACAGTATAGTTTGTGGGGGTAAAGAGACTTATTGCTGACATATTTAAGCCGCCTCCGGCGATGGATTTGAGACGACAAGGTTCGTGATCTTATCTCTACCCAGGTGTGCCAT
Organism: Allantophomopsis lycopodina; assembly: GCA_024752465.1. Classification (NCBI taxonomy): domain Eukaryota; kingdom Fungi; phylum Ascomycota; class Leotiomycetes; order Phacidiales; family Phacidiaceae; genus Allantophomopsis; species Allantophomopsis lycopodina. The sequence continues at coordinate 1,449,924 of CP103016.1, forward strand.
ACAAAATGGGAGGACGAGAAGCCATTGACGTTGTTAACATAATCAATACTCACGTAGTAAGCCTCTTGCACCGAAGTAGTGTTGGGAACGGCTGCCGCCTTTTGGGCTTGATATTCTGTTTATTGGAGTAAGCACATATTTGACTTTCCCAAGGATATCCCGAATATTACAGTTACTGGACTTCGATTATGGTAGCTAGACGGTTTACTTTTGCTAATGTAAGCGCTTGCCCATCACTGACGTATTAGAAGAGAGATGACTCACGTGCTAAATTATTAAGCCGGCAAAACAATCTTTCCGACAAACACCATCACCACATGAATTTGTAAAAGTCAGAACTCTGAATACTGCACAATCCGAAACGCCGAGCTCTTCCATAAATGCCAAGAGAAGTTTAGATATCATTTTATAATGGATGATGTCGCCAGTTAGCTGTCTATATTCAAGATTATGCTTACTATTGGGAATTACTGTGTAGAAGATCGTAGCAAGTCCTTCTTGACTAAGAGTATTCCTCTCTTGACACATGCTCAGATGCAGTCATGCAATTATTGGCTTCCTTTGTAAATTCGCTAGTTTTATTGACACATAAATTAATACACAATCCTATATCTACAACTGCCCTATATCTCCTCGCAATATCCGGTTCTCTAACTCCGAGTCGACTCTTGGCATAGTCCTTATGGCTGCAACTGTTTTTGGACATGATTCCTCTATTTCCACCAGTAAGTCTTTAGCAGCTCTTCCTTCTGCAGAAGTGGCCCGCAACTCCAAGAGTGCTCTGCCAAGGAAGAGCAAAGTATGAGTATTAGGTCTCAAATATTCCCGATCCTTTCCAAGAATTCGTTGTAATGAAGAGAGTTTATTTTGACCAGGTAACTCTTGTCGATTGCTTTTCCATCCCGCCCAACCGTCTATGAGCTTCTGCTCACAGAACTTAAAGGCTTCTCTGTACTGCCATTTACGCGACAGTGTCTGGATGTATAGATTCCAGTTCTTGTTGTCGAGCTTGAATCCCAATTCAAGAATATGAGTGATGAAAGTATGTAGCTCACGGAGTTTGTTTTGCTCCCCCAGGGATATAATGTAGGTCGAGAGAGGAGTAGATAGCTCAAACTCACGAGACTTTGCCATCTTGGGCTCACGCAATTTGGTATCATTCAAAGTCCCTGAAATGATAGATTGCTTCTTGACTTGCGAGAAGATGAGATCCCAGCATTGGGAAACGCCAACGTAATCCTTTTCGCGTAACTTGGATATCATCAGGGCACTCAGAATCTTGGTGGAAGGCTCACTACGACGATTAGGAGGTAGAGCCGCAAGGTATCGTCCATACAGTTCTTGCACTTGAGTAGATGCACCTCTCTGTGCATAGACAAATATAAGATAATCGAAATAAGCTGACGGAAGAGCAATATCAAGAGGTTGGTGTCCTATACCCTTCCTTGGCGATTGTACAACTTCCTGAGCATCCATATTGGTGAGAGCTGCTTGGAAGTACCGATCTGCTCGTTGTAGACGCTCTCCCAAGGGGGTATCCGCCTGGTCCTGGATGGCACTGGCCGTGAGAACCGGCCTATGAGTGCTGGTTGAAGGAACGATACCGCGTTCCAACATTCTATTGTGAACATTGAAAACCTTCTCAACTTCTCCAATAGCAATGTAACCTCCCATTACAACTGCATAGTGGAAATTTGTCGCGCGAATGCCAGCTGCTGGCATTACCTTCGTAAGAATTGTGTACGCCCGGTCAGGCTGACGAGAGATCGCAAGCACCTGCATGAGTGCAGCATAGGTAAGCGCGTCAAACTTCAGCCCTACTTCTTGCATTCGCCTTAGTATTCGATTGGTGTTCACAAGATCCGTGCGCATAGCGTGGGCAGCCAACAGAGTATTCCACATCCTTACCAAAGAGCCTTCTAACCCTATCTTCAATGCATTCTCGCAGACCTTCTCAGCCTCAAGAAGTCGTCCTTCTTGAACAAGACCAAGAACAATAGTGTCAATCATAGGAGATGTTTTCCGCACTTTCAGTTCTTCTGCCATAAGAAGGAGTTCCTCGGCTCCCTCAAGATCACCACGAGCTACACATATACCCATCATTGTGCCAAAGGTGTAATGATCTGGGCCGAAAGGTGTTCTATGCAGAATCTTTTCAAAAAGCGACACAGCACCATCAATATCATTAACCTTGGCATGAGCGCTCAGAAGTATATTGTAGGATCCAAGATTAGGTGTCATGCCATATTTGAAACTTATATCGTCAAACGCTGCTAACGCTTCTTTGAGTTCACCTCTCCTAGCATGCACATGCAGCAATGGTGCCAACTCGTCAACATTATTTGGCTGGCCATGCTTAAAGAACCGGTCAGCAAATTGCTCGAAAAGAGTCTTGACTGTAGTGACATCTCCTTGCCTCGCGAACTCAGACAGACACATCCTGTAACAGATAGCAGTTGGTCCATGATAGTGACGGAAGAAGTCATCCAGGACCTCCTGCATACCACGTATACTGTAGTTTTTGCAAAACACCCCGAGAATGCCGTGTAACGTCAGCCGACTAATTTTCATATCAGAACGTTGTCGAAAACTGCGGTAGCATTGAATAGCCAATTTAGTGTAGCCAGAATCCAGGAGTTTGGTGATGGTATTTTCATACATATCAGCGGTATCGACATTCAAATTCTGAAGGTGGCGCCAGATTCTCAAGTGCTTCGAGGATTCTATCGGTTGCTTCTTAGGTACCAGTGCCCTATAAAGAACAGCTGCCGTGAAAGCACTCAGGCGCTGTTTCTCAGGCAGTACGACTGAACTAGTGACTTGGGAGGTATATTTCTGATTGTAATTTGCTAATGCAAGTGCGCATTCCTGAAGGTTTGACATATCATCAACCGCGCGCCACAAAGCAAATCTACCACGTTGACGGTTCGGAGCAGTCCTTTGCCATGCTTCCCAAGCCAGTGAATATGTTTTTGCATCGAGAAAATAGGCAATGAGATAGTCGGTACCACTTGGGTGATCCTTTGTGACGAGCGGTGATGATAATGCGTCTTTATGTGTTTGGATGGCTGCCGGTATATCATTGAGAACAAGATAAGCTCGAATCAGTGCAGAATATCGCTTATCGTTTCTTTGATCGAAAGGCAACCCAAAAAACAGGGTAACGGTACGCTCAGCATCAATTCGACGTTTGGATGTCGCTAAATACGGAAGAAGATCCTTTTCCACCAGATGCTTCTCATTTTCATCTAGCATGTAATAAAGACGCCACGCTTCCTCGAAATCCGCGATACTGCTACCGCCGGTGTTGATCAATTCTCGAAGTTCAAGGAGTATATCCTGGGACGGTGCAGCAGGGAGGCTGTTATCGTTCGATGTGTCGCTCTCTGCATTGTCCGTTCGAGTGTTATCCACCTTTCGGTCCACGGAAGCCGTTGCAGATGAGTAAGATCTTTGCCCGAGCCGCGCAACATTTGATCTATTCCGTCGAGTCTCTTGCCGCGCAAGAAGCCGTAGGATAGAATATTGGCCGAGAAATGCTAATGGATTCAGAGGATAGAGAAAGTCCAATGCAGGTGCGGAAGAAGAGCTTGTCACTTGACTCGACTGTGCTTGACTATGGCATCCCGATTGTCGTTCAACTACCAATTCTGCCCAAAAAGATGAGAGATCCAATTCATTTGCGCCGTGATTCCAGAATGCTGAATGGAGCATGCGGCGACTCTTGAAAGGTCTCTCTGACCTTGGAACAAGACGCCGTAAGCTGCCTGATTCTAGACATCCTGCAGTACGCTCGAGCATACCCCAGAAACAATAGTGAGTTCGAAGCAATCGGTGGGTTCGATTTTTTACGGTCACTGTGGGATCTTGCGCGAAACCTCCAGGCCTCCAAGGACGTCAGTTTAATTTCTCCAATCCGTGAGGACAGCAATTGTTACTGACAAAAAAGCATGCTTTGTACAAAGAGCAAACGGCCCAGTCACAATAATGAGCAACCGGAATGCGCACGCTGAGGTGGGTAGGATAGATGGAGATATGGAGGGGCGAATCTTTCGTAGTAATTATCTCGTTGTAAACGCATGATTGTTTGACTTTCTCGGAGTACGGATTAAGTAATAGCCGAAGAAGCTGCGTTCGAGCACCTACAACTAAACCCCACGTTCCACAAATCATAAGCTCCAAGCACAATGGAGATCACGAAATTTGTCGTTGAAGGACGTGAAAAGGCCTTACTATTTGGCGATTATAGTACATACCGGTCACAGCTTTCGAGTCGGATTCTCAATATTCGCAAGAGACTTGGGAGAACAACACGGAAAGGCGCCAAATATTCCAACAAAGCACCTATAACAGCACAAGATATTGGAAGCAATCGCGAGTATGCATCCTGATATCGAACAATATTTCTAATAAGTACTGACTTCTGCTAAGATATGTTCATCTACAGCTCTCAATTGCTGAGCGAGCTTGGGCGCATGCTATGTTCATGAAATCAGAGCATGCAGCTGACACCAAGGGCATAACGGGTTCGACTAGATCACACATCATCTCTCGTCTCCACAAGGCATCTATTTATGCTGTCGATGTAGCAACTCTCCTCAATGATCGATCTACAACCGGTGCGACAGATGTGGATTTGCTCGAGGCACGTGCTTATGCTGCAGCCTTGAATGGTGCTGTACAATTCGAGAAACAGAGCTGGGAGGAGTGCTTGAAGGAGTTCGCAGAAGCAAGGGTTATCTACAGCGCTTTGGAGCTCTCTACAAAGAGCGACACGTTCAGAGACCTTCTTACAGGTACAATCGATCCAAGTATACGATACGGCGCATATCAGTTGCGAATTCCCCGAACCGCTGCTATTCCAGCAATCGCAAAGAAATACTTTCCAACCAGCGATGCTGAGCTTGTAAGCCTGGTAGAGAATCTACAACCGGGAACATTGAAGGAACAGAAGAGCAGCGACGAGACAACTGCAATCGACAATTCGCCAAAGACAATAACCTGGAGATCACGACAGGTGGACATTGAAGATGCCTCTATTGCTGCTACGCTGGCTTCTGTGATTGCAGCTGCTGCAAAGCTTGCGGAGGTGCTATCAGCTTCTGGAAAGGGACATTCGAAAGAAGACGCAGCAGCTTATGATGACATTCTCATTAAGAGCCAAGATGCAGTGGATGCTACAAAATCAGCTATTGACGAACTTACGACTGAAGGTGTAGGTCAAGGAGATAAACGGATGCAAAGTCTTCAGATCACAAGAACAGCTATAAGCTACGATTTGATAAGCTGGCGAATTGGAAGAAACCGAGTGTTGAGTGGTCCAAATGATGGTGCATTGATTGAAGGTGCCCCAATTGCCAAATCAAAGAAGTCAGAAAAATCCGCTTCGTTAAATGATGAAGGCTTTGGACGGCAGCTTGCAAGACTTAGGGAGAAGGTCGTAATGTACGATGCGACGCTTCAAAGTTTGGATTCTGTCAAGGAACTTCCAGGTGTTGCAGCAGATACAGCGTTTTTGCAAGAGATCGATGCGAAATTTGGTTATTTCCAAGCTCTTAAGTATGTAGACTGGCATGTTCTCTTATCACTCAAGACTAATGAATTTCTAGGTGTTTGGCTATTGCTCGGTCGCATGCATTGCTTTCCAATCATAAGAACGCTCTTGCTCTCATTGCCCGTGCTTCATCTATCATGGGCCGGGTCTCACCTATCTTGGTGGCCCTGAACGAGCCAGACAACAAAGCGCCTCCAAGCCTTACAATCTATACTTCATCCGTTGAATACCTTCATAGCCTCCTTCAGGGTGAGCTGCAACGTCACCGCGCCCTACTTGAAATACATACTCTCACTTCTCAACCATCGGCCAATAATACAGCTGCATCTAGCCTTCCACTCGTCGAGAAAATGACCCAATACCCACCACAGAATGTGGACCCAAAGAATCTCGTCTCTTACCCGCCAAAGTTAGAGGCAGCTCCTGTAAAACCACTGTTCTTTGACGTTGCTTGGAATTATATTGATTATCCAGGTCAAGAACGACAAGTGGCTGCGGCGACTCCTTCTGAAGTTGAGGCTGACACTCCGGCACAAACTCAAGAGCAGCCAGCACAAAAGAAGGGTTGGTTTGGTTTTGGTAGATAGAACCCATAAAAGTAGATCAATTACTATTCAACCATTTCGGCAACTCATCACATTTAGGTACTACCTTCTTGGGAGGCATATCAGTGAAGTCAGCCTCGTGTTACAGCCTCGAAAATAGCGCGACCGCTTCTTAGTAGGAGACTCCACCTTATCAATTGCATCATCCGATAAGCGCGACATTTTGCCGGTGTAAATAATCCTCCAAAATTTCTACAGCAAATCCCCCTAAACACATAAATTTTTAGAACCCAATTTGGTGATCTTTACTTTATAATGATATCCCGAGCAGTACGAGGTCAATTGGCCTCTCAATGTCGCGGATTCGCTACTTCGGCTAGTAGACCCGCCGACTTTACTCATGCTGTAGGTCGAATATTTATTTTCCTTGTTCCAATGTAGCACCAAATATTTACCGTTTTATATTTTTAAATACTGACTTACTTTTATAATAGGTTATTGGTGGTGGAGCAGTTGGTCTGGCTATTGCCCGCAAACTTGCTTCAAGGGAAGGCACCAGTACCGTTCTTATTGAGCGCAACAGCCATGTCGGCATGGAGACGAGCTCGCGGAACAGCGAGGTACGTGAATAAACACTATGCCAAAATATTTCGACCAAAGATTGGTCATATGAGATATAGGAATGAGAATACAGAAGATCAGGGACGAACTGACGAATTCCCTAGGTAATCCACGCCGGCCTCTACTACGGCGCCGACTCCTTGAAGACACGGCTATGCATCAAAGGTAAAGAGATGATGTACGCCCTCTGCAAGAAACACTCAATTCCCCACAACAACATGGGCAAATGGATCGTAGCGCAGACCGACCAACAATTGGAGGAGCTCGAAAAGGTTCACAAATTCTCGCGAGAGATTGGAGTACCTACGGAATTTGTGTCTTTGGACGCCGCAGCCGCTCAAGAACCAGACGTGCGAGCGAAAACAGGAATCCTCGACAGCCCAACGACGGGTATTATCGACAGCCATTCTTACATGCAATATCTCCTCGGATCTTTCGAGGAACGCGGCGGCGATGTAGCATACAACTCAGCAGTGGTTGCCGTGCGGGCACTGGGACAGAACGGCGATGGAAGCGGCGGATGGGAGATCACGACAAGAGATAAGGCGACTGGAGAGGAAACGACTATTGTCAGCGAAACAATCGTGAACAGTGCGGGGCTCGGCGCATGTAATATCAATAACATGATCTTGCCTGAAGCAAGACACCATACACAGTACTACGCCAAAGGGAATTACTTCAGTTATGCGCCATCGTCGCCATCGACGCGGAAACTGATTTATCCTGCGCCAGAGCCAGGACTTGGAGGACTAGGCACGCATCTTACTTTGGATATTAGTGGACGGATACGATTTGGGCCAGACATTGAGTGGGTCGATGATCCAAATAATTTGGCAGTTAGTAGCGAGAGGTTACCGCAGGCCATTGAACAAATCAAGAAGTTCATGCCAGGGATCAAGGAGGAGGAGATCAAGCCAGATTATGCAGGTATCAGGCCTAAGCTGGGCAAGAACAGTGCTGTTGCCAGTGGAAAAGGCTTCATTGATTTTGTTATTCGGGCAGAAGATGGATATCACGGGTTTGTTAACCTATTGGGTATTGAAAGTCCAGGTTTGACGAGTAGTCTGGCTATTGCTGAGGAAGTCGAATCATTGCTGGAATGAATAGAGACTTACTTGTCTTTACTTTGCGGCATAAAAAAAAGTAGTAAGCAGAATTGTCCAGGGACACACATGTTAAGAATATTTTTTTCATTTTCATTTTCATACTTGAGACCCATTCTAATTCAGGAATCTAATGACACAACCCAGTCAAACACAGCCGTGATGAAGGAGTGAACTATGGGCTCCTTGCCAGTTTCTCAAGTATCGCCAAGCAACGCCCTACCTCCAATGCAATAGTAAAGCCATAATTCATTTAAGTCAGTTCATTATCGTAGGCGGATTATTCCTCCTTTGGCATTTCACCACCAGCCGATACATTGCGTTGTGTTGAAGAAACCTCATCTTCAGAGATCGAATGGCTTCGTGCGGTTACAAGATTGGATGGTCTAGCGGGTTCTCTCGTAACGGGCGAATGCAAATTATTGTCATTGGCTTGTCGCTCTATTCCCGTTGTTAGCTGCCAGAAACAGATATAGTACTCGGTCAGACAAAAAAAACTTACCAAGTTCCCGGATCCTGATTCTAAGCATCTGATTTTCTCTTGTGAGCATTTGAGTCTCAGCTTGATAGAAAGCACTCTCATCCCTTGGTGGTAGATTCCACGTCTCGGCCGCCTCGCCTGTTATGCTCGTAGCTCTGACTCTGGGGCTGGCTGTACGGCTTGGAGTACGTGATCGATTCAACTCTGGACGTGTAAGATCAAAGGAGCTTCGTACTGGTGCTTGAGACGAGCGTGCGCTCAATGTTGGGGAGCGAGTGGCTTGAACCATAGGTGGAAGCTGGACATATGAAGAGGACCTGGATCGTTCAGATGTTGGGGTTGTAGTATCGTCAATTGCGGCGCTTGTTGCTGGGATCTGTCCAGAGGCAGTTTGGAGTGCGTGGAGTTGGGCTTGTTGGATGCGAATCTGTTGTAATAGGCGGTTCTACAATGCTGTCAACACCAGTTGTTCACAGCATGCGAAATGGGATGTGAGTGGAATTTGTTGACTTACGACCTGTGCTTCCTGCTCTTGTTCTAATTCTTGGTGGATCTCTCCTAAGCTTGGGGAACGGAAGTGATGCGGATCTCCAGTAGAAGTGATTGAAGATCCACCTAACATGCGAGGACTCGCCATCTCATGGGAGGGTGATTGTGCTTCGTTTACCATCTCTCCTGGACCAGGTACATTTGGGTCATAATGTTGCAGATTGGCGACGACATTAGATCTCCTTCGTTGAGCAATCAGTGACGGATCCCGGATTCTTGTCATGGAACTGCTTGATGATCCTAAAAGATATCATATTAGTAGTTGCGCTTCTGATTGCTAGGCTAGTAGTGGACCAGAATATACATACTTCGTGACGCACTATGAGCGTTAAAAGCAGCTGCTTGTTGCAAAGAAGTCGAGCCAGCTCTTGGAGAGCCTGCAGTAGCTGTATCCTCGACTGGTGGAGGTATTGCTGTCCGAGAAGCGGTGGGAGATGAGGAAGAACGAGAGGGAGGAAGAGAGTTAAGATCTGGGGCCATTTCTCCGAGACCTCTCTTTTGCGAGAGGCTTTTAATAGGTAGATAAGAACGTTCGATTGTGAGTATTTCTAATCAACAGATTTTAGGTGAGGCGTTGAATATCTTGCATAATGGGCTGATGATAGGTATCCTCATAAGTTAAGCTCTTTCGCTGCTATCCGATACGATCTGCGTGACTTCCTGCGTCACCTGTGGCTTGGAATGGTTCTGCCAGACATTAAACTCCTTTGGATTGGGCGGTAAGCAGATGATATGCTATCGTAGTCTAAGGCACCAAGGCATATATGTAGGTACTCAGGCAACAAGGCATAGACACCAATATCGAAACCGCGTTCCCGTTCTTACTGCGTACCTTAATTATGCTCGTCGAACTATTATGTACAGCGTAAACTTTCATAACAACTGATATCTGTGTCACCTTCTATTGGTGTATAATACTTGTTTATCCTAATGGCAACAAGTTAAAAGTCAATATAAAAACTCAAATGACATCGATGTCTCGTACTTCGTACGGGGAACGCATTTCCACACATCACACTTTTCTTTGCAGATCAACAGCCAGCCATGAAGAATATGTTCAAACTTAAATCGAAGAAGGCATGGATATACTAGAACGACAAGGTGAGCAAGGCGGGGCATAGAAAATCTATTCATATCAGAGCCAAATTTTCATTTAGAGCTTTCTACGAATGATACCCAACCTCCACCCATTTCTATCATCAATTTCATAATCTTCAGACAGATCGGAGTACTATTTAATTCCTACGTCACACTCAGGTACAGTATCGGGATTTTAATCTTGGGCACCGAATCGAATCTCTGGTCGGCGCGCCGGGTGTGTGTTGTTCAGCCATCGTCTCAACTGTCGCATCTTGAGGGCTAAGTAGTACGTACTAAGTCGCTGAAAAGCCGCCATCAGCGTAGCCTACCGGCACACACCACTTCAATTCCGGGAGTCCTACACCATATTAGACTCGTCCGAGAAAGCTACCACATCTCGAATCCAAAGAGTAATTTTGGCTAATTATCTATGATTCTGTATTGTGTATGCCGTGTCGCCGTTCATTGCGCCTATTTCCAAGGTAGCAATGTGAACACTGCGTCGTTTTAAAGTATGTAGGCACACGTTGAATAACATAATATTGTCGGCAACCTTGAAACGAACCTATCCAGAGCGTGTAACTTTGTCACAGAACTGCGCGCGAGAAAAGAAATGATGAGTGAAAGGTCCAGCGCGCATATGTAGGAATAGATGGGTAAGCGCTCGCCATGCACTCGATCGCATGAAAATGTCTCGAATGAAAAGGATGACATGCTTCCAGAAGACATTATGTATTCAGATTGGCGTGGTCCGTCGAGTGACACTTCATCATGATTAGGACCCCAATATATGCAATATTGTCCATCGACGATGCCTACAGTTGCTATGGGGGACAGCATGACCTTCATACCACTGCATGAGTTTACTTTGACAGAAAGGGCACCAGCGACCTACGTGGCCGTGGCTTGGACGGTCTTCCCATTGAGCTATTCATCAGCCATTCGTTAGATACGGTGTACTTCCCCAGCATTTTGCATCCGCCAGGAAGAAAGAATATCGCACCAAGCAGGCCAGAGCTTGTCGTCCAGGAATGGGCCTGTTCAACATCGACTTTGATGTCTGGGATGATGCAATGTAACATGAGGTAAGCAGCAAACGAAATTCCGTCGGGTAAAAAAGAACATTGAAAAAAAGTTGAGTTTGTGAAAAGATACAAGGAAAATATTCTATTTTTTGCTGATTTTCTTGAATTTTGCACTGGTTTTTGACGGAGAAGACGGTCAGACCCGTCATCTTTAGATAATAGTTTCGATCGTATGTGAAACTCGTTACGAGCTAAGAAGGATGAGCGCAGGCTGAACATGTGGCAGACCCCTGGAAACCGACGGTCCCGACGGGGCACAGAGACTGGCAGTCTGGATAGAGAGAGAGATTTCGTACCCTCTGTGGCTCCTTTTGGCTTTCCGATTCTCTCGAAATGAAAAGCTGAGGGAGACGAGGGGGGATGATGTCCCGCATGTCTGAACACAAAGTTTTGTCTAGGGACTCTGTGCCGGTCCGACAGGTAAGGTAGGGCAGATGAAGGTATCGTGGGTACACAACCTATCGGAATTCGCCATGCGTCTCCCCTACAGACATTAGAGATTAGAGCGCACAAACCTGAAGCGCGGTGAAAGGTAGCTTTGACTTCTCAGTGTGCGCCTATCCATGTCACTGAATGAGAATAAGATGACCCATTACCATCAGCAAGTGATGAGGGGAAGGAAGGATGGGGGGGTGGGGGAAAAGTATGAAGTAAGGGGTGTTATCTTGAAGGAGAAAAAAACAAACAACGACACGGATCGATCGTACCTCGTCGACTTTACAGATTTTTGGAACTACACAGCACACATACAAGATTTGATACCTGTGCAATTTTTACGTTTTCATGCGGTAGACCAGGTTGGAGTAGCTCCATTTCGCTCTTCGTACACAGTAGTCGCTTCACAATTAACCTCGACCGCCATAACATGGCAGCTCGTCAACAACTGTAAATACAACTGTAATCTCGTCTACGACCTCGAGGTGGACTTTGCTTTGAATCCTAACATCCCTCTTCGCCGCCACTATGTTTACGAGGCGCCGAGGAGTGTTATTCAAGACTCCGTGTTTCCACCGTACTATGTGTAAGAGTACGCGCAATGGCAAAGAAAAAGAAAAGTTTGAGCTTCCTTCGCCGCGCCTAGAAGGTAGATTCTTCCTTCTGATGGGTGATGTGATCCTCCGGCCTGCCACGGAGCAAAACTGGCAGAAGGCGGGCTGCGTACTCGGCATCGGTAGTAACAATACTGTCTGTTCGTCGGCTTCGAAGGATCATTTAGTGAATAGTAGACAGGAAAGACGGAGCCTCTCCACTGTTAAACAGGTCGATGACCATGTATTCCTCTCCTACAGATAGAGGGTCTTGGTGACCATTCACATTCGTTGCCAATAACGCTCCTCCACTTCAGTCATCAGTTTCTCCCCAAATGCTTTGTTTCTTCCAGATGGAGTATTACTAGTGTAGACCTCACCGTTTTTTCTTAACGCTATTACTGCGTATGTGTTCAGGGTAGAGTAGCCGTTCGATTGTTATGGGACTCTTCTTAGCCCAGCGTCATCTGACTCTCAAGAGTCGGAAATGATGGCATCTGCTTAGAGTACTGGTGTTCCCCATGCGATAAAAGGGAAATTGTCCGACGGAGGGGTCGGGCCTTGAATAATAAGGTAGTTGTATCGCCTCCAAATATGTACCTTGTTGATTTTTAAGCACCACAATGGGTGAGCGTAATGTTCTAGAGGACTCGATAGGTATAGACTCGTGTAGATAATGTATTCCATACCGCTATACCAGCTACATATGAATCATTGCGCCGGATGGCATCGTTTCTTGGTATTTAGTGAATATAATCTAAGCGGAAGAGGTACCAGCAAGCGAAAAGAGAGGAGCAAATCCACATTTCACTTCATATACCTCCGTCCAGCCTTCTTCTCCATCGGACAATTTCTTGCTGCTGCAGATGTAGCCAAATCAAGGTACGGCGTACGAAGGCTGAAGCGCACTCAGCAGCACTACTATTCTAGGACTGTGCGAGCAACCACAGTACAACTTTCCTGCGCGAAGAGTGGGTGGCTTGCATTTCACTTGACTTGGGTGTTATGCAGGAGACTCGTCTGTCTAAATGGGCCGCAAGCCCTCTTCAAGCCAGCCTTCAAGCCTTCCAGCCTTCCAGCCTTCACGCCCCTGCGTTGCCCTGCCTTTGCCCGCTTACCCATGCTCGAGATCGGCAGTGAACGAGGCCCAGCTTAACGGAATACATTCGCGAACTTGCTGGTTCTGCACATCCAAGATCCTAGGTGCGCAGCTCTCCCGATTCGAAAGGAGATCTTTGACGAATTGTCGTGTACTGAGTGTGCGGGAGGTGTAGGTGAAGCCGTGTGTATGTATTATGATGTATCACACACGGAGAAAATACATGTATGGAGCTCTGTAGCCGCCCTTCACAGCCTTGAATGAGAAGGAAACCCTTTCACTCCAGAAGGATTGACGTAGGCATTTGTGGTTTAGTTACATTGATGTGAAGGATTGATTGATTCTTCACTATGGATTATTCAATCCGTAGTCTGGCCACTGTACTCTGAACATACTTTGACTCTATCTGTTCCCAAGTCGTTCGCATGAATTCGGATTGAATGAAGTTGGAGGAACCACTCCAGGACTTGAGTCAGGTACCAAGCAACACCTCGGGATTTGCTTTGCCAGCACTTAACATGGTACTGCGTAAGCTTTGATTGATTATTGACGATTCGATTGTTGCATAGTACCATCGCTTCATTTTGTCGGATCTCCAGACTGCCCTTTTTTCTTCTTCCCTTCCTTTCTGCTCGACGGGCCGATGGTGAAGTGAGTATCAAGTATTTCCAAAGCTTCTCCGATCCGCGTTCATGATCTTCATAATATCCATTCGTACGTACCTTGCTTCACTACTTTACATTGAGTTTCTTTCATTTACACAGTCCAAATAATGCTCCGTCGCATTATTCATGTTCATACCGTTTTACTGGGTCTGTGCCCCCGGCACCATCACCAAAACTTCCCTCCCTTCGATGAATTGACATTTGCGCTAATCAAGCGTCATCCCACATCCCAGCCCATCACGGGGATCTTGAGTATGACCAGAGAGTTGCCCACGACATACCCAGACGTTACACCCTTCATCCCAGCTCATCTAAGCTCATCCAAGGTCATCCAAGGTCATCCAAGGCCATCCAAGCCCGTCCAAGGTCATCCTCCTCACAATGGATCAGCCAGAAGTACTAACTATACTGCTGCTGTGTCCGTATGAATACGTAGGTCATCGTCTTTTGCTACGCTTTGCTTATTCTATTGCTCCGAGTATGAAGTATATGTACATGAGTATCTCCACACCACCTGGTAATTTGAGGTTTCTCATTTCTCTTTGCTTCTTCTTCTACTTCTTGCCTCACTACTCACCATACTCCTGCCGTACTTCACTCCCGCGTTACGACATCTAGATTCATTCACACACATACATATTCACATCTCGTCGAGTCTGTCTCTACCAACTGGCACCTTGTCGACCCTGTCGGCCCTGTCGTCCCTGTCGATCTCTACTATTTTTGTCCTTCCATATCCATACCCTCTCCCTCTCAACTCGTGATTCTGTCTCGGTGTAGCGAGCAAGAAGAGAGAAAGAAGACAACCCCCTGGTACATACTAGTACATGAACATCTGACATTCGTTCTTTTTCGACGCCCCAGTCCAATACCCCTACACGCAGTGTTTCATTGCAGAAATCATACACCGAGACCTCCAAGTTCATTTCCCAATTCGATATCAACTCGATCAACCCAATTTTCCGAGCTTGTGCAACGCGTGGACCTGCATTAGCTTTGCTTCGACGATCTCGAGATAAACGTTGGGATTGATTGACAAAGTAACTCACTTCAACCTACTGTACGCTGCTATCTGGACCACGATACTACGTGATACGGAGCCTGTCAGTTATCGAGTCCATCCTTGAAGCCCAGCCCTCTGCCGATGAACCCTTCATGGATATCGACCTTGACACCTGATCGACATTACTCAAGCGCTGTTCCCCGAACCAGTGTTGTCTTTTAGGCCCAAAGATCATCCAAATTTACATATCTTCAACGACAGATGGCGGAGATACAAATCAATGGCGAGAGGGTCCAATCGCCTGAGGTTCTATCGCCGGTCAAAAAGAGCTTTGCATCCGAATACCGCTCTATGCTAAGACCAAATGGCAACAGAAGCTTCGACTCAGAATCTCGTTCAGGGCTAAACGCAAGTGATCTCCACCATAAGGATTCGAAGACCGGTCTCCGAGGCGTATTTACTAGACGCGGCAGAATTTCAGAAGACGCCAAGGATAGCCCCATCTTCACCTCGCCATTCTCTCCTTCTTCACACCTATCTCAAGTGACTCTTCCATATAGCGACTACCAGAATGATAGTCAGTCGACACTCGCCTTACCAATGGAGAGAAAAGGATCAGATATCTCTGCCCGTACTACGGGTGGACTTCTACTATTCAGCAAGCGCTCCCGCTTCTCGATGCAACCAAGACCAGCGAAGTCTTTCGAAAATACTGCAGCAACGAGAACGGCTACTGCAAGCAAGTTCGCCAGACCATCGCCTTCCATCGAATTCCCTATTCTTTCGCAGGCTTACGCAGACGCCATAAGACATGCCCAGCTAACAGCATCGAGTTTACCTGCCGACACCATCATTCGACTCAATCATCGAGCCAAAGCCGCAGCATCTACTGCAACGCTAAAGAAGAGCGAACTGACGAAGATCAAGCGTCGGTCCTACATAGAATCCGGATCCATCTCCAATGCTGAGTGGACCGAGAAAATATACGTTCTCGTGAATGGCGGTTACCTTCTCCAATATTCGACCGATGGTCCAGTCGATCGATTACCGGAAAAGGTCCTACAATTGGGCAAGAGATCTGTAGCATTTGCCAGCGATGTGATCCCTGGAAAGCATTGGGTTCTACAGATTTCTCAAGCAATGGACGACGGTACAATGGTTGTGGATTCTCGATCACTTTTATCGCGACTGTCGTTTCGAAGCTCAGAATACCGTAGATTGACCTCGAATATGTTGTTAATTTTCGAGAGTGTCGAGGAGATGGAGGCATGGCTTACAGTCTTTAGACAAGCCATTGAGGCACTCGGAGGCAAGAAGCATGCGGCTGAGACAGCACCACCTGCATCCGAGGAGCCTGAAGAGCTCGAAGAGCCCGAGGAACCCGAGGAGCCTGAGGAGGAAGTTGAGCCACCATTCGACGTTCGCCCAAGCATGTCTTCCATTGTAGCAGAACAGCCTCCACAATGCCCAGATCCAATCTCGCCCACTAGCCATAAAGTCCTCGCATTATGGCACACCTCTACAGAAAGTGAACTCGACCGAGCACTTGAGCTAGCGGTAGATATGGCACCACACACAACTCGAGTTCGCCAATCTACAGATACGACTTTGTCACATGATGCTCAGTCTGATGTATCTCGCGATGATAAACGCTTATCTTATGTCACCACAAACACATCATTGTATTCGCGTCCAGGCACACCTACTCATGATACAAATGAGTTCGAGACCGAGAAGCGCGCAGAATCCCTCGATTCTTCGAGACCCGAACCACGCAGACCGAAAGATAACAGACTTTCCATGCAGACGAACCCAAAACCTATCTTTGATTATCACTTCGACGGGAAACTTACAAAGGATACTAAGACTTCGGCACCTCACTCCAAATCGACACCTGATCTCAGCCTGTCCAGCAAACGTCTCAGTTTGTCACCTCAGACACAAACACTATCGACGTTCTCAGAGTCACCAATGACAATAAGGCCTCTAATGTCCAGCAGAAAGCCGCCACCTCCGGTCTTGGTTTTAGCACGTCCATTGTCCCCTGTTCAAGACGAGCCATCTCCAATGAAAGACGCTATTCCATCAAAGAGCAGTATCTCCCACGAAGCTGCTCCCAAGGCACCATCAAAGGCACGCGACCCCTCGGCACGGCCTCGAACATCAAGCGGATCCAACCGCTCTCATCGCTCAGTGCTTGTGCACACCGAATCTGGCCGGCGCACACCGGACTCATCGCATTCCTCCATCGGTGTGAAGCACCAGCCAAGTCTCCGAGAGCTACGCAATGAAATTCTCGCCGAGGATGACAAGCCAAAGATGACAAAAAGAAGCTCTCCACAATCAACCGTTGTCCCCAATCTCCTCTTGCCACCATCTCCCCGCTCCTCAGCCGAATACACCATTTCTCCATTGACAGGAACTCCACCAACCACAGCACCACCCGATCTGCCACTTCCAACACCCCCAACCTCTTCTTGCTCCCGTCGAACTTCCAAGCGCCTCTCCGGCATGCCATCCGCTTCTAACACAAACGCTATGGCACGATCTTCCTCCCCAATCCCACCCCGCTCCTCTTCCCGCCAGTCTCTCAACCGCTCCTCCATGTCCCCCTCTCCGACACCAGGCATGGGTCGTCCCCGCCGCGGGAGCCTGCAGAACCCGGTCACGGTGATCATGGGGCCCCCACTGGCTCCACCGCCAAATAAAGAACTTCCTGAGCTGCCGCGCTCCGCCAGCCCTGCGTTCCAGAGAGCTGCAACCCCGGATTTGATGAGGCGGTCTGCCACACCCGATGGCAGGAGAACTACAAACAAGAATCTTACTTCGCCTGGAAAGAAGCCTGAACGGCTTAATATCAACACTGTAGCATTTAAGGGCAAGGGACCACCTAGCCCTATGGAGAGGAGGATGCTGAAGCGTGGCTTGAAAAGCCCCACTTGAAAGCCTACCACTCGATTTTGATGAGAGATATCATGACCCCCAATAATTAACGACCTTTTTTCTACTTTCCTTTTGTTTGGGATTTCCCCATTTTTCTCCTCTTCAAGATATAACCGTCATGATTATGATACCCTTCTTCTTCTTATTTTGATTAGTACATGGCTAGGAATTTTTGGTTTTGGATGAGATGGTGACTTTGCGATGAGGAAAGTCGGAATGGATGGATGGATGATATTGGGATTGCCATTTACATACAACCATATACTATAGGCAAAAATCGCATATCTTGTGGAAATTTGTTGGCTTTGAATGCATTGTGCAAGTGAAATTCATAGATAAACATACTCTGACATCTTAAAATCACAAAATGAGAATCGTATTGATAAATGCAAGTTGAACGGCTTCATGTGCGCTATATGATTGAAGATTGAGTACACCTAGTATAGAAGGTATTTAAACACCCAAAAGAAATTCAAAATGAATTAAGCTGCGTACTGTACTTGAAGGAAGTGCATGATGTATCTTATTTATTATCCAATAATTAGTAGGGAAGTAAGATTACTGGCAGCTACCAAAAAGTGACGCCTGTAACTGCGTTAATGTTACTCTCGTCTAACCGTACTACTGTATCGTGTCCCTTGTCCATATCGCAAGCTGTCCGAAGCTCTCAAGACTATATACACATCATCCAACCCACAACCTCACTACCGTCATTCATTACTGCCATCATGTCTGGCCCAAACGGCTACGATGTCGTAGTCGATGTAGATGATCAAGAAGTACTTTCCCCCATTCACATTTCCTCATACCACAATCTCAATCCCCAATTTCCCATCTCCAAATCACACAATCTATCCCCCAAAACCACAATCAACTAACCCACTCCAGGGCGACCTTGGCCATACCGACCTGCAAGAAGATCTTGAATTCCACTCCTCCTCCTTTCAGAACCCTTCCAAAAACTCCGCGCTCCCAGCGCCGGCGACAGCAAATACCAACACCTCCGGCAAGCGTCTCATCTGGACACTAGGCTTCTACGCGCAGTTCTTCGATGTCGACACAAACCAGGTCCTGACCCGCTGCGGTGCGGCCATATTCCCGCGCGCAAACTTCCTTGATGTGCTCGAGGGAAATCCCGACTTGTATGGACCGTTTTGGATTGCTACTACTGTTGTTTTCATTCTATTTCTTGGAGGAACGATTAGTCAGTACCTTGCTGCTGCAGGCACCGAGACCTTTGCATATGATTTTAGGCTATTGAGCGGTTCGTACCTCTTTTTTTCTTGCTTCGAAATGAGTGGGAGGCTGTGATTCGGGGGGTTGTAATGTAACAGGATGGTACTGACGTTCACAGGCGCTGCGGGCATGATCTACGGATATACACTCATCGTCCCTACTGTGCTCTTCCTCGCACTCAAGTACTTCGGCTCCGAGTCGGCCAATCTGCTGGAGTGCCTTGCAGTCTATGGCTACAGCAACCTGATCTGGATCCCAGTCGCCTTGATCGCGTGGTCGAAGCTCAATTTGCTCAACTGGATCTTTGTTGGCGTGGGATTCGGCATCAGTGTCGCTTTCCTCCTGAGGAATTTCTACCCTGTGCTTTCGGCTACCGATAAGCAGACGAGCAAGGTTCTTTTGGTTGTTATTGTTGCGCTGCACATGGGACTTAGTCTCGCTATCAAGATTCTGTTCTTTGCGCATGATAGTCCGGTTTCTACACCCGCTGAGGGCGGGACGGATGGAAAGATTGAGAGGCTGTTGGCGATGCTGTGAGTGCCATGACGGAGTGCAAGGGCTGGCCCACATTTGTATGATATGATGAGTATAGAGTGCCATTTTGTTATTAAGACCAAGAGATCACACACACTTCATGTCCATATTAAATGTTGTGCAGGTCCTGTCATGGATATCAAAATATATTTATATGATGCCAGTGAAGTACCACTCAGTCCCCTTGTTTCCCAACCAAACTCCTTCTAAAACTGCATTCAGTACATCTCATCAAATCTGTGCTAACCAAAACTCCATGCGAGAGCGCCCCTGTTCATTGCCCTTTTATCCTATATCATATCTAACATCAAATAAATGCACTCAATGAGCCCGCTCCTTACCCTTGTCGCTGGGACTGGAGCCATCAAGGCTGGCACTTGAGCTGGACCTGATGCTCAACGACGATGAGGCATTACTGTCCGGCGTACTGGTACCGCTTTCTTTAACTTCTTGGGATTTGAGGCTGGCTGGTATTAGCTTTGGGATTTGGAAGAGCTAGGAGGATAGGAAAAGGAAAGTGGGTTGAAGGAAGAGGGAAGAGAAGAAAACTTACTATTCATCACGTTCATGAAAGTGGCAGTCCCACGTCTCGCCTTTGGTTGTGACGCGCAGAGCGAGCTTCTTCTGCATCATCAACTCCATGACCAAGGAGGCCAGATCTGGTTGATGGGCGGCTTGTCTGGATGGCATTTTGTATGTGTTGGTGGTGATGCTTGGGAGAGTATAAGAATGTTGTGTAGGTATGAAGTTGGGTATGAGGCTTTGGCTTTGAGGTAATGAAGGCTGCTCTTGAGTATTGTATAGTGGTGTAACTCTTGTAGAGCAGGGGTGGAGCATGGAGATGGGAGCGGGGATTTATATCACAGGGGTGGCCATTAAGGTACAACGGATAAGTGGCCGTGGCTATAATAAGGTGCCTAGGTAGGTATCTACTTTAATAAACATCTGGTGATTTACCTAGATTGGCGAAATACGGCACCCTTTCGGACATGATGATAAAGCACCCTAATATTCTATGTTCATAAAAAGCTTTATGATAGACCGACCTAGCTGCTTATATTGCAGTAATCGGATTCGCAATTCCAGCATGAACCAACTCCTATAGGGAAGTATAATGTATGGTAGGATCAATAATCCATTCATATTACTTCGCGTCTAAATTTATTCTTTAACCCCAATTGCATAAAAGCCTCATACAAGGCCGAGGCCGACCACAACATTTTCTCATCAGCCGTAGGATTTTTATTTCTCATTCTAAAGGATAGAATAATCAGCACTAATGACGGATTACATTCCACGTGAGCCTATTCTGTCGTGCAAAATCAACCACCGAAGACGCGAATAATTTCGAGCAAGGAGTTCTTTAGGCCGATATCCGAACTCCGTCTGAACTTTCCCGGTGTTTCTGGACTCGTTCACTCGTTCAACAAGCTAAAATGATAATGTTCTTAACGACAAATGGGTAGGGCATGTCGTACTGTATTCATATTACTGGATGGGATAAATGCAACCGTTCACTCTAGCCGCTGTGACAGGATTTCCGAAGTGCTAACACGAATCGATATATCACCTATGGTACGAAGATACCCCATCCGTGGAGTATGAGGTATGGAGGCTTGCACGGATACCCCCGATTACCCGAGCAGAAACCCAAGCCTCCGTGGTCGTCATATTCATACTGTCCTGCTTATTATCAAATCCATTTCCTGGACGAAGTACTGATATGGATATTATGTAATTCCCTTCAACAGAGCCATAACCATACAGAACAAAACACTTTATGATACTTATGAATACATATAAAGTTGCAACGCCACAATGAAAGATCATATATACTAAACAATATCACCATCCCAGTGTCCTACAAACCTTTCCCAAAGCTACAGGTTGATCACAAATCCAAGATTCCCCGGATTTTCGGCCCATATATCGCCGTTGGTGGCCCAGGATATCCTCCGATTGGGTGCGGACGGTGGTCGGTCCCTGAGGGATTTTCATTCCCGCGCATTTCCAGGGTTAGCACACTGGTTCAAGTCGGATGTGCGGTGCTTTGAGTTTTTTTATTTGATTGGCGCTCTGCTGTTTGTTGGAGTGTGAAGTGGTTGCAGCATGCGTGGATAACATTAGTACTTTGGAGGGTTATCTAAATTCTCCCAAGTGGAAGGAGGTGCCGATTATCCTGATGAAGCGGAATACTTCCTTATGGAACACCTGGGTACTGAAGTGCTTCAGTATTCAATAGAGTATGTTTATAACCAAGGCTAACGATGTTCAGCTACAAGGGGTCTACATGATCGTGCTGCTATAAATGAAGACATATTCTCGAGAGCACTACCGTGGGATTAAACGCAATATATACTCTTAGATATTATACAAATGAAGATAGAAATTCTACAATACACTATAAATACAGTAAAACTAAGGTCTATACACCACGCCAGGACTCTGTATGTACTTCACAGCATGAATATTTACACACGCACAATGTCCAAGCCTAACTCGGTACCCCCTCATAAATGAATCCATTGTTCGCTCTCCGTCGATTCCTCTTCCTAACCCTATGATTACCCGTAACCTTCGAAAAGACGGTCAGCGCCGTAATAACCAGCACGATAAGCGCTGCAATAGTCGGCACAAGAACAGTTCTCTTCTCTATATCCGTTTCATTAACCTTGCCAGAGTACGGACATGTAGCATTTGGGCCCCCAGTGACCCAGCAGCCACGCAAATCAAGCGAATTGTAGTCGACCCAAGCGCCATTCCCGTCAAAGTCACGTCCAGACTTTCGCATCATTTGATACAAGTATGAGTTCTCAAGCGCAGTTCGTGGTGCCGCGAATTTGAAGCCTTCCGGACACGCAGCGGGTGCGTAGCTATACGAGATTTGATAGCTCGTTAGTGTCCAGTTGTAGGGCTGGTTGAAGGCGCGACAGGCCGCGAAGTATTTCTCTGAGCAATCTGATACTTTCCAGTGGCCTTTGAGAGTGTCGCTGTTGATTTCAGCACATCGAAATAGCGAATCGGACGTATCCCCGGTCGCGTTGCGCGGTTCGCCACGTTCCCAGCTCCAGACTGTGCTGTAGTGAAAGTCAGTATTGATGAGTGTCAGGATAGAACAATCAAATACCTGTAGCTGTAGCTTTGATATGGAGTAATGTTCCGGTATGCTGGTGAGTCGAGTAGAGTCGTATTTAGAATAGGTGAAATACCACAGGCAGTTAAATTTGATGCCAAATCGAGGGTAGGTCCAAGATCAGAACTCGAGGATGTTGCATAATCAAAGCCATTTATATTCGCTGTTGTTGCCCACGAGTTATTTGTTGCTGACAAGGTGTTGGTATCGTTCAGTAGAAAGCAGCCTGATGCTATTTCTCCATTAGCACTGGCATTGACGGCTTTATTCTCTTGAATATAATTCTGAGCGAAGATGTTATCGCCATCGGCGGAAAGGTTATAGTTGTCCATCTGTGGATCGACCTGGCCCCAACCAAGAAGCAATCTCTTGCCTTTGGCAAACTCGATATAACTTTCCGATGGCCACCCACTATCCGTCTGGAATATACCCGTATTTGTGGTGGTAATAGAGTAATAATCCTCAACTGGCCTATATTTTCCATCTACAGTATACCATGAGCCATTAAGGTTTGCCCTTTCATCCAAGAGATTTGTAGGAGTATACAAATATGTAGATAAGTTCCCGGAAAAGATGTTGCTTATCAGGTTATCAGATGATGGGAGGATGGAAGGCGAAGGCGCAGGCTCCGAGGGTGCAGTATTCGAAGCAGCGGCGTGTATATTGATAAAAATATATATCAAGTGAGCTTCAAGTGTATTCTCGGTTTTCTCAATGTAATCAAGTAGGAAACTTGTAAGAATGGAAAGATTGATAGTCGTTGTACAGGTGTAGTTTCCAATGGAGATAAGGGGCAGATTGCCAGAACTCGGAATTATTGAAGCTAATGGTACTGCACTGCCGAGTTGACTTGCGGTAAAAGCTGTGCTATCACTACTTGTTGATGTTGCTGATAAAGACGATGATGATATCGATGTAGCTGAAGATGATGATAATGAGCTGCCAGACAACTGTCGTGCTCCAAGTGACGAAGCAGAATCGGTTGATGCTGCTGGCATCAGAGAGGTCAAAGTTGTTTTTGATGTCCCCGAGGAAGTTCCTTGGTTGATAGCCGTTGTCGTCATTGTCGAGGTTGAATTGGGTACAGAAAATGGGACAGCCACGGGACAAAGACTCCATAGCTCACGTACATCATCCCAGTAGAGGTCAATTTCTAACCTCCGAAATCCCTCAGCAAAAAGATTTGACAGGCAATCCCCGGCATAGTCATCCTCATAGAGGTTCTCAGTGAAGCAGGCACTTCTTAAAGAAATGCCTGGTGCTGTCACATAATTGATTGGCACTTTCAATCCCAAGTCCCTTTGTGACTGTAATATAATCTCCATCAGTCACGTGCTCTGCTATAAAATGTAACAAGATATAAAAAACGGTCAAAGAGAGTCCATTGACGAACCAGAAAGACGGTATTATACAGAGCGTCAGGAGTGGAGCCGTTCACAGGGCTGTATTGTTCAGACATGGTTTTGTCCCCTCAAACAGGCACTAAGCAATATATCCACCTCATTAAACGGAGATTCCGGGACGCATGGTTCTATTTTTGCCGAGCACTCGGGGAAAGGAAGAGAGAGAAGATGAAGTTAGAATTAGAATTGAAATGCAAAACGATAAGAAAGGGTTTGGAGGTATCAAGCAGACATTAAGGAAAGGGAAAAGTAAGCAAGCCAGAGGAAATGAGGGTATCGCCATGTCAGAGCCATGTTACCTAGATCCCGCAAGAGGCTCTTAGCGCATACGAGATGGGATGTACAAGAGCGAGCGAGTGGTGACGCTGCTTATGGGGCTGGAGTAAGTGTGAGGGGACCGCATTGTGTGCCTTACTATCAGGGCATGAACTATATCTCCCGATTGTGGCATTCAGATAAATACCTTGTGGCTCAGTCGCTCTCAAGCCACACCACCACCCATACCAAGATGGGGCTTACTCTACTCGAGTCTGTGCAGGCCGATCCCTGCCAAAGTTACGCATACGAGCGAGTTGAGCAGTGATACATCATTCTCACCACCTGTCCCTTCAACTTTCTTGCGCTTGGCACATCAAAAAATTCCAACCCTTCCATCAACGAACGGAACAGAGGAATAATAGCAGTTGTTCATCATGGCTTCAGCTCAACCTCCGCCGCCGCAAGGCCAACCACAAGGTCAACCACAGGGACCACCACAGGGACCACCAGGACCGTTACAGGGCGTACCACCTCTCCAGCCGGGCCAGCAACCAACTCCACAACAGATTCAGGCCATGCAAAGGCAGCTGGCTATTGATGCTGAGAAACATGGTATGACTGTTCCTCAATTCGTCGAGCAGCTCAAAAGACAGGCTCTGGCGCAACAGCAAGCACGAATGCAAGCTGCGCAGCAGCAGCAAGCACAGGCTCAAGCACAGCAGCAACAAAACCAGATGCAACCTATTCAACCGGGTCCCCCAAAGCCGGAAGCCATTGCTGTTGCGAAATTTCTTCAGAACCAGGACCTTAAGACGAGAACGTGCATTTTGAATGGCCAGCGCAAGCAAATGTTCAAAGGTAGGAGTTATACTGCTTATTACACGTACTGGCGACTAACCCATCCCAATAGTCAAGAGAGCACTTCGCGCCCTTCAATCTGACGCATATACAAAGGCTCGATCAAAGAACCCCCTCCTCCCTGAAATCACAGACAGAGCCTCGCTTGAGAATACATTCAAGCTCCTCCCTCTCTCCCTCCTTGCGCTCCGCGTCTCCAAGATCGATCCCCACGAGGGCCATAACCATGCACCGCCTGCAAAGACAAAGCGAGTCAAGGGACTGTGGACAGTCAAGATTGAGCAGCAGCAGGAGTGTAGAGAAGAATTACACTTTGCATGGTTGTACGAGGGAAGCCAGATCAAGATGAAGCTATATGCCGCCGCAGCCTTAGCCGTTGTATTCGCCATAGTCATGTTCCCTCTCTGGCCGATGAAGATGCGCTTGGGTGTTTGGTACCTCTCCATGGGAATGTTGGGCCTTATTGGACTTTTCTTTGTCATGGCCATCTTCCGCCTCATTCTCTTCGGTATCACCATGTTCGTTACGCCGCCTGGACTCTGGCTGTACCCCAACCTCTTCGAGGATGTTGGATTCTTTGATTCTTTCAGACCGGTTTGGGGCTGGCAAGAGGTATGAAACTCCACTCTTTATCCCCACCAATCAAACTAACAAACCTTTAGGAGAAGAAAAAGTCCAAGAAGAGCAAATCGAAGGGCTCCGCGAGCGCAGGCGCTACAATGGCTGCCATGACAGGTCAACCAGCCCCTGCACAAGCTACTACCTCGGGTGCTGCGCCACAGATGAACACTGCGACGCCTTCGCAGAGAAACACTGCTCCGCGAGTTGAGGAGGTTTTCGATGAGTAAAAGGTGGACGAGCTGCGGGGCTGCTGAGGTACAAGATAACGCGGTGGTCTGGGGTGTGATTGCGACCAATTGTAGATGGCGATTTGAGCAAGCGTGGCTAGTGATTATTCTTGTAAAATGCTCGCTAATGTACGTTGTGATTACGATTCTACTACAAAGACTAGTGGAAGGTGTTCGTGATGTGCTTGTAATTTTTAGTGGTGTTTTTGCTACTATAAGGGAGCGTTTTATTTTTTATAATTTTTTTGGTCAAGAGCCGATTGAGGTTTCTTAGACGATATGGAAATTAAAGCTATATGAAACCATTGCAGAAGTTCTACGAAAAATTCACTACAAGAGTTCGCCAACAAACGATGATAGAGGCTACCACTTGAGCTATATGTCAAGCATAAACGTACCCGATATCAATGACGTAGAATAATTAAGCTCCCTAGAGGTGAAATGACCAATTACGAGTTATTGAGAGAAGAATCACTATTTGACAAATGCTAGAATCCAAACATATTTCTCATAAGTATTTCCAAGTATTTAAATGACTATATAAGCCCACCAAACCCTTTCAAATTTTACACTCAACATCCAAAAATAAATCGCCAATAACCTTATAATCCTTTGGACTTGAGTCAACCCTCTAATATAAATCAAGCCTTAACACCAATTCTCTCCCCAACTCTGACCAGAGTCTCGCAGTCCTCCTTCACACTGCCATGTACCAAATCCTCGTCAAACACTACCTCGCCCTTAGGTAATACCACAATAACCGTGCTCCCACCGTACAAAAACTTACCAAGGCACTGCCCACGTGTTATCTCCGCCCCAATTTCTACACCATCGACGTACTTGATACTCCCAACCAGCATTGCTCCTACGGCGATGATAGCAACCGGTGCCCCGGATCCAGCCCGCTGCACCGTCATGACCGATCGTCTGTTCTCGCAGAACACATCCAGTGTGCCCTCCTCATTGATAGCCTGTGGGTTGACAGTGTAATACGCACCAGGAATCTCCACGACGCTCTTAATGGTACCAGAGATGGGGGCGTGCCAGCGGTGGTAGTCCTGGGGCGCCAGACGCGCAATAGCAAGCGAGCCACCGACAAATTGCTCAGCAAGCTCGGCGGATCCGAGGAGTTTTTCGAGCGAGAATCCATAGCCTTTAATCCAGTATTTAGTCGCCATATCGACGGTCGGCCAGACGGTGAGTCTGCAATCGGCAGGGCTCGAGAGACAGAACTCGTTGTTCGGCTCAGCAGGCGGGCGAGCATCAGGGCGAATCTCGCGGGCAAAGAATTCGTTGAAGGTGGCGTAGCTATTAGGGTCGGGCTTGACCATCTCAACCATGGTATCCTCGAGGTTGAAGCTCTTGATGAATGGGATGATGTGCGCCTTGGACGAAGGGTCATCGTACTGCTTGCCCATCTTCACGCTCTCGGCCTTCAGCAGATCGATGGTGCGCTGCCAGTGGAGAGCACGCTCCTGCGCCGAGCCCCAGTACAGCAAATGCATACCCACTCGAACGTACACGCTCATTGCCTCAAAGCTCTTTTCCTGTGTGCGCCGGTCCAGCACGTAGTTGCCCATGTGAAAGCGCGATTCCAAGCCGGTGATCGTGCTCTGTGGTAGGATTCGCGAGAGCCAGGAGTGCGAGTCACTGTGGTCGGCCGGCTTGTGGAGGTTGGTTTTCGGATCATCGTGCGTTGCCTGGGCCTGGTTCGTCAGCTCTTCCAGCGCGAAGGCTGAGGCTTTGTACCCGGCTTCAGAGAGAGCAGCGGAGTGTGTGTCTGCCGCAGACATCTTGTGGGTGTTTGTGGTGGTTGTGTCGGCCATTGTAAGTAGAGCCTTAGCTCAATTGATGTTTTCAAAGGGTAAAATAGATGTTATCTGAGAGATAGGATCGAGGAATCAGGTATTGAAATTGTGAAGTGGATAACTTAGAGGAGAGGACGAGTATGGAATTGAAAGATCAAAGAGTGGGAGGGGGTAGATGTGGTGAATCCGGTCTATTATCCTACCTGCCTGCTTTCCTGCTAATTCCCACTTACCTTGGCTTAGCTAGGAACTAGGTACCCTTTATCTGAGCTGAGGTGGGGAGCCTCGAAGCGTAATCGCGGAGCGGGGCGGCGGTAAAGGTGACCTCATCCCGTGGTGTTTAGAAAGCTTGTCAAAAGCTTGGCATTCAATGCAACAGCTGAACAGCACCACACACCACACACCAACAGGTCCATCCTCACATAGCAGCGATTGAGATTAGATTTCGAGCTGCCTTGGCACAACCATCAGTGTAACAGCTCAACCCCAAACCCCCTCGCATTGCCTCCTTGTGCATAATGTCGTAAACACATGGATGATAATACTCCACCGACCTCAGTGGCTTTATGCATCCTCAATATATAACTCTGATTGGATGTAGATGTGTTTATTGCCGCGAATCACAACTTTTTAAAACAACTTTTAGGAGCCCATCACAGCTGAACACCATTCTACTCATGAAATACAGCTGATGAGGCTGTCCTCCGCTCGTTCACACTCACCACTCAACCACACTCAAAGAAGATAATCCTAAAGTAGGCCTCTTAAGATTCTGATATCTCAACATGGAACAGAAATATGCTGTCTTGAATGACCTCAGCCACAAGGCAAAACAGGTCGATGTTGACTGCACTAACAACGTGGTATCAGAGGCAGTTGAGATTGAATGGACTGACGCATTGGAATATTTGGATCTCCCTGTGCCACTCTGGGTTTGTTACCTATCTCACATTTGGAAGACCCAGAAAAAAACCTGATCCTTTATGTGGCAGGTACCAAATGAGGCTCAAAATGCCCAGCCACCAGTGCGACTGCGAATTCTGTAAATTACATATCCAAATGTCTTGACATGTCTATACATGTAGCTTATAAGACTTAGAGCTACAGGTACTCCGAGCCTCAGCAACCAGACTCTTCGTTTAGCGCAAGCTGTTGTGCCAATTCCTGCTGAGGTACTTAGCTATGTGGCCGCATCGTTGCAGGACTTTGAAGCTTTGTGGCAGAATGATGCTGGCAGCACAACCTTGCTCGATGGCCCACGACGTAAGTGAGCCTCATTATCTTTATAGCCCGAAGCATCTAAGGCGACTGATAACCAAGGCCCAAAGGTTTCTTAATGCAGACGCCAAATGATGGCGGCTTGTTCTGCTCAATGATTGTGCAGGCCCGTGCAATCATTGAGCAGACCAATGCACTCCATGAAGAATACAGCGATAATGGCAATCCTCAAATGGCCGATCAAATATTCAGTGGAATTCTTATATCGTCCAATCTCACAATCAAAATGCCAAGGATTGCCCAGTCATTCAGTCCGCCTTCAATATGGAGCACAACCGACTTACCAATAGTCATTCTCCCCCTTGAGTTTCTGCTTCGACATGTCCGCCAAGTTTCCGAGACGCTGGCAACGCTTACGACCGAGGTGTCTCGCATTGAGAATGTTGTTATTGATGATGATATATCCCCAGCACATCCCGAGCAGCCGACGAGTAGCAATAACAGCCACACCTTCAAAGGCCTAATCAAAAGGCTCCATATCTGTAGCCGTGATGTTGTGAAGCTTCGCAGACGTTGGCACTTTCAGATGACGCTTGCAAGGACCATTGTTGAGCTAATCGAGAACTATGATCCTCGAATTGCAGCTGCACGAAGTAACACGAACGAGATTCACATTGCTCAGCTAAATGTTGAAGGTGAAGCAGTTGTAACTATCGCTAACCATGCAGATAGCCGTGTGAATGCCGCCACCATCAGCGAAAGTCGTGAATACCGGCAACTCCTAAGCGTTGCTTCTCTACAGTATAAGCTCAGCCAGAGTCTAGAGTACGCTCTCGACGTTCTACCCACACGTATTGCAAACCAATTCAATGCTGCACGTAACATACTTCTTAGAAATGTCTCGCGATTAAGCTAATTTGAGATTTTTTCAGATCTTCAATCTCATGGCCCAAAGTGATACTTATGCCAGTATAAGTATTGCAAAATCCTCGAGGAAAGACAATGAGTACATGCAAGAAATAGCAGATGCAACATTGCGGGACAGTTCTTCCATGAAAACGATTGCCATACTCACGATGGTCTTCTTACCTGGCACATTTATCTGTGTGAGTACAAGCTCAATACAGACCCGGGTACAACCTGTACTAATATGATAACAAAATAGTCATTCTTCAGCATGACCATGTTCAACTGGAACAGTCAGCCTGGCGAGTCACTGGTGTCTCCATACATCTGGGTATATTTTGTTGCAATGATACCGCTGACATTGTTTGTCATTGCCATCTGGTGGTGGAAGACTAAGGAGAGCCGCCAGGCACAGGAGGCGACTAAACAGAACCGCAAACTTACAAGGGGTAATACTATGAAAGTTTAAAATTTTACAGATAACTACAACATACTACAGGAATCGGACACAGCTGTTTTCTTCCAACCTTTTCTCAAGGCCGAGAGCTTATTAAGCTTTTAGCCATTTTTGGCAAACTTCTGGTTTGTGCTCCTCTAATTTTAATAAAGGGAAGAAGAGAACACCGATTTGGCCCCTAGCTGTGTGCCAAAATAACCAAGATTTTCCATGTCTATATGCCAAAAATGATTCTATATGTAAACGTTACTGGTCCTCAGCATAAACCTTCTTCAACCCAATGAAGTGCTCCTTCTGCTCTGTTGCCAATTTCCCCTCCACATCCTCAATGATAGTCAAGATCAAACTATAGTTATTGAACAAAAACCGGCCTCTCTTCCTCGCATCTGTGATTCCCTTGCTTAGTCTTCCAAGAAGCCCCTCAATCTCATTCCTCAAGCGTCCAAGGCTGGTAGACACCGGCTCATCATCGCCAGCTTCTGTACTCAGACTCAGAATACCTTGGAGGAACTGTCCAAATCGCTGAGTTAGGAAGTGAGGCGCCGCTGATTGCGCAGCGAGAGCAGATTTGCTGGGCATGGAAACTTTCTGCACTGAAGTACAATGCATGTCCATGACGACCTGAAAACGTGGCCAGAGAAGCATGTTAGTGCCGTTGATGTAGCCGTCTACGGCAGGAACCTTTCTGCGTTGTAGCTCAAATGCGAAATGTTGGTTTAATCTGACACACAAGAGAAGACCAAGGCCATCAACAGTCTCAGAAACAAGAGTCTTGGTCAATGTCTGTCCCAATTGGAATGAGGGCTCGAAAATATAGTCAAAATGGCGCGTTATTGCTGAGTATGGTAGAGCACCGCCGAAAAATGCAGTCAAAAAGGAGTACTCTGCAGAAGCATTGTCCACAAGTGCAAGATTGAAGTTTCGGAAAGGAACTTCAAGGTAATGTGTAGTTTTATCCTCCTCTGCGAGATATGACGGAAGTGCAGTTGTGTTTGAATTCTTCAAGAGGTCGATGCGACGACCAAGATTGAAGGTATCATGAGGGGGCCCAATAGCCTTTGAAGAACTTAATAGAGTTGTTTTTCGCGTACCATCATCTTGTCCCAGGACATCATTTCTGTCAATGACATGAAGCTTCAACTTCTCAAGAGCTTTGTGGTATCTGGTAAACTGGTTCAAGTAATACCACCTCATGGTATTTATATATGCCCGGCCCAGTTCATCTCCTAATTGGGTATGATGCCGATAAAGGAAAGCATACAAATCTTTGTATCGTATAAATTGCTGTTGCTGAATAATCTGCGCATTAATATTCGGGGATCTTAACGATTTGATTTGGGCGACTAGGAAGTCTCGTATTCTTTCCAGTGCCTTGCAGAACTGTTAACACAGCACAGCCTAATTGTAATGACTATTCACACTTCCATACCTTGTTTATCAAATGTCCTAGTAACGGTCTGAGGTCGTCTATGCCTTTAATTTTTCGCCCCTCTTTTGACTTAGAATCCAGGGCCTTTGAGCGCTTCTCAACCTCTGCAAGAGCACGAATCCATGCTTCATCAATTGTGCCTTCGGTGATTTTTCTAATGACAGCTGGCGCAATGCTGATTTCTTCGACAACTGGTCCCAACGCCTTTTCCACGGTCTTTCGATTATCTAGACGAATACTCAGCGCTAGTGAACGTGCTTGGAGTGTTTCGATCTCAGCAGACACAGCCCCAAGGTCGTTTTGAAAACTCGTAAGGTTGATCTCGACATTCTTCAGGACTTCGTCGCATGCGCGTATCGATCGGTGAAGGTCTTCAAACTTCTCCTTCTCCTTCTCATCTGTCACCACAAGCATGAGCATAAATATTTCTCGACAAGTCCAGGGGTTTGTACATACATTCCTCGACTGTCTGTGATCTATATACATGTACGTCACTGGGGTCCTCAGTGTCTATTTCGGCCAGTTCCTTCAAGCTCAACCCCCCGAAGTCTAAGTCGTCATGGTCCGGTTGCTCGGGTGTATTCTTATTGGATGCATCGGCTGCAATGGGGGTATCACTTCCGATCAATTTCTTGAGCACCTCTAATGGATCTGCTACATCGATGGGGGCTGTAGTTGTTTGTTTGAGTGATGAGCCATTGGGTTTTCCAGATATAGACAATAGGGAGGACGTTGAATCATTGGTGATGAGGGAAAGGGAAGACGATCGAGGGTTATAGATCGGTCGTCGAGGAGCGGCATTTGGCGCAAGATGGTTAGGTCTTCGTGGTCCTGGTGAATAACTTCGACTGCCGGGGGGAGGTGATTGTGAAGGCGTCGAGTGTCCAGAGAGACGATCGAGCCACATTGACGTCTGCATCACATAGAGACTGGAGAGATATAAAGTAAGTAGGGGCTGGACTGGGGGAACGTCGATATTATTGTGACAATGAACAAGGAAGACTAAATTCGTGGTGGTTGGCGTAGATCACAAGTGATACGTAAGTGATAACAGCTCAATGCGGTAGGTACAGTATTATTCCGTACTCGAGCTTCCTACGAGCTAGGGAGTATTCCGTGCCTCCACCACTCCTAAGTGTATGGTGCTACGGTGCAGTAGGGAAGTTGCCGTTGCGGTTATTCGGTAGGGAATTCTGGTGGTAGGTACTCTCGCCCAAGTCCTTACTTACGGACAGCTGCTCCGCATCAAGGTTCTGAGTAACGGGCGTGACGGCAGAACCGAACCTGGGTCTTGGGTGGCTTACTGGCGGGCTGTCTTGCCATTTGACTTGTGATGTTCGAGTAGGAATTTGCTAATATGCCTCTGGTGCTCTACTATTGGTGCTACTGCATACTGTGTGCTCTATGTTTGGTATGCATGGCCATTCAATGCAGTACATACTGTCGTGCTTCGTCCTGTTGAGTGATGAACAACAAAGGCACGCATGTAGACGCATCACCATAGCATTCATACTTTTGTACGTAGGGCAGTTCTGCGTAAAGATCGAGGGCGAGGCAAGATAGAGTGTAAGGTAACGAAAATCGATGAGTATGCCCATGCTGTTGTCCGTTGTCCGATACACAAGCTCCATAATACCATAGCAACCATTCACAGCACCAATGCAATCTATTCCATACTCTGTACTTATCGTACCACGGCCGGCCAGGTTAAGGCAGAGAAGCTATATATGTATTATGGATGAGTTAACTACCTTACCTACCGTGCTAGAGAGTACTCCCTCTCTAACCTTGCCTCACCTACCTCACCTACCTCACCTACCTAACAGCGAGTGCTGCCACTCCTCACCTCACCGTAGGTCAGCGAGAGGAACATCCCGACAATGTAGCGGCCAGCCTGCACTTCAAGGCATCCATCGATGATGCTCTGGGAACTGTGGTGCTATAGTAGCTCTGAGTGGATAGCGGCTGTAGATCAGAGGCGCCTTGAACCGTCTTGTAAAGGCCTCCGAGCCACTGTATCCAACGCTGCCTAAGGCGTCCTCAACGCTCATTGGCTACCTATCCGAAGTCAAGTTTTTAGCTTAGAACGAGGAAGTTGTTGCCCACACATCCAGATTGATCTCTCTCGTCCTCGAATTTGTTCACTCATTCATACGCTCAACACCGCTTTTGAGACCTCTTTGATTCAAAAAGTACCCTTCGCAACTCACTCCCATCCTTACCTCAAAAACATCACAATGGCGGACGATGCCCAGGTGAGTTTTGCCCTTCAAGAAACCGAAAACCCCGCAGCGCTTCGCCCCACCTTCAAAAGAACAGCGGGCGCGCGAACTTTCAACCTCTCGAAATATCGACAAAAATCAACAGAAGAGCTGACAATTTCTACAGCATGAGCACACCTTCGACTCGGCCGATGCCGGAGCTTCTGCTACCTACCCAATGCAGTGCTCTGCCTTGAGAAAGAACGGATTCGTCTGCATCAAGAACCGTCCTTGCAAGATCGTCGACATGTCCACCTCCAAGACTGGTAAGCACGGTCACGCCAAGGTTCACTTGGTCGCCATCGATATCTTCACCGGCAAGAAGCTCGAAGAGTTGTGCCCATCCACCCACAACATGGATGTTCCAAACGTCACCCGCAAGGAGTACCAGCTTGTAAGATAGGCCCAATTGTTTTTTACGCCAAATTTCAGTGGCTAACCATGATTTCCAATAGCTTGACATCTCTGACGATGGTTTCCTTTCCTTGATGGCCGATGACGGTGAGACCAAGGACGATGTTAAGGTTCCAGATGGTGAGATCGGTGACAAGATCGAGAAGCTCTTCACCACCGAGGAGAAGGACACCAGTGAGTACCATTATATCAAAATTCATATAAAATCAGTTTGACTAACAAATTCAATAGACGTCATTGTCCTTACCGCCATGGGTGAGCAGCTCGCTGTTGAGGCCAAGGAGGCTCCACGCTCTTAAGCAGGATAATTTCAACAATACGACTTTGGTCATTTGTCAGTAATGGCATATTCTCCACCGTTTGCGCCTTTAGTCTACTCTTAAGCATATCGATTCGATAGTTATTTCGAGCATTCGGGAGGTGCAATCTCATGATCAATTCGTTTGAAGGAATACACCTGGGTACTTTGATTTAAACTGGTTACACGTCTCAATGGTTTTGCGAACACACATTCTTCTTTTTGTCAAAACTCTACCTTCTGTCATGATCACGATTGGCCGGCGTAGTCAAAAAGCGTAGGATGTGAAAGATGGCATGTCCCGTCGTAGGAAATGGATATTTCTGCAATGATTTTGTTTCTTTATGATTTCCACGTGATATAATTTGATGTGTCGTGTGATAATTAGCGCTATTGGGGGTTTGAAAGAAAAAAGAAGAAAACACGAGCCATGTGAAAACTAAATTAATTTAGTAGCTATCCAGTAAACAATGTCACCACAAAGATAAACAAAAGTCAAAATATAAGAAAGGCAAGGTGCTTTTAACTTCCCGTGAATACACAGTACCTAGAATACTCGATTATCGTTAGGAAAACATGTGCGTCACCTCTCAGTAGATCATTTCTTTCGCGCAGTATAATGATTACGATACCTAAGTGAATACTAAACGTACTTTAGAAAAGAAGGATTTTCCCATCACAATCCACCCTCACTGAAACACCCTCCATGACGCTGGCCGTTATTTTCCAAGTCCATTAATATGTCGGAAAACATTGAATACCATAAGTTTCCCCGCGGCGAGCACTGCGATGAGGAAGGATGTCGCTCCAAACAGTACTATATCGACTCTGGGCGTCAGTTCTGCAAACGTGGTCATATCCAAGCCGTGAGTTTTCTTTTTCTATTTTATTTCTTTGCTGCGATTACACGGAACTGTTAGAATTCAGAGAGGGAGCGCGGGTTTGTGGGCAGGGACCAGAACAAAGAGAGACGTTAAACTAGGAGAGGGGCGAACAATGCGTAACAGTGTATTTATTGACACATCCGCAGCAATTCACGCAAACCCAGCAAGATGAAGACGACTGGAACACGCAGGGCAAGAAAACCCGTAAGCGGCGTGAAGAGAAAGAAAAGGTGAAAACGTTGTATTCGGGCCAGGAAGCACGTGAGCTCTTTCTGCAGTGCTATCAACTGCTGCTCTGGAAGCAGGTGCACTGGCTGGTTACTGTACAGAAATTTCCGAAGGAGCTCGAGACGCTCGTGCGTGACCTGTGGAGTTTCAGGCTCAAAAAACTCCTGCCGGATGATGATAGTGGTGATGAGACCACCAGCACTAGGGGTGCGTATAGTAGTACTGGCGAGGATACAGGCGCAGAGACGGATGATACGTTTGTTACAGGGACGAGTGTTGGGAAGGAGAACGCTCTGGGTGGATTAAAGCTTATTGATACCCTTGGCCTGTGTTATTTGGCGATGGTGCTTTTGAGGATTCCTGTCAGTGTGGGACAAATGCATCGGTGGGCAGAGAGGGAGGAGATTGTATACATCAGGGCTGTGTGTATTGCCTTTTCAGAGAATTTTATGTACTCGCTGACTGAAAGTTATAGATCCGCTTCGTCCCGCAAGAGATGGTTGCAAAGCTCCCAGCATCATACCATCGGAGTCTAGATACTCAGCATGAGCTGAGAACCGGCCAACTGCAGAAAAGCATATCAATGCTTGCAAGAATGTATATCGCTGAGTTTGAAATCGAGTTCCCTGCCCTAAACGCACCTATCATCATTTTCAGGTATATCAAAGAGCTCGGTTTACCACGTAAGTTATCTCTCTTATCAGAAAGGAGGAGGGATTGCTAACACCCAAAAGTGGAAGTATTTCTTGCTGTCCAACGCCTAGCAAATCTCTTAAATATCGATTTCACGCTATCTCGTTCACAGATGATTCGGGCTGCGACACATCCCGAAGCCAAGATTGTTGCTCTGCTTATCATTGCAACGAAACTATCTAATCCGCTTGACGATATTCCAAGAGTCCCGAAGAATCTAGAAGACCCGTCAAGTCTTGCAATGGACTGGAATATTTGGAAGGATGCTATGGTGGAACAGAAATCAGACAGATTAAAGAGAGGCAAGGAGATTCGTGTCACTGATCAAGAGGTGCTCTCGATGTCAGGTGAGAAGCTCGATGATTACTTGGACTGGTACCAGCAGATGTGGATTGATGGGACTGAGCCTAAATGTAAGTCATTCTTTATAAGGCAGCAATCTTGATTCTGACAGATACAGTGCCACAGCAGATTGTGGATCTATTTCCCCTGACAGAGTCAACTGGAAGAAACAGGGGCAACGAAACGTCAGTCGATATTACTGAACGGACGAAATATATACAAAGTTCACTCCTTGTTAATAATCCCATGTCAGATGAAGACGCTCAACAGATAGGGGGCGTCAATCGACCTGGGTCATTCTATGCACATTATCGAACTGTGAAAGAGATGCCGGACAATGCTAAAGCATTTTACGAGAAAACTGGTATGTGGTCCCTCACAGCAATTGTGTCACATGATACTGACTTAATGAAGCGGAGCTTGCTGCTATGCAAGTTGATACAGTAGTGAATGCAGTCTTTCAGCTCGAGATAAAGTTACAGGAATGGGTGACCGAGGATAGGAGGAGGCAGATGGTTGAGCGTATATAGCATGATACCCAGAGCTCAAATGGCAAATTTATGTCATTCTTGTGTTATAGGAATGTTTCCAAATCAAAGAGCTTCAAATTCGCATTGTTAAAGTAATTCCAAATTCCTAAGTGAATTAGCTTTACAATGAAGTGAGATCTAATGGATGTGACTTTTTGAGGCACTTGAATATTTTATGCCTTGATATCGAGGCTTCGATAACATGACAAAGTTTCAAAGCCCTCCCTGGGTGAAATCGCGTAAAGATTTCATAGCATCATCAGGGGCTTTGAAATCCACTGTTATGAAAACTCTTAATCAGATGTGCGTGAAATTTAAATTGAGTTCAGATTGTTCACTTGATTGTTTTCGTGGTTGAAACATACTGCAAGTACCGTCATAATTTTTGGATAAGGGTCACGTGTGGTGGCTCGCTAATAATTAGATTAGGGCTTGAGCGAATCTGCACTCTGGATTCGAGATATCGCGAAGAACATCATCGCCGGAGATCACGACAACCAACGACAACGACGACCGCGACCATGCAGATCTTCGTGAAGACCCTTACGGGTAAGACCATCACCCTCGAGGTGGAGTCTTCCGACACCATCGACAACGTCAAGTCCAAGATCCAGGACAAGGAGGGAATTCCACCCGACCAACAGCGATTGATCTTCGCCGGAAAGCAGCTTGAGGACGGCCGCACTCTTTCAGACTACAACATCCAGAAGGTACGGCTCACAAATTCTGGAGGATGAATGGATGGAATTGCTTCTGGCATTGGCTATGGAATTCGTTTGCATGGTGGCATGATGCATTCGCGAAGGATATTTGTCTGGGATATTTTTGGGATGCAAGTAACTGACTTTGTGCGCCCTACAGGAGTCCACTCTTCACCTTGTTCTCCGTCTCCGTGGTGGTATCATCGAGCCATCCCTTAAGGCTTTGGCCTCCAAGTTCAACTGCGACAAGATGATCTGCCGCAAGTGCTACGTACGTTCCCCGCACACCCACGATCCACCATAAGCTCGATTCCACAACGAAGCCCATCGAATACTAACATATCCTTATAGGCTCGTCTTCCTCCCCGTGCCACCAACTGCAGAAAGAAGAAGTGCGGACACACCAACCAGCTCCGCCCAAAGAAGAAGCTGAAGTGATCTACTCGCGAATACAGGGAGTCAAGTCGCTATGGGGGCGTTTGGGCAATCTGGCAGATTTGTGGAGGAGTGGTGGATCCGCAAGATTTTTTGCATCGCTTGGCTGGCTGTACATTACAAAATAGCATAGCAAGCAATATGGATTCTGGTCATAAGCAATATGTCGTGTGTGTTTTGAGTGATTTGTGCAAGACTGGATGTTGGATGCGACAACGGATCACGATATGGACTGCAATAGCTCTTGGGAAAGAGTACCTCTACTCTCGGCTTCCCATCTCTGCGACATCAACTCGACATCAGCTCGACTTCTTGCTTTCGAAGCAGGCTTTGACACCGTCCGATGCAGGCAGGGCCATTGGTCAGAAAACTTGCTCACTTTGGAGGGGAATAACTAATTACAGCACCATGGCCACTATGTGTACTGAACTGCCACGAAGCTAACTACATTATATTTCTGCATCCTCACCAACGGCAAACCTCGAACCAACCATACTTGTTTACTACAGTATGTGTGGATTTGGTGGAATTGCTGACAGATATTGATCGTAGTGACTTGTCCTTGAATTGAACACCTGCCTAGTGGGCTTCTTGAGAGCTGTGTAGTTATTGGAGTTTACCTTGCTGATAGTCATTTACTTATTTAAAGCTCTATGTGCCGTTTTAGACGGTCCAGGGAAGCTATGAGTGGGGATTGAACTTCAACTTGAGCTCCAGGATTTATATATCTAGCTGTTGTATCTTGGCTATCTATACGTTGGTGGTGCATATTTGATTAATAATATTCTGTTACTGGCATGTTTAAAATTGCAAGCACTGATGAGCTACCTACTACGTGATCACCTGTGATTGCAATTATATTATTCATCAGAAGCATGTAATAGTCAACTTGGATGTATTTTGATGAGTTTGCTGAACTTTAACTACAACTTTTGAACGCCATTGTATCGTATATATCATGAATGGGTGCCTGTATCCTCCCCATTGTTTTGAAGGGGAAAATGAAGAAAGAGAAAAAACAGAAGCAAATCAACCCAAGCTAATTTCGAAGTTAATTTCTCCGTGAGAGTTGCCTGTAGATGACGGATGGTAAGAAACCCCAGGTAGCATCACTAGAAGACCCCTCAGCTTGACCTTAAGAACTTCAGGTGTGAACTGCCGTTCACTCCAGATAAAAATAAAATAAAATAACATATTCAATTCAATAACCAGAAGCTAGTCCATGGGCTTAGCTATAAGGGTTTGAGGAAAGGCTCGCTTTTGTGTTTGTTGAGTTTGAGATGATTGCAAAGAACGATGGTAAATTGCTGGATAATTTGAGTCGGGAAAGAAAATAAGAACAATAGGATAGTCGAGGTTCCATCGAAAAATGAGAACGTAAGTGAATCATGAGCCAGGACGTATCAAGTGATGTCTACTGCCAGTACATAGTGTACATCAGATTTTCATGAACAGGTGGGAGAATCAGGTGTGTACCATCTGCCGATAGTCGAATATGCTTTTTGGCTCTCTCTGCCACGAGATCACTGTAGTAAATTGCGGAGAAAACACCGACTGTAGTAGTTGCACGAGCGTAAGTTGAACAGCTGTAGCAGATGATTCTCTGCAAGTCATCAACAGTGAAGTCTGCTGGAGCTTCTTCAGTGACCAAGAGCTTATAGTGGCATGGTCTGACGGTTCCAATCAGTCCCGCGTGAGCAACCAAGAAGAAGTCTTTCCCAGAGCCGTTTTCGACAATGGTGCCGGGAGTGACGTTTCCAAGTCCATCACAGAAATCCGAGTTCTTCAAGTTAGCCTCGTCAGGAAAAAATCGAGTATGGTGGCCTATAGTACAAATGTTAGCTTGGAAAATACAACTCTGGCATGGTGCTTACGTTTGATAGCAACTACTAGAGTAATTTTTGGAGGATGTGTCTTTGCTTCTGCTGCCATCTTACGACATACGTCACGGACAGCACGGCCTTCCTCAGCTTTGATGGTATTGTACCTATCAGTGTTAGGTGGGCTGAAATGAATTACATTGTATAAAACTTACTGAGATTCACTTAAGCCATCTCTGACGAAGAGAATTGATTGGGGGAGTAGTCCTTTGTTTTTAACTTTATATCGGCGTATTAATTCACAAACCATCGGCTTGATATCTACTATCATCTGGTTTGTGGCCGCTTGTGCTGCAGCAACGGCAGTGTACCTATAAGTGTTAGGATGGCCAAGGTAAAATATATCTGGAGGAGAGACTTACTGCACACAATTCGGATCGAATGAGGCAACAAGAGACGCTAAAGCTTGTGGCGGCGGTTCCTTTCTAAGTTCAGCTGGTGATGGATGGCTCGTATCAGCTGAGATAATCATGTAGCGGCGTCTCTTGAACAATGGCTCGCGAACAATACTATTAAGGCAAAGATTAGTATCCTGGACAGGTATAATTGCTCTTCAGTGTTGAGTAAATCAAAGATATCTAAGACATTGAAGACTGATTAGTTCACCCACCTGTTTATGCCACCAAGCTTTACGTTGATCTTCAGTCCCATATTTGCAATGTACTGAGCTTGTCCCTTTTCTTTGAAGGCCTTTTCCATGGTCATGATCGCAGTAGCCACGCCAAGTTGAATGTCTGCAGCAGCTTTTACATCATGATGAACTGTAGAATCATTAGTCAGTAGCGCCGAAAATCAATATTTCTGAACTCACTTGGGATACTAGCATTCTCGATGAGCACCAGAATTATGTCAGTGCGGGCACCAAACTCTTCAGTTGCCTTTGTCATGCAATCTTGCAAACCCCCAATAACGTTGTTAGGGTTTCCAAGAATGAGTGACGGCAGATTTCTAGGCAGACTGATTCCAATACCCGAAAGTCCTCTTGAAACGGCCGAAGCAAAGCGTTCAACGTCGTTTTGTGATATTGGACGGCCAGATGGAAGATAAAGCATGGCCCATGAGCGGATAGTAACTGGTTGGTGTAGACGAATGTTCCTGAGGTTCCATCTTCCTCCTTTAACTTTCAAGGGGTTATTCTCATAATAAATAATTGGTTCCTCCAGAACACGGGCTTCAACGCGCATCATGTTATAATCCACAGATATACCATGGGCCTGTAAGAGTGACTTTGAATGCCATTCTAGGTTTTCAAGGGCACCATAGATACTGTTCTTGCGCTCGTGACCTGATGTACTCGCAAAAGTGATCAAATCCGCAGTTTCTGGACCTTGAAGTAATTCCTTATATCCTATTAGTAGTGAGTTAGTGGTTGATCTGAAATAAGTAGATCTATCCCCAATATATAAATATAATTGGAAGGACTTACTCTCGCCAGCACTTGAATAGCAAATCTCAAGTGGTAGATCGCCATTGCGGGTTGCTGCCATTGGAAGCTCCGGAAAAAGTAATCTAATTCCATATCTGTTGTTGAAATAATCATTCACTGAAACCGTGGTTGTAGTGCCTGTCAATGGGTCTACATGATCAAAAGTGGTTTCAAGAGCATTGTTTTCAGACCACCTCGTGAACTTGATTTTCAGCTTCTCGCGATCAGCCCCAAGGTGACGGACGCTAATCCACATACCAAGAAGACGAGATGCAGCTTCAAAGAAAGCGTTGGGGTTTCCGAAGAATGTTGCCTGCAGATTCTGTGGCGAAGAACGTGTCAAGGTGCAGAGGTGGTCAATCATACATATACTTGGCGTCCAGAAGACACTGGTGGCGATATCGACATTGACAGTTAATTTTCCACTGAGCATGCGTGCACTCTGGAACATACCGCGGATAGCCTCAAGAAGACCACCAGAAGATGCAATAGTCATGATGGTAGATCTAGCTCGATCGAAAAAAGAACTGCTGCCAGGACGTGTAACACAACGCTTTGCTGGGTCTGTCCTTAAAGTCGCATTCAGCCACTTGAGTAGCATTTCATGTGGAGCAATGTTCATCTCTGTCTGTGGAGACAAATCTCTCAAAAAGCGAATAAAACTGTGTGTGTCGAGAATGCCTTTGTTGCGGATTCCAACCAGAATTTTGTTCTCTGTGCCATCTCTTCGAGCACGACCCATTTCCAGATTTACAGTGATCCACTGATCATCGTCACCTATCTTGTCTGGAGAGAATCCTGTTGAAGGACCATCAAAAACAAAAGAATCCCCGACCAATCTGAGGAGATCCGGATGTTGATGAACCTTCTCGATTTGAGTACTAGTAAGGCTTTCCTCTCCACGAATTCGGGATTCTGGAGGAATTTTCATACGAATCTGATAGATATATTAGATGATGGCTGTATAAGATTGCTAAGATTCAATCTTCAGGAAAACTTACATCGTAGATGAAGATTTTGATTGTCGGGAGAGATTGAACGAGAAAATGGTTTGCCTTCACAAAAGTTTTTGTACCTTGTGTTCCAACCATGTTCAGTTCAGAATATTTTGGATCAGCACCGGTCTGTGGAATTGGGACTTGAGCAAGAGGAGGACCTTTCGGAGGACCGCTTGGGGCACTTGGACCGCGACCACCTCGTCCACCACGGCCGCCTTGACCATAACCTCCACCTATAATTTGATCAGTACATATCGTCGACTAGTTGGTTTTCACTTACGTGAGCCATGAGAATCTCTTCCACTTGAGCCCCTACCACTTGAGCCCCTGCCACTTGAGCCTCTTCCGCTTAGACTATCATGATCACTTCTAAAATCTCGATTACCACCGTGACCGCGATCACGTTCTGGGCTTCTCGAGCGACGTCTATCACCTCCCTGGTTATTCCTATTTGGATAGGATGCCATTTTTCTTGGTTTTTGTTTGTTCTTTTCTCTCTCTGTTGATGTAGTTGTATTAGTTAAAATATTTAAGTGAGAGTTAGTGATGTCATGTGGGAGCTTTGGCAATGGACATATTAGAAGACGCGAGATGCAAGATTTGACTTGTAGTGATGTTGATGTATAAGGAATGATAGAAAGTGAAGACAAGATATGGATAAAGGTTGCTTACAATGATATGAGTTTGATAGCCTATGATATTCGATTGTTGCGAAAAACTGGAGTAGATGCTATTGTGGACGTGGTAAGTAAAAAATAGGGCAGAAAAATAAGAAGTGAAGCGTCAAAGAGATGAGATATAAGGTTATGTAGAGTTAGGTGTATGGTGCCATATGTAAGGATAGTGAGAGGCGATGGGTAATATGAAGATATTTGGGAAGGATGAAGTTGTTTGCAAGTATAAAGTAATGCCTGAAGTAAACTAGGAAAGGTGTGTATATCTGGTTGATGGCGTGTAGGAATGTATTGTGGTAAAGGGTGAGGTTGAGTATGTAGATGTGAAGTGGCCGGTGAACGACGCTAGCTTTGAGGATCTCGTAGAGTTGTGAGGGAGAAGTGTAAAGTTGAGGCTGTGGATACAAGGTGGCACGTGAGAATGAGGTGAAATGAAGACTACAGGTACTGACGATTGTAATGAGGACTGTGATGCATGTTTGTGTAAGGAAGAGTGCAGTAACTATGTAGTGATGGATTGAATGTGAAGCGCAGGTTTGAACATGTTACCATGGTTTGTATACATACCTGATGACCCACAGAGGTTTTTTGGATATATTAAAGTAGATATTCACAACGAAGCTTTGCTACGAAAGCAAGTAGAGTGTTTGGAATAGATTTGGACGTCGGGGTAGAGGCAGGTTGCTTGAGGTAGAATGTTGTAGGCGTGGAAAGAGGATTATTTTGGGTTGACGTAGGTGTGATAAGAATACTGATCAAGTAAATGTCGTAGACTGGAAGAGCAGGAACGTTGAGTGAGGTCTTATGTTTCGTTGTTATGCCTGTAAAGAAGAGAAGGTTGGATGTGAGTTTCGATAGTAGGTGTGGAGAAGAAAAGGTCGACACCAGTTGAATCAGGTTTGACCACTTTATGAAAGTAGGAGATGAGATGAAGCTTGATGTCGCATGTAGAAGAAGAAGAAGAAGGTTGTATATGTAGTGGGATGTAGGAGGGGGATGTGAAGGGTGGTAGCAGGAAAGGAATTCGTTTACAGGTTGGATGTAATAAATAGTAAA
Source organism: Allantophomopsis lycopodina (assembly GCA_024752465.1). NCBI lineage: Eukaryota > Fungi > Ascomycota > Leotiomycetes > Phacidiales > Phacidiaceae > Allantophomopsis > Allantophomopsis lycopodina. The sequence goes on from CP103016.1 coordinate 1,494,588, forward strand.
CATGTAGAAGAGAATACGCAGAAATCTTAAAAAGGTAGGTACCTACCTTGTGTGGGTAAACTTGCTGCCACCCAACAACAGAATGACCAAGAGAGCAGAGCGCTGGGTTCGACTTCCCTAAACTCCAATGTAATTCGATAACCAATATCCCCATATGGTCAGTATGTTCATTTTTCTGACCTCACAGTAGCGACATGGGTGTAGTGAGAAGCACAAATACTCATGAATTATATAGTTGGAAATCACACCTCTGACCTGCAAGCGGATAGAATAAAGACGCAAGTACCTCATGAACCACTCAAACCATCTAGTGTAACCTTGAAATGTACAAAAGACTACGAACCAAACTTAACAAAAAGAAATTCCTATCCCATTACCCAGTAATATACATACACGACCACGCTCACTTAGTCGCCCTTGACGCCATTAGTATTGCCCAAAATCCCCTCTTTGTCGTCCAGCTTGAAGAAACCATTTCTGCGGTTTCGGAGACGGTCGCGGCCATAATACAAAGTCCCAAAGATGATGCCACCCAGGATTAGCATGGTGAGATATTTGTGTGCATGCATTGCACCCTTGATATTGAAGAAGAGCTTCTCAAAATTGGAGATAGTCATCTTTGGCTGAATCTTTGGTGGGTTTGCTACAACCTTAGGGATTGTCTCAAGGATTGAGGTGCGCGATGGAATGATGTAGTTGCCAGTGATGGTCGTATCCCAGTATCTTCGGTTCTGCAATGTGTTAGTGGATGTTAAATGAAAACTTGTTGATGGTTGACTTACATCCTCATCATTGATGATGACTTTCTCGCCATCCTTGACCTCAATGCCATATGTACTTCTGATCCATCTCTCCCAAAATACACCATCAACCCATGCGAAACAGACTTCCTTTCTGTCAGACATATCCATGTTAATGCGAATACTCTTAGCAGCTCTCAAAGCCCGCTGGTCGTTTCGGTCCTCGGCTTCTTCAATTCGGAGTTGCTTGCTATCACGAAGTTCTTGTCTTTCAAGCTGGAACAATTGTGTCTGCTTGTCCATCCACTCAAGTGCAGCGCTCTTGATCTCTTTCTTAGCAATGATGAAGTCATCAGCATGGCTACGATCCAAGATACCAAGAACAACTAGCTTTCCATCCATAATCTCGCGAGAGTTTGAGGCAGTGAGTTCTGGAACTATTGGGAGCCACACGGACTGCATCCAGCTCAGAACCTGTCTAAAATCGCGCATGTCCTTTGGAGCCAAGGCAGTGTAATAAGTGGGGCGACCGTCTCTGGACACCAACAGACGAGGCCAGGTTGTAATCTTATATCTTTCAGCAAGCTTGGCACTGTTGGTCTTCACCAACTTAGCATGCCCAATCAAGCTCAAGGTCAACCGTTCGAGAGCCGCAAAGTCTTCGCTAGTAGTTGCATGATCATAGAAGTAGAGGAAGATGACTTCTTCCTTCTCCTCCAACTCGCTGAACTCTACCGCATCAACGTCCTTGACACCATCTCCAACATCAATGGCTTTGTTGGCAAAGTTGACAAAATCTCCAAGACCTCTCAATCCATCATACTCAACCCGCTCTCCACCGCGGAAGAAAAGAACTGTTGGATACCCGCGAACGCCGACATCCTTGCAGAGCCTGCTTTCAACCTCACAGTTGACCTCTCCTACATTGAGTTTGCCCTGCATCTCTTTGCTTAGCTGGAACCAGTTTGGTGCCATAGCCTGGCAATGATGACACCATGGTGCGTAGAATTTGATAAACCAAGGCTCCTGGGACATCGTGACAAGGTGCTGGAAGCTTTCTGCAGTCAAAGAGACAGAGTTACCAATTGGGTTTGGTGTGACAGTTGGCTTAACTGCTTTCGAAGGCTTTTGGTTTACTCTGATTTCTTCAACAGTTGAGGTTGCAGTGCTAGCCAAGTGGGTAGAAGACTTGGTTGTAACTACATCTCCCTTGAGGACCTCGCCAGCAGCTTTAGCTGGAACTCCAGCAGGCTTGGCTGGAACCTCAGCAGCTTTAGCTGGTACTTCGGCGGCTTTGACTGGAACCTCAGCAGCTGGCTTAACTGCTGGAGATGCTGTGGGCTTTGCCTCGAAGCCTGCAACTGCGGTCGCGCCGACTTCAGGGAGAGTTGGGCCACCTTGCACTCGGGATCCTGGCTTAACTGTCTCCAAAACCTCCTCAACGAATTCGCTCAATCCCTTCATATCCTTTGTTCCAACAAATCGCTTAACCGGTTCTCCATCTTTGTAGAGAACAAATGTCGGGTAGGCATGTACATCGTGGGCTTCGCATGCAGTACCGAATGCAATACAATCCAATGATGCAAAATGGAAGTTATAGTAATATTGGAAATCGTTGGGATGAGATGTGTCGGTATTAGAAGATGCCGTCACCGGTTTTGAGGTCTAAAATTAATTAGCAGTTGATGTTAGGACTTGGGTAGAATACGTACATAATAGAACTCATACAATGTTTGCCAAACTGGCGCCACAGCATGACAATGAGGACAGTACGGAGAGTGATGTTTCACAAACCAATAACCTGACTTCACCTCTTCATCGAACTTCTCTCCATTGATATCTCGTAGAGGAGGCACTCGCACGCCATTGAATATCGTGGTGCCATCATCTGGTGTTGCAATTTCCTCTGCCTTTGTCTCTGGTACCGCAGCTGCTGTTTGTATAGATATCGTATCTGCTGCTACATTTGGCTCTAAAGCCTTTTCGAGGGCTGCAGCATCTTGAGGTACAGCCCATACTGGCGCAACCAGCGCCAGTGATAATAACGAAACTGGAATGTTGAAGCGCATCGTGAGGGGAAGGGATCGACCCTTTGCGATTAATGGCGAGTAAGACCACGAGACCCTAATTGATTAAGCCAGTCGACTGGCTGCGACTATAAATCCTGGTGTCCGCAAGTAAAACGAATGTATTCGGGTCAGAAAGTGGTATAAAATGAACCAAAGTCGTTTTCCTAGTATTTCTTTCCACAATGTCCCTCGTCGTCGTCGCACTTGGGATTGTGTTCAATAAGCACCTGGGGAACTTGACGATCGGCGTTCGTTGGAACTGTCTATGTTTAGGAGGGACTAAGAACCTATATATTGCCTAGGATTTCAGGTGTCAAGCTACTAGTGTGGGACTGAGGGGACCGTGGGACGCCCGATGTGTCAGATCCTGGACGAGGCTGCTTCTCAGCCTTGAACTTGTCGCCTTCCATCCTTGTCCGTGGTCCTCTTCACGCAATACATCTTGTTCTCGACCTATATTGTGTCAAATAATAGTCGTTAAAGGCAAAATTTGATGTCCTGGGGAAAATTCCTGTCGAAAATATACACAGAATGGATCCCCAGCCTCAGAAGAGGAAGCGGCCCCTCACTCCGCCAAATGGTGTGGGCAGCTTGACATCTCTTGATGCGCCTATCAGCCCTCCAAGAAGAAGAGTTCGTTCAGAGCTGATAGTGCTGTCAGACTCACCTGAGCCATCAAATTCTGATAATCAGGGAGTAGATGCCGAATCGTCCAGTAAGGCGCCTAAATCAGCAAAACTAATAAATTCCCCGATACAGCTTACTAGGATAAGAGATCTTTCTAGAGAAGCAAATGTCGATACAGTTTCGCTCCAGGATATTCTAGGGGACCCTTTGATATCAGAATGCTGGAACTTCAACTATTTGCATGATCTAAATTTCCTTATGGCAGCATTTGACCCAGATGTACAGAGTCTTGTGAAAGTCAAGGTCATACACGGATTCTGGAAGCGTGAAGATACTTCAAAAATCGGACTTGAGGTAGACACGAGTTCTCGTTCACCATTACAGTGACTAACTCTTGTGTTAGTCACAAGCTTTACTTTATCCAAATATTCAACTTCTCACTGCGTACATGCCCGAGGCTTTTGGCACTCATCATTCCAAAATGCTGATTCTATTTCGTCATGATGACACAGCCCAGGTGATCATTCATACAGCAAACATGATAGCCAAAGATTGGACTAATCTAACTCAAGGCGTATGGAAATCACCTGTCCTGCCACTACTACGCGGGAAATTAACAGATAGCCCTGCAAAACCCATGGGCTCAGGAGCGAAGTTCAAAGTTGACCTGTTGAATTATCTTCGGGCATACGATACCAAGAGAACCATCTGCAAACCTCTAGTTGAAAAGCTCTCTCTCTTCGACTTCTCAGAAGTTAGAGGTGCCCTAGTTGCAAGTACACCAGGACGACATTACATCGAAGGACAGAAGGAGACGCTATGGGGATGGCAGGCCCTCAAAGAGGTGCTTAGCCACGTACCCGCAAAGCCAGGGAAGACCTCCGAGATAATTATTCAAATCTCTTCAGTCGCAACTCTAGGTAAAGAGCCCAAATGGCTGCATAAGACACTTTTCGATGCCCTTGCCACCAATTCCTGCTCTAGCCCAGTCCCCCGTCCAATATTCAAGATCATCTTCCCAACTGCAGATGAGATCCGACGATCTCTCGATGGGTATGCGGCCGGCGCTTCAATCCACATGAAGATCCAGACAGCACCGCAGGCTAGCCAGCTACAGTACATGATGCCAATGCTGCACCACTGGGCCGGAGATGGTGCTCAACATTCAAATGGTCAGTGCTGTCCTCATTTCTCACTCACCACAATACTGACTTTTCAGATTCTCCACGTCCAACCCCCACCCGCTCAGCTCATCGAAAGCGCGCGGCGCCCCACATCAAGACGTACTTGCGCTTCAGCGATCCACGGAAACAAGAATTGGATTGGGCGCTCCTGACGTCTGCGAATCTCTCGACGCAGGCATGGGGAGCGGCGCTAGATAAAGTAGGCGAGGTGAGAGTGTGTAGTTGGGAGATTGGCGTGATGGTATGGCCAGAGCTATATGGTCAAGAAGTCAAGATGGTACCGACTTTCCAAACAGATATGCCAGCGATGAAGGATGGGCAGAAGGACCTTGTGGGATTGAGGATGCCATATGACTTGCCTCTGATCCCGTATGCCGTGGGCGACAAACCATGGTGTGCTACTGCTGAATATGCTGAGCCAGATTGGATGGGGAGGGTGTGGCATCAATGATGGCGTTAATGGCATGATAATGAAAACTCAAGGCATAGTATTGAGAACCGAAGAACAATAACACATAAAAATCACAAGGGAACGAACGGTACAAGAGCACATGTATAGCGTTGGCGCAGCCAATAAAGATACCCTCGGCACTCATAGTACTCATCGACTTTTTTTTTGGCCTTTATCTTTCAGCTTTCCAATGCATTATAATGAATGATTAGCTAGTATACATAGCTAAGCCAAGTCCTCATGCTTCGTCATCGTATCGTATTCCGAAATCGTAGCGCGTACTTGCGAAAGAGAGGATAGACAATCTAGTTTGCATCGGCTCTCTTCAACTCCTCAACCAACGCAACGTACTTGGTCTGAGCCTCTTCTGGGGTAATGCCTGAGTCGACAACCTTTTGCCATGCCTCCTTCTTGTACTTGCCCTAAAAGATAATCCCATCAGTACGCGCGGATCCTTGGGGTTCGCAAATAATCGAGGGCTACGAGGCACTACTAATGCCCGTGGCTTTGGACACGATTGAACTCGCGGAGTGGAATCATGTTGGGAAGAGAAGGGAGGAGTTTACCTTGATGTCGAACATGCCTGGCTTCTCGTTTGGGTCGATGATATCACCGCTTCCGTGCTTGAAGAGACCGTAAAGCTGTGAAACAGATGTCAGCGATGTTGCGACTGCGCAGCTACCTGCAGCTACAATACTGCGCTTCGCGACAGATCGCAGGAACCAGGAGATTTACCTCGAGAAGCTGGTCGTTTGTAGGCTTGTTCTTCAAGTCGCGGACTTCCTTGGCGGCGGTCGTGAAGGCGGGGGATTGTGCAACCATGGTGTCTGTATTGTTTGGAAGACTGGGAAGTGATGAGATCTATAAGAATGGCCAAGCCAAATCAGTCTTTTGAAGGGCCTTTTATACCCCGCTGAGGAGAGGGGGAGCTAGGGTGATGCATCTCATCATAAGAGATGAAGAGGGTGTACAGAGGGGAGGGATGGGGCTATGGATCTCATCATGTAAGACGGGGAGGGTCTTACAGGTTTATTTTCTGCGGATTGTTTGTATGTTTAGATGTTTGGATGTTTGGATGGGGAAGGTCAGAAGTGGTGGGATGATGAGCTCGACGAAATACAGGCACAGGGTAGCACTTAGTTTGGTTGGTGCCGTGGCGGGGCAACACCGCAGTCGATGAGCTTCTTTCTGCGCTGGCTGTGGCTCTGGGGCAGCTACCCGTTGGTGCGAAGCTTACTGTGTGTGTACTACGTGACTACATACCTTGCCATGTGTTGGGCTAAGCGACTGCCCACGACGTAATGCTCGAGGGAAGAGTGAGAGCTCGCCTGTCTCAGCAATCCTCTCGTGTGGTGGTGCCGATGACCTGCACTATGTTATCATGATCGCCGCTCCATTGGAAAAACACCCTGGGGTAAACGCCCGTCTTTTGGGGTACATGTACATATGTATGTAAGGCCAGACTCTGTCCATCCGAGATCGTGGGGGTTGCATCGAGTCTGACTACATGGTCATTGAAACCCCGGTTAGCATACTACATAGAAGGGTTTACTAAATTCCCTGTCAGTACTGATTCATGACTAGATTTCTAATTGAGTTTCTCAGTCTATCATGGATGGACTCGTAATTTGGATTATATATCCGTCTACCACAGATCCTAATTAGTCAATATGCACAGGCAGCATTTTCCCAAAACAGCCATTCGACTCAGTCTTATGTGATCATTGCTTTATTTGTGTTTACTCTGTCAAGTATCCTAACCGCAACCCGGCATCTAGGTGTAAATAGGAGCAGTAAGAGGGTTGAAAGAAAGGCCCTCCTTGGCCATATCAACATCGACCAGGAAGTTCAGTGGCATCTTAACCAGTGTTCCTCTGACACGAGCCAATTCTTCCTTAACCTGTCTAACACCCTCCTCACCCTCTGCGAATTCCTGCTTAACCACATGACCATACTTATTCTTACCAGCATCCTCCTCCTTTGGCTTCTCATCATCTTTCTTATCCTCTGTTGGGAAAACGAAGTAGTTCGAGAAGAAAGTCTTGTAGTCATCCCAGTTACGCACATTGTCGGCAGGAACAGGGTGGAAAACCTTGGCGAAGACCTCGGTGTTAGTGGCGGCGGTGCCATGCCACAGCTGCTCGAATTCCTCGGACAGCGGGTCGGCGACCATCTGGTCTTCAGTAGAATCCCAGTCGTAGTCATTGTCGCAGACTGTGACAGGGTGCGAGTTACCATCCGGACGCGATGGGTCTTGCCACTTAAGGAGTCCGAGGTGCTTGCGGAAGATGAAGCGACGAAGGGAGGCAGCGTACTTGGAGGCGGTCCATGACTCGCCATTCATGGTAGACTCAATTTGAGTGGAGTCCTCGATGACCAGGGCGATCTCGGAATCGTGAGAACCGAGCTGCGAGCGGTCGTTGAGGTTAGCAGAACCACAGATAACCTTTCGGTCGTCTTGGATGAGGAGCTTGGTGTGGATGTACAGCTCCTCAGAGACATATGCATCGATCTCGCTGACATTTCCGCCGGCTTCCCAAGGAATTTCGCGGACATCAGGACCGTTGAGTGTGTAGCATGCACTGATGCTGTCCATACCTGAGGAAGGCTCTCCGAGGTTGGTGGCGGCACGTTGGTAGCCGTAGTAATTCTCGGTTCCTTGGGTTCCCTCGCCTTCACCGTCGTAGCCCGCTCCGACCATGTCATCAGCCTCTCTGCGGGCAGTGTTGTAGTCTACACCCGCTTCATCCTCACGGCGGGACATAGTGGCGTCTACGCGGAGGCGATCGTAGTTGCGGAGGTTGAAAACACTGATGTAGTCTTCCGGGTTGGCGCCAGTTGCCCTGATCTTGCCGAAAATGGAGTTGTCGCCACGGCTGATTGACGAATACTGATACTCCATGATTGCTCTCGTACCAAGAGAACTGTCGTCGTAAAGATCACCGGCAAAGGCTGGGACAGCTGGAATACAGATGATCATCTTGTACTTTTGGCCATCTTCAATTGCCCGAATAACACGTCTGACAATGGCTGCTCCAATCTGGTTCTTGACTGCACCGCCATCTTCTGGGCCAGTAGCAGTAATGAAAAATTGATTCTCAATGTAAACAAAGTGCTACAAAGTACTTTAGTAAAGGAAGAATCTGTATTGCACTCAAGGTTCTTACCTGAGACTCCTCAATAAGTCTAATGTAAGCATTGGCAATGGAGCACTCTGTATCGATTCCATGCGACCATTTGGAAGCACTTCGACACAACTGAATCTTTACATTACCCTCACCAACCTCGTTGTCAATGACAGCAGTCTGGCCAATGTCATGGTGAGCAAATACAGCACTGTACTTCTTAACTTCATCCTTCAACTTGTACTTGACATCGTAGATGAAGTTCCTGCTCTATCATTAACGGTGCTCGACGGACAAAGGCATGGATAACCCACCATCTCTGTGCGAAATGCGCCTTCAAGTCTTGGACAACAGGTCCCACAACAGACATACTCTTGTCGCTCCAACCCATACGGGAATCCTCGGTTCTGTTCAACTTGTTGTCTTCCCACTTCTTGCCAACATCTTGGAAGTCAAAGATGCGAGCATTGTTGAAATCTTGACCAGGAACAAGAATTTCCTCAAGGTTAGTTGGGTGGGCATCAGCAATTGGGTGATCATGTGTATCCCCTGGCTGTATTAGCAAGAAATCAGGTTTCATTGTAGAAACCACTTACATCGGCCAAAACAAAGATCGAGACCTCCCATAAATGCGAGGGTTCCGTCTACAATGCAGAGCTTCTCATGATGTGCCCACTGCAAAAAAGAAATTCAAATGTTAGTAAAAACTTCCGAATAACTGGCTTATAAAGCCTAATAACTTTCTCCACTGCCTATGTGTCTGTTGCCAGACTTTTATAGGTTTTGCAATTTGATGTCCAGGGTTTACATACATATAAAACCTATATTCCCACGTTAGACAGTTCAATTATGGTTATGAATACTACATACCTCATCGTCTCCTTCTGAAGCTCTTTCCTCTCTTTTAGACTCACGATGACGTCCATAAATAGACTGGATCGAGTTCTTATCAAGGTTGTTAAGCTCGTGAGGCTTGAAAAAGTCTTCACCAAAGTTAGCCAGTATAAAACAGCTGTCCGAATATGTCAATATTACCCTTTAAGTCTTCAACAAGTTCGCCAGCATCTGGAATATGATCTGGGTGTCTGAAAACATGAATGTTCTCATGAAGCTACAGCAGTGTCAGTCGAAATTCAATAATCAAGCCAGATTCTCCCACTTACCTCCTCCAGAGCATGTCTGGTATGAGAAGAGCAGACTTTGATCATAATGTTAGAAGAATCTCCAAATCAATATAAGCTTAATAACTTACCAGTTAACACCTGGGGGACCTCTTTGTAAACAATGATATTGACCTTGACACCTCTCTCGGCGGCAGCTTGCAACATGCGGTCAAGTCTGTACTGCTCATTGGCAGCTGGAGGACGGCGCAAATATAACTCTGGTCTTTTTGATACATTTCATGTCAGTTGATACTTCTGATAACTAAGGAATTGGCCTCTCGGCGAATCATTTCTTTCCGGGTTCTCAGGCACGACCAGTAAATCTCATGAAGTTACTTACGATAGCCACCAATCCAGGATCCTAGTCTTGTCAGTATATCAATCTGCTTTAGGATGCGTTGTTATCATACCAGATGCTCTCCTGGGCATTTTCAAGCGCCTCAGAGACGGCCCAAAAGTAGTTGCAACCATCTACGTGCCATTTGATAGAGTTGCCATCCTTTGGCTTAGCAAAACTGTTAAAGCGATTCACGACCGCATCATGAACCTGAGCTGAGGTCTCAGTGGCTTCTACAGAGTTGCTCTGCTGCTGCTGACTATCACCACCCTCAAGTTCATGAACAGCATGCTTAATGCTGTCTAAAGCATCAGAGAAGAAGCCCATGATGTTGTTGCTAGATACGTGTAATGTAGTGGTATTGTTGTAGAATGGATATTAAGGAGAACAAACAACAGCTTTTATCAAACGTATGGCGTATATGTTGCGCCTGTACGATCCAAGTAGTCAGCAGAAAAGTAGGACCATTCCTTCAGGATGTGGAGACGTTACAAGATGCTTGAAGGCGGTGATGATCACACAACGTAACGGTACGAAAGTGGATCGAGAAATTGATTGTTGCTCTCACCGACTGTGAATGCATTGCCCTTCTAGGCTGTGTAGAGCACGGACAGCCAAGACGACAGCACCCCGATGGCTACGCTAAATATCCAACTTTCCACCACAAACGCTGTTGAGCTGAGCTGAACGCGGAGTGGATGAACGCTGTTTCGAGCGTGTGGGGAGATTGTTGATGGGAATATGATGCGGCTAGTATGAGCAGAGTTCGTATCGAAGGCAAAGCTATGATGCTCCGTGATCCGAGAATGGACAGATATCTTCAGATTCGATGTCGCCTGGAAGTCCGGGTCTAAGTCCCCTGAGCTGTTGTGAACTCAGCTGTAATGGACCCTTCAAAATGTCCCTTTTTTGTTACTATTCTCAGGAATCTGCGCAAGGGATGACGCCAACCTAACGCCAACGTATCGTGCATGCACAGCAGTGTTCTCGAAGTTCTTATCGCCAATCAATGCAACCCCTCTTAAAGATCAAAGCCCCTGCAAGCTTTCTACGGATATTTATGCAGCCCAGCTAAGATGGGTACGAAGATGTGCGTATGGAACGCCAGAAGTAATGGGCACAAAAACACTTTATCACGACGCCGTAGCCGTCAAGCTCCCTAAGATGTAAAAATTCATAGTTGGAACGATGTGTTGTCTTCTTTCATGAGGGGTCCCAATTAGTGCGACCGTAGAACATGAGCAGTGAGTGGTTAGAGGCTCGGCCCGGGCATTGTGGCAGCGGCGACATTCTTTCCATTGGAGCGTTCTTCAGCCGTGGTGAGAAAGCCAAGCACGGCCAAGGAAACAGAAGCGGAAGAAATTGGAGCGCAAATTGGTTGACAACTAACATCAAGCCATTGGCGGCAGCGAGGTAGACGTCGGCGAGGTCCAAGGGCGGTGAGTTTTATTGATGTGAAAATTAAGATGAGGCTCAGCTGGTCCGTCTTACTTGCAGCGTTGTAATACAGATATATGTATGCATGCACCTGCTGTGTGATGGTGTATATACTTTGATGGCGTCAAACATCTTGAACGAAGAATGTACCTGCCCAAGTTTTCCATGATGGGCCAATTAAATGAAAGACGAGATTATCTATTGGGAGCCAGATAGTTATTGAGAATCGGACAAACACACTGGGAGCTGTGCAACTATTAGGAAACATAAATTTATTGGGCGCCATAAATATTTTTCTCCTTCAGTCCATCCTGAAAGCTTTATGTGGTCGAGTATGCCCTCTTCTAAAAATAAATCAGGTACTTTGTACACGCTGGCGAATTTATGCTCTAGCTTTGAGATCAGTATTTACGGTATAGAAATATTAGATAAGTCACTGAAACGCCTAGCCTACGTATTTATATCGTTCAAGATCTGCATCCGTATGATGATCTTTACTATCTTAATGAATTGCATAACGTTGACAGTAATCACAACAGCAGCTAAGATTTAATATTCCATTTATGAATGAAAGCAATATATTGATTCAATTATTACAATTATTATTCTTCTTCCTCCTCCTCTTCTTCTTCTTCTTCTTCTTCTTCTTCATTTAATAAAGATTTTCTATATTATTTGAATCCCTGGTGATAAATATGAAGCTTTAATGTACAAAAATATATTTGCAAAAGTTTCGGATATTAGCAAAGTTCATAATCTCGACGTCATCAAACGTAATGAAAAGTGAAATATTTCTAGAATGGATTTATGATCCATTGATTAGTAAGAATTCACAGACCTGTATCCATAATGAGCAAACATTCGATAAATTATTGTATACAAACTCTAAAGAAGATTGCCTTTACACGGGGCGTTTGAACTTCATAATTGTTTTTCAAATTGCACTCTGACCAAACAACATGCCACCCACGCCGGTCCTGATCGATTATGGTGCGTAGTCCAACTCCTCAGAAGACCTGAATTAACACATCTACAGCTATCTCTCCAATTAGCCAAAAGGTGCACTCACTTTGTGCGGCCACAGGCACAGCTTTGAAGAGCTGGGACCAGTCCCCTTTGCTCCCACGGCCAGCATTGGAGAGTTTAGGAATCACATATCGACGAATCCCGCTTCTAGCAATCGGCAAGGATATTTTCTGCGACAGTAGTCTGATTATTGATACGCTCCAACAGAATTATGGCCGTCTCCCTACCAGTCCAGCAGACAAGGCGTATGAAGATTTCGGGTCGAGCACTGGCTGGCTGGCATTAAGGATCATTCCCCAAGCAGCGTGGACACCCGAGTTTATCAAAGACCGCGAGACTATTTTCCGTATGGCTTGCAATTATATCTCCCGCTGTTGTAGTTGGTTGTCTACAGGTAGAAAGCTAACTGGTGACTAGATGTGGTCCTTCGTCCGGACCTGCCAACTCTTCGCCCAAGTGCACTTGCAGAATTCCGTGCAGCTTTGGATATAATTGAGCGGGAATTCCTTGGAGATTCAAAGCCATGGATCAATGGCCATCAACAGAGTCTCGCTGACATTCATGTTGGATATGGTGTTCGTTGGATCTTGCATGATATTGGTGTCAAATCTGAGCCAGGCTTCGGAAGGGAGGACTTCCCTAGAATATACGAATGGTATGGACAGCTCAAGATCATTTTCAACCCCTTTGTTCTGTGCAATTCTAACCATGCTCAAAATCATAGGCTGGAAAGGTTTCCTACGAGGGAAAGAGATATCCTTCCGCAAGAAGAGGCTATGAGACTTATCACCGAGTCAGACTATTTTGTATCTGGACCTTCTCCCGTGACTGTAGATCCACAGAAGGACCTGCAGGGTGAAATGGTAGCAATCGAGAGTATTGAGTAAGTCAAGACTTCAAGTCATTGCATTATAATCAAAGACTAATACAATTCCAGCACAACTCCAGGAGCGCATCCTCAACTAGGTAAACTTCTCAGTCTGAGCTTCAACAGGGTCACCATTGAGCTTCAGAATGGCTTGAGACTTCACTTCCCTCGTCGGGGATATATTGTTCGCAAATACGATAGTTAAGATTAGATAAGAAGTACGAATTAGTCCATATCAATCAGCTGTTCCTATTTTCATTCTTAAGCCATTTCTTAAGTTCTGCGGATGCTGTAAGTTAACCAGTAAGACTTATCCTCATATCCCTTCATTATAATCATCCTATCTCATCGTCTCATTTCGATGTCGTTACCATTCACTAGCATTACCATTCACTAGCATTACCATTCACTAGCATTACCATTCACTAGCATTACCATTCACTAGCATTACCATCCAAGAGCGATATCTGTAGCTCAACCCATTGAAATGTATAGTTCGTAGTCCATGAGCTGCTCCAAAGATACGTCAACTATCAGGAGAAAGGATCATTTTTAGCTTATCATTTTAACAATCTGGCTGGCCCAGAAGCTGATTGTGTACCAAGAACTGGATATCGGCATTTCTACTCTTGAAGTTCGTGATTGTCAATGAGATGTTCAATTCCAATTATCACACAACGCACATGTTTAATTCCAACATGTCGTGGAAAGCCCCATCTTTAGTGAGTCTATCCACATATATGACGGGGTCTTTCATCCAGGGTATACAAGCTTCGGTTCAAAGAAGTATTCTTCACTTAAATTTACAATAGTAAAACCATCCCAAAGCGGGTAGCTTCACCTACAAAATGAATACTTCCTTGGCCTAGAGTGTACAATATTTCCTAACCAGTTAGAGCTAAGAGTTATAAATTCAGTTGGTTTACTCGCATTTGAGTCCTAGGCAAGATAATTTGGCGATTCAACCTGCTACACCTCCAACTTTGTGATCTCGTCAGCTTACCGCATTCAATCAGACATCTCACAGACTACAAATTAGAAATCCAAAGACAGCTATCCTATTAAAATTTGTCTTGGCAGCCCTAGTGCTTGAACTGAACAGATGGTCAAGTTTTTCACAAGCAGGTATGACTGTTGGCTGTTTGTAGACACTCCGCATCCGCTATCCGAAAATTACACCGTCACTCTCACAATCATCAACGTCATCATCATCGTCATCATGCAGAACTAATGTAATCTGACCAGGAGCATTGTTTCCGAGAATGAATTCTCACATACGGTATTGGTGGATGGTCTAATCCTTGATGGATTTGCTTTCGCGAGGCGGTCAAGGTGATTATGCTTGGAACGAATATATACACACGTACAATGCCAACTGGCATGCATTGCTAAACTCATGAGATGTGTGTTAATAGTCTCATACTTTAAAGCAATTTGATACACTGCTACCTTTCGTATTTAGTATTATTACCCTATTTTCAATTTTCTCCGGAGTTGTACTTCGCACTTGGTCATAGCAAGGTAAGTATCATAGTATATAGGTGGGGGACCTCAATATGACAAAGAAAGATGCTCCATTCATGTGAAAAACAGGCCACATTTAATATTCTAAAGACATACTCTTTTACCAATTCAGGTGAAGCCCAGATAATGAGACTTAGAAGCCGAGTATTTCCAAAAGCAGTACAATCACAAAAAGCTGTATAGTCATTGAGAGCGGTGTGATTATCAAGAGGCATAAATTATTAAAAGTAACGTAGCTATCAAGACCCATCTAACCACGCACTTTCAACCATAACACAGCCAAACAAAACAAAGACCAAAAGTCAAAAAGCTTTCAATTCTCAGACTATGTGTATTCGGCCACGCCGTACTGATCAATTCAAACTAATACGCCGAACGCAGTTGCTATATCAATGGAGAGCAGGTGAGTAGGTAGGTAGGTTAGGTAAAGAATTTCGAAATCAATGTCCAATAATAAGAATCTAATCCTGATCCTCTCCCAACTTCTTTCTCAGCTCAGGGAAGACCATCTCCTTACCGCATGCCCGGCGGTAGGTGTCCTTTGCATCTGCTGTCATCGTCTCGAAGTGACTAGTGGCATCATAACTCTTAGAGATGAAGATGTTATCATTGGCGCCACTCTCAAGAGGCTCGTAAAGTGGAATTGGTGGACCCTGGTGTGATATTAGTATTAGGCGTTTGGGTTGGAATTTAGTTGGAATGTAACTTACCATGAACTGCTCTTCGATCTTGCCAAGGAGCGCAAGACCTGGCTCAAGCTCAAGGTGGTGGTTTGCACCAGTCTCCGCAATGGTGGTGACGATGGCAATGTAGTAGCCCTTTGGACAGACCATCTGGGCAGATGATACCATGGCGACGTAGATATCTAATCACGTTAGAGGTGCAAAAATTCTAATTTGGGAGCTAACGTACCATTCTTGCGGCCGACCTGGGATTGTGGGATGATGATTTGTGTCGAGTCGGCATTCTCAGTGCCAGCGATTGGGTGTGTGAGAATGCAAATGGCCTTCAAGAGGTGACCAGTGACCTTGACCTTATCAGGGAAAAAGGATGGATCGGCAATGATCTTGTCGAATTTTGTGGAGTACTTTTGTGGTTCAGAACCCTCGAGTCTAAGAGTCATCTCGATACCAGATGCCTTTGGACCGTCGTAGACAATCTTGTCTACTGAGGTACGGAGCATGACAGTACCGCGGTGGGTGGCAGAAATTCTAGAGAAAGCCTGCGCAAGCTCTCCAACACCATAGAATGGGTATACGTATGGGGAAGAGCCGTGCTCTGAGACGGAGTTACCGTAGAGCTTAATACGCTCAATAACCTCTGGTGCCTTGCCTGGGGCGGTAATGTAATCATCGGTGGTGTAGAGGGCCATGGCGTGTCCAACGAAATCGCGAGTACCGGCCTCAAGGCCAAACTTGTCGTAGACATCCTTCATTGTGCAGGTGCTCATGTTGAGGCCTATGAAATCTATCAGTATAATATTCAGGGGAATTTGAAAAAAGTATACTGACCCTTATGGGTAGTTGGGTTGTTCTCCTCAAAAGTACCAATCCACTCAATGAAAGTTCTAACTCTAAGCTTCTCAAACATGCCCATCAACGAAGATCTCAACGCCTGGTTTGGAGTTGTTGGGAGCTTCGCAATAGTGGCAGTTGCACCTCGTCCCTGTTGTACGTAGGATCCGGCGATAAGAGCATAGGACATGTATTCCTTTGGAATTGTGGCCAGAATTCTGGACAGTTCACCAGTGGACATGATGAGCTTGGAAAGAACATCGACGTTCCAGTCTCTGTTGCGGCCATACTTCGTCCATGGTTCCTCACCAGCTTTGTAGTTACCGTACTTCTTGAAGAGCTGTGATGTGTTAGCTTCTCATTACAAGCTTACTGCGCTTATCAGGAGTTCGTACAGTTTCCAAATCAACAGACGCGGTATCGCTGTAAATATACAATCAGTAGGCACCCCTATAAAGTCGGATACGTAAACTAACTGTCCGTAATGTGATTGTGGTTCGACCTGGAGGACCAAATGGCCATCAGTACTGAGTACGGAGGCCAAGATACATTCCGTAAGTCCTGGGAAATGTCAATACAAACAACAACATGTTGAAAGCTTTTTGGTTAATACCTGTTCCTAGGATGACAAAGTCGTATTTCTCTTCGATAGACTCCATTTTTGTGTGTTGTGGGACAAGTTATTTGCACGAACTGCGCGTTTGTTGTAATGTACTCCGTTACGGTGTGAGGGGAATAGCTCCCTGAGTTTGTGGGGCAACAACTAGTACAGCCACGGAAAAATGTACAAGCGACGCCGATATGAGCATGTGTTGTAAAGGCCGAAAGGTCTCAGAAGGCCTAGCTTCCCTGAAACAATATAGGTTACATATAATATTTTACACAATGCTTGCTACTGTCTGTCTTAGATGGCTGTTGCAGGGCGCGCCTCCTTTTCCTTGGAGAGAGTCTCTGGAGCTTCTAGAAGTTCCTCCTCTGCTTCTCCTGCGAAGTCCTCCTCGAACATATCTGGCATTACATATGCTGGGCCCTCCCCAGACAGATCAACCTCCGGATCATCCCTTGCAATTTTCCTTGCCTCATCCCATGAGTAGTATCTCTCTGTCAACACTTGCTTGATAGCTCGTTGCGTCCGTCGTACCTGAGAAATAAATTAGCCCCTGTCATTCATATGCATTTTACCCTCTTGTTCCAACCAAATGGCACAAGAAGAAAGGGAGTCATACAAAGATATCTCTTCTCTTAGCCTCATGATCTCCATAACCAGCCTCCAAACGCTCCCTCTCGTAGGACTCTGTAGCAATGCGGTTTCTCTCCTTGGCGCAAACCCACCACAATGAGTGTAGATCTTCCCAGCTCTTTTGTCGCAGCTCCTCGGCAGTCCAAGGTCTTCCATGAGCGTAATCTTCTTCTGGAGTGTTCATTGGCTTCGTTTTCGAGTGAAAGAAGTCGTAAAGACCATGGTTTTCGTCGACAGTGACCTTGGCGCGCTTCTTGGGATCCAACACAGGTACAGGAAGAGGCTCCTTGGAAACACTGAGAGGCTGTCGTGGTCCAGTACGTCTAACTGTGCTGACACCTCTCTCCCGGTTCATATCACGGGGGTAGTAGGTCTTGGTGGAGGTCGAAAAGGTCGATTGTTGTTGGGCGCAGTAGAAGGATGGCGCGAGGAAACAGAGCGGCTGCATCGATTGCTTCGATGATTGCGCCAGGCAATTGATGAGCGGACGCGCAGAAGACATGACTCCTGACATTTTCGCGGTGACGATGGGATTTGTGGTTATGCGCGTCGCCGGACGGATACCATAATGCTACATGATGCTCGATATAAAAATGGAGATGACCACAAGTACGATTCTAAGCCTTAGGCATCTAGACATGCAGTGGTGCTACACACCAGGTAATTCAAAATCAACTCCATTCCTCAATATAACTCCACGCATATAAGAAAACCTTTAACAAATACTCTATCCAATGTTTTGAGAAGAAAAAAATCATGAATTATAGGGACTAAAGGCTGGTCAGAGTACTGGGTACAATTCTTGGAGACAACCGCACTTCTTCGTCCACTTTGATTCAAGAAATTATCATTTTTAATATTAAACAAGGATAATTTACTCATAATCATCGAGAAGCCTCATAATTCGATTATTATTTCACCATTTGAACACTCCTCACGACTTCACTAGTTTAATATCTATTATCACCTGTGTCAGAGTTCGTACATCTTATATCTGATGATTTCTAAAACTGATCCGCAATAGAATCATCACATCATGCCATTTTATTGGTTATATGTGTCCAGCACCAGCAGATACCAACTAAGGTGTGTCAGAATCACTCCAAGATAAAAATTGCATAATAATTCATGCGTTATTACAGGATTTTATCCTAGCTATCAACAAGCCATTACTTAAAAAAACAGTTACAGGAAGAATCCTAAGAAATGCTCTGGCTTTTGATTTTCCTCTTTTTCGGCTTCTCTGTTGCACGAGGAGAGACAACAGGGTTGCACAGGTCAACAAAAATTCTCTTAGGTTTGCTGGTTCTCCTCGGTATTCTGCAATTCGTTGTTGATACTATTGAAGTCATACAACGTATTATGGACTGGTTTCCTTAATATTTACCCCAGAATTGCGGCAATCAGCCCCACTACCCCAAGGGAGCCACTGGAAATCTTGAGTAGCGTCCCTGCATTTACAACGTTCGTTGCTGACGCCGCTGTGGAGGAGCCAGACGATGCTTTTGTGGTGGAAGATGCGGCGGACGTAGTGTTCTGTGTCACGGAAGTGCTGGAAGACGAAAAATAATAAGAATTAGAAGATGCCATAGGCATGGAGGACATATCGGCAGATGAGCTGCTAATGAGTGAAGAAGCTTCCGAAGTCGAAGTTTGAGAGCTTGACATCGAAGTCACTGCCATCGGGTTTATGGAGGTTGTTGACTCTGACGTTGTTGACGCAATGGCAGCACTCGAAAAGGAGGACGCCGGACCATAACCTGCAAGATAGCTGGGAGAATATATTGCTGTACCCGAGTATGCAGCACAACCAGGAACTGTGGTTTTGGGTGGTGCTCGTCCTCCACCGCAATCAAGGAATTCACAGGTCTCACCGGTATCAGGAACGTACCAAATGAGAGATGTGCCAGCCGGTGAAATTGCTGTTGAAGAAACACAGCCCGAAAGATCGGTGCGAGCTAAAGATAGCCCAGAAAGAACGGCGAAAAGGAGAAGACAAGTAGAAGTTGATGAGGCCATCCTGAACAATACAACAAATGGGATAAATAAATAAAAATGAGTGTAATGACTTACTGAGCAAACATTTATGATTGTGAAAGATGATATTGTTGCCACGGATTCTTAGTTACCATCCTTTCTTGGCAATCTTGACGTCAAATGGCGCTCTCAACCACGGCAAGATTTCCTCAGTACGTATAGAATACAAAGGAGGCAATTCCTACGCCGTCCCAAACTCACCTATTATTAGCAAAATCACGTGCCTAAGCGTTCACGAAGAAGAAGAAGAAAAAAGGAAAAAAAAAAAGTGATTGCTTCAGCATGTCGCCATTGCTTGAAGATAAACACACTACTCGCGTTACTGAAGTAATAAAGACCGACCGAGATTGCATTCAAGAGGGATTGCGAAATTGTTAAAAACCGCACTCGCATTGCAAGATCAAGCACATTTTATCCCAATTGCGACAATCGCGGCCTTCACAGTTCGGATTCAGATGGACTTGGTAATCCGGTCAAATATCGGAGTAGTGATGTGATGTGTCACAGCCACAGAAGGTATTCCGTGAATAATGAGCTATCGCTTAAACGGAGGGGTTTGTCCCTGAGTAATCAATCAGAGCCGCAAGGAACTCCGTCGGTTTACCAGTTGGGCTCTGTAGCGACTTTTGAATTTTGAATTCCGCTTCATTCAGCAATTATTCCTGGAACCATCTCGTAATGGCTGAAAATTTGCCCGAGGAGCCAGCGGTTGGGCGTTTTCCGCTGGGGGGTGTTTTTTTTTCTTCTTGTTCAGAAATCCAAAGATAATATCGAGTCCCCTGGGAGGGACAGAGAAGGCTCAAAGTGGGCTACGAAGGTTCTCTGCATGCAGGTCAAACAAAAGAGTATGCCCTGCATATCCTAACGCTTTATCAATCTAGCGGTATCGGAAAAGCGACATGAGAAGCCGACGGCCTACTGACTCGCAGCACCAGGCAGGGTGGCAGGGTGGCAGGCACGCAGGCCTGAAGCATGAGTGCGTTGTTTGGATAGGAATTCAGCGGTAAGCTCGCCAGGCTTCGGCCTGTCTCTGCAAGACAACCCATGTCTAGAGGGACAGGACGAACTGGGTAGAGGCGCGCTCGGCATCCGGCATTTGTGCAGACTTGGCAGTAAAGTCAACGAAAGTTTTCGAGCTTGCTTCACTTTGTATTGTCCGCCCGAGCGCGCCGAAGGCCGGTGAAAGCATGAGTACTCCCACTGAATCACTAATTGGATGAAGTTGAATGAAGTACCAGATTTGTGTTTTATGGCCTGTTACTTGATGGCGGAAATGACGCGCAAACAATTTCAATTCGTCGAATTCCCGGGATTATTCCCTTTACCAAGAGTCGCACACCATTATCGGAAAGGAAAATCCGAAAAAAGAAAATCCGAAAGAGATAGAGAAGGGGAAAAAAAAAAAGGTGACGGACAGACACACACAGCGAGAGAGAGAGAGAAAGAGTGAGAGAGATCTCCCAACATCCTCAAGCTTCGCGGGAATTTTCAAAGAAACCCAGGACATCAACTCCTTCCAACGTCTGTGGCTAGCTTATTGGGGATACATCGGGAGTGATATTATATGCACGAGTGACGAATTGCTGCGTTGGATCTTTGACATGGGGGTCCAGGATCGCGAGAGAGGAGACCAGGCGTGTGTCGCTTTTGCCTGCAGATACTTGCTCAAACGCTGTTACATCAAAAAAGGTCTGTATCAACATCGTTAGATCTGTAGTGGCAGTGAGGTTTTGAGATGCAATCAGCCATATGCGATGATCTGATAGAAAGGATCAAGTCGATAACCAGTACAAGTCAGATGGTGAGGCACTTGGGGGGGTGAACAGATGAATGAGGGTGTGACACGACTGCAGAGGGATTTCGTGCTCGGAAGACATATCGGCACTTGCCCTACACACGAATGAGATGCTTGACGACGTAGCTATCGTATGTGTATTCATACTGTATTCGTACGTCTGCGTGGTATGTACCTCACTACTCTACTCGTCGACACAGAAAGAGAAGATGGCTACTAGGAGTCTGCCACCAAGGGTATGGCTGCCGCGATCGACTCTTTAGCTCGGGTTGATTGCCATGCCTGCGGTGTGTTGAGTGTGAACATAGCACAATCTGGGATCTGTTACTCTATTTGCGGCCGAGAAGGGAATCCCTCGTTGCATTTCCATGAAGAGGACAGGGCCTGGCGTAACGACAGAAGGTGGGCGGTGGGAAGCGTGCTGGCCAGGGCTGGTCAGGCTGGACTTTGTTTGAGAGCTCAGATGAAGAAGGATGATAATTCTGACAGCAGGTGAGAGGATGTGTAGTATGGTACATTAGTTAGTGGTGAGAGTTGAGTAGGTGAGAAAAGCAGAGATGCCTGGCTTGGAGAAGGGATGAGTGGATGGATGGATGGATGAATGGATGGGAGGGGGACTTTTGAGTGCCAGATACCACACGCGCAATCAGTCTGTCTGTCTATTGTCTGAGGAGAGTGAGGCGCGAGGGAGGCTATGGTCATCGAGTGAACTGCTTGTTTGACGGCGGTTGAGGGTTGAGCGACCTCACCGCTGATGCTGCATCGAGCGTGCGAGTTATTGCCAGGCATTGTCTATGGAACTAAGTATCAATCCGTAATGTACCTTACGATACCGAGGGATGTAGTCAACATTAGAAAAAGATCCCCGAAAATGGAGCGGATAGCACGAAAGTGTGCACATACGGACCCTCGGACTAACAGTATGATGTCGTCGTCGTGCCTGTGTGCCGGTCGAGGTGCATGCTGAACTGTTGACCACCTTGCTACACTCTCATGATCTTCTCTATAGATACGACCTGCTTGGTTACTACGGTGCGTACTCCGTATCGCGCATGTCGTCGTATCTATCGTAAGTATGAAGACTCACAGACTGTACATACCATATGCGGATGAACATACGGAACACCAGAGTCGTTGCAAATGAAATCGTACCATAATAACCATAAACCATCAATTGAAATGGCATTCCTCATGCTTGGGATTAACTCTATGTATGCTGTGTGTAGAGAGCAGAGAAGAAAATCAAATTCCTCATTTTTCAGACTCATTCTCATTACTCTCTGTCTGTACCTATCCTATCGTATCAGCATCTCTTTTCTTTACCATCTCATCTCCTCCTACGTGCTTTACATGATCCCATTCCTCTGCTCTGCTTTGCTCTGTTCTCCTCTCAATCCTCTCAATCCTCTTCTGCTTTGCCTCTCCTTCTTCTCCTTCTTCTCCTGCTTCTCCTACTTCTCCTGCTTCTTCTCTTCCCTCTAATCAAATCTCTCTCTCTCTCTCTCTCTCTCTTCCATCATTTTTTTGTGCATAAAGCGCCCGACGTGCGCACTACTTACTCTATCTACTCCCACCACACGTCTGAGCTATCGCGACTCTTGTTTTGTATCGGAGCACACACGCAAACCTTTAATACGGCCCTTAGAAAGTGCTTAGAGCTTAGAGAATTTCTGTGACTCTGGTCGCTTATGTCAAGGCCACTGAAGTATTCCACGACCCTTCTCTACTAAGAAGCTGCGTGTGCCGGAACAGCTTTTGCGCTTTTTCCTTTTCGTGCGTGTTGTTACTTGACTGCTTTGCCTGCCTCGTAAAATTGTTGATACCAGCAGCCTCTACCCAAAGCCATACACAGTAGAGGTCCTCGAGCAATTATTGTGGAACCTCACTCCCAAATCTCCAACCAAAACACTACACCCCTCAAAACTTCGAACCCCATTATTTACAGTACCGGTATCTGCACGTTTATTTTCTGCTTGTCGCCCGCCGTAAATTCTACGAAACGAACGACGGCCTGTCACGCATTTGGCGGGCGAATCCCCACATCAACAACACCCTCG
Source organism: Allantophomopsis lycopodina (assembly GCA_024752465.1). Taxonomy (NCBI): domain Eukaryota; kingdom Fungi; phylum Ascomycota; class Leotiomycetes; order Phacidiales; family Phacidiaceae; genus Allantophomopsis; species Allantophomopsis lycopodina. The sequence goes on from CP103016.1 coordinate 1,517,782, forward strand.
ACTTGATCTCGAACCTCACCACAAAAAGGGAAGATCCATAACCATTACATCTTCAACCCTTCCATTGAAGGTACATACATTTCTCTTCTTCAATGTCCCGGTGACATTAAAATTTTCTCTTTTTGCTCTTTTACTTACCCGCAAGATCCAGTTCTCCTCGATCGACGCGATTCGGTACTTTTTGCAACGCGTTCTGACCGAGTCCAAGTGAAGATTTGCTTTTCTCTCCGAATTATTCAAAGATTATGATGGATAATTCCCAATACCATCCAAGCGCTGCTTTGAACTCTTCGCATCAGTTCTCTTCCCTCCCAGGAATCTCGCCGCAGCAGCTTCATCATAGCAATGCTCTTCCCCCGCAGACTCTTCCCCCACTACAAAATGCAACTTTGTCTATGCAATCACTCTATGGTCAAAACAGCAGCGCACCACACACTCCCGCGACGCCAAACACCCCAGGATCTACGGGAGGATCTGGTGGTTATCAGCAGAATGGTGCGCAGTCAATGCAGCAAAGGGGATATCAGGCGATGAGAGATATCCAGAGCAACCCATACCAACAGCCACATCAGAGCTTCAACAACCCAGCAATGATGCCACAGACTTCCGCATCGATGCCACATCCTCAACCAATTGCTCCAGCCCCCGCTCAGGGCCGATTACCTCCACCACTTCGTCCAATGCCAAGTGGTGGACTGCAGATGAACAACAACATGAATTCTCCATATGGACAACCTCATATGATGGGCCAATCATCATTGCTTCAAGAGCAAGAGCAGCCTACACATGTTGTTGGCTCCCAGGGTCGACGTGGTATTCTGCCATCTGCACCAGGAAGACCTGCTGTCACAGCTACTGGTACTGGTACAAAGAATGCCATGATTCCCGCCAAAGATGCGGACGGAAAAGTAAGCATTTAGCTGCACATTCAGAATTTTTATTCTATTTTTTTTTAATTTATAAATACTAACATTCTGAATAGTTTCCCTGCCCACACTGCAACAAGACGTGAGTAGTAGATTATTTGAGATCTACCCGTGTACTGATAATGATCACAGATATCTTCATGCTAAGCACTTGAAGCGCCATCTCCTTAGACGTAGGTCCCAACATATTCTATGGGAGATATTTTCTGACAGATTTCAGATACCGGAGATCGTCCATACATGTGTGTTCTTTGTCGAGACACCTTCTCTAGAAGTGATATTCTCAAGCGTCATTTCCAGAAATGTTCTATTAGACGTGGAAACCCCACTGGAGCTAGTCATCTTTCTCACGCGCAAGCTCACCTCAAAAAATCTCATCCAGGCCCTCACAAGACCCATCCAGCGCCTGAGGATCAGCAAAACATCATGAACAACATGAATGGTATGAATGGTATGCCAGCTGATGGACAGATGCATCCATTTGGTATTAGCTCAGATGGTCGAATTCCTGATGCGGGCTCAAACCTCACTGACGAGCAGGCGGCCCAGGATCATCTCTCCAGATCCAACAGCTTAAAGAGACTTAGCAGCGGTGGCGGTAGAGACAGACGAAGCATGACTGGACCGGGCCCTAACGGCTCCAGTCGTGCCAGCTTTGATCAAAACTACAGCGGTGAAATTCCTAGCACAATGTCCTCCGGGATCAACCCCCAACTTGCAGCTTACAGCATGCCAAATGGTCACAACGGTGCACCTTTCAACCCAAACTTCGACTTCGCAAACCAAAATCACGGATTACAACCACAGGGAAATGGAGATATCGCTACGATGGCAAATGGCCGAGGCGCAATGCCAATGTTTGGAGGATCCAATGGAGCTCAACAACACTCGAACCTGGATTGGTCGCAGATGTTTCAACCGGGTGCGCAAGATGGATTCATGAGTCCTTTCAATCCTAACGTTGGACAGTCCCAGATACCGATCAAAACCGAGACGCCAATGGCCAATTCGAACGGGGCCCTATTCAACGGCATCTATCCTAGTGCCCGCCACGGCACCAACGGCATGACCGGCATCCCTGGAGGCTTCCCAAATTGGAACCTGTCCTCGTCACAACAGGATCCTCTCCAGCACATCGCCAACCAAGTGACAGCCTTTTGTTTTCCGCCAGGCTCCCAGATAAACGGTCAAAGTAGTGAAATCAAAAACACTCTTTCCACTGACAACATCAAACACTTCCTCGAACAGTACACGAATTTCCAGGGACATTTCCCCATTATCCACATGCCTACCTTCCGAATTACCGAAACCTACGAGGGTTTATTACTAGCTATGATTTGCGTCGGCGCTGTCTATTCTAACAGAGTCAATTCCTCACAGGTACGAGAGCTAATGGAGCTAACCAAGGTGGTGCTTGAGAGAGCTTCTCGGGTTTATGCCGTCATTACTAGAGATCCTAACGGAGAGATTAACTTTGGTAATGAAGCACTTGGTAATACTAAATCCGATCTTGAAGAGATCCAAGCTGCTATTCTTATCCAAACTATGTTCATATGGAATGGTACACCAGTTCAGCGCGAAAGCGCTCGACGAAACTTCCCTATGATTGTAGCATTAGCCCGCAGAGCGGGATTGACACATCCAAGTACCACTCCAAATTCCTTTAGTGTTTTGCACCAGGCCAATGTCAATGTTGAACACTTCAATGCTACTACATTTGACTGGAACACCTGGGTTGAGCAAGAAAAACGATCCAGGCTTCTCTATTTCATCTATTTAACTGATGCTGCTATGGTCATTTATTTCAACGTTCCACCTCAATTCGAAAACCTGGAAATTCGCCTTCCTCTTCCAGCTGACGATGCCGCCTGGGATGCCTCATCAGCATCACAATGTGCCGAAGCTCTTGGCCTTCACGGGCCACAAGCCGCACGAGCCAAGAACGTTGAGGGGAGCCGCAGGCCAAAACAACCGGAGATGCACTCTGCACTCAAAGCATTGATGCATAGTGTTTATGACCTTCAGCCTGGAACGACCAATGTGTATTCTAAATTCATTCTGATCCATGCCCTCCACGTACAGATCTGGAACGTACAACGGCAAGCATCCCAAGATCCCAGCATTCACAATCACGCACTTTCAGGTAGCACGACTGGTACTCCAATTGCACAGAATGACTGGGTTGGAAAAAGTATGGATCTCAATGGCCACACGCCGGGAAGCAGTGGACGAGCAACACCGGTGGAAGGACAATCGCCTCTATCCCAGCAGTTGCTCAAAGCAACGAATAATGCCCTGGACAAGTGGAAAAAGGCATGGGATGATGACATGGCCAATCAATACCCTCCATCTTCTACCCACTATCGACGCTTTGGCTTCTGTAGAGATGGTGTGCACTTCTTCTGGCTTGCCAAATATCTTCTCAAGAATAGTCGTAGCCATGACTGGCAACTGGCTCCCGATCAACGCTTCGGACAAATCATTAATGTGCTCAAGCTCGTCAAAGGCTGGGTCATTTCCGACAGTGCGAAGCGTGGTGAAGAGTTGGGTTCCGTCAGTGATATTGGCAAAGACTATGGCGTCACGGATTTGACTCTGGATATGGCACAGCTTTTCAGACCCATCAATAAACAGATCGATTCCCCGGTGGCTGGCATCTCCACAAACATCAGCGGCAACGTCAAATACGAGTAGACATGAGGTTACGGTGCTCATTTTAGACGACACTTTGCATGAACATTCTCTCCATTGCTCCTTATTGATGGCCTCCCTTCCTCTTTCCTTCTTGAGAAGGCCCAAGGGAACGGGAGCTATCGACTCTTCTTCACCCCCAATTTATATTCGATATTCAATTCCGTTACGCTACATAGACAAAAGTCCCTTTTCTCATTTTCAAAGCATAGCATTTGGCGGCGAAAGCATGGTGTGGTTTTTGTTCGTTTGGCAGCAACTTTTGTTATTTTTCGTTTCATTTTCCTTCCGGAGTATTCATTATAGACAAGGAGAGATGCTTTAGATGGGCGAGTGTGTTATAGGTGTGGGTTGTGTATATGGTGGTATGGAAGACGGAAAGAGAAGGTTTCTTGATTAGATAAAGAGTAGAGCTCGGAGACGTTTATATTTACTTGGAGCGAGGCGCTGCATTAGATTGGAGAGGGTTTATGTTTCTTCATTTTCTTCTCCTTTGACGAGTTGGTTGTTCAGATTCGGTACGCGATGATGGGTGATGCATCTGAGAAGGGTTGGTCGTTTTGGGGGTCTGCTGTTGGGTTGGTCGTTGACGTTGGGTCAATCAGGTTCTGGAGATTTTGGAGGTTGCTGTACTTGGGGGAAAGGGGGGTTTCCTTGTAGATGGATGGTTGTGGCTGGGTTGGTGCCGTTTGCTTCATGTGTGGAAAATCAGAAAAAATCATTTTTAGGTGTTTGGGTGCTCTGAGGGGCCGGGGGTAGCATAGGGCATTGAGAAGCAATTGAATCTTCTTCGTGGAATCCCATTTCTCCCATGTGCGTTGTGATCTGTAGCTATAGAAACTCATGCACCAAATGTGATTGTTCTTCTTACCCCATGCCTTAGCTGGTGAAGTAGAATTCCTCTCTACTTAACCATCCTGTTAACCTTATTCAATTCTTCCTATATACTACCTCTCTTCAGCAGAGAGCAAAAGTAATGATGAAGTCCATCCACCTCACTCCATACAGAATTCACTTTCCACTATCAAGGCACACAAATATGCAGCATACTTGCAGAGTACATTCATAATTCCCGGCCCGTATAGTACACATATATCGGCCGTAACAATGCAGAAGAATGCAACTGACAAGCCGATTCGGTGACTCTCGAAGCTTGTCATAAGATTGATTGGCCGTCAGCCGCCCTGCGCCTTCTGTAGAGTTTGTCGTGGCTGATGGTAGGATTAGCCCTCGCCGATGCACCTACATATGCATATGCATGCTTCTGACATGAGAGGATGAATGGCGGAGTGCGAGGGGAAGGTTTGCGGCGTGGAACTTGCGAACGTGTTTTGTCCTGCAGGTCTCGAGGAGCTTTTGGGGAAATGCCGGGTGCTGTGCGCTTGAGAATCGAGGCGGGAGATTCGGCGGCGTGTGCTGGTATGATGCATCAGATGTGTGCGTGCATACCTTGCTTGGTGGATTTCTCCGCATATTCGAACCGTTGTGTTGCTACGCAATTCATTAATGAAGCATTGTGATGGCTGAGTCCCATGTTGATTTGGAGACAGCATCGCGATGTACTCGTTGCCTATGAGAGCTCATAGTTATTTGTCCGTATTTGCAGAAGAACCGTGAATTGCTCCAGCACTCCCGAGCCTGGAAAAGGGAGGGTCAGAGTCGGCTGCCGTAGAGGAAACTTTAAATCTGCCCTATGCTGAGCTCCACTTTGCATTGACACAGGAGCAGTCTGTGACAGGGACCGGTGATTATCTGAAATTTGGATGAAGATATTGCTCTGTTTTTACCTATCCATATTTCCTATGATAGGCCATCCCAAAAGACGCATGGCTACTAATAATATAGAACTACTGAAATGAGCTGCTCCAAATATCTCTTGACAAATATATGACTTCCAACAACAAAATACTCTGCTTTCTCTAACTGTACACAGTATATCTCACAACATAGTTACCGAGAGCCTGTTCTGTTAATGATCTTTATATATAATATCCCCTTATAGAGCATCTGGGCGACGACTTGTCACGGGATATCTCGGGATGTAAGAACTTTATATAAGGAGTTGTAGGCTTACTATAGAAATATGCTATCCAATTTCCTAGTTATAGCTTACTTGGGAAAGGAAGAAATCCCCAGCACTTTAAAAGCATACGTTATGGATGTAATTCTTATACCGATGCTGGCTAAAGTAAGCAAAGTCCTAATTCGCTATTCTCATAGCATGTAATGATGAGCTAATATCTACACTCTACACACTTGGTGCACCCAGTAAACAAGTCTAACATCTTCCCATTACAGCAATGTCTTAGTTAAGTTAATGATTGCTATTCAACTTACGAGTATTCTATGTCAGGGTCAGAGATCGTATATAGTCGTTTTTCTCTGATCACCAACGAGCAACTTGCGCCAACCTGTATTTCTTGAGACCCTGCTTGCTGTCATCCCATACATCGTTTCTTAGGATCAACCTATTCATAGCCATATTGCCTGTAATGCTCATGGATTGATTTGATGCACGGAGTGCTTCAAGCTTTAAAGAACACTATGACCAGTTTCCACCATCAACGCAGATTGCTTAGACCCATCCTGCATAGAATACCAAGACCCAGACTTATCATCACAGTTGCTTTTTAAAAGTATCATGATACAAATTTTTACTAATATATGTGTTTTAATTTCAATTCTGTAGACAATTTAAAAACTAGCTTTCGATTCGCAAAACCTACCGCCCAAGTCTAGAAGACTACACAAAATATCAACATCAAGGACAGATATCCAAGAGTGACAGCAAAGATGAATCATCTGTACTGCATACCTCTCTACTTTCAAGAACTCTAGACATGCGTTAGACCAAAAGACACATCCTTAGAAGATGGAATAAAGAAATGGATATTCTTACGCTATAAATACATACACAATAATCCCACCCACAAATCCCTATCCACATCAAAACTCAAACAGTCTCTGCATGCTCTGCATTCCCAGCCCCAGCAACCCTCACCTTGGGTTTCTTCCCGGAGACCTTAGTGTCTCTCGTATCTGCCAATGTGCTTGCAAATTTACTCCTCGCACGAATCTGGGGCCCCTTATAATAAAACAGATAAATTGGAGAGGTAAATATCAACGCGAGGATAGCGAGAATAGTAGTTGGCCACTGGAGCCTGTACTTGGTTCCAATATTCTCGTAAAAGGGGACAGAATACATCGCTGCTATCCCGGCTAAGAGATCTCGAGCAAGTGCATTGCCGCCTGTTGCCGATGCTGCATATTCGCCATAGGCAGCAACCATATAGTCGATTGTAGCCATGTAGATGGCAAGGTTGGCGATTGCGATTAGCGCCGCGAATATGAGGGGTGTGATCCATGGGATGTTGTACTCTGGGCCGAGAGATGTCCAAGCAAAACCGACAAGGCCGATTGTCTCGAGAGGGGCGACTTGGTTTGTTAGTCAAATTAGGAGAGAAAGAGGAGTTGTGAAATTCACCATATAGAAGCCACCAGAGTCGGGATTCGGGAGTCAATTTTGTGGGATCACGTTCGCGGATCTTCTTGTCTCTATAGATGAATGGGAGGAAGGATATATAGCCGATAATATAGCCAACAATGATGCTGTAAGCTTGATTAGTATTTTCTACCAAGGAGGTGAGATATAATAACTTACGCGATGAAAGCGAGACCGGTTTGTACAGTGCTGAAGCCCCATTGAGCGAAGACGGGGGTGAAAGAATCCAAGAAGGTGAAAATGAGGGCATCACTGAATCCACTGAGAAGCGACAAGAAGAGCACAATTGGCTCAGTGAAGAACATCTTAAAAGGACGAATCCATATATTTAAGATCTCCTTCATTGGGAGGTTCTTTCCATGAATCTCGGTGGGTCCATACACCATGGTTTCGCCGGCCTTACGACGTTGCTTAGCAACCTTGTCAAGAACAATTGTAGTTCTTGTTTCTGGAACTGCGAAGAAATGGATTATTTGAGCTGTAGCGCCAATGATAAGTTGAATCCAGAAAACCCAGCGCCAGTGCAGATGCTCTTGGATGAAGCCACCAACAATGGGGCCAATGGCAGACCCTCCAACCGAAGAAAGGACAATATAAGCCAGAGGAAATCCTTGCTCATCCGGTTCGTACATATCGGCCACCATACCCAGAGTGACAGAGCCACCAGCTGAAGAGAGCCCGCCGAGGACACGACCGACAACAATGCAGCCGTAGTTTGGAGCCAAAGCACAAAGAACCTGCCAGATGTTGACAAGGAACAAACTGGCCTGGAGGATTGGCTTACGACCGAGCTGTTCAGACCATGGAGCCCAAAGCTCACTACCGAAGCCATAGGCAATCAAGAACACGGCCTGCCCTACTCTAGCCGCCTGTTGAGAGATATGAAAATGGTCCGAGATGCCTCCCACGGCGTTGGCATATAAGCTTGCATTGATATTCATGGAAACCTGAACAAAAAATACGACCGTCAAGATCTGCCACTTGCGCCAGGTGGGGAAAGAAAACCCAAGATGCTCGTATGCTTCATGGTCAGTGAGTTCGATCTTGCCATCTGATCTCTTCGTCGTAATTTTTCTCGTAAGAGCGTGGTTGGTTTCAGGCTTTTGAATACCTCCGGCTCTTGATGACGATGTGCTATCTTCTGAACCCTTCTTTATAGTGCAGGGGATATCCTCCATCGAGCCTACGGTAGGCTCCTGAGAAATTTGCAAGGTCATATTATATCGTCTTTAGACCGGCTCCGAGTTTCCTTTTCTTGATATTTGCTTTGATCTATTCTTGAACCAGACAACCTCTTAATGGATTGTATGATTATCGGATGAATTTATGATTTCTTATCCAACTGTTCTTCGAATGGGTATATCGTAAAGTCCGAACAAATGTAATTATAATAAAGGAAGAGGTAAAGATAAGAAAGAAAAGGACAAAGTTGCTTTAATAAGTAGTGATATGACGATGTCATTAAGGTAGCCTGCTTTTCCTGGGATAGAAGTGTTCCAACGTAGTATGAATGTAATATGTATCCATACAAAAATTACTCTGGGAGAGTTCAATAAGGTACTCATATCCCCGATCTTTTATGGCATCACACTCATGCGCCAGTGTAAAGTTCAAGGTTACGCTCAATGTGGCATTCGCTGTTAAATGGTAACCACGACCGATGAAGTCAGTACAGTTTGGGTTAAGATATAATAGACTACTTGCAGTTTAGAAATGGTAGAAGGCACGACATAACTTGGCTAGCGTACCATGTACCTTAATTGAATGGATAATATAAGCAAAACTCACTCAAAAGAGCAAGATGCCCAAGAAACTCATAGAAAGAGATAGTTGATTACCGTACTTAACAGGAATCTAGCAAATTTCAAATCGTTAACATTTACTTAATGATAAGATCCCTCACGTAGAAAAGAAAGGATATTCCGCTTAGGGTTGCGGGGCCATGAAGAGCTGTCGTCCGGTCAAATCCTGAAAGTAAAAGCATTTGTATATCTATATTGTGGGGGCGGCTGTGTACTCTAGCATTATGATCGACGTCGAAATCTCAGTCGTCTGTAAGAAAGTTAGAATAGAATCGACCGTTTAACTGCCGAAAGCTGAAGGACCACAAAGCTAATTGAGATATCTCCAATATGTGACCATAGTTCACATTAACCAACATTAAAGTGTTATTCTGTAGTTGACAGGGATTGTGAATCAGTTAGGCAGATAAAGAATGGGAGAGATCAGAAGGATGAAGTACTTCACCGGCCCATATAGTAGGTCTTGATCAGTATCAACAATATTGATTGAGAGCTATTTCTGTGCTCGGTGCTTAGTTTGTGTTGATAGAGGATCAACGAGGTTGAAGGATTGGGAGGAGATATAGAGGAGGTACCAAAGTCAAGAGCCCATTTCCTTGTTCTTGTTGTGATGTCAAGGATATGCTACAGATGTAGCATTTCTGCAAGGTGCAGGTGATCTCCTATGGCATTGTTCAAGAGAAAGTCTTATTTTTCTGTTTGAGTGAGCAAGTTGTGTTAGGGCTAAAGATGGGGAATGTTGTAAACATATGTACTATAACGATCTTTTTTCTTAGTCGTCGTCCGGAAAGACGAGCATGAGGGATGGAGGATAAAGTGGAAATCGTAAGTGCGGTCAAATTTATGCACGTAGTACTTTTGCACGTTACAATTTATGAACTTGTCCTTGGAGTGAGATTCTTAGGTCGGGGAGGTTAGAAGGGAGAAAAGCTATTGTTTGTGCAGTGTGATGAAACATCCGGAGCGAGATCAAAGTCGTCTCCTTACGATAGCAGCAGCAATGGTAGCCATGTTGTAAAACTCATGTTTTCCTAAGTGAAAACCTCACTTTTGAAGATAAATTGAGTTAGATGGAGAGACTTGATGAGATAGCTAAGCACAATGTCGTCAAGGAGCTTGCAATTCCACGAGAACATGTACAACTGTATGTGTACGTCGAAAGAAGATTACTGTATAATGTATCACTATGATCTCATGCCGAGTATACATGTCTGGACATTGGGACAGTGCGGAGAAACCAGAAGAAAAGAAGAAGAAGAAGAAGAAAAAAAGCAAAGATCTAAAGCACAGGACTGTCATGACATACAAATCGGCATGCTTGTCATTGTCTCACTTTCCAACAAGTGGAAATTGGGGGAAATGAAGGCATCTATTTTTTCCATCCTCCATATGACAATAAGGCTGACGGATATGAAGGGACATCCGATGATGGTTAAAGTATGTAAGAAAGACACTTTTATCTTGCTAGATTGAGTGAGGGGCTCAAGATGCTGCGCATTAGCTTTAAAGGCACGTATGTATGCTGTACTTGGTGCACAGCCATTGTCCAGACACAGAAATATCCTCCACAGTGCTTAGATGGCAATATATTCCATTTCGTATTAATTCATGATGAACAGGTAACATGTCATGACGGTATGCGGCTGGAAAGAAGCGTAGAACTTTGTAGTTGATAAGATTTATGGCTATGTAGGCTGAGTGGTCTTTCGGTGTTCGTCCATAGCGCACAGCCTTCAAGCCACCTTATTTGTTGACCACAACTTACTCTCTGTATTCCACCTCACAGCACCACCACACCATTCGTGCGTACCAGTCCCCGATGCTGTCCAAGCGCATTACTAAGAAGACCCAAGAGTTTGCTTACGTTCGTTAGCCTCTTAAATGGGGTCCTGTCACTGTACCGGTCGCATCCTGACCGTTGTCAACTATTATCAACGGCCTCCAGTTGACGACGGCACCAAAGATCCCCTTACCATGAAAACACGATGTTAGTCATGCATCTTGAGTCAAGATAAGGAACTGTGGAAGCACATATGACTTGCTTGTCAAATATTCCCTCTCGGAGCCTCGGTCATTGCAATTTTGTAAGGGTATTTCACGACGATGTCAAATATGAATGAGGTCCGACTATCAACAACTTTCTGGTGATAGCTCATAAATACACTTTTCGCGGCACCGGCTCAGTTTCGCACTCGTATGACGATACTTTGGATCACAAGTTGCGTATGTATGCACGGGATATGCGCGTATCTGCCGGACTTCGCACCTATGCGCAGTATGTTGTACGGAGTATATACAACATTGCTTCCTGTACATATGAAAGAAAAAAACGTTGCTTACCAAATACTGTCATGATCCTGAGTACAAAATCCTTGATATTCAAAGGATTACCGAAGGAGTATTACTTGGCATTCCTTTAAGGAGAATTTCTCATCTTTCTTCTTGGAAGTGGGGATCAAATGACCGAGAAAATGTGTTCCTCCAAAATGGTGATGCTAGGATCTCTCATTTCTCAATTCCCCTTCTCGTATGCCTCAACACAAATTCTCCCATCATTGAGCTCTACGCTACGCAAAAGGACGACATATTTAATTGCTTCGTCCAAAGCAGAGGGCGACGTATGCAATCTACCCAAATATGGTACTGGGAAAATTATTTCTCGGAGTTAGCTTTCATTGATAGTGTCTGTTACTTTATATGCAACCGAAGACCTCCATTTCGGTCCACAAACTTTCATATACACATATTACCTTTGACATGAACCAGGCACTAGAAGCGTTAGGTATTTCCGACACATTAAGGGCAGACAGCTCGCTTGAAAACTCAAGAATTATCTTCGCTCCTTTCGAAACGCCAAAGTCTCCTCAATCGCCCCACAAATTTTACAGCACAGGGCACAATGTGCAAGTGCGCCGCAATCAATGTTCGTCTCTTGAAGCTTCCATATTATCTTAAGTTCTAGAATCAGTGCCCCGTGTCATCCACCGAGCTCTTTGCCTGCAAATGCCGTGCCATAAGTGAGGCGACTGGCATGTCGGCCACATGGCTACTATGTGAATCATTTCCAATAAACTCTTGTCATCTCTCCTCTTCAAACACAACTCCCTCCATATATTTACGATCCCTATTACTGTCATTTTCCTGAGTGGGTTAGGCACATCGGCAGTCGTTACGATGCCCCAGATCCAAGTGAGTAAGATGGATATCATTCGTCGTCGACTTGTACCCACTTCAAGTTGCGTGGTGGAGGTATACACAGGGTCAAGCCTGCCATCACAAATGTCAAATTACGCACACCGAGCTTTATGTTCGTAGTATCTGCTGTAATCGGAGAATTTAGACCATGAACTCAAGAACCAGGATTCAGTTCCCATTTTGGATTGGAATATAGATATAACCTTCTCCTTCCAGCCATGTGTTACAAAAGTTTTGTCCACAGATTACTTGTATAGAGAGCTGGCTTCTACAACATGTTTAAATTCTGGATCTTGGCCTTGATGGCTGTTGTTGTGCGGGGGCAAGTAAGTGACAATGTAATGGCAACATCGACGACGACAACTACAGCAGCCACTGCCAGTTCGACAGCAATTCCGGCATGGGTCTACAGACTACCATCATGTGCAGTAAGTGTAATTTTCTCTCTACAATTAAATTATGCTGATCTCTTCTAGGTGGACTGTATGGTTAATGGGTTTGCAAGTTCAACATGCACTCTTGAAGATCCTGAGTGTATGTGTACAAACCAGGACTTGTTGTCCAATATGTCAACATGTGTACAACTATCATGCACGGTGGTCGAGCAGGAATGTACGTTTGTGTCCCTGAATACTAGCAAGAGCAAGAACTGATATCAACGTGCTCCATAGCCATCCTATCAATTGAGAGGGAGACTTGCAAAGGATATCCAATACCAGACCGATCGGGACCTCTAAAAATCGTCACTATCACATTGATATCGATCACTGTGCCCCTTGTGCTCTTACGCGCTATGTCTCGCTGGTTTATTGCAAAACATATTGGCATAGATGACTGGACAATATTCCTAGCAACAGTAAGTTCAGCAGATTTGGACATATCTTCAGCTTTTGACGAATTTATTAGGCGTTGTTATTAGTATCCACTATTATAGATGCACTCAGTAAGCTTAGTCCCATTCAAGCTCATTACAACTCTAACTTCTCATTCAGATACAAGCAAAGGGTTTGGAAGACACATCTGGACCATCAATGCCAGTCAACTTGCACCGCTATTACAGGTAAGTAACATCTATATCACACTCAACAACGCTTCCTGACCACCTTATAGTTTTTCTGGGTTGGCGAGATTCTCTACGTCGTCATTCTCTCCTTAACAAAAGTTTCGATTCTCCTTTTCTACCACCGCATCTTCGTCGAAAAATGGTTCCTGGCCTGTGTCAAAATCACCATCTGCTTTGTCGTCTTGTACGCCGTCGCATTTGTGTTTGTCTTCCTCTTCCAGTGTGCTCCAATCTCCTCAATCTGGGACCGAACCCAGCCGCGGAACTGCCTGAATCTACACGCAATCATCTACTCGAACGCCGGAATCAGCATCTTCCAGGACTTTCTCGTCCTCATCCTACCTATTCCCGAGCTCCTGTCCCTGCAGGTCAGCCTCAGGAAGAAGATTGGTGTGGTGGTCATGTTCAGTGTTGGAATCTTGTACATATCCCTACCTCCTACCGAGCAAAGCAACAGCTAACAAGTCCAGTTCCTTCATAACATCATGCATCCGCCTAAACTACATTGTCTCCTTCAACAACTCTCTGGACACATCCTGTATGTCCCCTTCTCTTCCTACTCTACTCACAACAGACTAACCCATCTACTAGGGGACGACGTCGACACAATGATCTGGTCGTTAATCGAGCTCAACGTCGCCATAATCTGCGCCTGTCTCCCAGCCCTACGCGCACTCGGCGGCCATTACATGCCATCACTATTTCGATCGTCCGTAAGGGGTACACAATATTGTTATTCGCAGAAATGCCAAGGCATCTCACGCGGCACGAAGACGCCCTCCCAGCTCAATGAGAATTTTATTACGATGCCGGAGAGTTTTATCGAGAGTAATTACCGAGACGGGAGTATCTTTAGGAATGGTGGGGCATTGCATGCTACACGGCCATTGAGTGAGCCGCTAAGTGATGAGCTGGAGCTCGTGAGTAGGGGTGGCGCGTGGAAGGGAACCGGGGTTGTTGCTTGGGTGGAAGCGGGGAAATAGGGCGTGGGAGACTGGGCATAATGGAGTTGGAGTGAGCATTTTGGGAGTTTGGGTTTTCATGATACCGATGAATTTATGAGTCTGTAAGGGGCCTTTTTTAGGCATTTGCTGTACATACATATGGCTGGGAACATAGGGTAATGGCTATAATATACCACTATAGGGCTGATTTGCTCTTGATGCTGAAAATATTGATATTCATCTAGAGCTATTGTTTCAAGTGGCGTTATTCCTCTCCTTTATTCTGGAGGTTGGTTTCCATATTGAATTGTAATGGAATGGAATATATTCAGTTTTACATGTTCTATTAATGTATCAAGGGAAAGCATCTAATGCGTGTACTCCAAACTCCATCTGCCTATCCAACCCCTTATGTACCGTTCGAGAGCCCCCCATTCGCCCAAATCACCATATTCATTCCTTCTTCGCAAGTCTCTTCTTAGTCTCCTGTACGTCCTCCATCTCCTTTCTTATTATATCATTGAATTGCTCCCACCCCTCAAGGTACAAATGATGCCCTGCCTTGTGAATAACCACAACCTTCGCGCTTCCATTCTCCAACCTCTTCTCCTCCTCGCTGGCAGTCGCCAACGCCTTCTCCCTCTCTTCCTTGATTTTCTGCTCAGCCGCATACCCACCTGCAATATCCATCCAGTCATTCTCGCCGTACATAAGTATGACCGGGATGCCCATCTCCTTCATCTGTGCCTTTACCTCACCATCAGCCGCAGGGATCGGCTGGCGGCCAACGGCGTGAATGCGACGGATCAGCGGACTACGTGCGAACGCACCTGGCGCAAGGATATATGCAAGAGCGTACTCGCCACTTCCGCGCTGTCGGAACAGACTGTAAGCGTAGTCGTGAAGCGCCTGCGACTCATCCTCCGGTAGGTGCGAGAAACGGCGGGATGTCCAGCCTGATACGAAGCGGGGCCCGAGAGGACCTGTCCAGCGGACAATGCTGAAGGGGGAGATGTTTGCGTCCCAAAGGTAGGTGAGCCATTTGGGGAGGGGTCGGCGGGGCGCGGTTGTTTTTGTTGCTGATGTGGAGGATGCGGAGGTGGTTTCGTCATTGTCTTGGGTGAATTCGTTGGCCATTGTGGATTCTTCTGGTTCGGGCATCTCTGCATTCATGGCGTATGGATCTTCTGGGATACCGACTGGTGATGCGAGGATAAGTTTGTTTAGGTGGCCTGGGTATTTAAGGGCGTAGGCAACAGCCATGTATCCTCCCATACTATGGCCTAGAAGAGTGAACTTATCGATCTTCTTTAAAATTCGCCATTCTTCAAGAGCATCAATAAACCAATTTTCGGCTTCTGTGATCTTGCCCTGCTGGTCTTTTGCATGGACCTTAAATGGTGGTCTGGTACTTCGCCCCATACCCAGCATATCCAAGGCGTATAATTTCCAGCCCTTGACTCTGCTCAGACCTTCGAAATTCTTGTAAAAGAACCCGAGACCTGCACCATATCCGTGAAGCATTACCAGGTTCTCCTCCACATCTTCACCAACTCTCTCCACTGAGAATTCGTTCAGAGCACGATTTTTGCCACTGAGCTGAACTAGGTTGGAGTACCATGCTCTTGGCCCGTATGGGTCGGTGATGGAATTTGTTCGAACTGGAGCAGCAGCTTTCGAAGGATCCGTATCTAGTGTCATTGAGGAGTTCTTTGCGGAAACAGGCGCAGAGCCCGTTTGAGTGTGGGTGGGTGGCTTTTGTAAATAAGGTACAAATGCCATGACATTATGCTCAGCAGCCGCTGGAGTAATACTTGCCCACTGCAACAGAAATATATCAGAAATCTATAAGATATGTTTTGTGAATGGATCACTTACCCATTGGCTTACTGCCTCTTTGTAGCCCAAGGTGAAAAAGCCTCCTCTTTTGAAATTGTTACTCGGTGCATTTGTAGCATTTGCTTCCTCTTTTGCTCTCTGAGAAGCCAGCATAGGTTGCTGGGTCCTCGATGTAACATCATTCGACGCAGACATAGTCGCAGAGTTACGTTTGTACTGGAGTTGGAGGAGTGGCGTCGAGGTTCGGTATATTCGACTAATGGGAGTCCTGAAAGATGTTGCCTCTGTCGGGATAGACCGCAGGACTGTGACGAGGTTGAAGGACAATTTGATTTTCAATAATAGAGAAACAGCCAGGCTGTCCCTCGATAGATTTTCTGATTATTTTACTTGCAAGAGGAATTGAGGCAGTTGAAATATGTAAATGTAGTGGAGGGGACGCTATGACGAGGATAGACGAGACTCGACTTAATAGATAATGGCAATGAGTGCAGCCTGGGAGTGCTGGGGTGAGTGGCCGGCGTTAGAGTATCAGTTGCTCCAGGATAACAGAAAGATAAATCTATCAACACACAAGGACAACAAGTGGCCCACGACTACAGACCATACGTTACATTTGTTTTTACTATTTTCCTTCTCATTATCACCATCATCATCATCATCATTTTCTATTCTTAGGCAAAAAACAATGGAGCATCAGAGCATTTAACTTGCAAGTGACCACCTGTCTCTTTCTCAACAAACTCCAAACTAATTCATTTTGATGCTGCACCACTGTTAACTCCTTTATGTCCATGATCTCTCCGTTCTACTACGTACAGCGGCACTAAGGGAATAGTCATCGCGGAGAGTAACTCCTCACAGGCTCACAGGCTCACAGGCCAGTCGGGGTCGGTAGAATCCCCACGCCCGAGGGGCCGCTCCTGGGAGAGAATGTCAGGGCTGGCCACTTTGGGTGCTCTGGTGACTCTGGTGTCTGGTCCAGATTGAAATGCGCCCGCCAGTACCCGCCAGCGCCCGCCAGCGCCGCTCTTCTGGAGCTGTTCTTCTGTTGGGGTGTTGGCCTCTGTCAGTGCGGCTGTTGACGGCTACTACTCACCTACTTAACAAGGAAGAGGCTATCAGATCGGAGACTCGCAGTACATAGTACGTATAGTACGAGTACGGTACGGTAGTGGTGCGAGGACATAGTGTGCCAAACGCACCCTGCAGAACAGTACTGTCCTGTACAGAGGTAAAGAAGCAGCCTGATACAAAATCCCAACATCAACAACTTCTAAGACACATTATCTTATGAATATCTTACGATAATTTACATACAAGAGGAGACGTGGTTGCGATACAGCATATTCATTAGATAAGAAGAAAATCATCTCCCATTTGCATAGAATAACGTCATGCTACATTTTATTGTCTAGACGGGATACTGTAAACATCTGATTCGCGCAAAGTTTCCCTCACGTACAGCACCACAGCATTTTATTTATGCTCACAAACGACAGCTGCACAATTTCCGTCATGACGATTAGATAGCAACAGCCCATAGACCATCCCCCCGAGACACGACAACAGACAGAAAGCTGCGCGCATAGCTGCTGCCAGCACCATGTCCGAGGCACGGCTGGACCAGATAGTAAAGGGTGCTCCAACAGCAGGAGTCGACATCAATGTGCCCTCAACAGGCGTCATCATCCCCAAGTCCAGTGGCAGCTCGACGCCCATGCATCCATCGGACCCATTGGCCTCGTTACCTTCATCACCACCGCAGATTTATCTGAACCTCCTCATCCTCGAAGCTTCTTTACGGGCACAGTTCCTAGAGTTGCGCGCGCGAAAACGACAGCACACTTTCTTCCTCGCTCTACTGGGTCTTTGGATCTTGTTCTTCGGTCATGCGCTATTCTTTGCGCCGCGAGAAGATGGCAGTGGAGTTGGAGGTTCGGTATACTGGGTGGTAGAGATGACTGAGAAGGTCGCATTCATGGGCGGAATTGTTACGGGTATGCTCATTTGGGGCACTGGACAATGGGAGCGAGGTATTCGATGGCCGCGACGCTGGGTTAGCCATTCAAACCGAGGGCTTCGAGGCTTCAATTGCAAGCTGGTCATTATAAAGAGGCCCTGGTGGCGAGAGGTCTTGTCGACGATACGATTCATATTCTCAGCGGAGCTGTTTAGCCCTGCTGGAAGTTCCACGTACAGGTTTGTGGACAATACAGCACTGACAACATCTGAGAAGACTGGAAAGGGCTTCCCTACCCTTCCAAATATACACGAAGATGGAAAACGAGGGCGCGAGGAGGATTTGGCGCCTGGTGGAGATTATGTGAAATTATTGCTATTACCTAAGCCATTCTCGCCAGCATTTCGCGAGAACTGGGATGTGTATCGTACAGAATACTGGGAGAAAGAAAATGAGAGGAGAGCTGCTCTGAAAGCAAAGCTGAAGATTCACGACAGGCAGATTGCAAAACAACAAGGCGGATGGCTCTGGTGGACTGGTTGGAGAGGGTGGAAGAGAAATAAGGGCCATGGTGGCCGTGGAGGGGATATTGAGAAGACACATCTCGGCCACCGAATTTCAGAAAAAGACCTGAGACGTCGACGTAGTGGAAGTTTGTTACGATCAGAGTCACACTCTAGAGCTTCATCACGGAGTTCGACTCCCGTTGGAGACTTGGAAGAGCCATCTTCTGTGCCTGGGCGTCATGGTAGTAATGCATCATCTTTGGCCTCAGAGCGAAGAAAGAAGAAGGGAAGTTCAAGCCCCCGAACAAAGCTCTCGCCCACGGGGTCTCGATGCTCTACTCCTACAGCACCAGAATCTCTTTCTCCACTGGTCAGAAATAATAGTCATACGAGCGTGTCGTCTCTTGACAGTGAGCGTCCTATTACCCCTGCTACTCTCAACGACGGAGATTCTATAAGATCATTGAGGGCTGGAGGAAATGGCCGCAGACCTTTGACATCGAAAACCTTTGAGCCTTAGAATAGAATCAAGAAATGATAATTATTCTTATTAGCCTCCTAAGAACCGCTTTGTAAGTAATGTTTGTTCTTGACGACGACAACTCATAAAAGGCCTTCCGCGAAACTGGGTTTCGCAAATGCAACATCAAAGAATTTCACCTAACCAGAAAACCACAATCACGTACTAGTAATATATAGAAAGGTGGTGGAGATGTATTTTATGTATATTAAATATGATTTATTATAGAACTTTCACTGGAAGTAGCTATTGTGGTAAATAGCCAGCTAGAACCCGATCAACATGTATCAGAAAATAGAATTACATCATACGTATCGAAGAAAGATTATCAGATGAATTGACTATAGGCAGTCTAGTTGCAGATCTAGAGCCTTTTTCTGACCCTAGGTGAAGGCTCAGATCTAAGTAAGACTTTAGATCAAGGAGGGTGGCCACAAACTACTAAGTATAGTTATATAAGAATACATTATATTAGTTTAGTATAAACTTTTTACAGGCAAAGACTATTTCTTATATACATTGAGCTGGGCCATGCGATTCAACCACTTCTGAGTAGTTTAAATCAGGGCAATAAACCTATATCTTTATCCATCTTCGCATCTTCTCCTTTATAGCTTTAAAGTTTTCACTAGCTTGAACCGCTTCTAGACCTCCAGGGATAGTAATTCCCCACGGACCGGATTCCAGTTCACAAAAGTTGTCCTTTCCTGGGAGCGCACCAGTCTGGAAGTAGGCTCCGATTTTTGTGAAAGCGCAAGTGTTATTTGGAGACGTGCTCATATGCTATAAGGGTACAAACGGTCGTCAGTATTCGATTATGATGAAGTTGCAATGGGCGAAATGAAATGAATAGGGATCAACCGGAAAAGGGAACCCGTCTTGAGCGCTGTGGGCTGTACTTACACCTGAGCCATCTATAGTAAGCAATTGAGAATTTTTGAAGTATTGAACCATTTTTTCGCTGCTGTAAAGTGTTGAATTCTGTTAGCGCCTTTCATCAATAAGTAATATGTAAAGGCATATACTAACTTTTCAATTGGAGTTGCAGGATCTAAAGTGTTGCTAACAAACAGAATCGGGTTGAGAGTATCTCCGCCGAATTTACCTGTCATATTGTAAGAAGGAGTTTTGATTCCAAGACTATGCAAGCTTACCTCTGAACGCATTTTCTCCAACTAAAGGCCATACTGAGCAACCGATTCGAATGTTGCTCCAAAGTTCTCCTCCAATAACACTCTGATTCTGCAAAGTCTGTAGCCATGGCTTCAGTTCTGCTAGTGACAAGTTGTATGAGTAACCACCATCACTGCACCATATTGATATACCAAGAGCCGGTTGTGAGATATCTTCAATAACCAAGTAATTGGTTGGTGTAGTTTCTGCTGCGATCTGCTCCGCAATCTCTGTGAAGGAATCCGAAGTAAGATTTTGCACGGCTTCCTCCAGTCCAACCAGTAATGTTGACAAATGAGGAAAGCTGCTGGTTGGAGAATATTCGTATCCTTCGAGATAACCCTTGAGGGTCATTAATGAACTTTCTAGTAGAGTGGCATTCTCCCAGCCTTGAGCGATAGCCTTAAGAGGATTGAGTTTCCAAAATGAAGCTTCAAAGCGTTCATAAATATCCAGAGATGTACTTCCGGTATAGAACGAGCACTCATCTGGACCAGCGAGGTTGCAATACTCAAAGAAGAGTCCAAATACAGAGTCTATGTGAACCATGTTTTTGAGGGTCACCGCTGATCTGTAATCATCAGGGTCGATGACTCCATCCACGACGACATGACCAACCCGCTCTGGGAACATGGATGAGATGACCTGGCCCACGTATGAACCATAGCTGAACCCCCAGAAGTTGATCAAGGACGCATTTTCGGCCCTCGCGCCATCTTGTGTCTTTGCAAATGCGTCGACTATAGTGATAGCATCTCGAGCAACGTCTGCTGTGCTCATGTGCGGACCAATGTCTCTGCTGCCCCCCGATTCGGCTTGACAAATTGCACCCAATTCTATGAATTCAGTAAGATAGTTCTCGTATACAGAATTGTTGAGGTGTGGACCCTGCAACTCAAAGGATCTTCGTTTTTTCGATGCAGTGCTTGGTATTGCGCAATTCAAGGCAGGCGTTGAAAGGCCAACACCTCTTTGATCCCAGGATACGATATCGTAGTTCGTACCGACAATAGATTGAAGGAATTGACCCGATTTAGCTATTTGATTTACTCCAGATGACCCAGGGCCGCCCGGGTTGGTCAGGACCATTCCTTTGTATCCCTCTTGATCTGTGGCAGAGAACTTGATGATTGGTATTGTTGCTCTGGACCCTTCAGGAAATGTGTAGTCAATGGGAACCTAAAATCGACGTAAATACACAACTTAATAAATACAAGAGTAGGTAGACAAACATCAAGAACAGCGCAGGAGAATTTGGTGTAACATGGATACCAAATGAGGTCTTTTGAGGGAGTTATCTAGAACGCAAGTCTTAGCAGATACTCTCAACGCCTTTCGAAAAAAGATAGACATACCTCAGTCAAGTTCAAATTAGGAAGGGTGTTTGAAGCCGAGACTGAAGATATCATTGTTAGCAGTGCTAAAGCCGACTGCAAGACCGTAACTTGACGGCCCATAAGCTGGTTGTCGACCATCATCTTAATGATAGAATGCCGATTAACTTCTTGAAATGAAGGCGAGCTATAGAGTTGCAGAGAAATTCCTCGAAGGAAAACATGTACTCCTTATAGCAAGCGTTGTGCATATACATATATCACCGACGGCCTATGTGAATCATTAGTATGAGGATTAATATCACAACGTCCTCTGAAGGAGTTAGAGAGCCGCCTCTTTTCCAGTTTAGAGCAAGATTCCTTTATGTGTATCATTGGTGAGATTGTCGCGTATCGTATACTTCTATGTTGCTATAATTTTCCGGTAAGTGCAAGGACTTGCTTTGATTGCTTTCAAAGGCACAATTCTAAGCAGCTATGTAGGTGATTCTATACCATTCTCGCTAGAACAAACCAATCATTTCAAATATATGAAATATAGCCGATGATTAGAGGTGCTTACTGTTCGAGATAAGTCGTTACTTATAAGTCAGACATACCTTACATGTATGATAAAAGGTAAATAAGCCTGGTGTTTAGCCGATATATCCGAAGATAATCGTATAGATCAATCAAGCTGTGCTCATATGTAGATAAGCCCTTCACTTGCGAGAATTATTTACCCGATGATAATGGATACTATCTCATCATATCTTTGTTCTCCACTAGACGTATTAAATTATCAGCTTGAGAATAATAGTAGTAGAAAAGCCTCCTATATTATAGGAATCTTAGCTAATAATGGTAATAAAAGAGTAAAGGCTACCTAGTCATATGTAATGATGTATTAATACTAAAGGCTTTATAACTTCAACCCATTGAAGTAGGGTAGTATTAAAGCGTTTGATTCTGCAAGTATGTAAGATATATATATCTCAAATTCATCTCATTTCTACAATAATCATATCTAGAATTCACTATGTTGCTAAAGATATTGCGGGAATTGAGTATTCTAAATGGGCGTAATGTTGCGTTGCGGCTCAAAATTGTATGGGCTGCCTGGTTAGAGTATGTACCGGCACTAGAGTGTGCCAGAATTCGGAACGCACCAACCACCACACGTTAACAATTTAGCAACAAAACCCCACCAAAAATTGACAAAAGTCCCCAGCCTTAGATCTTTAAACAGTACTAGATAACAAGATTTATATATGCTCACCCTATATATTTTACAATTTTTACGAATATCAGATATATAATTTTCGGACCTTTTTATATTTTGAACCGAGTATATCGCGAATTCTGGCACACCCTGGTAAGGTACATGTACATGTACATGTACCTTTGGACATACATACGTAAGGCAATTCTGCATGTTTGCTGCAATGTTGCCTGAAATTTCTGTATCATTCTACAGCCTTGTCGACAATGGTCGAAGCGTTCCATAGCCTCGCCAGAGAAACTCCTTCTTTACAACAAGCTTACATACCTACCAAGCTTATAAACATTCAGGTATATTTCACATTCCATGGGCTCTTGACAATATGAAAAGACCGCTACAGACTTTTTATTTCTCTATCATAGTCAGCCTCAATCTCTAATAATTCTCACGCACTTTCAAACCCCACTAAGCACCTGGACCTCTCGTATCCTGCCCACACCCCACATTCTCGACATTCCCTTAACTCTTCTTGCCCCACCATCAACACACCAATTCAAGGCCATCTCTCAACCCAACTCCACAATGGACTACACAATCAACAGCAGCTCCGCCTTCCAACAAACGGGGGCTTACAGCTACCGCGCTCCTTCACCACCTCACATTGTTGTCCCACCTTCCACACGCTCTGGCCATGTAATCCAAGTCCCCACCTTCTCCGGCGTAGCAGGCCAGGACCTAACCACCGAGGACCTACGTATCATTACGCAGGGGAATCACACTGCCGTTGACAACACCGTCGCCTGGGAATATGGCTGGCGTCGACACCCGCAGAAAATCTTACCTTTCCTGTATCTTGGCCCCGCTTCCTCAGCGAAAGACGTGAACTTCTTGAAAGAAAGGAGAATTACGTTGTTGCTGGCGATTAGGGACGCAGTTTCTGCGAATGCTGGACTCATGAGTGGCGTTAAAGTTGCCAAAGAGTTGGGTATTGAGGCGGACACGGTCGACACGGCGAATCTGCAGGCGCTAATTAGGGCGTTTCCGAGTGCGATCAAGAAGATCAATAATCACTTACTGGCTGTGTACCGACAGCAGGGCAATCCAACGAGTGCTCAGGAGAGTCTGAGTATCAACCCCGAGTCTTTCCACACCGGTCGAGTCCTGGTATACTGCGAATCTGGCAATGAGCGATCAGCAGGCGTTGTGGCGGCATATCTGATGGCTATCTACGGCCTCGATATGGTCAGGGCTATCCAGTTCATTACATCCCAACGCTTCTGCGTGGCGTTCGATGAGCCATTGAAGAAGATCCTGCTGTCTTATCAGGATGTTCTTGAGGCTCAGAGGAATGTCGCGGCTGCTAATAGCGCTATGGACTTTGAGCCTACGCCACAGAATGCAGCGAGAGACATCAGCATGCCGCATAAGAAAAGAGGCTTTTCCATTTCTGAGGAGGAGGATATGGATGTAGTGGAGGACGAGGACCGATTTCTGGGACGGGCGAAGTGGCAGCCTTTCACGGATAATAACGCATAAGCTAGAGGGGTGGTTCTTGGTTAAGAGATTGGGTCTATCAAATTTCGATACACAGCGGAGTAGAAAGAGAAGGGGCAAAACATTGAGGCTGAGTCGAAAGAAGTTATACATACAGCATTTTACGGATTGGAGTTTGGGACCTGGAGGATTTGGTCTTTCGGACAGCGGGCATGATACCCCATAAGTAGCGGCTTTCTTGTTTTTTTCTTTTCTTCATGTTTTGCATTTTCATAACCTGTTTTTCCTTAATGAGTGGGCAGCATTGGACCACGAATTGACTTGGCTTGCTCTGTGCTTCTTTGCATGCTAGATGGCCAAGGATGCGATACATAGATGATAAGACTTCAGTTGATACACATTTTCATAATTGTTTTCCTTTAAGAATTTTGTGTCTGTAGGCTGTGATCGTGCTTCTTGGATTTCTCTCTTGTATAACAGCTTGCTCTTCGCAATGAACTGTGTGGGCTACGCTGGAATGGATATGCTACCTGGCTTTCCATCTATCGGCTCATATTTGCAGATATCGATTCACTTTATCAAACTGATGTACATTTCGAATCGAGTAGAGCAAGAGAGGAATAAAAACAATATTTTATTGGCTTGGAGAGGAGTCAAGAATCAAAGTTCAATACAGAAAGAGAGAGAAATAGAGAGATAGAGAACAGAAAACGAAGATCTGGTGAAAGGAAGGTGACCCAGAGAGTTTCCGTTCGACGGTGATGAGTCTAGGATATGAATCAATGAGTGAGGACGCAATGTGAGAGGGTAAAGTGAAGCAAAGTGAGCAGAAGATGCTGTTCCTGGTAAAGCATCCCCAAGGCTATTTGGTCCCAAGTGAAGTTAACCTCCTCCTCACAAGAGCTTTCTCAAAGTGATTGTCAACGTCTTCCGATCAACCTTGTCAAACCACCACTTGCTAGCCACGCACTCCCATGTGTCTGCATCTTCTTGTCGAACTCACTTGTCTCTTCAGCGCGCAGCGCACCAGAGCCTTCTCGATCCAAGATTTAATTTCCACGCGAAAAGCTCCGCAAGTCAACAAAGCACGAAGAGTCTACCGCGCGCACCGAAATTCCATACCTCGACACGCAGCTTCATCGGAGGCCTTTCGAGCAACATCACCACGTCAACACATCACGCCAGCGTCCATGATCAAACGAACTCCGTGAACAACGTCGTGATACGCAATGCCGTACCAGCTACGTGACAGGACTGCGCGCCCAGTGCGCTACCTTGAGAAAGATGTCTCGCCACCACCTCAGGTCGCGAAGTTTGCACACCCCACTGTCCCTTACAACCCAAACCTACCAAAAGCTGCTTTCCCTACGCTCGACCCTCTTAGCCCTCCACGTACGCTTCGTCGTGCTTCTGAGCATACAACCGAGAAAGAATCTGAGCAACAATCCAACCAACAATCCGAGCAAGATCCTGGAGCTACTGGAAGTATTGAGACCAGACTTGGCGACATCAGCGTTAGCGATACCAAAGTGAAGAAGGCAACTGTCTTTCGCAGCAATATACCTCCTCCTCCAAAACGCCGAGCAGAGAGAGCAGCCATGATGGACAACGATGATAGTGAGCCGGAGATGGTGTTCGAAGATTGGCTAGGTGAGAAGCCTACGGACCCAATGGAACCGGGCGAGTTCGTACAAGATGAAGATTGGTGGGATAAGCCGGAGAGAGTTCAATTGCCTGTAAGTCACAATATGTTTCTTTTCAGTCAAACAGGTATATCTCCTTTGCTTGTGGCTGCTATCTCTGCTCGTATGTGTCTCTTCAGTGCAAGTGCGCGTCTAGGTTGTCAATCGATCACCTATCATATTCATGGTGCCACGAGTCCCTCTATAACTTCGAGGTATTATAGCATCATTGTTTTATTGGCTCCTCTTACTAAAACTCATATCTTCCTTCGTAACTCATATGCGAAGAAAGAATTATCGAGGTGTCTCGTCGCAATTTGATACAGCCTTTAGGTTTAGGCGAGTTTAGGTAGGGAGAGGAATTGTGGGCGAACAGGACTGGTGCACGACCTGAAAAGGGGTGCAGTTGCCAGTAAGCCGCGACTTCCTACTTCCTTCTATATTTAAAGGCTCCTGCCGTTAGCTCAAGTGGGCTTCTTTGTTGGTTGCATACAGTGATTCCTCGCTGGTAGGTCGAGTACTTCAAGTTCTTCGAGTACATCATTCTTGAGGTGTTTTGCATAGTTTTTCTTTCTTGGTTTATGCTATTGGAAGATGGAATCACACGATTCTTTGTATAATATATCCAAAGATCTTGTTGAAGAGGCATCTCATCGTCATGTCGTGCTTCGGCTTCGGCTTCCAAGGCGAACTGAAGATCTGAGACGACGTCATGCCTCCAGTTCACAGGTTCCTTTGGACATACAATTCAACACTCAAACAGCTTTCGAACTAAAAGACTGGTGGTTTCGTTGGATCAAACGCTCCGAAACACAGAGGCTGGGTGGTGACGCTGAAAGTCGATGTAGCGTGTGCATGGAGGATGTTCCCGATGACTCCCTAGTTATCGAGTTACGTTGCTACCACTGGTTTCATAAACACTGCATCGCAGACTGGCTTCACCAGAGCAAAACATGCCCCATATGTCGCAAAGATCTTGAAGGTGGAGGTTGGGTTAAATTTGGAAACGGAGAGATAACTTTAGAGCATTCTAACGTAGTATTTTCACAGGTATACGCTAATCGTATGGAATTCAATGAGCTCCCCGATAATATGCAGTTCATTCTCTTCAACGAGGTCCAAAAGCTTGGCCAGTCTTACCAAGACAATGCCGAAGCCATTCTGGGTATGGAACCAGACGACATCGATCACGTACTTGAGCTTTGCCTCGCAGAAACAGCTCGGGTTGACGCTGAGGATGAGGCATTGAATGCTGCAATGAATAGAGAATTACAACACCAGATGAATGGTGGAGTAGGCGGCTATGATGATGAGCCTGGAGACTATACAGATAGACTTCTCGAAAATGTTCCGCAGTCACAACCTATTGATGGCCTTGTTTCTCGCAACGATATTAAACTTGCAAAGAAGTATCTGCAGTATATTGGCCCTCCAGCTCTTTGGGAGATGCTTGCGGACATTATCCAGGGTTACGAAGGTATTGCAACCTCGAATCACGGTAGAGACAATCTACCAGTGGCTCATGACGATTACGAGGGAGTCATTGAACGATCCGAACATGTCTCAGCGCCAAACTCAGCTCATCAACAGTCTCAGTTGGGGCTTTCCGCAGGGGCTGCCATGGAAGATATTGATATGCCAGATACCATTCCTGTAGAGGATGACGATGAAGCTGACCCCGACTTCACGGTCCGAAAGACCTCACGCCGAAAGCCTGCTCAGCAGCCTAGCGAGACCACGCATATGGATCAAGATGACTTGAAATTCGATGCCCAAATGCCGCCTCCTAAACGTCCCAGACCAGTAAACAAAGTTTCAGGCAGTCGACGGCCAGCCAAGTCAAGACCTTCAAAGAGAGGATCGAATAACCACAAGAGCAACAGCACCATAACTTCCGAGCCTGATATCACTTTGACCGCAGTCAACCAATCATCAAAGAAACGTGCATATCATCGCAAGAGTACCACCGCACCGGAGGCCGCAAATATGTCAACCTCAGTTGCCCAAAAGCCTCACAATTTGCAGTCATCTATCTCTCGCCCGAGTGGCAAAGTAAGTGTTGACAATCAGGTTGATAGATTATCCAAACTTCGGGTTCCTTTAGTCAACACACTACAATATGAAGCATTCCAGAATTCAGATCCACAAACTCCAGAAGTTCATACGCCAGTGCACTTGAGGCTCAGAGCTGGTTCTTCTCTAAGTTCTGATTCCCAGGGTAGAATGGAGGCTTTAATGTCAGGTGCATTAGTCAATGAGACACTAGCAAATCCACATACAAACTCAAATACGAGATCTGATCATCGCCAGTTGATTGAACCTGATACACAGCGATCATTGGCTGACTCTGAGTCTTCCGAACCTCCATCTGCTATCGAGATGGCCAATCGATTACTTCGCAGACAACTCGGTATAAATTCAATGCCACAACAGACTACCAATAACGCATTCGTCCCAGTAACCCCGACGACTCCTAACACTGGCATAGTTGGTTACACACAGAAGGGTCTCCATGAAACTGCCCACATACAGAAAAAAGCCGATGAAATGAGTCACATGCAGCAGCAACAGCGTAACAGTGGCTCTGCTATATCAAGTTCTGGAGTCGTTGCACGTGGATCAGGACCGCAAGAACCTCCGCCAATTCTCCCCCCAGGTTACACCAGATCTGGCAATAAGCTTTCAGGTCTTGCCTTTAATTCTCAATCTAGCACCAAGCAAACATCATCCAGACAGACTAGAAGTAGTAGCAGCTTACGCAGCCAAGCAACAGAGCCTTCATCAACTTCCGGTAGTAGACTGGCTACACCAACTCAGCAGAACCTTGAGCAGCCAGAGCGTAGAGTTTCGCCAAGGAAGAAGAAGGCTACTAAGAAAGCTCTAGACAGTATGGACCTTGATGCATGATACGAAATGAGCACTGGTGAGTATGGTGCAGTGTTTCTATGATAATGATCTTTATAGGTTACGAGGTAATGAAAGGACTTGGAGTATAATGAGTGAACTGGGTTTATTACTTGAGCAGATGGAGCTTTTACATCAAAAAGAAGGAGTTATTAATTCAAAAACGACAAACGGTGCTGGCACTGTATTCTGTGGACTTCTAAAAACGTTCAACTACCTACCTTGCCATTTCTGTGGACTAGTTAGGATAATGTTTGTACGTGGAGTCTTCTAAAACTATCAAATAAGTTCCATTGGCTTCGGGAAGCTTGGAATAATTCAGTAGAGGGATTAAAGTTAGTTTCAAAATTCTTTATGCTTTGTTGCGAAGTGATGTTATTATGATGAAATGATAGACTGTATGGCCATAACCCCTTTCAATACCCTTGCCTTGCGACTCAGGCACCGAGCTTCCGCCGACAGATAGCTCCGAGCTCCCAGATGCCATTATCAACGTCAGTAATAACCCAGCCTCACGACTACAACCCAAACTCCTCTTGCTGCCCTACATCCTATCTCTCGACATTCAAGCACCTCAAAACCTCACAAACACTCCAAATCGGTCCTACTATATAGCAAGTTCCGAGTACAACGCAGCCGCGCGGCCCCTGCAATCATGGCCCAAAAGCGCATCGAACAATCCGAGATCGAGAAGTACTGGGAGATCTTCGCAACTCTCTCGAATGGCGGCACATACCTGACTGGTGCGCAAGCAGCACCTGTTCTCAAGAACTCACAATTGACGGACAGTCAGCTTGAGCGTATCTGGGATCTCGCGGATGTGGATAATGATGGCAACTTGGACTTCGAGGAGTTCTGTGTGGCTATGAGGCTTATTTTTGATTTGGTTAATGGAGTGAGTTGTTCTCTAGTTTTTTGCTGCCAAGATTTGTTTGGGGGAATATGAGCTAATAGGGGTGCCAGGAATACCAGGATGTTCCGCAGTCATTACCGGATTGGCTTGTGCCGGAGTCAAAGGCACATCTTGTTCAAGCAAGCAGAGCTCTTACTGGTAGACAAGTGCAATTTGAAAGAATCGAAGACGAAGATGATACTCCTGGTCTGAAAGACGGCTTTGACTGGTATATGAGCCCGTCGGATAAGGCGAAATACGAGGAGATCTACGATGCGAACCGTGATGGAAGAGGAGAGATCTCCTGTACGTCTATATATCTAACCTACCGTCCATGTCATACTGACTTTCTGCTTCATAGTTGGCTCGCTAGAACCTTTATACTCATCCCTCGATGTTCCTGACACCGATGTCCGCTCTGCATGGAATCTCATTAACCCCTCTGCCTCCCCCTCGATATCCAAGGATGCCACCCTTGCCTTCCTTCACATCCTCAACAACCGCCATGAGGGCTACCGAATTCCACGAACCGTGCCAGCCTCCCTGCGTGCTAGCTTCGAGCGCAACCAAATAGACTATCAACTCGACAACCATAAGCCCAGCCCTGCGCAGAAATGGGGTTCCACAGGAGGCGAGGAGACCAGTACTGGCCGAAAAGCAAAGTTCGGAGATACTTATCTCAGTCGATTGGGTGTAGGCGGAAAGAGCAGTTACAGACCTGCAGGTACAGATTTCTCAACTACGAAGACATCCGAGGACTGGGAGGAGGTGCGTCTGAAAAAGCAGCTTGCCGAGCTGGAGGCCAAGATTGATAAGGTTGAGG
Organism: Allantophomopsis lycopodina; assembly: GCA_024752465.1. Lineage (NCBI taxonomy): Eukaryota > Fungi > Ascomycota > Leotiomycetes > Phacidiales > Phacidiaceae > Allantophomopsis > Allantophomopsis lycopodina. The sequence continues at coordinate 1,548,236 of CP103016.1, forward strand.
CGGCGTCTATGAGCCGCTCTGGCGGAAAGAGGGATACAAAGCCTGCGTTAGTTAAGCGTGAGCTTGAGCAGTTATTGGATTACAAGCGAAGGGAGTTGAGGGAGATGGAGCAAGGTGAGGGAAAGAGTCAGGCTGGTGCAAGTTTGAAGGATGTGAGGGAGGAGATTGAGACTGTTAAGGAACAGGTAGATGGCTTGGAATCTCACTTGAGGAACAGGGAACAGGTTCTTGAAGATTTGAAGCAGGAGATTGAGTATGAGAAGAGTGGGAGATAAGAGGGGGTTCATAATACCATAAACATTTAATTTTGGGCATATTTCATCATCTCGAGTGCCTTTGCGTTGCATGTGTTATGCAGACCGCTGGCTGAGTATATAAATGGCTGTTTCAATATAGATCGTGATAGCATCTTTCTTATACCCCGATCCCGCAAGTCATGTAAGAGTGAATATGAAGCCACTAGATTTAGCGTCTCTGTGTATCAATTATCATCACTACTGTCAGAGGTTGTAGAGGACACTTGCAATAATTGATAATGAATTATATACCAACAAATCATGACGAAAGTAATTGCCGTTCAGGTAACTGATATGATGGTGTAACATAATAGGTAATCATAGAAGAAGTCGAACGTTACTTGTAGTGGTTTTGCTTGAGGCTCATTCCATCAAGCAAGATTCTAAGTGGGAGGCTGTAACCTGTCAATCAAGCTATAGTTCCTTTCCACTTCACGTTATCAATCTGGCAACGAAGAGAATGGCCTGTGATCTATAGGAGATTGAGGTGGTTGACTAGGTTTGTACGTTTCACAATAGCCCCCAGTTCACTTAACCGTATCATGGCTGTTATCCTTGAACTCAACATCCTTTGATCATTCTCTACCAAATTTGATGAGGTTTCATTTCAATCGGTTACACACACAGACAGATGACCTTAAATCCGGGCCATGACATTTGTCTTTCCAGGTTCTTTAGTCGACGTAGAACATACTGGGCCTAGCTTGCTTAGTTATGCCACGACTATGGAAATCATAACAACTGTTTAAACGATAGTGACTACCAGAGCGTTGATAGAACATTGGCATATTGACAACCAACACTCCATATCTCAAGACTACCTATATGAGTGAAGGTAGTCCTTTTTGGAAAGGAGCTGGGAAAGCATAGCGAAAATCTAGATATATGCATCTAGATCTTCCATTGCTAACGCCACGATGTGGTGAGCTGAGAATTAGTCGTTAGAGGACCCACATGTAACCCGACTGGAAATCCGGGGAACTTGCAAGGGATTCAGGGCCGTGCTCTACTGTAGAATATGACGACGCAATGTTGAGAACCGGCTTTCCGGCACCAAATCAAAGCGACTTTTCCACCAAACATCGCATTGTCGAAAATCAAGCCTTTCCTACTATTTTTTATAAGAGATTTCCCCCCACAGGGATTTGCAACAACGTCGATATTCCTAGAATATTGTCATTGTAGAATCTCGTGGTAAGATTTTGGTGGCCAAGCAGTAGTCCCAATAATCCAACAAAGCCATATCTTGTTTCCCCCAGCTAGCTCCCGGTTGTGCATGGCTCTGTGTGGCTTGCATGCTTCGAATATAGATGCGCGGCATCTTTAACTTCATCATCTACTTAGATTCTCACGACTCAAGTTCTTTACGACAGTAATACATGTGAAATCCAGTCATCAAAGTAATGGCGATCCCATACCCGACATCGAGGTCCCAGCAGTGGTAACAAAGGACCTGAATATGCCTTCTAGCCAGTTTCGCTCCAACGGTGAGGCGTCGACCACATCGACGGGGCATTCGGATACACAAGATAACGATTTTCAGAGGGAAGATGCGAATGTGCGAAAATTTTGGAAATTGCGCATGAGGGGCTCTGATGACGATCTGCCTCAGTAAGCTGCTATACTCACATTCTAATACATTTCTGATTGTTGTCGCAGGTCTTGGTGGTTCGCTTCCACTGCTATTCCCTTACTCGCTGCTACCCTTGGCCCTTTAGCTAATGTACTCTCTATCGCTGCGTTGGTAACGAAGTGGAGAGATGATCTGCCAAATAACGGCCAACTCCCTGAGGGTACAGATGGGAATGGTGTCGGGATTCCTGATCCTCACTGGTAAGTCACTCGAGAGATGAACATTGATATTATGCTGATGATAACCAGGGAGATTGTGCTTAATGCCATTTCTCTGGCCTTTGGATTTGCAGGAAATTTCTGCCTGTTGTTGAATTTCACTAGACGCGTTCGATATATTATCGTACTTCCTCTTTCTATTATATTTTGGTATTCTGCAACAGCCATTGTAAGTCTTCTTCTCTTTTGCTAAGCTTTCACTAACAATCTCTAAGCTTATTAGCATTCTTATTTGCATGCATAATTATGATGGCCCTCACCGACCCGAACAAACATGGAGTCAAGGATTTTGGCATGCTATATATGCTGCTACACTATATATGATCGGGTCCATGATTCTCATGATTAATATGCTTGGATATTTTCTTGGTCACTATCCTCAGCATTTCCATCTGGATGATCATCAGCGCACCTTAATTCTCCAAACGATGATGTTCTTCTTTTGGCTTGCTGGTGGTGCAGCAGTCTTTGCAAAAGTTTGTGGATTTGCATATGCTGACGCTTTATATTTCTGTGATGTTACTGTCTTGACGGTAGGCTTTGGAGATTTCGTGGCTACGAATGATGGAGGACGCGGCTTGGTTATGCCATACTCAGTTATAGGCATTATCTTCCTGGGTTTGATGATCAATAGTATTCGAAATTTCGCTATCAGTGTGTCTCGAGACAAGGTTATCAGAGCCCATGCAAGTCGGAAACGTGTACGAACTGTTGGAAGGACTGTGACCTCCGAGAAAGAAGTTCGAGAACGTCTCGGACTACCACCGCGTAGGTCTTCCGATACTCCACGAGCATCTAACCAGGCTCAGGATTATAAAAAGAGACTTGAGGCCCTAAACAAATATGGTGACTTCACCATGCAAGGCAGAGTCATCACCTTCCATGAGCGCAGAACAGCTATTTCGGGTCGAGGAGGAGCTGGTCGAAATTATCAACACAGTTCAAAGCCGCCTCTGAATATGTTGAAAACGCTCGGTCGGGACGAAAAGTTCAAGACAAGAAATAATTCTTTCAGTACTCTCAGTCTCCAGAGACAAAGATCTCGCCGCGAGAAGCTATTGTTGCTCCGTGAGGAGAAAGACCGCTTCGATGCCATGCGTCACATACAACAAAATACACGCAGGTTTCGACAATACTACGCTCTATCTATGTCAGTACTTGCATTCGCTGTACTCTGGTGCATGGGTGCTCTGGTATTCTACTTCGCTGAGCAACGTGAACAGCACCTGAGCTACTTCGAAGCTCTATATTTTTGCTATGTATCGCTCTTGACCATTGGTTATGGTGATTTCTCACCAAAATCCAATGCCGGAAAACCATTCTTCATCGTCTGGTCCCTCATCGCCATTCCCACCATGACAATCCTTATCAACGATATGGGCGACACAGTAGTCAGCGCCATCAATCGCGGCACATTTACGCTGGCAGATTGGACCGTGATGCCGCGCGAAGGCGTCTGGCACGACTTCCTTGTCAACCACCCCAGAATCTATGCTTGGCTGCAACGCAAAGAGCGCGAACGGGAGGAGAAATCACGTATCAAGAAGGGCTTCACGGTCGCTGATCCGGATGAAGACGACCCCATGGCGCCCCTTGGCACCAACAAAAAGCCGCTTACTCTGGAGGCATTGGCTAAAGAGAAAGACCAGCTCACGACGCACGAACTCGCGCGTAAACTCGCGCTGTCTATCAAGCGTGTCGCTAATGATATCAAGGTTGAGCCGCCGATCAAATATACCTACGAGGAATGGGTTGAATTCACACGCCTTATAAGATTTAGTAAGGAAGATCGGGAGCATGTGAAGAAAGATGAGGAGGAAGAGGGGCTTGTGGAATGGGATTGGATTGGGGAGGATAGCCCAATGCTTGCGGAAGTTTCGGAGTCGACTTGGATTCTGGATAGACTTTGTGAGAGTCTGAATCGGTATACAAAGCATCAGGCTAGAGCTGTCACAAGAAATAAGGTGTCGGAAAGAACTGGTAGACGCTCGAATATAGGAGTAGAGCCATCTGATGATCCCAGGCGGGATTCGGTCGACAGTTCGAGACCGCCGAGGGATACGGAAGATATAGGTCGTGATACTAATGAGTCGACGGAGAGTAGTAAGACCTCGGATGATATCTCGGTTATTAGGAGCTTGAATGAGAAACTAAGGAGTGAGTAATCCATAACTTGGATAATACTTGGCATTTTGGGGTCTTGGAAGGTATTTCCAAGAAAATCATTCTATGATATTGGAAGGATAGTAGGATGGGAGCAGAGTGCTTATGGAAGTAAATGATTGTTTGAGGAATCGTTGTGTATATTTCATAGAATGGTATGTGTATATGGTATAACAATTCTGTACTTAGTTGGTTCTGAATGATGGTATGTATGATGCATAGATTTTCTTGTCGGCTATACTTATCAAAAGTCTCTTTTTGCAGCTCAAATATCAATAATTAGTAGCAAATGTTTTTTGCAGGAGATGTTACTTTTTATAGGCTTTCTTCTTGTTACGGAATGACTATCGATTCGTGGCTGATTCATCAATCCTCATGACGTTCGCGACCTCCAAAAACTTATCTCATCATGACCAACTGCACAAGACATTATCTCACAATTCATGGTTCTAGAAAATTCGTACCGTAGACAATTGATACATAAAGCTCAGCTCAGTTTGCGATCTTATCGTAGATGTGGCTCTGTATCCTAAAGGAACTGACTGGTTGCTAATAACTCATCAAGCAAGATACAAAATCGAGGTATGATAATGGATAGATAGTTCTATTGACTGTGAGGTGTTCAGGATACCTGACTGTATGTAGATAGCCATAATTTAATATAAATAAAAAAGGCCATGTTGATAAAGCTATTATTTCACACACGCATTATAATAAGCAGTAAATAATAAATAGAGAAGTTTCTCTCTCCTAGAACTTAAATAAATCAGAGCTTTAAAGCAAATACTGTTTATTGTTACTAAATATGTACATACATATATAAAACAATAAGGTTCGTAACGAGGACATGTCAAGCGCAGCAAGGACTGGGTACATGTAGTACTGGAATACCGACGGTAAAGTATTGACCCAGCAGTATATGCCTAGCCCGTATGGCTCTCCCAGGGCAGTTTGGCAGGTCAAAAGCGAGCAAATTGCGTCACAGATTACGCCCTGCAGCAAGGTCCTCTCCTCAGTGACTAAACACAGTCAATCATCTCTGATTATCAACCGACCGATCCCTCTCCATTCATCTCCATCCTCAACCTCCATCAACCACCTACCTACAACTCCACTTATTTTCCACCATCTCCGCAAACCCCCACGAAGCCGTGACTATTCACCACTACAAATCCGCATTCACTTCCTCGTCGCGCAAAAGAAAACAAACGCTCGGTTTACATAAAGTGAACTGCTGTCTTACAACGATCAACGACTTTGCGAGGCCGATTGCATAACAGCTGTCTAATCAACTGCGCCACCACTCTTCTTCTGATGAGCTCGTCAGCTCAGCCCTGAATCCCACACCTACAACATATTCTCGAGCCTTGCTTAGCACCTTTGACTCGGCATTCGAGACGGATCGAATACTTTCTCAGAAGAAATACCCCCGCTTAGACCTGTCAGCCTGGCGTTCCGAGCCCTTAGGACGACCGGCCTGGCCTTAAGTCTGGGACTTACTGCCCTCGCCGCATATCAGAGATATACAGACAATATGGACTCCCGCAATCCTGGAAGAGGTCCATTAGATGCCTCCGGCTCGCGCGAAGTGGTCTTCTGTCATCAATGTGAGCATGATTGGTATAGAGATGAGTCGGGATTGATATGCCCGAATTGCGACGGCGAAATCACCGAGATTGTGAGTTTGCATACATCCTCTGCGATTTTCACATTTACTAATTGTTTATAGGTATCTCCATCTAGTGATCCACGACCAGGTGTTGAGCCATCGAGTACAGGAAACAGCTCTGAGATACGTGATTTTGACGATCATTACCCGTGGGTTAGTGCCGATGTGCCAGATCCAGACGAGGATGACATCGATCAACATTTTCCAAATCATAGGGAAAGAAATTCTGGATCAAACTGGACTCCTCTCGCGGGCGGCTCCCGTAGACAAGAACCTCCAGTTCCAGAAGACCCTTCAAATGTCATTCGGGATTTCCAAAGCATGATCAGTACGCTAATGGGACCTAACATTCAGATGGGCCAGCCTGGCAGGTCGGGCCCTGAAGCATTATTCTCTGGAGAAAATGGAATCACAAGAAACACGTATATTACAAATGGTCCGCATGGAACAGCACAAGTAACGAGAATAACTTATAGATCACCAGGCTTGAGGCCAAGAGATGCTACTTCCCCTCAGGCTCAGGGTCAGAGAGTAGATGATATTTCACTTGTTTTAGGAAACCTCTTCAATGCAATGGGACCTCTAGCAGCTATGCAACACAACCACGATCATGAAGGTGGCGAACACAGAGGACCACAAGCCTTCCCCCTAGGCGGTCTATTTTCACAACTCTTTAACCCCGCTAACGCCGCAGCCGGAGACGCTGTCTTCACGCAAGAAGCTCTGGATCGCGTGATCTCTGACCTAATGGAAACCCATCAAACTTCCAATGCCCCTGGCCCCGCCTCTCCAGAAGCTATAGCCCGTCTACCAAAAAAGAAGCTTGATTCTAAGATGTTGGGTGGCGACGCGAAAGGTGAATGCAGTGTCTGCATGGACGATGTACATACTGGTGACGAAGTAGTCGAACTGCCCTGCCACCACTGGTTCCACGAGGCTTGTGTCGGTGCTTGGCTCGGCGAACATAACACCTGCCCGATTTGCCGCAAGGGCCTTGAAGGCGACTCCCAATCTACAAATACAACCTCCCCAAGAACATCCCGCACATCCTCTTTCTCTGCTGCAAACCGTGTTCCAGGAGCCTTCGATTCCCATAATGGACATAATGCAGCCACCCTAGCAGCAGTTCGTGAGCGGTCCGAAGCACGCCTCAACTCTATTCGTGAGCGGTCCGGCGCCAATTACGAAACTCGCTATCCTGCTGAAAGTTCGGCACGACCAGCAAGATCTCCAAGCCCGCCTGCTGCACATGATTCGTTTACTAGCCCGCCTTTCTCTGGTGTTGGTGGTTATTCAGGACGCAGTTCAAGCTTTAGAAGAAGGGATTCAGGGCTTAGTGAGGGGCAGAGCTCAAGTAGGAGTCGAAGGACTGGAAGCGAAAGCGGTGGAGGTGTCACAGGGTGGCTGAGGGATAGGTTTTCTGGTCGGAGAGATTAATATTGAACTCTTTCAATAATGCAAATGAATAGTGGAGCGATTTTAATTGGAGCGAAGAATTCTTGGTTGGAGTATTAAGCGTATTTGAGTTTCTTTCTCCTTTTCTTCTATTGTGTTTCATTCTATGAAATTTGAGCTGGTGGCTGGTGGCTGGTGGTTTAAGACGGTTGGATGTTTAGCCTGGAGTCGGAGAACAGGCGACAGGGATTAGAGATATATCACATAGTGTGATCTGGGCGGATCCGAGCAGGCATGAAGAACGTTGCAAATACACTGAGCTGATGAGTCGATGAAGTGATGAATGAATAGCATTAGCGATGTTACGCTTTGCCTGCTTATGCTTCTGGCTCGTGTTCTGTGCGAGCTTTCGTTAACATGATTTGGGTGAGATTTGATACAGATAGAATAATATGTGTATGATGAATCAAGAACAGGTGGATGGATTTTGCATGGAATTGGTTGGGATCAAATTTTCCGTTGTGGTGGTGTTAAGGGGGCTGTGGAATATTTATCGTGTAAAGTATGAATCGAAAGGGGTGTGCTTTTGTTTTCAAATGAGGGCGCTCTAGGGGTTGAATTAATAACTATGCTCAGATCTTTGAGTGTAATGTTAGATTGTGATAGAGAAATATTGTAGAACAGCGGATAGGATTTGGACTGGACGATGAAGTTTGTGAAGTTCAAGTGTTTGGGCGATGAGTTTCAGTACAATCTCTTGGATTGAATCTAAGGAATATGCAAATCAGTTTGTCGTGCGTAGTATCTATTCTAACCAATTGAACCCTTCCATTTACTTCTAAAATCGGCGTGCATTTTATCCATTGTGTTTACAACGGCACATATGTTGGTCAGTCAGTATATACTGGACTTTCAATTACAAGAAAGAAATCTCTTGTAAGCACAATACCCTATCATCAACGGATCAGAAAACTACAAAGGCTGAGAGCTCTACGCTGCTATACAACACAATAACAGAATTGTGCTCCAATTTCAATTGATACATTAGTGAGTAAAGTTAACGATGACCTATTCGCTACCCATAATTACGCAATATATATGCTGATAAGGCTGTCCAAGACAACCAACTACAGGTATTTTGTACCAATCTTTACACTTAACATTAAATTCTACACAGCCGTGCTGCAAGCCAATATACAAGCAGCTTAAGCCTGTATTCGCAAGAGAACAATAACAAAGCAGGTAGGATTTCTTGTCTTCCTTAATTAAGCTCACCGAACACCCCTTGCAGCACCAGCCACGCAAATCCTTAGATTTACGAAATTTCATTTAAGCCACTCTAACGTATCCATATGCAGCATTTTTCCATTCCATTTCGCGCTTGCTAGATTTAAACATCTTTGCATCTTAAAGTGTAAACAGCCTGGAATAATGTCTGTGTTGTTTTGGTGGCGTATCATAGCAAATATACTCACAAACTGGTTGGTTGCTTTGCGTGGTACAACGTTATCGGCAGCCTCGTTCAGCCCAGTTAACTTACTTAATACGACTCTACACGCAGTTACTGGTGAGATTGGGCAATATATGTGGTACTTATGTAATATTGCAGTTAGGCTTGATACTCAAAGCTCTCTTCATGTTAGCTAATCGAGGTTTTACCAATTATAAATCAATAATGAGGAGGTGCTTCCCTATTATTAGACACTGTACATAGTTCAAAGGTAACATTTTCGTACAGCCTTGTTTTATATACTATACAGTAAAGTATCTATATAATCTCAAATAAGTACTACAATTCTTTCAATTTCTCTGTACACGCCGTGCCGTTTATCTTTCGCGTTTATCTGAAGTGGATTTATTTGTCAAACTGTGTCTCCAGTACAATTTCATCAAGTGCTCCAAGGCCATTATCATACAATTCCAAGCACTATTTCTGCCCAAGGTGTCAGATTCGTGAGATCATACCCTATTACTAAAGTCTGCTTATTTTTGCAGGGGTCTAGGTACTTTCTGGCATAGCTATAGGTGCTGTCTTTTCAAGAGTAGCTGCATATCTCAGTCAAACAAAGCAGCTCATCATACTTAGTCTCATGCTCCAATTAATGGCCATACTCACGAGGCGTGAACTAGGCCATCTTCTACTTTCATTGAAAGCTCCGTATAGGAGGTCCGCAATTATTGACTATGAAGCCATTATCAGTAATATCAAGTGTAATTGAAAGCTGTATTATCCCCTTACACCTGAACAACTCAATAACGGTTTAACAGTAGCTTTCGGCAGAAGCAGCATAGTAGCCAATCAAGTTACATATAAGCTCGTACTTCAAAGTGAGTATCTGTCTTCTAAGTTGTATAGTATGTAATTTTTATAATAAAGGCGTTGCTATAGCTTCTAGAAAATGTAATAATAATAAAAGTAGTTTAAAACGGTGTCTATCCTTATTGCCAATCTGTGGTTGATAATAGAAAGCTATTAACAAGTGTAATATTAAAAAGGAAGTTAAATAGTGTATAGAATCTACCTCTTTATAGATTTCAATTAACAATATATAGTAGGAAACTGGCATCTCTCTCTTATCCTCATTCTTTCACTTTTCCTTTTCTCTCTTAATACTATAAGCGTTTGTAGCAGTATAGAATCTGCTTATCACTTTACTAGTAAATAATAACCTCTAGATAGTGTAAGGATCATTGCAGGTTTGAGTCTGCAACTGCAGCTTCGGTGCGGGTGCTCAATTCTACAATAAAATGAGTATAGAGCATACTATTCAAAATACAATATCATGGTGTTTCCTACATAAGATCACGCTCGTGTGATGATCTGTGCGTATTTGCTGAGCCCCTTCCAAGCGCCGTTATTAAGTCGCTCGGGCGTAAGCGCCGTTGTTGAGGCGGTCGGGCATAAGGGGATGAATACACAACAACGATGTTTCTAGTAGTAATGATCTGCAGCCTGCCAAGAGTCGAGACATGACTTTTTCCGGTATATCTGTGTTTCTGTACGTCAAACAATATCACTGCCTCCTATAGTAAAACTGTATAAACAATATATAAACCGTAAGCTATCATTTTGTTATGCTCTATACTTTCGTATAATACACCAGTATTTCTCTTACTCTACTTCTGCTACACTTGAAATTTCATTAAATTTTCGGGTTGAATCAAGATGCATAACCCTCTCCATCTTGTCTTTTTCCTCCTCCCTCTTGCAGCAGCAACCTGCACCAACTTCACACAGTCAGGCGACAGCTACACGACTTCGGGGGAATCTCAACGCGTCTCTACTGGGGAGGCTCATAGAGGTTTATTATTTTATTACAATTTGAATGATTCTAAGAGATTTTTTGGAGGCGCTTTCTTACTATGATTAATGTGGTAATACAATACGACTTATTATCTAAATTCCTTCGCGAGATATCTATGAATATAACCACCTATCTTTTTATTGGAATCACTTGATAGTTATTCATAACAAACTAATAACTCGGCCCTTTTGTAGTATTCTATAATTCAGGAACTTTGCTAGAAGCCTCTTTAGATTAGTCATTACTAATAATAACGATTAAGTAAGTGTTAGTTGGTATAGGCCTGCCAACTTGATATTAAGGTTTCTAGTCTAATAAAAAGATAATCATGAACCAACACTGATCCTTAAAATGTTGAGCCACCAAATTCTTTGAGTTATAAGTAATAGAATAATACCAAAGCTGACACATACGACCATAGACTGAGGAAAACAGGGCATCCCGTCCGCTCTGCCATACTTAAACCTCAGATCGGTAGACTAGTAGTTGGGTGGGTGACCACCAGCGAATCCCTACTGTTGTATGTTTTTTTTTGTTATGTTTTTGAAGCTTTTGCCATTTTAAGGGGTGGGGTCCGAGGTGGCGGGTAAGCTCATCTGACATACACTTGAATTGAACAAGTACTTGAGAGCTAGTATAAGTGAATACGACGTGTATAATGGATGGGAAACATTTATAAAAATTAGAGAAAAGTCTTTTACATTTCAGACCACCTTAAGTGGATGGAAAGAGCTAGTTTGATTCTATATGGTACTGAAGGGAATTAGATAGTCTCCAGATCTTTGCTCTTAATCTACCTTTCACACATACAAATATATCGGACCCTTATAAGCGCACCCAATTATAAGGTGATTTTATAGTCTTCACACAAGAAATATTGAAATTAATACTAGAGGCTGAAGAGAAATCGGAAGAAAGTCTACAAGGACGACCATATAAACACTGAATTGTAGAAATAGAAGAGGGAGAAGAATTGAAGAAGTAAAGGGTAATTCAAGTGACTCAGAGTTTGAGCTATATAATTGTATCTCACATAAAACGAGGTCGAAGTTCGTGGAAGTATAGACTACTCTAGTACATCTACTATAGAATAACAAGGGGAAAGCTTCAAGCTTTCAATAATGATAATAATAATATCACCTACTACCCTGTAAACCTTTGGAGCTGAGATTCATCTATACACATAGTCCCGCATCGCCCTGTGGTATTGGTCACTCAGCCAAGCAAAGCTATACTTTCCAATGTCAATACGTTTCATCAGGTTGAGTATAGTGGTACATCAACTGTACTTACAATGCTACGAACTATCCGACCGCGTGCGAAGCTCCATCCGAAATCTGGACTATGCTGCAGATAAATATACCCGCCTTGCCCCACAACATGACCCATTCATATCTCCTCTATAATCTCCTTTTCTCTCACAGAGCCCATCAAAGTCCCAACATCCTCCGGCAGCCATCCCTAACCCTCTGCTCGTACTCGCCCCTCCTCTCACGCCACATCTTAGCCGCCTCCACATTCGCTGGGCTCTCATCGTTCGGCTCCGCCAGCATGCTCATCACACTGATAAGGATTTTCTCTACACTCTGGATGGGGCTCCATCGCTCACTCGCGTGCTCGTAGTGGTTTGGGTCATCACCTGGTGGGTGCAGGATGGAGATGCAGACTAGGCCGTTGGGATACACTGTGTCAAACATCAGCCTGTTTCCTTAGATTCTATAATTCCCAAATATTCAATCCCCTCAAGTCCCACTTTGCAACCCATGCATCGCCCTATGTACCTTAAGGAACTGCTCATCCACCGGAACAACGGCGGTACTCACCATTTGGATGCCACACCTCGCCCAAGAAGCGCATACTCGGCGGCGCAAGCGGGTAGTCCTTAGGGAATTTCAGCTCAGCAGGAAAGATACCGCCCTCAAAGGGCGTGCCTTCGGGCCCTTGAATCAGTGCCTCCCAATTGAGCAGGTCATCTTCGGAGACGGGGCCTGCAGTAATTCCTTCAGGCGGATTATTAGTGAGTGCGCGGTATTCCTGCAGGAGACGGCGTTGGGCTGTTGCGGATGCCATTTTGCTGTTGTTGAAAGTAGGAGGTGGCGCTTTGGGCAAGGGAGATGTGTTGCGATACATGGGGCGACGGGAAGGCGGGTGGGGGATCAGTTACAGGGCAACGAAGCTTATCGGGGTATGACGAGCGATAACATCGAATTTGTGAGCGTCACTCACTTCTGGCGTGCTGCATTTCAGTTCTCATGCAAACACCCTGCAAATCTAACCAATTCTTTGCACATCGGACCACTGAGTAATCACACGCAGTCATACCCGAAAATTCTTAGGTAATTTTTATTGAGTCATTCAAGCTTGAAGCTCTAAGCTTAAACAAAACTTTACACTCAGTCTTCTTCTTTCCTGTGCCAGAATAAAATCTTTTGCTATGGCAGAATCAACCCCGCTCCGCGTCGGCTACGTCCCAGAACACTTCTCGACACCCCTCTATTTTGCAAAGCACCATTTCAACCTGCCGGTCGAGCTGATCCCCTTCCCGTCTGGTACAGGACATATGATCACAGCGATTCGAGCTGACGAGATTGATGTGGGTATTGGCTTGACGGAGGGGTGGGTAGCGGGCCTGGGGAAGGAAGATTTGGAGGGCGACGGAGGTTACAAGATTGTAGGAACATATGTTGAGACACCGTTATGTACATACCTTTTTCCTGTCCCTTCTCTCAATAACTCTATCTTAAAATTGTTTGAATAAAGAATAATCTAATGATTTACCACAGGCTGGGCGATATCCACAGGCCATTACCGCAACATCACTTCCGTTGCAGATCTCAAGGACAGCCGGATAGGTGTCTCACGAATTGGCAGCGGCTCGTATGTGATGGGATTTGTGCTGGCAGACCAGCAGGGCTGGCTGACGGCGGGCGAGGAGCCGTTTAAGGTGGTGCCGCTGCAGACGTTCGAGAAGCTGCGTCGAGGGGTCGAGGAAGAGAAGGCTGATTTCTTCATGTGGGAGCACTTTACATCCAAACGGTATTACGACTGCGGAGAGATCAAAAAGATTGGGGAGATATATACTCCGTGGTCGAGCTGGAAGATTGTTGCGAGCACAAAATTGCTGGGCGAAGGCGGGAAGAAGATGGATGATAGGCTGGAGGAGTTATTTGAGAGGTTAGATCAGGGAGTTAAATATTTTAATCATCACAAGGATGAGGCGGTAGACTACATCAGTACGGAATTAGATTATAGTCAAGATGATGCAAAGGAGTGGTTGAAAACCGTGGAGTTTAGTTCGAAGACTAAAGGGGTTGATGTTGCTGTTATTAATAAGACAGTCGAGGCGTTGGAGAAGGCTGGCGTGTTGACGAACAATGGAATGAAGGCTGAAGAGATGATTGGGCAAGCACAGGGTGCACAAAGACCTTAAATTCTTGAACTTCTGTTTCACATAGAGACTATCTAGCATGAAATAATATCTAGTAGTATGCCAGTCAAAAGACAATTTATTTTTTCAATGACTATCCAGCTATAATGACTCCAAAGCGCCTGTAAAATTTGGGTATCTTCATCGCGAACTCCAGGCTATGACAGTGTAACAAGCAGATATGAAATTAAATGCTCGAATTCGTGCTTTCAAAAAATCATATGTCCATCCTGCCAATCCTTAAAGACACAATCCATCCCTCTATATATCGAAGTGCCCATCTATCAGTCCTTGTATGATAGTCTCATTGTTGATAACAGGAATTTCTTGAGGTGCTGGGGTACCCTCTTTTGCATTGGCTGATGCTCTCTTTCTTTTTCCAGGTTTTGAAGAGTTAACTGCTTGAAAGATACTCTTCTCCGCTGTGGTTGCTTTCTTATCAGTGAACAACAGGTCCCAGTCATCTGGGGTTCCTTCGGCCTCGACAAGTTGCCTCCTAGCATCAACACTATCTTTTGCGCGGCCAACTCTCGCTGCTCCTAGGATACGCATGAGGAACGTAAAAGTCGAAGCAGATTCTTCTTGCTTATTGTTGGTTCCTACGATCATGAGGACTTTCTTCTCATCCAGGGGTTGCTTTCGTGAATTGAACAGCTCAGCGAACTTGGAGGTCGTAGCATCGTATGCTGTCAAAGCTCGATTATGGAAGGTTCCAAGCAACTTCGACTCACCAGCAATCAACAGGTAGAACTAATGGCAATTAGCTTTGTTACAAAAACTCTTTAAAAAATAATGAATTACCTCCCAGTCTACGATCTTGTCCTCTGCAATGCATTTGTCTACCCAGCGCGTAGATAGGCATGGCAGATCGAGCGCAAGAGCTTGTAAATACTTTGGTGTTCGAGAATGTGTATTCGCTAACACACATGCAAAGCCTACGTTCGATGATTTTTTAATCAAAACAAGAGAATCTGATGCCTCGGATTGTCGTTTTTTGGCAACAAAATTGCCTGGAGATGATATTTTGATCGATGCTGCATCAAAAAACTCTTCAAAGCCTGCACCAAGAACTGTACCCCCTCGCCTTGTAATTTCTTTCTCCAGTGGATCTTTGTTCATCTCGTTCTTGTTGAATGTGATAACGAAAGACATGCCAGCGAAAAGGCCATTTGAAGTTCCACGTGTAGAGCCACCTCTGGTAGATCTTCCTGGAGATACAATACCTCCCTCAGTATCAGTTCCTATAAATTATGTCAGCATTCAAGTGTGAAACAGTGGATATGATATAGCCTACCAAATTTTGCCTTTTGCCTTTTCGGCCTTTGTTCTTTCTTGGAAGTGTTTTGTTCTTCTCCTTCAACCGTTTCCATACGAGTCGTGAGAGAAACCGCTATTCCTTTCGTGGCCATGCCGATTTCTGGTACCTGTCCTGGTAGTGGTACTTTTTCGGTATTCTTCTTCAATGGCGAGCCCTTCTTCGAGTACGTCTTCTGCCTTTTCCTTGTCGACATTCCTATTTCAACATCCAGCTCCGGTGTGTCTTCCATTTCGGACTCTACTTGTTCTTCTTCTTCTTCTTCTGATGGAGATTTTGACATGCGTGGGTTCATCACAGCAATTGTGTCGCCAGTGACCTTTCTAGTTGGTCCTGATCTTACTGGTGAGGATGAATTGACAACTACAGTATCCTCCTCATCCATTGGTAAGTCGGGAAGTGGTAGTGGAGAAGGTGCTTCATCTATGGAAGGCGCGGTTTGACCAGATGATCTCTCAATATTTGCAAAACTTCTCAAACCGTTCCCCGCATCATCCTTGGCAGGGCTACTCTCTGGAATTACAGCTTCTCTAGAAATGTGACGTGGATGTGGTGTGCTTATTGGCGCTAGGTCCTGTGATGATGGATCTGTGACAGCCTTCGATGGAGAAATTTCCGCTTTGGGAGCAGAAGGAGCTGTAGTTACGGTGACTTCCTGTATCTCATCAGACGGGTTACTCTGTGTTGAATTCTGAGATTGTGTGGTAGCTTGTGCGACCTGTGTATCGTGAGGAGCCAAGAGAGATGATTCTTTGACGATTTGTGACGACTTCGTTGATTTGTTTATCTCTGCAAGATGATTTTCAAAGCCCTGGGAATCAGCTACGATTTCATCGTCCCCCTGGGTATCTCGTGCATCTTGTCCAGTACACTGAGCCACATATTCCTCTGCATCACTTTTTCGACGACCATTACCTCGCTTGTCTGCCGTTGATGGTACTTCCACATCGTCGTTTTTTGGTTCATTTTCGAAGTCTACGTAGCTTGGAACAGAAATTTTGGCAAGTCCGAGGATAGCCTCCTTTCTCTCTGCATTGGCACGACGACGACGATTTGCTCTCTCTTCCAAATCATCATCACTCGGCTCTGAATCTTCCGGCGCCGAAGTTGTTCGAGATTCTCTTCTTTGCTGTGATTCCTTTCTTGACACATATTTGGCACGTGGCTCCCGCATAGAGGATGAAATTTGAGCTCGGCCATTACTCTTGATCTTCAGTTGATTCTGCCCCTCACTGAAGGAAGCAGGAACATGGTGGTTTGCTATCTTAGGAGAATCCTTGGGTGCAAGTCGTTGCAATGGTGATGACATTTGCTCATTTTGTCCTATAGTTGTCCCAAATGCATACGGTGATGGATGATGTGGCGTGATGCCATTTGTCTGAGTTTCTCCTGTTGGTGTTGGTTGTGTCGCCTGGAAAAGCTCTCCTGGCGCGAGAACCGAAGCTGAACGGGCCTGTCCCTTGAATGGGTTTTTCGTCGCTGGGGTTTCGGGTGGCAAGAAGGTTTGCGTATTGATCCCAAAAGTGATTGGCGAGTCTGCAGTAGATTGTGCTTCTCCATTGTGAGAGTCCGTGACAGGATCCGCAATTTGTTGATTGAAGCCCAGAGTACTCGGGCGACTAGTATCGACTTCCATGTCATGATGGCCGTCATTTTCATCTTCCTCGTCATTTCCATCACGTCGAAGCTGATTATAGAGTTGTGAAGGAATCTCCTGTGTTGTGGAGCAGATGGATGTGTTAGAAGCATCCATCTTAGCTCCGGTCTTTATATTTCGACGTCTTTTCGTGTTATGAGCTTGGTTATCCGTCTGATTACATGCGTGTTTATCAATTGCGGCTGTTGATGTGGTTGAAATAATCGAATTGTGATTATGCTGGCTATTGGATGATTAATTCACGAAAGGAGTAGATGAGCCGATGACTTCCATACCTTGCCTTCACTCCATTGTCATGTTGTACCTCATGCTGCTGATTATGTGCGGCGAAAGAACTTGGCGCATTGATAAAGGTAGAAGAGTCTGGCGTCTTCCCCAGATGTGTGTGTGGCGCGTTTTGATGGGATTGTTCAGAGCTGGTGCATATCAGTTGAAGGATGAGAAACGAAACATCTAACAGTTAACACACACCTGTTGCCATCTGCTTCCGGAGCAGATGTAGTATTTTTGTCAATCGCAACGTTTGCAATGTCTACAAGATTTGTATTGTCTTCTCCATCGTCGACACGTTGAGGACTTTGACTAGGCTATGCGGCAACAGGCCTGTCAGTAATAATATACTTTCTCGGATATACCCAGGACCATGCAGTAGTGTGGGACAGGCTGCAGATAACATACCGAACACTGCGACGCGACCCACGCCATTTGTTCCTCCATTAGTCTGAGAAGTGTCTGTGAATCCGGAGATTCATTTCCGCCCGCCAGAGCAACATCCTCGGCCTTCTTCCGACTTGAATAACCCATATTGAGACAACAACGAGATCTTCATCTCGAGGCTTTCGATGCGGGGTGACGAAAGTCGGATGTATTTTGGAAGAACTTCCGTGATCAAGACCGGGGAGTCGTGACGAGAGCACGCTAGATGACGCGCTAGTGTCACGAAATCATGTGACTGGGCTGATTAATTACTACCTTAAGGTAGGTAGGTACGTATGAGAGGTATTCATTCACCTTAGTGTTCAAAGTATTTCAAAAGATAAAAGACCTTACCAAGGAATTACCAAGGTAAAAAAGTGTTGTATCCTACTTTAGTATTCAAATACTCCACGGCGATTGATTTGTAGAACAAATACATAAAACTCATACTCTAATATGCTATCGAATTTCAAATTTCATATCCTTAAGGCAATGCAACGCCATCATCTATGCAAACTTTCTAATCTCTACGAGCCTTACTATGAGAACGGCCATTTTCTGCTTCCGGAGTTGATGGTAATCTCGCCGATCTTGTTGTGATCTCATGAACCTTCATATCCATACCAACCCAAAATTTCTTTCCTCTCCAAACCACAGTCGTACCTCCAAGAACAGCCCAAGACCATACAGGTAAAGCAAGAAGCTCTCTGCCTAGCCAAGCCGATATCCACTCGGATAATGGTCTTCTTCTTCCATCCTTTGGGGGGCGAGCAAAAGACGGTGTGTCTGAATCCAAATCAATGGATGCACCAGATTGGAGTCTTTGGTAGACCATCCAATCTATGCTGGCCCATATCGCCACCAAGCTTAACCATATGATCCCAAACGTCGACCAATTTCTCGGGATGCCAAGTGTTTGGTTGAACCATGGTAGAGTTGTGAACGCAAATGCGCCGTAAGCAGAACAAAGAAGACTCTCCACGCCGGGTTCTATAAGTGTAGCAAGTGTGACGGTCCATTTCCTGACACGCAACCAGCGTACCCTTCTTGCAACATATTCTTTAATAGACATGCCCGCCATTGGTTGTATAGCAAGATTTCCAAATACTAGAGCATGCTTTCCCCATTTTTCACCATTCTTCTCTGCGGGAATTGACTTTCTCCATAATAGATCTCCAATAAGGTGGTCCTCGCAGATGTTTTGTGAGAAAAAGTCAATTCCGGGGGAGTAAGAGCTGGATGTTGAGGTCAAGGCATCGAGGTGGGACTTTCGAAACATGTTCGACTTTCCTACAATACAAGGCGCTACTGCAACAGTATTGATAGCAGTATAGAATTTGGCATGCGTAGATGCCATGAACATCTCCTCAAGACGACCTCCACCAATGCGGAGACTCTTGGCAGGATTGCTCTCATTTGAGGGTGCTGGTGCGACATCGTACTCTGCGGAACTGGTTGACGAGACAAAATGGCTGTTATAATCAGATCCAAGCAGCTCCCGGGCTTCTTCTCCGGCACTAGATCCGACGTTGTCGACGACCAAAGGCAAAAGATGCACAAATTTGTAGGGCATCATTTTCTTGCCGTTCGGTCCATAACCACAAAGTTTGTCAACCATTCTACCAGCAGCCTCCTTTCCAACCCAGATGTTACAATCAATGATCCAAACAATATCCCCTTTGGCTTCACGGTAACCTCTGCTCATGTTTCTGATCTTGGGATTCGGTCCAAGGTTATTCGTTTCGCCATTTCCACTCAAGTTTGGATCTTCTTCCTCAATGAGAATTCTAGCATCGAATTGTGGGAAATCGGCGAGAAGTCCAAGCAGTATTGGGTAAGCAGGATCTCCTTTCGAAGAAACGCAGAAGTATACTGCAAGCTTTTCTTTGGGATAGTTCTGGAGAAATGTTGCTGCCAGGCATTCGTAAAGTTGAGGCTCAAGTCCTTTTACCGGACGTAAGATCGTGACGTGTGGAACATTTTCAGGGGAAAGGGTCGCAACGACTGATGAAGTCGGTTTTGATGAATAATAACGGATGCTACTCTAGAGTCAGATATATACGTGAATTGAGGTATAGCTGGGGGCATACAGCTGCGTAGAGCCAATTATTTGTACAACTGCAAGCTGTCAGTATTGTTGCTTGAAGGTGCTGCGAGCCAGTACTCACGAATAATAAAACTCCACCAAATCAAGCATATGACTGCTATCCAGAAAACACTGGTAGAGCCCTCATTTGCTTCTCTGGTAGCTGTGCCTACGACGGCAGCTCCATGGTGTTGATCCACAATCGTCATACGGTGGTGAAGTGTTCGATTACTTTAAAGTACTTTAATAATGACGGCCAGCGCATGAGCATAAACATTAATCTTTGGAGCCAAAGCTCACATATCCTGACCCTCTCTCGGAAGCTTGTGGCCGGCTCGCGGCGCATTTTAGCGGCCCCTCTACCTGCCTGAGGTTCACCGGAGCAGATCTCGAATAAATTTTCGGAATGGCTCGACCCTCCAACTTTCTTACACAACATTCGAGAAGTCATTCACAATCTCCGTAATAGTTCTCAACGGAGACTCATAGTTGTAAGTACCTCTCATTTGATTTATCAATTCCAAAGAGTTTCATGAAAGCTTCAACTTGCGGTGATGACACCAATCGTTACCTAGAGGGATGACTCTGACTTTATGTCGTTCTTCTCTGCTGGTACATTTCTCTTTTGAGAAGACTACAACGGTATCTGAGCAATGCTTCAAACACTTTTGTGTTTTACTGGAAACAAGACAATGAATTGGCCACAATTACTCAAGCTAACTTCATCGCCTCTCCTTATAGGCTCGACATGCTTCTACGATGACCTCGTCTTCACCAACGGCAAGCACAAAAGCTGCTGCTCAGAATGCCGTTGCTCCTCGTCCTCGAGGTCCAACTCGAGCGCAGCAATTGAACAAACTTTACTCGTTGCCTGCCCCACTACGCACCTTTCCCCTCCCCACTCTTGTACCACATAATCCTCTTTCCTTATTTCATGTAATCTACACCTGGATCTCTCAAACCTACAATCAACCAAAGTCTCACCCAGAAACCCCATACCAAGGATGGTTTTCGCCAGAGACTCGGTCGGTGCATGTCACCGACTCGAGATCTGCCCATGCCTTATGGGAACAGGGCTTCTATGGCAAGGGCAACCTCAGTAGAAGTGAACCTAGTTGGCATGACAGAGAGAAGAGAAGAAAGGGTGCTAAGGCGAGCCAGACCAGCGAAGAGGTCACAAGGGCTCGTCGTGCCGAGAGGCAGCAAGTCAAATGGGAGAGAGCCCGAAAGGAACGTGAAGCCATTGATCAGACGCTATCTGAGGAGCGTAAGCAAACGGTACCAGCAAAGCAGGACGTCACTCCTAAAACCCTTTCCATCCGCGACAGTGCTATTGATATGTCCTCTGTGGCTGTTGAAGCAATGATCCCAGCCATGGATGATGTCGTTTCTGAAGTTGAACAGATCCTATCTGCTGATCACACCACAACTGATGAGGTCTCTTCCCCTACTGAGCCAATTTCTTCTGTAGACGTCACTCCTGAGCCACAAGAATTAGTGGACCAGGTAGATGTTACTTCTGTCGCTGAACCCGTCACCGTCGTCGAGGAAATCGAACCTGCTGTTGATAAATCTATTGAAACAATCGCTCTGGTCGAGGATATCGTACCACTTGTTGATGAATCAGCTGTTGCGGATGCTACACTCGAGGAGCAGAGCTCTATCGAATCACATGATGACTCCCTGCTGGCAGAGGAGCCTCAGCAACCTGCCGCAGATGAAGTCATCCCAGCACCTCAAGATATCTATGTGGAACCAGTCGTCGAGGCTGTGGTTACTGAACAGGAACCAGAGCAGTCTACCCCGTCGCTCCAGGTTGCCGAAACAGATGCTGAGCCAGTGGCCGCAGAAGAAGATTTGTTGACCGAGGTTGAGCATGGTGATCACGAACCTGAGCCTGCATCTATTGAGCTAAATGTCATTGAGGCTGATGCTGAACCAGTGGCCGCAGAAGAAAACTCGGTGACTGAGGTTGAGCATGGCGATCACGAACCTGAGCCAGTATCTATTGAGCTAAATGTCGTCGAGGCTGATGCTGAGCCAGTGGTCACAGAAGAAGAGTCAGTCACCGAGGTTGAGCATGGTGATCATGAATCTGAGCCAGTATCCATTGAGCTAAATGTCGTCGAGGCTGATGCTGAGCCAGTGGCCGCAGAAGAGGATTTGGTGACCAAGGTTGAGCATGGTGATCACGAACATGAGCCAGTTTCTAATGAGCCAAGCGTCGTCGACGAACCCGAACCTGAGATGACTGAGGTCGATCCTCTTACCGCTTCTACTGTCTTATCTGAAGAACCTACGATTGAAAATGCGCCCGAGACTGCCGAATCCGAACAAGTCGAGGAAGTTTCTCTCCCAGAAGCTACCCCTGAAATTACTTCTGAAGAACCAGTTCCCACACATACCTATCAGTTCAACACTACACCTGTTCTTGCCACTGAGGTTATCGAAGCAGGGGAGCAAGTTGCCGCCCCGGTTGAGGAGATTCCAGAGCCAAGCCCACTTGTCAAGGTGTTCATGGCTGCTTGTGAAAAGCGTGGCTGCCCAATAATTCCAGCTTATGCTGCTCAGGCGCTCGCGGAACATGACAACAAGCTCGTTCCTGCTGTTCTCACTGTTACTCGCAACTACGACCCCGCTATCATGAACATCGCACAGGTTATTCCATCTCCACCGGTTAAATCTACGATTGAGGCAGCTGTTGAACCCGAGGTTGTGGCGGCTATTGAACCAGAGGTCGAGGTAGCTGTTGAGCCCGAGGTCGAGGCGGTTATTGAGTCTGAAGTCGAGACCGAGGCGGTTATTGAAACCGAATTCCAATCGATATCTGCATCTCCTGCTACTGCTCCGGTTGATCCACTTAAGCTTCTTGCTTTGCCTAACTCTTTCAGCACCATTGGTGATGCTTCAACTACAGTTGAGAGCACCAAGTCTGCTGAAGAGTTCGATGAGCATGTTTCGGTCGTAGGCAGCCACGATGAGTCTAATGAAGACTCTATTGTGGAGGTCCTTGTTGAAGAGTTCTTCGGAGCACCAGTAGGCCCGCTCGAGCTTCTTGCTTTACCTAACTCCAACACGTTCTATGTTGCCTTTGAAGAAGAGAAGGTTACTGAAATCCTGGAGGATGAAACTGCAATTGACGAAACCCAACATACAACGGAAGATATCGATACTAGCACTGAAGCCGTTGAGGTTGCTGAAAAGGCAATTGAAACTGTTGATGCTGCACAGAACAACGTCGAAACAGTCACCAGTATACAGGATGAAGACCTTGAAGTTACTGCTCAATTTACTGAAGTAGCCGCTGAGGCTATGGAAACTGTTGAGATGGTTATCGAGACTGTTATGGATCCACCTACTTCCTTAGATGATGAACAAGCCCCCGCACCAGTAGATGTTGCCCAGGAATCCGATATTACTTCCCCGATCGATAACATTCTGGAATCCAAGGACATTATTATAGTTGGTAATGAAACTGAAGACGTCGAAGCTAGGTCAGCAAACTCTGGAACCCTGGAAGATGTAGCAGCCATTGATGAAGCTACTGAGGATCAGGCCGACTGCAACAAAACTGCACCACTCTCAAGCAACACCGTTGACTTGGTTCAAGAAATACAAGCCACAGGCATCGAGTTACCTGCCACAGAAATCGAAGCTCTCTCGAGTTCTCCTAAAAGCCCAAAAACTGTGCGCTTCTCGCCCAAAATTGAGGAAACGACATTCGTCAAGGAGTCTCCCCCAAGTCCAGAGCTCGCAGCAGCCGTCTCCAAAATAGATGATGGCAGCGTACCTGAGTCTGATGTTGCCATTATTGACAAGGAGCATCTTCAATTGACATTGGAGGAAACATTCTTCCTTGCCTACGGTCTTGGTGTCCTTACAGTCTTTGATCCAGAGACAAAACAGCCAATGACCATTCCAGAGTTGTTCGACTCTTGTCGTGCAGCATCATATTACCCACCACTCGAACAGCCCATTTCCGGCCCAGATGATCCTTTCTTGCTCAACTATGTTGTCTACCATCATTTCAGATCTCTTGGATGGGTCGTTCGAGGAGGTACCAAGTTTTCAGTGGACTTCCTTCTCTACAACCGTGGACCACCATTCTCTCACGCTGAGTTTGCGGTTGTGGTTATGCCATCCTACAGTGATCCATATTGGACAGAAAATGAGGGTCTTCAAGCAGTCATTGCCGAGAAAGAGAAGCGCTCCTGGCATTGGTTGCATTGTATTAACAGAGTGAACAGCCAGGTCAAGAAGACGGTTGTATTAGTCTACGTTGATGTTCCACCACCTGCACCTGAACCTGTTGAGGATGCCATGGGCATCGATAACATGCTGAAGAGATACAAGATAAGAGAATTGGTTTTGAAGCGATGGCTATCAAACCGTAGTAGAGATTAGATATGAGGAGGACACTATCCAGCGCACCTGGAGTAATACGTGTACGGAATAATGACAGTGATTTCATATCATAACTTCATGAGATACGATCACACACTTTCACGTCGCTTAACGATGTAGGCTTCCGACTGCAACAGACTTGATTCCTGCGGCCGTAACCATCAATTAGAATTTTCGGACGAGAATTTTACTGATGGAATTAGGAGTTTCACTTGACAGAAAGAAAAAAGCACCAATTTCAAATAGATATCCTTCAATGTGACTTTTGATTTTTGGCTTTCTCATGCATTAGTATCACCTTGTGGAACTCTTTACCAGCCTTAAAAGAATCTGTCAAGCCAAACGGCTCGCGCCGTTTAGCGATCAGAAGGTGTGAAAAGGTGGATTTATATGTGCACGGACGAGAGACTCGCAACGAAATCTCTCCCTAAAAGAGAATCTATTACCCAACACGCGAATGTGTCGAAGCTATAATTGAAATTTTCTGAGAGGCAAAATTTCCACTCGTGATCCACACGAAGTAGTCATGGCGTGTTTTGTGGCGAAACGGAAAGTCTAGTTCTCTTTTATTACTTTCATTCGCTGCCATTTCTTCTTTCCTTGACAAACCTGTTGGTCTTATGTTATTAGTTTCCTGAGGCTTGTGAGGTTGTTATTCAGCACTGTTCAGCAGCTTGGTGGATCAACAAAGGCCCGTTTCTTATTTTCAAGAAATTCCTCGTGTTTAGACGCAGAGGTTCGTGGCATGGCTTCCAACGGTGTATTGGAGAAGGGGCTTGGCATTCAAGAAAACACAGGTTCTTCCTCCTCGAACTCTTACTCCGGTAAAGATCACGTGAAAGATAGATATGATGAGGATGATCATATCAGGGGCTCCGTTAGGATTCTTGAGAGTGAGGAGAAGCAACTCTCGCGGTCTCTTAAGCAGAGACATGTTCAGATGATTGCCCTTGCTGGTGCCATTGGAACCGGTCTATTCTTGTCTCTTGGTACTGCTCTGTCAACAGGTGGCCCCTTAGGCGCTTTACTTGGATATGCCTTCATTGGCTTGGTGGTCTGCGCTGTTCAATTTGCCCTTGGAGAGGTATGTATCCTTTTATCCCTCTTTGACGTCTTACTTATATGGTATAGGTGTCAGCACTCTTCCCACAAACAGGCGCTTTCGTCCGTCATGCTGAGATACTCGTCGATCCTGCATTTGCATTTGCCATTGGTTGGAACGTGGTTTATACTTCCTTCCTTGGAGTTCCATCAGAGATCTCTGCCTCTGTCGTTCTTATCCAATACTGGACTGACCTCAGCCCGGCAATTTGGGTCACTCTCTTCTTAGTGATTACTTTGGCTGTGGCCATCGTCTTCGTTGGTGTCTATGGAGAGGTAGAATTCTTCATGGCCCTTCTTAAGATTTTGCTCATCATCGCCATTGTCATAATGGGGCTTTGTATCGACCTCGGAGGTGTCCCCGGTCAAGAACGTATTGGGTTCAGATACTGGGACAACCCAGGTCCTTTCGTCCCGTACATCGCCAAGGGTCGATGGGGACAGTTCCTCGGTTTTTGGGCAGTCATGAACAATGCTGTCTATTCGTTTTTTGGTGTCGAGTCTCTTTCTGTCGCAGCTGCTGAGACCGAGAACCCTCGCCAGAACATCCCAAAGGCCTGCAAGAGAGTTTTCGCCAGAGTTACTATTTTCTACCTCCTCTCAGTCTTGATTGTAGGCATGATTGTACCAAGCGATGATAGCTCACTCTCAAACAGCTCAGGTACTGCTGCTCAATCGCCTTTCGTTATTGCTGCAAACCGCGCCGGTATTAGGGTCATGCCTCACATCATTAACGCTGTCGTTCTGACATCTGCGTGGTCCTCTTCCAACCAGTCTCTCCTCGCTGGAACTCGTACACTCTTCTCTCTCGCTCTCAAGGGACAAGCTCCAAAAATTTTCTTGAAGGTTACTAAATTTGGTATTCCTTGGGTTGCTGTGGTTGCTCAGATTATCTTCTCTGCACTCGCATACACAACCGTCAGCTCATCAGCTTTGAGCGTATTCTACTGGTTTGTGGACTTAACATCTTGCGCCGTCCTCTTTAACTGGGGATGTGTATGCTTAAACCACATCCGTATGATCCAAGCTTGCAAAGCTCAGGGAATTGATCGCCGCGAGCTCCCTTGGTCGCATTCGTGGACTTACGCTGCATCTTGGGCCGCCCTCATCATGTGCGGTATCTTTATTCTCACTGGAGGCTTCACCACCTTCACAAGGGGCAACTGGAGCACTTCCACTTTCGTCTCTTCCTACCTTGATATTCCACTCGTTATTCTCTTCACCGTCGGATGGAAACTATATAAGGGAACTAAGTGGATTCCTCTAACCGAGATCCCCATCCGTGAGGCTCTCGATGACATGCGCAACAACCCGGAGCCTATCATCCCACCAACCAAGGGCTGGGAGAGACTCAACATCCTCTGGGGTTAAGTCCCATGGGGACCTCGCCGCTTTTCCATCACTGGCAACGGCAAAAAAACAATTTCAACATTTCATCTCTGGGGATAACCGACCAGAGAGCAGCTACAATAGGATATGAACGGTGCTGGGGATAACCGACCAGTCACTAAGATTCTTGGGATATGAACATAGACATAATGTAGGATATGAACGGTGCTGGGGATAACCGACCAGTTACTAAGATTCTTGGGATATGAACATAGACATAACGTACGATATAAACACGATTCTTGGGATAACATTGCATTTAACATGTATATTGCGTCTAAGTGTGGGACATGGGTATTTAACTTTTCATTTTTTCTGCTCCTCGTGGAATTTTGGGTGTATAAGACTATATGGGAGCTTTTCGTTAGGATATATATACTAGCTGGCCCATATGTGGTCGGACGCATTTGGTGATTTGCTTTGCGGAAAGATACAGCACACTTGTAGAGCAATAACAAGAAATAGCTTCCTTCGTATTGGCTGTCAAGTGTTTTGTTACATCCTGGCCTGAGATCCTCTCTGCTACGCAGTAGCAGATTAGACATAGACAGCATTATGTCCTAAAGTATGATGTGCACAAGTGTAACTCTGGAATGTATACATTCTCATGTCTTTCACACCTGGTGCATTCCACAAAAATAACAAGAAGTTGCAAAGTACAATAAAGGAAGACAAGTTGAATAATAGCGTAATCTATAATGACCCTGATCGTGCAATCCAAGCCATAGAGCCTTCCTACAGCTTCGATTGCAGTTTCAGGTTATGCATGAGAGATAGATAGGCTTTGAACATAATTGAGAATATGCAAATTTACCTAACACCATTATAAGTTTAATTTGACCTTCTTTATTCATATTCACTGGCCTGCTGGCCCAATGGCAAGGCGCTTGACTACGAATCAAGAGATTGCAGGTTCGATCCCTGCGTAGGTCATCAGTTGTTTATTTGGTTTCCACCAAATTATCTTTTTGCATTTTTCCTAGATTGAGAAAATTTTGCTGCACTTTGCGTTTACCGAGGTTTAGGCTCCGTAGTGGAACGAAGGAAATCAACTGAGATTCTCCGCCCTACGGCCATAAGATAATCGACAAGAAAATGATGTTTTGGTGATTTGATTTAGGATTCAATACTTTTGGTTTTACTTGAATACGATTTGCACAGTATCGTTTATTTCATCGGCATGATATTAGTCTATGTTTCCTTTGTTTGTGTTGTCTCCACACTTCTAAAGAAAAAGAGTTCCAATAAATCTACAACACCAAAATTGCAAGAACAAAATATGCAGTCGATAAAGATTTGAAAGGCATCATATTGGAATCAGAGCCAAGTACGAAAAAGGAATAAAAATCTCAAGAGTCGGGCAAATCTGGATTCACTGATCTTAATTGTTGATTAAGCCGCAGCCCGGCCAGTCTACCTTCACTTCATATGAATGAATGGAAACGTCAAAAACATCAAAAACATCAAAAGAAGAATTTTGAATCGACCAGGACAGGATTCGAACCTGTGCGCCCGAAGGCAACAGCTTTCTAGGCTGTCACGTTAACCACTCCGTCACCTGGCCGCTTGTTGTTGAAGTTTGATCAGTTATTCAAAACTACATTTCAGATGGTTTGGAGCTTGGATTGCAATGTGGAAGTTGGGTTATGCTTAGCGAGGGCTTTTATCAGGTGTGGAATACGGATTATGAGTCAGGGGTAATGATTTAATAGATGGTATTGTGTTAGAAGGTTATGTTTTGGGATGGTGGGTTAGGGAAGTAAAATGTAAGGGTTCGGGATTTGACGTTTGCATGGTTTGAAATGCCGGTATCCGATATAACAATAAAAACGATGTACTTGCAAATAAATCTCGTGATGTGAGAGTTGATTCTCTAGATCACTGTGAGATGGTATTATAATTGGCTCCTGACTATGATTTACGCACAGAATGATTGATGAGTTCATATGTATTTACTACCATATTATTTTCTGTAGTTGGGGTTTAATCTGAATCACAAAACTATTCTAGACTGCACGATATTTCAATTATATCTGATTACCTACCTAAAACACCGGGACTATCCATCCTATGTTGTACAGCCATCTTGTAACTTACAACCATTATTTATTACCCTATTATCTTATACGATAACATTATCGCATGCTAAGGATCTCTTTGGCCTCTATGGACATACCAGGCTACATGGCCATCATAAATATTAAGCCGTCGGAACTCCCCAAATATTGGTCAAGAGGCTATTCCCATTCCTACCTATTCCACTAGCTGCCCCGAGGGTAACGAAAACAACGTATAAGATTCAGCCTGAAAATACAATTGCTCAAAATAAGACCAGTCTTAAGCAGTTTGAAGCTTTAAATGCTAGCAATCAGTGTAATTAAAAAAACAAAAACATCACTAGGATATAGCTATGAACAACACTGGAAACAATATACTAACATATCTGAATATTAATGCAGGAAAACGAGATATACGTATGTAAACAGTGAATAGGAATGAAACAGTTTGACAGGCCAACCATTCTGTGGCATGTTTGTTTGAAAAGGGACATGCATCAGTAGAAAATGGTTGATCTCAAGACCCCACTTCCTTCTCATCAACGCTGTAATACTTACCATAATCCATCCCTGAGTTGTAATCAACGATTACACATACACCCACAAAGCTGAAGGATCGAGTATATTAGTCATCAGAAAAAACACCCGCAAATAATATGTGCGTACTTAATCTTACCCGCTGATTATTACTAAGCAAAATCTTTTCTTTGAGATATTTCGGATATCATGGTTCGGATATTTGTCTGCTTTCCCATTGGGAATGTTATCTATTAGAATTTGAATGGAAAAGGACTACGTAATAAGTATATATGTTGCCGATGAATGGGACCACAAAGGGGTTTCAAATTCAATACTCCAGTCCAGTAGCTCGTTGATATGGAGACAGATTATTGGTGCTGAGAACATGATAATAGACAGAATGGTTCTGATTCTTTCTTACTGTCATCATGTCGTCATCATTGTCAAGAATATCTTCAATTACCCCTCATGATATAGAGACGACACGAACTTATGTGTCTAAAGTGGCCGCATCATAACATCTATAATGACTATTTTGATAAGTGCGAACACCCATATGCGCTCTGCTGTGTTTTATATCACAGTCCCGATAAACAAAAAAATTCATCCGTGTAATCGTATATTGTAATGCGAATAATTTTGAATTTTAATATATACAACAAACTTCAACATCATAAAATCATGGCGCCATATCAACAACATTCCAGTCATCATAAGCCAGAGCCAAGCATATATGTTATTATATATCACACCATATCCCACATGTCCAGCTTAGGTCGAAGTCCACTTAAACTGAACCTCGACGCTAGACGACGAAGTGCTAACGTCCTCTTGTGTGCTTCCACTAGGGACAGCATCAGCATAAAAGACGTTGCTGCCGTCGGTGGCAAGATAATCGTCAACAGCCTATTGTAATTAGCACGAGTAAAAAAGTAAAATCACGAAGAACTTACAGTGAAGGTGGTAGAAGAGACACTGCTACCACAAGCAAAGGTGCCACCAGAGACGCCGCAGTCACCCTTGCTGGATGTAAGAGTGAAGCTGGAGCCGGAGGTCGTAGCAGTGTAAGTAGCACAAGTGCCACCAACGTACCAGGTACCTGCAGAGATCAAGCAACCCTCGTTACTGCCGGAGGTATATGCCTCAAGATATCCCTTGCCCGAGAACGGCGCGGAAGTGGAAGTGCTGGTAGAGACGGCCGTCGTGGTGGTCTTAGTACCGGTGGCAGTGACGCTGGTAGTACCGACGGTGGTGGTGGTTGGGACCGCTGTTCCGGATGACTTGACAGGGTAGGAGATTCCACTGTCTGGGCATGTGGTATCGGATCCGACGGGAGTAGTGGGAATGAAGGTACCCTTCTGCAGGGAGCCCTTGACATTGTAAGCATACCAGACCTCAGAGAGGACGTCGTTATCGCAGCCAAGATATGGTACGTATCCAAAGCCATCCTTGAGCGCTGCTTCAATCGCAGAGAGCGTGTAGGTCTTTGAGTTGGATGGTGTAATGCCTGCTGCGGAAAGCCATTCGTATGTTGGCAAGGTCTTAAAAAGCTCGACGACCTTAGCAAAGAAGTCAACAGCTTCATCACCAGTCGTGTAGTCTGTGTAGCATTTCACGTCCAAGGTGCTAATGCAGGTACCGTGCTTAGACCATTCGTGCTCCCAAAAGGCCTCTGCTGTTCCATCATCGGATACCCAGTAGGTGTTCATGTAGGACAGGAGAGCTGTCTTGCCTGCATCCTTGATGAGTGTGCCGATATCCGTGTAATCACGGCTGGAATCACAGTTGGAATCATATGTTCCATCGCAATGATCTGGCCAAAGACCGTGAATTGTCCAGGAATTGGTTGGTCCTGATATGCACTATTAGCTGTACGATCATACGAAGGTCATGATAAAGGGTTTACCTGTAGCTGGGTCAGTATCCCAGAATTGAGTCTGAACAAATTGTCCTCCTGGGTAGTTGAAGCAGCACAAATTCGACACGGCAGTGGTATTCTGGCAACTAGTTTTTGGGCTAGTGCAAGTCTCTGAAGCCCGTCCGAACAATTGCTCAACATCCATAGCACCATAGTGATTTACAGGAGAGGCAATTGCCAGAGCAAGACCAGCAGCGACAGACACCAAAGATGACAACATTTTTACGGTTAAGGAAAAATGAAGTTGGCGATCTCCGATGTAGAGAATCAAATCAAAGAGAGCATCTCCTACCTCTTATATATTCATGGGCTATATGGCAGCTTGTACCTGCTCATAGAATCGAGGATGGAGTTGAGATGTCGAAGGGTCAACAAGGCGATTGCATGACTTCATTGGCTACAGGAGTGCATAGCCGTACCTTTACCAAGCTTTCACACCCCCAGTCCCGTAGTCCTGACCATCTGACTCGTCGGACAAACCTTCTAGAAGCAGAAGGTGACTGGGATGTATTCGAAGCTGCAAAGACTGACCGCGTCGTTGTGCAGCATAGCAGACAGTAGAGTAAAGAGCAAATGGGAAAGTCTTAGAGCAAAGCGTCCGGAATGGATAGGTCCTTAACCCAGGTGCAGTGTAAACGCTCTATCAAGTATTAAGGATTTAAGCATGTGGGGTGATTGAGCAGGCTTGCGACGAATGAAAGACATATGCCGAAAATCACGTTAAAGTGGAAGGTCGATCGACAATGCCGAGCATTGCAGCTCTGATCTACTGCCATTTATTGGATCATCCCTTGCAGTATTTCTGTATGTTCGGGGGGACGACGAGTGAGCGCTGCTATCTCCTTCAACGTGTAGGTATCAGTGGATACTGGCAGGACGCATATGATCCTTGGGTAATAAGACTTGGCATTACTAGCTGCCGAATAGGTGGAAGAATACGAGCCCAACGTTAACGTACATACATGAGACTTCAATCTGGAATTTGTTCGCTCTGTCCGATCTTGTTTCTGGGAATATTGATGACGGCTACAGTGTATACCTGGTGCATGCTCTGAAGATGAATGGATGACGAGTGATGAGCCCCGGTACATGTATGCTTGCATGGGATTCTGATGATGTACTGCGTAGGCAAAATCGAGATCGACTGCATATTCCAGAGCATTTGTGAAGGACGAGTATCTATTTTTCGATCGCTTAGATTAGATAAATGCATTATCTTACCCGTTCTACCGAGGCTTGGTTTGTCTTGGCTTCATATAAGTTATCAAAATCCGCACTTGTGGATATGCGCTTTTTGACTTATTGGAGGTTCCCCGTCTTATCAGACCCTTTGAACCAATCTACACAATCTGGCGAAGTATCGGCTCTCACCGACAATGGTCATGTGGATCGGATAGTTGCGAAGCACGAGATATTTGTCAGTTCACTTTCTCATATTAATCAGAGATAAATTATGGAGGTTATGAGCATAAATGTCTTGGAATCTGGTAGTAATTGATTGGTTCAAATGAGCGATGAGTTCTCAAGAGTTCAGAAAAGAATTATTATGTGCTTCACAAACAGCACAGAAACTGGGGTATCAAATCATTGTTCAACTAAACTAGCAGTCAAATATACACAGGAACCAGATAATATATCATTCATGAATATCTAACCACTCTTTTGAAACTCCTCAAATAGCTTCTTCTGCCTCTCCCAATCCTTTCTAAGTTTCTTAACCTGACTCTTTGGTACCTCACTGCCATCTTTCATCTTAGTAGGAAGACCCTCCTCATCCCACTCGGAGAACTTCTCGTCGCTTCTAAACATAACTTTCGGATCAACCTTAGCCTTCTCTCTCTTTTCCGCCTCGAGCTTCTCTCTCGCTAGCTTAGCGGCTTCCTTCTGAGCGGCCTTTTCCCGCTCCTTGGCGGCCTTCTCTTCTCTCTGCGCCATCAGCTCTTCCTTAGAGACGAACTTGACCAGGGAAGGTTGGTTGTCTGGTCGATCATCCAGGTAGACACCCAGGTTTGTGAGGTCGACATCACGGATTTTGTCGGAGAGGGAAAGAATTTGTTTCTTGGAGGCAGAGGAGGGTGCGAGGCGACGGAGCTCATCGCGCATGCGGGAAACGGCACGGAGGTATGGCATGGAGATAGACTCAGGGTCAGATTCACCCGCTGAAACGAGAGTGGCAAACTCTGCATCTACATCAGTCTTCAGGAGAGCATCAAGAGCTTCAGAAGACAGCCCCAGGCCCTCAATTTCCTTCTTGATTTCTTGGTAAACATTAGCATATGGCGCAACCGTCTCCTTAGGATTCGCGGACGAGAAGGAGGCAGCACTGGCCCAGCCAAGACCACTGTATGGTGCCACGGCATTAGCATCAAGCCCGAAAATACCGACAATCTTAGTAACCCAGCGAGCGACTGCAGCGAGCGCTTCGATGTCTGCGGAGGCCTTGTGGGTGTTGATGTAGATGTTTGCTTCTTTGATAAGCTCATAAATAGTGCGCATTGCTCTTGGGGTATCGAAGGAATCGTTGAGAGCTGCGGCAAGCTCAGAATCTGCTTTGGCGAGCGAAGAGTGTAACGAATCCTTTGAATCACTAAGAGAAAGGTTCTCAAGGCTCTTTCCTGCTGAACCCAATGGGGTTCCTGCCTCGGCGAGGAGGGATTTGACAGTGGTAAAGAAGTTCTGTAAATTATTAGTAGGTACTCGGGTTCGGATTAGGTAAATCTTACATTGACAGTAGATTCCCAACCGTCAGCTTGGGTGCGCATATCTGGTGAAATCTCCACACCGTCATTCCATCTACCCATCAAGAAGACGATTCTCATGTTTCTCGCAGAGTATCCAGATCCAAGAGCGTCTCTGATTGTTTGGAAGTTCTTCAAACTCTTGCTCATCTTGCTGCCAGAAATAGACAAGTGACCCATGTGTAAGAAGTAGTTCACCCAAGTGTGTGGACCATGTTCGCAGAAGTATGCCTCGCTCTGTGCCAGCTCATTGTCATGATGTGGGAAAGCCAAATCGACACCACCAGAATGGATGTCCATCTGCGAGCCCAATACATCTGAGGCCATGACCGAGCACTCAATATGCCATCCTGGGCGACCCTCACCCCACGGACTTGGCCAGTATGGCTCTCCTGGTTTCGATTTTTTCCAAAGAGCAAAATCACCACTTCCTCGTTTGCCTCCAAGGTTCTTTGATAACGAACCCTCACCCTCTTCTTGAAGTGCCTTGTCATTTCGGCTCTCTGGTCTGAGATGAGCATAAGAGTTGCCGGCCTTCTCAAATGCGGCAATATCGAAATACACCGAACCATCGGCCTCGTATGCGAAGCCCTTGGAGATCACTTTCTCAACGAATCTGACGATATGTGGCATATAGTCAGAAACTCTGGTGATGACTGTTGGTTTCTCCACATTCAACATATCCATATCTCCCATGAACTGGTCCTCCCAATATTGTGTGAGATTGGTGAATGTTGTCTGATCCTTGGCATCAAACGTCTCCTTGTATAACGAATCCAAGTATGGAAGTAAAATCTCGTCGGCCCCCCCGAACACCTTGTTCTCTTGGATAGCAGCAGAAGCAGCTGTAAGGTTGCTGATGTGCATCTTCATCTTGGCTTCATCGTCACCTGGCTTCCCCTCTCCAGATAGTGTACCACCAGTCAATACCTTTCCGTAGGCGGCATCTCGTCTTTGCGCATAGTTATTTGGTGTAAGCGCATCCTCTCCCTTCAAGAGTTCTGGCAAGTTGCTCTTGGCGTAGGACTGGAAGGCTTCAGCGCCAAGTTTCGAAACTTCAGATTCACTGTATGATTTCGCCTTCTCTAGTTCGAGCAATTTTTGTCGTCGTGCCTTGATAATGATCTACTACGAGTCAGATAGCCCCTCACCCAAAGTCCGGAAGAAATACCTTGTCATCGACATCTGTAATGTTCATAACAAAGTTGACATCGTACTTGAAATAATCTCTTAGAATTCTTCGGATGATATCTGTTGATACATAGTTTCTGGCGTGTCCAAGATGTGCGTGATCATAGACCGTAGGACCGCAGGCGTACCAAGAGATCTTCCCTTTCTCAATTGGCACAAAAGGCACTGGCGCACCAGGCTTCAAAGAATTGTGTACCTTCAAAGACTCCATTATTCTGGCACTACTATATTTTCGAACGGAAAAAGAACGTGTAGTACGGAGGGCACCAAGAAAGGGGTATTTAAAAGGAAGAAGCATAAAGTTTTGAATTCATAGCTGTCTTGTTCGACTCGTATTCAACTATTGACTCAAAGCAGCTGGCCAGAAAACTTCGCTTATTTATTAGTAGTGCTCAGCCTTGGACCCCACGAAAACAGCCTTGCGCTAAAGAAAAAAGATGGGTTTGTGAGGACAGCCTCGTCTTCGTGGGGAAAAATAACCACAATCATGACGACGAAAATATCGCCTTTTTTGGCCCCTGGGGTATTATCTACACCAGATACACTATCGCTTATTCATTTGAAGCGAGATCTGTCTATCCCTACTATACTACGAAACCAGGATGCGGACAGTGAGGGTTACGAAGAGGGAAAAGTGGTCAACACACGATTCGGATCCTTCCCACATAGTACTCTGATTGGTGTACCATGGGGAAGCCAAGTACGAGCATCGAGGGTCGATACGGGATCTCGAGGAAGACGGGATCAACCCAAGAAGCGAAAAATTGAAGAAGTAGAGGCGGAAAGTGAATCGCGAGAGGAGACTCCACTATCTGCAAAAGATACCAAGGAAGCAGTCACTGCTACCAGTGGATTTATCCATCTTCTTCCACCAACTCCCGAAAATTGGACAAGCTCGTTACCGCATCGAACGCAGGTCGTGTACACACCAGATTACAGCTACATCCTACATCGATTGCGAGCTAGACCAGGTAGCACATTGATCGAAGCCGGGGCTGGAAGTGGATCGTTCACACACGCATCGACTCGAGCAGTCTACAATGGATATCCAGACCTTGAGAACTCTACGAAAAAGCGGAAACTGGGCAAGGTGTACAGTTACGAGTTTCACGAACAAAGACATGAGAAGTTAGTGGTAGAACTGAGGGATCATGGGTTAGATGGTCTTGTGCAGATCACGCATCGTGATGTTTGCGAGAACGGATTCTTAGTTGGGGAGGATTTGACGGAGAGCCCGAATGCTGATTGTATCTTCCTTGATCTTCCGGCTCCGTGGCTCGCCCTTCCACATCTTTCGCGGCAACGTCCTTCAACCGATATCAAGACCGAGTTCACATCGGATGAGTCCAAGCCTTGGATTTCACCCCTCAACCCAAAGCAAAGCATTCGTCTATGCACATTCTCACCATGTATTGAACAGGTGCAACGGACAATTTCTGTGATGCGCCAGCTCGGCTGGGTAGACATCAAGATGGTGGAGATCGCACACAAGAGGATAGATGTCCGTCGCGAAAGAGTCGGTATTGAAAAGGGGCATGAGAGAGGTGTGCAGGCAACCCCTGCAACCGTTGAAGAAGCCCTTGTTAGATTAGCAGAGGTTGAAGGACGCTTTAAAGAGTTCCACGCTGGCGGAGCAGATACTGAGATGGTAGACGGCGAGTCTACCCCAACCAATGGAGTCAAGAGACCATCGAGAAAGGAGAAGGCAGCAGCAGCTGCTGCTTCCAATCCAAACAGCAGACAAGTCATCATAGAGAGCCTAGTGGACAGAAAAGTGTATAAGGAGGGACGCTTGGTGCATAGATCGGAGCAGGACCTGAAGACACACACCAGTTACCTTGTATTTGCTGTGTTACCGAGAGAGTGGTCAGCAGAAGACGAGGAGAAGATGAATCAGAAATGGCCTATGCAAGGCAAGACGTTTGCAGAGGGAGAGTTACCTGCTACGCCGATGAGCCGCAGAGCATTCAAGAAAACATTGAGAAATAAGCCTCGAAATGCAAAGGATGCGTCGAAGGATGTGCCAGCTGAGACAGCTGTAGAAAGTGCTGCGACAGAGACAGCATAGATGAGATGATGTTTATAAGGCCAATCTAGCACATCATAGGACTTGTATATTTGAAGACCTTGCAAATAATAAGTGATATTTACTATCAGATACATATCTGGATTGTATATTAGCACCCAAAGATATGTTCAATAAATAAATTATCAGACTTTGAAATCTAAGCAGCTCTGATTTCCGCCCTCGTCATATGCCCATTAAAAGGATGTATTCCTGATCTAGGGAACATCCACAATTTGAAAGGTTGAATCAATGAATAAAAATATAACTTGAACATTAATTACCGGGGAAATAACGTAAAAATCCACTAGAACAGACAGATTGTGATATTAGGTCAAGTACCAAGCTTCTAGCTCTACAAATATCTCCTATTTTCAAGCCATACTTAAGATATTTAAATTATAGGAATGATTTACAGCCTCCAAATATACTCCTATTCATCTACACGATACTCATAATCTTCATTATATAACGCATCATACATACACTTGAGCGGTCTCTAATGTAGTTGCCACATCAACAGGTCCCAGGCCATACACAGACTTCATTATAACTCCCAAACTTTTGATGCAATTCCAATCTCCCAAACCCCAACCCCTGCTCAGCAATGCAAATCAAAACGCCCCCCAAAGACCTCTAAACCTCAACCGCTCCCTCGGGCACCCCAGCCCTACTCCCCAACCTCCTCGCAAAGAACTTCATAATGGGCAACATCTCCTCGCGACTCTTCGGCATTGAATCCTCCCCCTTCGCCCACTTGACATACTCAACCGCCGTAAACTCCTTCTTAAGCACATCGACCGCGCTCCTCGTGACCTCCCGACTCCTACTGCCGCCAAGCACCAGCACCGGCGACCGACACTTGACCTCGGCCTCCCGCACCCCCTTCGGCAACCTGCCCCCAACACTCACCACGCCGCCGAATTCCCTGCCCCG
Organism: Allantophomopsis lycopodina; assembly: GCA_024752465.1. NCBI lineage: Eukaryota > Fungi > Ascomycota > Leotiomycetes > Phacidiales > Phacidiaceae > Allantophomopsis > Allantophomopsis lycopodina. The sequence continues at coordinate 1,586,414 of CP103016.1, forward strand.
CTCGGAAGCCACATACGCCAGCGCCACCATGCCGCCCTGCCCGAAGCCGTAGAACAGGATGTTGCGCGCCGTGAAGCCCGCTGCGAGCAGGCCCGCCACGACGTCGGATAGTAGCTTCTGTGTCGTTGAGAAGCCCGCGTCTAGATCGAGCATCCCTGTGCCCTCGTCAAAGAGCACGTCGTCGCCCCAGTGGAACGACGGGACTTCTGAGCCGGTGAAGAGGGCTGGGATGGGAGAGGGGGCCCGGAGTGCGATGCATACTGTTTCTGGGAGATTGAGTTGTCGGCCTAGACTTGCGAAGGAGACCTCGGTGTCGCCTAGACCATGGAGGAGGAGGAGCACGTTGACGGGGGCTTTGTTTTGGGGTGGGGGGATGATGGTGAGGGTGAGGTTGGCGGGAAAGTCCGACTTCATTGGAAGGCGAGGAGGCATTTTGAAGGACTTTTGATATGTTTGGGTGATGGCTTTCTCAAGGGTTTGTGGAAGTTCAGTTGATTTCAAGAGATGCGTTCACGTGACTATCTTCCATCGAATTCGACTTCTCGTGATGCGATGCGTAAAGTTGTTTCTACAGTCCCAACCCTCAGGCTCGCTCGTTATGCAATCCATTCTCGAAGGTCGAATGAAGTAATGCACGCACGTGATTTACTCGCAAATCTGAGCATAAGAATAAGCTTCAGGCACACATATTGTGCAAAGCGGCGATCCTTCCTTCACTCTCCCACGTGATTAAGCATAATGATAGGTATTTTCGTGATCAGCACGTGTTAATCGGCGATTCCGTGCCCGATATAGAACCGCGTCGAAATGTCTCAGCCAATTGCTTCCGTCATAGGCCGCAGTCCCGGAGGGCGCCTCAAGGCGATAGGATATCGGGTAGGGTCGCTGAAACAAGCATGGCCTAGGTACGCAGTATGTCAGCTCGTTGCCAAGTCGGCTTGCTGCCGCCAGCATAAACGACGAGAGATAGAGAGTGAGAGTGAGTGAAAACGTGAACTGCCGTCCCGCTGCGTTTGCTTTGCTCTGTCTGAGAGAGGACCCAGGTCAGTTTGAGTTGTCTTGATGATGAGACGATTTTCCTTGGCGACCAGACGCGACGGTCCGTGGCAATGGATGATGCAATTGACTTGACTTGATCACTTTACTTGGTTGTGGATTACATAGACTGTGGTCTTGTTTTGATGGGGGTTGTTTGCACTGCCAGTTTCGTTTGATGGACAGTATCATTATGTTGGTGATGGACATGTGTGGAATCTGGAGCGTTCGAGATCAGGTCCCCTATTATAATTGCAATGCCACTTCGGCGTCACTGCAGCTCCTTATGGTGCCTACTCCGTGATTGCCGTGGCGTAGTACTGGAGCAATTGAGCAGTTGAGCAATCGAGCGGTTGATTGAGGAATTGCTTTGCTGAGCTGTTCACTTCATGTTGAGCGGCTACTGTACAATAGAGATTCGATTGTCGTAGTGAGCAGGCCAGGCCAATTCAGCATCCAAACGAAGTGGGGGTGTTGGCGAGCTAATCAGTGATCAAGCTACCCCTAGAGATTTACCTTCCTCTACTCTACCATGTCTACGAAAGCCACCACAGCTCTGTAGGGTTGGAGGGGTAACAGGGGCATGGGGGGATGTTATTCCAAAGCATTCCTTGATGAGCTGAGTATGAAGCTTTAGCTGAACTGAAATCAACTGGCTCGCCGCCAAACTTCCCAAAAAGGATATCGCCACAAGTGGTTATCGATGCGATTCGCTTTAGCTATCTGGCATCATAACTGCGGTGAATGGCATCTATCCATCCAGGCACTGCATCAATGCATGAACTTAGGGGACGCAGCTGAGCGAGGGGTAAAAGGCACGGCGCTTGATACCCTGACGATCATTGCATGCTTTCTTCCCTTGGTGTTTTGGGCGGGTGTATGATGTAAATGCGTGACGTTGGAGTCTCGTCAAATTGAGTGCGTCTATCTGGCTTGTTTGGTTTCTGCTGCGTGTTCGGAAGGTTTTCTGATGCAGCTGAATGCGTGTACGGGGTTTGTACGCAGGAAATGCTAGGCATGTACATACATGTACTGGTGTACATACATAAGGACGCATAAACTGGCGTGACTGGTGAACGGTTTGGGGAATTCAATTGTTGCAATTCATGGAGACGAGAATGTACTACGGTAGGGAGGCGTGGGGAGGTTGTACACATTGGACACATTGGACAGATGAATAGAAACTCGTGCAGCGTTCTCCCATGCGCTTACTGCACGCCAAATGTCTTGGTTTGCTTGTTTCGACGCACGCATAAAATCAATACGCCGATCCGGTATGAGTGAATAATTGCATACGCTGATGTGGTGATATGTGTGGAAATACGATAATTCTACGACACAAGTATCACGGAGAATAATCTCAAACCCAAACAACAGGTGTCATGTATGGATACTTCATAACTATGAATAACTCAACTGCAACCTGAGCGTGGTTGTGCTCCATACAGTGTGATGGCCATGCATAAATCACCACAAACCCATTCACCGCTGGCTGCGTTTCATGTGGACTACAGCGATCCATCTCAGCTGTCGCCGGCCCGCCCGCCCGCAACACTCTGGTGTAATGGTGCTTCTGTTACTGAATGTACTATGTAGTACGAGATATCTACGAAAGGGCTGATCCATCGTACCCCCATTCGCCCCTCATCTGTTTACTGTAAACTGGAGATCATACGAACTCTCTGGTCCACGATACCAGTTACAGCCACGACAATGGGTCATCGCATTGAATGGAAAGATGACGGTCCATGACCTCAGACTCCAGTAAATCCCATAGCTACCCATAGCTACCAACCCATAGCTATGCACAGCTCTCGCTGCCCCTCACCGTGCTCCATAGCAACCCATGTCTGCCCCATAGACTGCGGGCATTGCCTTCCTTCGCCATGTGATTCTCTGCCCCCATCTGCCCAGCTACCCAATCTACCAATCTACTCTGACACCCTGCGCTTGGAACACGTCGGTATTATTATTCTTGGAAAAACACTGGGCGATGGGTGTGCGGCAATTGCCTCTCGCTCCTCCTCGCTTTGATTTCTGAGGTGAGCGAGGGCGGAGAAGAGCGTGATCTTCACTTTTTATGGACGAAGTTGTGTGTATGAATAGATTGATGCAGGGTCTGATACTCTAAGAGGAGTGCATTTCGATGGCTTGACATGGCGTTGGGTCTGGATTGATAGGTCTTCATTGGACACGATTGCCACACACCTGGGGTCGACGAATGTATCAGGACTCAGGGAGGGAGCAGAGAGAGAGTATTTGCCTGCTCATGATAGGATGGCATTACATGATGAAATGCAGTAGATTCACCCAATTCACAGGGAGGCATGGGCCTTCATTCGAGAAGGGTCTGAGCTATCACAGCCTCTAGCCATTGAAATGACCCATTCAGATGCTAATCGAAACCGAAGATAGCACCATAGTTGAGAGGAGAGTAAGAGGAGTAGTAAGAGGAGTAAGAGAGGAATTGGAGTGAGAGGAGTGAGTACAGTAAGAGGGGAGTTGGAGGAGTGAGAGGAGTGAGAACTTCACCGTCACCTAGACTCGTCCTCTCCACTCTAAGAGGGAGCTATGGCAGTGCTATGGCTTGATGCGCAGGCCATGGGGTTGGAGGGGCTTAGTGATATGCAGGGCATGCTTCCATGCTACTACGTAGTGCTGTGAACCAGCAGAAACCAACTCGATCCACCACCCATGGAATCATCGAGCCACTATGGAGTCCAATCGAGTGTTGGAGGAAGACTTCCCGGTAAGGCACAGTATGTACGTATTATTGTATCTACCATGAATTCCTGAGGAAGCAGATGCATGCTCCTGCCTGAGGGTATCATGAGGGGGGGTCTGTAACACACCGTTCATATGAGATGCTTTCCTATAAGTACCCCTCATCACCACCCTCATCTTCTTTCCATCATCATCATCTCACACTTACATCTCCATCAATCAACTATACAAACCACTTTCAAACCACCCCCAACCACCCCAAACAAATCAATCAACATGTTCGGTTTCGGTATGTCTGCCTCTGCTTTACTCTTCACCTTGACCCCGCATCACACTGCTAACACATCTTTACAGGAGACGCCCACGACGCCCACCAGGAGGTTTACGGTGACGAGGGAAACCAGGGTTCTTTCTCCCACGAGCTCATCGCCGGTGCCGCTTCCTTCGAGGCTTTCAAGCTCTTCGAGGATAAGCAACGCAAGGACGGTATGTTTACGCCCAGCCACACCTCAATCCAAAGCATATAACTGACTTGACTTCTTCTCCAGGCAAGCCAGTCTCCCACGCTTTCGCCAAGGAGCTCCTCGCCGGTATTGCCGGAGCTGAGGTTGACAAGCTCGCTGAGACCAAGGGTATGGACTTCGTCGACAAGGAGAAGGCCCAGCACCAGGCCAAGAAGAACGCCGAGGAGCTCTACGAGTCTCACTACGGTGGTGAGGAGCAGTACGACCCATCCTTCCAGGCCCCAGAGAAGGTTGCCCAGTACGGCAACTGGTAAATGGTCATGGAATAGCATGCGGAGAACACCTGATGGCATAGAGAATATGCGGTGCCAATTGCTTGTTATGTAGTTATAGCTTTGAGCTTGAGACTCGATAGCTAAGTCTGCTTGCATATGCAGCAGCTTTTTGGAAGAATCAAAAGAATTCTGAAACTTTTATTCCCTATTCGACTGTGATTACTTTCCGTGATTTTCGAAAACAATATGTATCATGGTGATACAAACGATTCTGATTTTAATATCTGGTTGACTTCGAAAGGAATTCATCGATTCTGTTGATATTGGCTTTGGACACCTTTCAAGCTCCAACAAACCATGATGATTATGGGAGCTCATGTGGAGCCGCTCAGTTATCATTCGAGGGGTCTTGGCTCCGCCGCCTCGGGCGGTCATGCCTGCATCTCGAAGCGAGATCCAGATAAGGCAAGCAGCTTGATATCGGCATTAGTAGCTGACTCTCCGAGCATTCCCGCGACAACACAGCTCATCCTTCGTGTTCGATGATTACACTGCATCAGCTGTCCTGACTTCCTACACCGCTGAATCATACATTATAGAGAGTTCTTGGATAACTCTCGATAATTCTCGTCGATAAGTTATCCTCATTAGATTTCCTAATTCCTAAGTCAACAAGGCTGCTTTGTCTACGCTGTCATCCGGCAGCCAGCATTACATACCTAGGTAGCTGCAGGTACGTATCACGAGCATCCCATCCTTGCATGTTAACTAGTACTCACTACGCCATTTCTAGTCACATAGCGACTTCGACCTTCCTCGTCGCGCATCCAACTTCATTTGAACTAAATACAAATATATCCAATCTCCCTCATCGTTCGCCACTTGACCCATCTCACCTCGCTCGCCATCAAAATATGGTCAAGAACCCCCCATCATCGCTCAAAAACAGCATCTCGAACATGTCGCTGCGCGGTGCTGCTCCTGATGTCCAGGCTGCCCGTGACGAGCTCGAGGCCACAAAGCTAGAGATGGCTGCCCTTAAGAAGGAGATGGAGATTTTGAGTCAGAAGCAGATGTTGGCGTTGGATGAACAGCGAAAGGCCGATAGCCTTGAGTTGGAGAAGAGGCTGTTGAAGGGAATGGAGACATCTGTACAAGAAGCAAAAAACAAACGCCGGGAGGTAGCCGCCACTATGACATCAACGCCGTGGGACCACTTCTTCCAGCCGGAGTCTCCTTCTGAAGACAAGAAGATTCCACAGCTTGCTGCTACTAAAACTGTCGATACACCTGCATTTACACCTTCGTTGGCAAACAACGCCCAATACCCTCAAGGTCATTTTTCCACTGCTTATCGAGCCTCTGCACACGATGAGCCTGCAAAGGTAGGATTTGCAGACTATGCATCTCAGTCCAATGGCTTTGCTAAAGCGTCAAAGGACAACAATAATACCAATTCTGGATTTGGCAGCACAATGTATGGACCCGATGACAAGGCAAACTCCTATTCGAGTCTCTTTGGAGGATTCCAGGCTGCTATCAAATCAGATATCCAAGATGCTATGCGTGCTTCGGGATATGATAACGAAGCCCTGAAATTACAAAAAGAACTCCTTGAGCAACCTCCATACAAGCCATTTCTTAGCGACATGACGTACTCTATGGAGAAGCTGGCTGCTGCAAGAAAACTGGAACAACAGCTAAGAAAGACAGCATTTGCTACACTAGAAGATCCCTCGCAAGCCATGAAGGACATGTCTCGTAAGCTTGCTTCTAGTCGCCTCATTAACCCATGGGGCTCCGTTGACGGCCTTGACATCAATGATTCTCCAAAGATGCCTGTTGCATCCAAGGTTGAAGGTCCAAGGGTCCTTTCTCCTGAAAAGTACACCAAGCCTTTCTGCGATTTCTTGACCGAAAATCCAACCGTATTCCACGCTGTTGACTATTTTGCCAAGAAGCTCACCAATGCTGGGTTCAAGAAGCTCTCAGAAAGAAAACTCTGGAATGACGAGCTTGAGCAAGGAGGAAAATATTTTGTCGAAAGAAACGGTAGCAGTTTGATTGCTTTCGTTGTTGGCAGTGAATATAAGAGTGGCAATGGAATTGCCATGGTTGCTGGCCATGTTGATGCCTTGACGGCTAGACTTAAGCCTGTCTCAACCAAGAGGACTACAGCAGGTTACTTGCAGCTTGGTGTTGCACCATACGCTGGTGCTCTTAACTCTACCTGGTGGGATCGTGACTTGGGTATTGGTGGAAGAGTCCTAGTCAAGGATTCCAAGACGGGCAAGATTGAGAGCAAGCTTGTCAAACTTGATTATCCTATTGCTCGTATCCCAACCCTGGCTCCTCACTTCGGTGTTGGTATGCTTGGTCAAAACAACGCCGAGACTCAAGCAGTCCCAATTATTGGCCTGGATAACAGCGATTTGTACGGTGCCTCTGAGGCGGAATGGAAAGCCACCATCCTCGGTGGTGAAGGCACCTTTACAGCCACGCAACCCCCTAAGCTTGTCAAAGCCATTGCTGGCGAGATGGGCATCCAAGACTACAGCACCATTGTAAATTGGGAGCTCGAGCTCTTTGACACCCAACCTGCACAAGTTGGCGGTCTTGAGAAAGAATTTATCTTTGCAGGTCGAATTGACGACAAGCTATGTTCATGGTCCGCCATTGAAGGTCTGCTTGCATCTGGCGATGCTGCCTCTGGCACCGTTAACTTAGTCGGTGTCTTTGATGACGAAGAAATCGGTTCTCTGCTGCGCCAAGGTGCCCGTGGTAACTTCCTGCCATCCATTGTCGAGCGCATCTCTGAGAGCTTTGGTTCCACCTCCGCAAACTTGCTTTCTCAGACGTACGCAAACTCTTTCCTCGTCTCAGCGGATGTCACGCACGCCGTCAACCCTAACTTCCTCGGCAACTACCTCGAGGGCCATGCGCCAAGACTTAATGTTGGTATGGTCGTATCCGCGGATAGCAATGGCCATATGACGACCGACTCCGTCTCTACCGCTCTCTTCACCCGCGTTGCGGAGAAGGTGGGAGCGAAGTTGCAGGTCTTCCAGATTAGAAATGATTCCCGCAGTGGTGGCACCGTCGGACCTATGCTCAGCTCTGCTATGGGTGTACGCGCTATTGATGCCGGTATTCCGCAGCTCAGTATGCACAGTATTCGTGCTACTACTGGTTCTCTCGACCCTGGTCTTGGAGTTAAGACGTTTGGTAGCTTCTTTGAGAACTTTGAGAGTATTGATGCGGAGTTTGAGTAGAGTGGGGGTGATTTTGCTTGTTGTAGTACGTATTTGAGCGTGTCGTGCAGTGTATCATGGTATTGCATTGTTTTGTTTGAGATGTCATTGTATTGGTGATAGGAGCGTTTTAAAGACATATTTGACATGACTTGTCAAGATTATAGTCGATTAGACCTCATTTAGTACAAATATATTATCAAGTATCCAAGAGCACCTCGTCTTGTTACATGATCCTTACCTAAATTCAAGTGAAGGAGTGTCTTAGAATTGCCCAGCTGCAATGCCATCTAAGAAATGTTCTCCCCTTTCCAGGGAACTTCATCGTAGGCACTATTCTACCAAAAGAATCTAAAGTTTTATCATATCGTCATGATGTGCCTTGACCTTTACAAATCTCGGGTACCTAAAATTTTAGATTTCTAGCTATCATGTCTCACGAAACATACTCCACACAACAATTCAACCGAAAACAAGAATATCAAGAGAATCAAATCCTATACACCATCATTTACTCTGCATATGTAATTCATCGAAGTCAATTCATTTATCTAGAAAATCTAGTAACAATGCTAATTATCAAGCTATACCTCGGACCAAGTCCTTTTCAAGTTTATTTGAAGCTCAGTTCAACTCAGCCCAGCCGATCCAAAAAATGCCCTCCCACCTAACCTATATGTAAACGCCATATCCCATCCAGTACCAGTAAAGCCATGCCCAACGCCTTTTAATCCATCACGCCCATCAAACCATTCGCCATACCCACCCAGCCCAATTCAATCAGGAAAGCAACACCCATTGAGGTCCTGTATCACAAGTATGCGTTCCCACCCAAGTTTTGATCCTGTTCACCATCCATCCTGAATGCCAGGTCTTCCTCGCCTTCTCACCCTCATCACCAGAATCCTCCACGTTTCTATGCATGCCAACCTTCCAATGCCCGGAATATGAACAAATGCCATCTTGAAAGCTCCACTGGTAACATGCCGTGTCTGCAGCACAAGCCCGCTCACATGCCTCATGGTTAACGTGCGCCTCCTTCTCAATCTCATTCAGCCCATTGAAGCTCCCCATGGTCTCCTCGTTCGGCGCCTCGAATCTACGGTCCGAGGATAGGTTGTCCCAGTTCTCGAGAACGAGGTTCGACCAGTCGGCAGACGGGGTGTCGAGTTTCGACGCCATGAAGTGGTAGTATAAATCACGGTACAGCATGGGCGGACTATTCTTTGGGCGAGACGTCTCGTAGCGCCAGATCTGAGAAACTTCATCGGGGAGGAGGTGATGCATTGTTACGACCGGCTGGCACCACTGATTTGGGCCATATGGGATCTATTTTAGAAGAATTAATATCACTCTTCGAGAAATAATTTAGTTTTGGGGAGAGGATTTCAGACGTACAGTATAAGGCTTCTCGCCTTGTGTCATTGGCCATGACTGTTGGATGCGTATTCCCAATTCTGCAATCTTCAATCCTAGGACGTGGTCTCCGCAACAGTAATTTTCCATTTGTGCATCGAATTCCGCCGCCTCACCCATCTTGTTACCTGCATACATCTGCATTGTTGTGCCAGATATCACATACCCTGATCCACCGTGCGCGAAATTATCCTTGCCCATCATGATGGCGGAACCAAAGAACAGGGGTTTAGATGAGTCGAGAGATTGCAACCAGGTCAATAAATTATCCCAGACCTATGCCATTAGAGTTGTCGGACTTATTTCCAAGAGCGGACTTACATAATATGTGTCTGTCTCCATGAAAACATACCACTTTTGATTCGGTCGCATTCGATATGTCTCCTCCATCATGTGCAAGAATTTGTACTTATCAAGCCTCCAACCACTTCTATCATCTCCCTTACGCTCGTCTTCTTTGAGGGTGCTCACATCTTGATAGGTGTTCTTGTATTGTTGTAATTTGCGATATATATCGAAGTCATTGTGCTGTTCACGGACTTCATCTTGCACATGTTTGAGCACGTCGTGAAGTGTAAATTGACCCATGGTCTGGTCGAGGTCAGAGAACATGAGGATGTCTTCACCTTCGAAGCATCGAAGTGTAGTGCTGAGGTGAATCGGTAATCCAGCAAAGACTTCTTGTGCCCCAGTCTTCATCACAATCATGACGCCTTCCTCTTTCAATTTTCGGACCGTCTCGCACTCTGGATCGTACTTCGAAGTCGGAGTTGGAACTGAGGTAGCGACAACAGTGGTTGCTACCGTTGTAGTTTCCACAACCGTTGTCCATGCAAGCTCTTTGAAACTGCTGATCTCGACTATAGTTTCTGGTCCCGAAGATAGTAGATCTGAAAGAGAAATATTATGTGCATAATCATATGCGTATAAAGCCCTCGCAACATCGAAGCTGAGATTTAATTTCAGCAGACATATTGCAAAAATAGTAACTGTGAAGATGTAGGTGGCCCAGGAAAAGCGACGGCGCAAGAACCGTGCAATTGGGGCAGCCATTCTCAATAGTATATCTTCATTTATTGAGACATACGACGTGAATGTGCCGAGACACAAAAAGATCCTTAAGACATGAAAAGTTTCAACAACAACAAAAGTAGAAGAGAAACGAAAGAATCGGTGTGATGAAGAAGAAGAAAAGATTAGGATACGTATGTAATAAGAGGAATGTAGGGAGATTTGTGACTTACGCATATGGAATTAGGGTAGTTGCGTGCAATATACAGTCTTATCACTACTGTGCCACAATACCACAACTACCCGGACATACATTCCCAAACACTTATAAAAATCAGTTTCTTAACAACCATATAACTACACAACGTATAGCTATAATCTAATAAATAAAAGGAAATCAATACACTTGTTTGACCGCTCTTTCATCTTATGAGGTAAAAAATAAGAAAAATAAACAACCTGGAGGTTGTCTAAGCTGCGTAAACTGAAGACAATATTAGGTGGTGATAAGTAAGGTATGATGATTGCTGTGATATCCCTAGAACTGAGTACATACCGTAGCACAACACATGTAGATGGCCTTCCGGAGACTCTTTGGAGCAGCAGATCTCTCCAAAAGACACCACTCACCTGATGTATCTGGCTAACATTGAGGTATATTTGGCAAGAGGGGACCAATGCGAATACTTGTTGTGTTGAGAGAAAAGAATGAGGCAAGGAGATTGTGGGAGACGTTGCTCCTTGCGGCCTACGGCCCAGCTTACATTTTCTCGGGAACGAAGAATGTGTTGCGCCAACCAATTTCCAGATCTTTCCCACTGTGAATTGGCCGAATGCGGATCTTGCAAGTAGAAAAGATGGTCGTCTTGCGAACCCACGGAATTCCATACTTGTATGGAAATATTTGTATGGAATATTTGGGAGCAGCTAGTTGACGGGATGGCAATCGTTCTATAATATTGGTGAGAGATCAACCTCAATGATGGGCGCACCAAATCATCTCGCCAAACAGCTACGTAAGTGCATCTACTTATGCAGATACGAAGAAACAATTTCCCAAGCCATCTGTCACGATCTGCTTTTGTAGTCATTTACCAAACGGCTCCCTGGTGTGGTACTGCATATGTTGAGTAGCTGATGATGGAACAATGCATCTCAAAGCGATCTTGGGCAATGAAATGCAACTGAAAGGCACCAAAGCTTGAGGAAAAGATTAACTGATACGGCATAGATATGGTAAATGCAGCGTATCCACGGTTCGACGAGATTCCCATTGACACAGCCTGAACTTGATAGGTCAGATTTGTATTCCAAAGAAATCCGTGTGGGAGCTCAATACTGCTTGTGTACGTAGGTATGCTCTTACTTTGAGTATTCGAGAGAACTCCTCCAAAACAAAGTACTATGTATATACTTACTTATGTACATACATACCTTTCCATCGACCGTTAGCGGACGACAACCCGTCAACTTCTAGACGCCCTTGGCAAGGCTGAACGAATATCCCTTACTGCGTAAATACCCACTATCCACCCCTCGCCTTAAATGCATGCACTATGATATTCTGCAGTTCTTGCAGCGACGAGTGGGTATTAAGCAGAGAGAAGGCTTGCTGAAAAACGTGATATATGCATGCTCGGGCTACCGAGATGCATACGTAGTGAAGATATCGCGGGGTTGAGGTGGTTTTGCTTGGACTTCCCGACAACGGGCGATGCTACTCGATTACTAATATTAGACCTAACTTTTAGCAATAAATCTATGTACCGATTTGGTCGATCTCGATTTCGAGAGATCTAGTCGGTTGGTCAGTGTCTGTACAACTACAACCAACCATACATACATACTCTGACATTGGTGAGACTTCTCCCATTATGTTAACAATCAGCCCAAGGCTGTGCTGTGTTGGATGTTGGAACTCCCGGTCTGAATTACGGCCCAACAGGCGTATCGCCAATATCATCGTTCTGTGCTCCCACATCTCCATGGACGTAGATCATTCGTAGAGGCTGTGTTGTTGGTTATTGCATATTGGTACTTGGAGTGGTAAGATTTTGAAGGTAAATAAATGGTTAATTCATCCTTCATGTCTTGTATACTCTTCTTTATTCTCTGCCTATCACCATATATTTCTGTTCTTGTTCTATAGATATCCCCATTTGTGAGATCAAAGCACCCAATATCATCAACGATCGGCCCTGAGACAACCCTTTCATTGATAACATAACATGGGTTTATTCTCTACCAATGGAGGCGACGGGATTCCTACACTGTCATCGAAATACAACAACAGTTCTTACTGCTATCGCCATGACTCTCCTTTTGATGAATCCGATCCCAGCGATGATGACGAGAGGAATTCAAAGAGTCATATTGATAATCTTAGGCAGGAAGTCAAAGTCCTCGAGGAAGCGATCAATGTCATCACTAGAGTCCTACAATCTGCCGCTGGGCATCTTGCAGGAGTTGTTCCTACTATTGATCCACAGGATTCTACTACATACAAAGAACGAGCCGGTGGACCTAGCGAGGACGTGATTCTTAAAGACAAAATCACTAAATTGGAGGCTCGTCGATCCGGATGGCTAGATGCTGTAAAGATCGTTACATCCCTTCTTCTCACTATAGGTTCACAGTTGTCCCCGTTAGAGTCTGTTCAAGATGTGGTTCCTAATTACTTTCTGAGGCTCACTTGTAAAGGCAAGGACCCATCATATACATTCTTCGATCGCAAAGTGGGATTTGCTTGTGGTGCCTATAAATCTGCCAGGACATCAGATCTGCGACCCCTTCTCCCTATAACGCCCGGGGCCCGGATCAGCCCCCACGATACAAACCGCGCAAAGGCCGAAAGAAGTTTTAAAGCTCATCTTGGAAAAGACGACCGTACTCCATCGCCGTGGATTTCAGTGACAGAAAACCCCTACAGGCTGTACAACTTCTATATGGGCAAGCAATACGGAGCACTCGATGAGGACCTTGAAATTGCGATCATTGATAGTCGAAAGCTTAGGAAGATGGGTATTCAATTTGATCGAACTACAAGTATCAAGTGGCACCTCAGATCCTACGCAACAAGTTACATCACGGACACACATTGGCTCGTTGAACATTGGATCCCAGCAGAAGCTATAGTGAAGATATATTCCGTTAAGAAGTTCAAGGATGCATTTTCTAAATTTGATCCTGTTTATTATGAAAAGAGAGGTAAACATGCTTACATCTCCAGAATTACCTGTGGCATTGCTAACGACGCAATTAGATCGACATGCAGAGGAATATGTGAATGTTCAGTGCAAATATGAGAATCGAAAATTAATCATGTATAATCTGAAACAGAAGAAAAACATTGGAGATGATGATGTGGTCTCGTCTATGGCAAATATGCGCATATAACTATCAGAGTAGTCAAAGGCAGAGAGATTCTCATTTTTAGCTTCAATATATAACAATAGAAGCAACCGCACAATAAAATATGATTATAAAAATTTATTAGAGCCTGAACAATACAAATTCGATGCCTTCAAAGTGTTTTAAGCAGCTTCAAATAGATACTCTCATGCACAAAGTTGCTATGATACTTAAAAGCCGGGCATAAGAATTCGATATTCCAAATGTGGCATCAATTATTATCTATTATGAATTACAACAGGCAGAATACGGAGAGCCAATGTTAAGTCCAATAGTGCTAATCAGCCCGAGGCAGTGCCACGTTGGATATTGGAAATTCTGGGCCTGAAATACGGTCCAATGGGCACGTAGTTTATGGATGTTGGCTGTGTGTGTGCTTATCACATGTCGTGAGACGGTAGCATTGGGCACCAAATTTCTAGTAGCTCTGTATAACGCTCAAGGCAAGTTACTTATCTGCTGGGAAGTCGTGTTTGGGCTTCCTGAACACTCCCTTGTTGCAGAAGTTCTTGCTCTCGCATTCTTGCCAAATTCTATGAAACAAAATTTTCTCATAACCATCATCGACAAATCTACATTTTAAGTTGCATCATGCCAAGCTCCGCTAATGGTAAGGGCGATGTTGATGTCGTCGGGAAATTATCAGCAAATGAATGAGATTCTAACAATGAAGAAGACTCGCATACTACTGAAGCTACACCCTTCCAATCGGGCCTGCCAATATATCACTGGGACGAGTACGATCTCGTCCGTTCTGCACACCCTCAGGATATCTCACAAATAAGGGGTCCCGCGCAGAGAATAGCGATAGAGGAAGAGAAAGAGAGAAAATTGAAAGGTCTTGAAGAAAAGATCAATACAATCTCCTCAGTTCTTCATCTTGCAACAGCAAACCTTACAGGATTCGTTTCCAGTACTCCTCAAAGAGAATCAGTATTGTACGATGCTCGACCTCATTATTCTGATGAGGAGACCCAACTTTCTGATAGAATTGATAATCTTGAAACTCGATACTCGGAGATACGGCGTGCCCTTGAGACCATTTCATCATCCCTCCTCAGCTGTGGCTCACGAATTCCACACCAATTACTAAAGGATTTGGAAATCCCCGAATATTTCCTAAGATTTACAAAAAAATCTTCAGCAACTTATTTTGATGAGCAGGTTGTAGGATTCGCGTGTGCGGGCTATAAGAGTGGAATTGCAAAGACCACAGAAAACCTTCTGCCTCTCAGTCACAAGCATTTTGATCCTGGAACCCTTGGATTGCTAATAGCAGACTTCCGTTATCATCAGACTGGAGACAAGACGCGCCAACTGGAAAATAACGGTGATGAGAAATTTCAATCACCTCATATTTCTGTTACGCAGAATCCTTACAGACTGATGAAACAGCTTCAGTACAACCGGAATCATGACCATTCAAGGATTGCAATCATTGATACTCGAGAATTGAGAAGAATGGGCATTCAATTTGCTAGAACTACAGATATTGGCCAGTGGTTGGTTATGCCGAAGACTGAAAGCAAGGCGACTAAAACACATTGGCTGGTTGAGCACTGGATCCCTGCAGCCGCTATTGTCCGTATAATTACACCCAAGGTGTTCGAGGAAGAACTTTCGGCTTTCGATCCCAATTACACAACGTATAATTCAAGGCGTAAGCTTCTATATGCCCTTACATTTATATCATTACTCTGCTAATAGCAGCATCAGGACCAAAGGATAATGATCGCACTCTATGGCAAGACGTTGAAAGTATTACGAGTGTTTCATCTGCTATAGCGAACATAAGTATACAAAACAAGGCAGCATGATAAAATATCGAGTTTAATATTCAGGGCGGAAGTCATTATTTCAATCTGTTTTATGTATTCATAATATCTTAGTCTAAGGATCTCAAGTGCAACTCTACATGAAATCAATAGCCAACATCAGGTTAAGAAGAATCCTCATGCCGATTCCTTGAATTTCTATTATGGTCTGACAAGACAGAATTTGCCTGGTTATGTGCTATTCTTTTCATTCCTTAAGTTCTGATTATGACAATATTGTCGACAATATGTGGTTTGTAACCATCATCCTGCTTGTGGGCCCGAAGACTTGACCTTACCACATCAACTCAAATGACCATACACGCAAGTTCATTGTTATTTAGATGTAGATTTGACAATATTCATCCCATATATATTCGATGAATTTTGCATGTCGAATCTCTGTAACCATATATTAGTCAGATTTGCAACAACCCTTGTTAGCTTAGAATAAAAATGTTAAAAAAGTGAAATTACTATCATTTTCTTCCGCCTCACTCCTCTGGTTCTTGAATTGGACATTAAAAGTTGGTGAGGTACTGAAATTATATACAATCACATACAGTGGCATTGAGTCATTGTCTGTCCTGTTTAGCTCTGGTTAAGATCAAGTTTCCTTCTTGGTGCAAAGCTTTGAAATGGGTCATATGAAAATGGATAAGTCACAAGAGAGTGCCCCACCTCGAAGTTTATTTTCTCTTGGGACTGAGGCGTATGTGTAGCTGAAGACGCTAATATTCGAACACAGATAGTTCTAATCAGATAGAAGAGAAATATCTAGATATGAGTTACACATTAAAGTATAGACATATTGTGCATTATTTATGTGCAATAACTAACATGGCCACTCCATATATTCATAAGTATTCACGGACTTGTCGTACTGACAAGAGCAATGATGGAGGCTGAAACCTTAAAAACAATCCGATTTTGAGTCTATCTTCAATTAAATTCCACCAGAGTCAATCAATCCATAGATTGAACATGGAAAATAGATTTTATTTGTGGACGGAAGTGCGCAGTTACCTCCGTAACGATGTAGATCTTGCCAATACGTAGATACTGTACAACTATCGACAAGCACAGGCCGCATCAAGGCCAGCTCAAAAGCCCAAAACAGTTCAGAGTTTCTGTCAGGATAATCTTAGACTCCATAGAGGCTCTCTAAGAAAACCCAAATTCAAGCTTATATATATGCGGCCGTCTGCCGCAACTTGCCGAAGACTGGATTGGACCGCACAACAACATAACCTGGTGCTAGGCTTTTAGGAAAAGCTCTCATACGACGACAGCCTGCTAGGCCATTTAATGGCAATGTTTCTAGTAAATAAGATTCACGAGGCGTGGACTCGACTCTTCCGTATGGTTTATATTGTCAAACTCGCCGTTTGCGGATCTATATTTTTACTTCGCCCGTCATATTATCACAAGGCGCTGATTTCAACGACACTTGAACTGTGACTACACATGATTGGCGCTCAAAATACATCAAATAGGTAATCTTTCGGAGGCGAAAAACGTGATGTTGAGAGGTGTAGGATACAAGTACTTCGCCATGTCGCATTCCTGCCAACAATAGTCGGAACTCAATTGTTTGCAACATGGAGGAACCGGTGAACAGACATCGACTTCCACTCCTTGTCGTGTCTATTGTGTTTACCACATTAGGGAGTGAGTATTTCGTACCTGGTCGTCGAAGAGTACTAAATCAAGACCCCAGCTCTCGTGGTCGTTCTTCGTTTCGTTGTGCGGAAATTCATTTTGAATGCACAGGGCGTTGATGATTATTTTATGTACTTAGGATGGTAAATGAGCCCTTAAATTCCATTCTTCAGGATCTGATAGAATATAGGCTTGCGTCAATAGGATTCTGTACATCTGCAACCATTGCATATAAGTATGGAACTGGGCTGTTCATGTTTCAAGTCCCTGTCACCGATTTAGAGATTGCAGCCAAGGCAGGGTATATCCTAGTAATATTTTACTATCTTTCCATTTATCTTATAAAGATGTCAATACTAGTGTTTTACCATCGCTTAGGTACGTATTCAATTCTCAATAGCGGTATTGCGTATTGACGTCTCTACAGCTTTCCGCGGACGATACTGGACATGCAACCTACTCCTTATGGGCGTGATCACAGCGCAGTACATCGTTACAATGGTTGTGACGTTCACCCAATGTCAACCTATTACATATAATTGGCAACGCCTTAATCATACAGGTACATGCATTAATACCGAGACCTTCTTCTACTGGGTCAATGCTTTCAATGTCGCTAGCGATGTGGCTACTATCGTACTTCCTATACCTACACTTATGAAAATCTCTAGGCCACTTCCAAGTCGGCTTGGTCTGGTGGCTGTGTTTTTGTTTGGTGCAATCTCTACTATTTCCAGGTGAGTACGGATCAATATGACACAACACATGATGCTAATAAGTTCTATAGTTGTATCCGCATGTACACAATAACAGTCTTCACAGAAGCTACAGATTATAGCTACAATGGAGCTCCAATCACTTTGTGGTCATATATTGAGATTCACCTTGGAATACTCTGTGCTTCGGGTCCTTCCCTTCAAGGATTCGCAACATACATTAGATCTACTCTGATCACCAAAAAGAAACTATCCAGTGTATCGAGTACCTCATGCCGAAGCACTTCCACCCGAAGTCTAAAGGGGGAAAAGAGAAAGTTGGAAGACGCCATGGTGGGCATTACCATCCATAAAAACGAACACCTCAAGCTCGTACCGACAGTACAAGATTCTGTGCAGACAATTTGCGAGGCGTCCTTTAGTAGTTTAGAAGAAGGAGAGTGGATCTCATCACGAAGGCATTGCGATATGCTGGTACCAGATAGGATCCTGGTCAGCACGGAGATGAGACAATCGGAAAGTCTAAGAGATAAATCCGAAGAGAAAGGTAGGGCTGTTTATTTTTAATGAATGACGATAATACATTATCTATCCAACATTGCTGGTAGATCTTGCACTCTAGTGATCCCATCGGAAACTTGAAGACGATGGCTTAAATCTACGTTGGGTTTTCAGTTAGCAAATTAATATAGAACAACATGGTACCACCTCCTTGGTAAAGGTGTATAATTCAAGTAAGTAGCAATAGAAATTGCGAAGCGTGGAAATATCTTGAAGTTTAGTAAAGAGCCGTGCCTTTTATTCAAAGTTATATTTACAAGAACTCGCTTCTTGCCTTCAACATATTCAGTACCGCAACAGCCTTCCAAGCACTTGAACGAATATCCCTCATCAGATATTGTGATTCTTAATCAACCCAACAATCCCAACCGCAACCAAGCACACTTCAACATTTCATAGACGTAAAGTACATAGGTAAAACATTTCATTCTTTTTTACAGGATGAGCTATTCACTCAAACCCTATATCATACTCTCTATTCACTTTAAGCCCCCATCTCACCCAAGCAAAAGCAAAAGCAAAAGCAAATCCCTCCCCCATCTAACCAGCCATGCATCCCCCCCATAGAAGAAAAAGGAAACTGTTGTATCATACAAACCCAAAACACCACCCCGAAACTCCACCTAATGCCCACTGCTAACACACCCAAATACCATTCGTCAACCAATCCACACCGCATACTTCTTATCATAATCCTAATCGATCAATCTCCAAACACCGCCCTTACCCTTCTCCTTAACGGCAATTCTCAAAAGCGTATTCTTAACAGCCGCCTTGGTATTGCTTCCAAAAGCCGCGTGCAACACCTCAATCAATCCGACCTGACTCAAATTACTGCCATTAATAACCTCACGGAAAGCAGGGAGGTCCTCTGAGCGGACGAGTTTCTCCTTTGGATCGGACGCCGCTGGAGCTGGGAGAGAGGAGGTGGTAGAGGAAGCCTTGGAAGCAGCGAACGGGTCGGATGGGAGGGTAGGAACAGGCGCGTTGGTAGCTTTATTTGACAATGGGCGGCGAGGTGGTGGCATAGCCCAGTAGGAGGTGGAGTAAGGGTCTATTGGCGCCTGAATTTTCTCATCTGTAACGCAAACATTAGCAAGCAATTCCACGTGACCTTGGTACGCTTTTCAAGTCAATATGCAACTTACGGTTCAGAATCTCCAATTTCATAGCATACAGCTTTTCATTTGGATTCCTGCCCTCCTCATCCTCCCAGCAAAGTCCCGTGCTCTCAATCTCCATCTCCGTATTCTGTACTGCATTCGCCCTTGACAAACCACCCAAACCACCAACTGGCGCCGCTTCTGAATCATCGAGAAAGTCATCCATCTCATCGTCTTCATCATCTTCCTCCTCTTCGTCACCAGAAAGTAATTCTTCTCCCTCCTCGGGCTCCACCCACTCCGCCTCACTATCGTATTCGTAGTCCAGCATCTCAACTTGCTTCTTGAATGGATTGCGTGCTAGCTTGCTGCTATCCTCTTTAGACATGCTTGTGCGTGTGCCAATATAAGGCGGTCTTACGTCCTCATGAAACTTGAGAATTTTCATGGGAACAGCGCGCAGCTCAGTGAGGATATTGCGATTCTGATTATTTTGATTCTGATTATTTTGAGACGTAGATGCTGAGGCTGTAAGGTCAATAGGACGTTGTGAAAAACCCGCTAGATCAGTCAAAATCTCTTTGACGGAACGTATATAGCGTCCACGGGGTCTATTGGAACTTGAGATGCGGAAAAGGGAAGTAGCGTTGAAAGACGTATGAGTTGATTGCGGGGTTTTAATGTAGGTATCGAGGCGTGTATGTAGGTTATGTGAAGCGTCGGCGTCGCGCGTAAAGCGGCTGGTAGGCGCAACGGTCGTATGTTCAGAGTTGAACCAGAACGGCGGGAACACCTTCTCATATTCGGACGATTCCTTAGTTTTTGGCTTGTCCTCAACTATCATACCAGCCACAGCAATAGGCTTAGGCTTAGGCTGGCTCGGCGCTCCAAAGAACGCAGAGAGTTTCTTCTGCCCCGCCTCTTTCTTCTTTTTCTCGTCCTCAATACGCTGCTGCTCCGCAGCTTTACGCTGTTTCTCCTGCTCCTTCGCAATCCTCTTCTCCTCCTTTTCCGCCAAAGCCTTCTTCTTCTCTTCCTCCTTCTCTGCCAGAGCCTTTTTCTTCTCCTCCTCCTTCGCCTTCTTCTCTTCCTCTTTCGCCAGACGTTCCTCTTCCTTTTTCTTCCTCTCAACCTCCTTCTCCGCCACTTTGCGTGCTTTATCCTCCGCCTTCTCGCGCTCCTTATTCAGCTTCTCGCGCTCTCTGTTCTGCTTCTCAATCAACTTGAACGCCTTCTCCTGCTCCCTCTCATTGAAAGTAAGTTTCGGTTTCTTCGCAGGTGGTGGTCCATTCATGATATCGAAAGCTGACGGCGCCGCTGAACCACTCATTGTCGAGAGAACAGGTTCATCTCCAAGTTCGCTCAATGAACTTGATCTGCTGCGTGCTGGATTTTGTGTATTATCGGCGGCTGACTCTGTCGCTCGAAAAGGCGTGGATGAAGCCATTTCCATCTCTATCGTCTCCCTAGTTACGCCCTCCTCATCTCTGTCCCTCTTCAACGTGTGCGGCAGATCGACTGTTCGTGACGTGCTCATCATGACGAGATTGCGTGCGACACCGCTATTCATCAACTTGCAGATATGGAACTGTGATCACATCGAAGGTACAGGTTCGTTTTGGGGTGTTCAATTGTCAATCTGGGGATGTGGTTGTCGCAATTGTCATTCAGATAAGGGTGGTTGTCGCGTCCTCGATGTTCAGTTGTTGGAGGACGCGACGTCGCGCCGGAAGTCGCGATCGATATCGCGCGTAAATTGATATCGCCTTAGGCAAATGCCCCGCGATTACTGCCTCATCTGATGCCATGATAATGAGGCGACAACTACCCCTTTTCATACTCATCCCCGAGTTCACGGAGCAATGCAAAAGAGTGAGCTCGAGTCATGCCGCTTACATCAGCCCAGAAATTCCGTTCATAACATGAACTGACTTGATACATACAATAATTCCAGTCGAATAAGCATAAAAATCAGCTGATTTCATAAATCCAAAATATCACGCTTTGTCATTTCATATCGGTAAGGTCCTCTCGTCCTCCCCCTTTCATACCAATAATACCCAGCATATTATATTATACCCTGAACAGTACAGCATACGTATACTATACATAACCCAATATCAATGGACAAGGCACATCACCCAATCATCCATCCAAAAACAGCACTCCAAACCGGCAAATCCCATCCTCCCACATGCGCAATCCTCCACGATCATCGCATGACGTCAAGAATCCCGGCTCCCGTCAATCTGATCTCCAAGCCGGGGAGGGGGAGGAGTGGGGCTCGTGCCCAAGAGCCATCTCAATCTCAGGAACGGTAGACGGAGCGTGCTTTATATTGGCTACTAGTAGTGCTATAATGGAGGTGTCTTATTTCAGCAAACGGTTATATGGCCGATCTTCGAAGCAATGGGGATTCCAATGACGTTTTGTCGATTCAGATTGAGATGGAGAAGGGGGGATGGGGTTTGAGGTGATGATATGTTGAGAGTATGATTGCCTCGGCTGTGATTTGGAATTCCATGATGTGGCTTTGGAAATCTAATAATTGCTGATCTGAGGTTGAGGAATGACGTTCGTAACAGAGACAGGGGCGAAAGTGGGAGGAGGATGTTGTAGCCGATATGAGCAGTGATGGATAGTAAGTATGTCGAGAGTATCAACTCCCCAAATTGTGAATGAGAAATCTATCCCTAGTCTTGTAAGAAGCTTCAATCTTGTAAAAAAAAAAAGAACTTCAAACTCCAGTAGACAAAGTAAACATGTATATGCACAAAACAATCACATAGAATATCAAATCACAGAAATCACATTCCCAAAAGCAAGTCCAAAAAAGCACAGAGCTTCAACTTCATCATTCATTACTCCAACCGCCCAGCGGCTCATAGTCTATCATATACTTCAAGAAAAAGCCCCCATTCAATCAGTCCCGTAAGACTCAAGAGGGGGTGGGAAAAAAGCGCGTGAAACGAGAGCCAACACAGAAAGAAGAGACAAACGATGTATACCATGCACCCCCAACCACAACCCCAACCACAGAGTCCCTTCTTCCCGAACCCAACGCTCCCAAAAGCCACGCATGGAAAAACAAGACAGTTATTGGGAAATATACAAGAAAAAAGAAAGATAGAGAACCTCTAAAGGGGGTAGGAGAGGGCGGATGAGCCACACCCTCTAAAACCCCTATTTCCAACTCATTACCCAGGCCAGGAAGGGCCATTTCTCAAAGGAAAAAGTTATAGGAGATGAAGAAATTGAGAAAAGAGGATGGATTTCCGAAGCGAAAAAGAGCGCCATTGGAAGAAAAGAGGGAAAGCCCAGGTATACCAAGTATAATGAACCCAAAAAGATGAAATGCACCCTTCCCCCCACAATCAAAAAATCCCAACGCACGGATTGAATGGATGGATGAGGTGGATGGACCCTTATAAACGCCGTTGAGGTGGGACAAAAAAAGGCAGCAGGATTTTGCAACAGAACGATGGTGAAAACAAAAACGATGAACAAACACAGACACGATGAAGAGTGATGTCTGTCGACATACTCAGGTATAAACTCCGCCCAAACAATGCAACAAAGTAGCGAACTTAGGAGCAGAGCAAAAAAAAAAAAAACAGTCAAAAAACAAGGCAAAGCAAAGGCAAGCAGCAAACAAATGCAAAGGACCACAATCAATCGGAATCGTTGTCCGGATTGGCAATATACAAGCGCCCAGCCGAGAGCGTCATGGTAGCAGTGCGTTCATCAACACTACCCCTCCTCCTGAGCTCCACGGGGTCCTTAACACTCTTCTCGCGCGTGACCGTTGTCTTCCTCAGTTTAGCAGCCGCCATCTTCGCCGCCGCACTCCCATTCAACTCGGCCACGGAATCCTTCTCGCCGCTCGACCCACTACCTGCCGTCCTCGTGCCATCGTTTCCTCCCTCAGCGCCGAAGTAGTCCTTGTTGCGGTGAGCAGACGAGGGCATCGGTGTCTCCATCTCGTTGTAAGAGGTACCAGACTGCACGGATGACTTGCGCTCGCGGGGAGCGCCTTCGATCATGGAGTTGCGCTCGTTGGGTGGCGTATGGCCCTGAGACCAGCGACCTGAAGTGCCCGAGGCACCGGATTGGCGAATGTAAGAGACGCCTCTGCCCCTGCTGCCCAGACTGCTTCTTCCGCTGCCAGATCGATGGTGGTACAGACCGCCTCCGAAGCTCTCCGCATCGTCATCGGAATCGCCGCCCTCGACTTCCGACGCCGAAAGACGCATCGGTACGCCTCCTACGCCGCCCACCAAGTCCCCAGGACTGTAACCCACCAAGCCTGCCTTGCCGTGATGTCGGATCTTGGCCGTTACACCGCCGCGGCCGGCGAGGTTCCCCGTCGTGCTGTTACCGGAACTGCTCATTCGGCCCGCACTGCTAGATTTACCCGTCACCTCCATTGCTGCGCGCATCTTGGCCTGTTTTTGAGCGGCCAAGAGGCGGGGATCTTCGTGTTGCGCTCGGTCGCACCACACAGTTGCCTTTTGCTTTCGCATCAGGGCAACGTAGCCAGTTGGTGCCTGGGATCCACCACTTCGACTGCTCGTTGAGCGGCGGATTTCTTGACTATCGCGACTGCTTGGGTTGTAGTTGCGGACTGGGACAGGACCGTTCCCCGAGGAGGCGGTTGTGGAGAAGGTGTTGGTTGAAGGACTGCGACGGGAGGTGTAGTTTTGAGGCATGTTGTGCACCGGGGGCGCCTGGGAGGTGGTATAAGGGAAGACGCCAGAAGAGTTGGAACCGTTTCGAGAGTGCGAATGTAAGTGCGGTGATGGTGTCGAGAGATATTGTGCTTGAGGGAGAGGTTTTCGGTGAGGGGCGTACTGCTGTGGGGGTGTGCCGGCCAACATCGTGAATGATGTTTGTTTGTTGCTCGGCTGGAAGAGAAAGGTGAGAGGGAGGAGGTTGAGAGTGAGGAGAAGCCGGCTGCTTAAAGGCCTTGTTGTGATGCTAGGATGCGACAGTTGTGCTGGGATTCGTTTGCGGTTGGAGTAGTCGGCCGATCCGGCGTCTGCAAGGTGGTTTGAGGCGAGGGATTTGGAAGGGGAATGTCGCGATAATACTTTTGCGGGGATTGCATGCAGCTTCGAGAGGAATACGCAATGATTTTCGATGCGGCCCTTTTGAGAGAGTGTGTGTTTTTTTCGGGTGTTGGATTTGCTTTTTGCTTATCGACGTAGGGGAGGGAAAGCAGCAGGAAGCAATCGTCGATCCTGTGCAATGGATATAGTGAATTGCAATTTTTAATAACCGACGGTATTAGTTATGTGCACTTTTCCTTTTTGTCTTTCTTCTTTTTTTTTCTTCTCCTTCTTTTTGTCTTTTGAGTTTCCTATGTACTGCTCTTTGTTCTGGTCTTTTGTAATTGGAATTGTTTTGTTTCTGGGTGGTGAGGACAATTCGTTGTTGTGGTGGTTTGTCGTTGTGGTGATGGGATTGTTCGAAGAGTGAGTTGGTTGACGAGAGGAGGGTGAGAGTTGAGGTGGTTGATTAATGAATTTGACTGATGGGGGGTTTTGGTGGGTGGAGGTGGAGGCGCCTTGGTTTTTGTTTGTTCTGTGGTGCGTCCTTGGGGTGGATGGCGGAGGGTGGATGGATTTAGTAGGCCGCTGCTACAGCCTAGGAGCTTTTATGAAGGAGGAGGAGGAGGTACTGTGGTGCTGTTCCTGTACTACTGTATGGTGGGTGGAGAGGCGAGCAAGTAAGTGCTTGTTTGTTGGCCGTGGTCGTGTTGATTGTATAATAAGTGAGTGATCTTATCCACCAGTATATACGTAGTGTGAAGGAAGAGCTGCGAGTCTTGGAATAGTTGGAGTGATGGGGTCTGTATTATGGATTATTATGGAGTCGAGAGTCAGTGACACGGAGTGTGTCAAGCGGATGTGTATGTGTATGTATGTGTGAGGGTGAGTGTGAGTGAGGATGTGAGTGAGGATGTGGATGTGGATGTGTATGTGTATGTGTATGTAGTATAGTATTTAGTATAATATGTAGTATAATATGTAGTATGTAGTACTTATGTAGGATGGGCGTATGATGTATTATGTATGTATGTATGTATGAGCGTACGTAGTATGTGTGTATGCGGGTGCGTGAGAAGTCAGAAGAATGTCTTTTACTTCATAAGAAATAGAATAGTCAATAGTTGATTGTTAATAGTTCATAGTCAATAGTCAATAGTCAGTCAATGCTGTACGTACTGTACGGACTGTACGGATTGTACGAAGTGTACATAGTTGATAGTCAATAATCCCCAAGTAGTCTCTGAATAATAAAATAAATCTTGAATCTTCATGTCTTGTCTCTATCTATTTGTCCACCTGTCTGTCTGTCTCTCTTACTCTCTCTCTCTCTCTTGGTTCAACAGGTGTCCCTCTATCTCACATTCTCTCTATTTTCTATTTTCTATTTTCTATTTTCTATCCTATAATATTATCCTCCACCCTCCACCCCTCCACCCTCCACCATCTATCTTCCTTCATCCCCCGATCCCCCCGACGCCGACTCCGACTCAACCTCTGACTCTGACTTAACTTTTTCCGCCGTGCTTTGGTGCGGTTTGGAGTGAGGCTGATTATTCCCAGTAGCGTCTTTTCTTGCAGCTCTCTTGAGGAGTAGTGCCATGCTTGGGGGTTTTGCTTGCAGAAGGGTGGAGCCAAGTGAATAGAGTGCGAGAACTAATGTAGTTACAGTGCCGTAGTAGCTTAAAGCAGATGATGTGATGTCTGCGGTATGATGCCTGTCCCACCCCCCAAGCAAACACACAAACCACGCACAACATGGAATGGAAGGGGAATGAGAGCGACGTGAGCGAGCTTGAGCGAAAGTGAGCGAGGGTTGTGCATACGAGAATTAAAGGTCGTGCGCAGCAGATAATCCACCCAGCTTTTTTTGTTTTTTTTTTGTTGATGGGGGTTATGGGCCACACAAGATGCATACAAATCAGAGTCAGAGTGGACAAGCATTCTAAAATAATTCTATGGAGAACAAGACAAGGAAACGAGGGAAACGAGGGAAACAAGGCAGCACACAAGAGGAAGAAGACAGTCACTCAGTAAAAAGAAGTCCAACCGACAAAACTCAAATATTATAATAGCCAAAAGAAGAAAGCGGCTGTTTATGTTTTTTTTCTGTAATTCCATGAGATCCGGATCTCAAGTAACGTGGTATCAAGTCTTATTGTACAGGTAGCATATGACACTTTTTTACGATGTAGGCCGGCGGTTAATCCTCCTCTAAGCCCCGTGCAGTGAGGAGTAGAGTAAGTAAGTAGCAGTAGCAGGTAAGCACTTCGTGTCCCAGAATGGAGCACAGAGTCACCAGCAACGACAGACAACAGGACTAAAAAGAAGGATAATTGGACAATTGGGAGACAATTCAGCCACCCGCACCACCTTTATGCAGAGCAGAGGGGGAAGAGGAGGGAAGATTCCTGGACCGATATTCTTATGGATGATGCACATTTTCTTCCCATTCTTTTGGAATTCATCCACTTGCTTTGCACAGTCCACAGTCCACAGAGTCCACAGTCCACAGTCCATAGCCCGCAGACGCTCGGATACGACACATGGACTGAAGGGGGACCCCTTCGAACGGGAACTCCGTGAAGTAGAGTACAGGTAAGGTGAGGGGAGGTAAGGGTATGTATGATCAAAGCAGTGACATTTCGGATGTTCACTGTCATGTTCATGCTCATGTCCATGCTCATGCTCATGCTCATGCTCATGCTGTCACTGTGACTTCTGCCGGACAATCCTTCTACTGCGAGCATGCCTGCCCTGCCAGCCTGCCAGCTCGTTTAACCGGGTCCCTTTTTATGCCTGGTAATATTCATAGCACAGTCGTAGCACTAGTAAGTACACACAGTAAAGTACGTACAGAGAATCCGATCCAAAATACGACATGCTCTATCGAAATGGGCCACCTGATGCCGGCCGTACATCCAAGTATAAATGATTTGTTTTTCTTTTGTTTATTTAATTATGGATCCATTTGTATCCATGGGCAAAAATGTCTATGTCTAGGTATGTCTAGGTATGTCTAATGTCTATTCTCTAGTGTGGGAAAGCAAAAGGTCCCCTACTCTTCCAAAGGATGAAGATCTGCAAGATGATGGGAAAAGCATCGGCTACTACTTACTTACCCTGAGCTGAAGCCGGACATTCGAAGATTTGCTATGTACTACGTTATGTAGAGGAGAGTATATACTACGTAAACACCACCGAGAATTCGGCAGAGCAGATTAGAAAAGAAACCGACTCTGCGACAAGTGAGTGAGAGTGTAAGAGAGTGTATACAGTAAGAGAGAGATTGGCGCAATGCACGTGGGCAAACTGCGGTATTTGCGGCCTTGCTGACGTCGTATTTCTATTTTGCTGCACGCACCAGTGAGAGAGAAGAGAGAGAGAGAGAGAGCACAGTAGGAATAGAGTAGCGCGTGGGATTTTAATCAATCGCTCACCAATTACTCACCAATTGCAATCCAACCCAAGCCAACCAAACCAAACCGGTCCCTCTCTCTTCCTCTCACACACACACTCTCTCTACTTCACGCAAATACCCCAGGACTACGTAGGATGATGCAAGGTCAATTATTTGACGTGAATGTTACACCAGGGCTGTGTTAGTAGATGAGAGGGAAAAAAACACCAAAAAAGTTATGGGTACAAAGAAATAAAATAATAAAAAAGTGGATGATCGGAAAAGCATCACTCAACTGAAGGGAAATTAATTCGAGGTTGAGAGGGGCGTGGCATGGGAGGGGGGGTGTGGAAGAGGGGGCGAAATATCTTCTCTCTTTCTTTCTCTCGGTGTCTATCTCACTTACTGTTCATGGGTGATTCTGAGATTTCCCACTGTGAAATTTCATGAGATTAGATGAGATGAGATGAGATTCGATGGGGCAAATTGCATTCATGATTTAAGGTGTGTGAATGAAATAAGGTATGAATGAACGGTTCGATTATGACGATGTTGATGATGTCGATTGTTTTTTATGGCCGCCAAGTGGGTGGGGAAAAAAGGTGGCAGAGTTGGGCGTAGAGTGAAAGAGTTGGGGGCTGGTCTTTATTGAATGGACGATGGGCTTTGGCGGTTCAATTGGTGAATAGACGATGATGATGATGGATGAGTCTCTCCCATGGGCGTGACGGGAGGGGCAATTGGCACAGGCATACAACAGGCACAAGCACAAGCACAGGCATATACATTCACATAGATAGAACAGGCACAGGCACAGGCAACTGACTGGCTGCCGCTGGCTATTCACCGTGTCAATAGCAAGAAGCAAGATATTCTTCATCCTGAGCAAACTCAACACAGAGCATATGGGAGTCAGAGTGTATTCCCTTCATACTTAGCAAGCAGCAGATCAAAAGAGGGTCAAGATACCACCTAATCTTTCTTACTTTAATCCTTCGTCGACTCTTCTCTCTATCTCTATCCAATCCTACGTAACATCCCCTTCATCCTGATCCTGATCATAATCAAGATCGAGATCAAGATCACGTCAAAAGCAAGATTCTCTCGTCCATTTTCTTGTTCGTGTTCACCACTATTACTATTACACGTTCCCCTCGTTCCCCTCCTTCGCCTTATCTTCCATCGTTACCTTCTTGGCGCCCTATCTACCGGCTTTACTGAATCCTGTCGGGCCTGCTTGGTTTCGTACTTTAATTCCGACAGGGATATCGGTGATTGAAGTAGAAGAAGCCTTTACTCTCTATATTATTTCAAAGCTTTCTTTGGGCAGCTTTTTGGCGCTTCTCAGCGTGTTATTGCAACACACAGACTACGATTAGCATGGCATTCCTTACTCACATCATCATTCAGCTAGCACCTTGTCCATCGGGACGAGACCCAGGTCCATCGGCCCTTAGAAGGTAAATGGTGAAAGTAAGGTCGACTATTATGTACCATACCACTTGTTCGACCATGTTAAGCTTGGGTCAAGCCACACTCTCAACCCGCTAGAGCCCACTGAGCCCTGGAGAAGGATGAACAAGAAGAAGCTTTAGTAATAATCTAGCATGCCAACGAGCTAGGTCCTCGAATCCATAGAATCACGAATTGAGGGGATACGAGGGAATCGGAAGGAGAGAGAAGAGGAAGACTTGGCAGTATAAGATAATGCCGAGGCCGATCAAGTAACATTCCAGAAGGAAGAATACTAGAGTCAACATGGTCGTCTGTAGTGGCCGATTGATACTTCTTCCCCTCTCCCTACGGACGTTTTACAAGGAGTGGCGGCGGCAACAAATGCCTCTCACGATAATAGAGATCTTCCACCCTAGAATACAGAATACTGGTAGTCTGTCCCAACAGCAAACAGTCTAGAGGGGGAGCGTCTGGTGGCACATGAGCTAAAAGCTTCCCAGACATTCGGTGACATGCAAAGCTCGGTGCACAAAAGCACCCGGATCATTGACACGCATACAAATCCGCTGCACCGTAAGCAACCCACTATCTGACCTACCACGCATTGCCTTATCATCAGTCGCAATGGTGCAACACCAACCAACATGCTGAAACTTTGACACGTCCACGACGACGACTTAAGGTGAAGAGCGTAGAGGATAAAGGGTAAAGAGGAGAGAGTAAAGAAGCAGCACCACCAACCACCACCCACCACACTAAAGAATAGTACGAAATGCACGAAATGCACGCTATGTGAGGCCGAGCAAACACTTTTTTTCCGACGAAGGATTTTGTCTTGGGACAGAAAGCAATCAAAGGGATGGATAGATTGGAAGACGTTGACTTTCAACGAAGATCCATGATCGTTGACGACGCTAAAGATTTCTGGCATTTGGGTTGATGCACCACACACCAAGCAAAGCTCCGATAAACGAAAATGAAAAAGAAGGGAAAAGCGGAATGGAGTTGTGGCTGCTGCTTATTCATGGAATGTGCAAAGCCTCCATGCTCCCTCTCTCTCTCTCTCATTTCCTCTGTATGTGTACATATTATGTATGCTTTGGTGCCCCATATATTCTTCTCTGTACATCTTCGGACTTTCCGGTTGCTCCAGACGAGAAAGGTAAAGTGTGGAGTATGGAGTATTGATGGATGTATTTTGAGGTCAGGTAAGGTAGGTATTTATGGCGAAACATACAGCAAGTAGTAAGTACAGACATATCCACCAACCTTACTCCGAACACACATAAACTCAACATAAACATACATACATACATAACCCATACATAATACATACAAATCCATCCCAATCCCCGTAATTCATTATTCTGCACATATTTCATACATTGCATCGATTTCCCATTTCAGCCACTGCACCGATCTCTCGGAACGAGTAAAAAGCAGCCCAAAAGATCTGTTCTCCATCTAGCAGACACGCAGATCCCAAGAAAAATGCTCCGTTTGGAAATACGACCTGCATGTCCAAAGTCGAGCATACATACAGTGTAACCATCCAAGTTATAAATACTAGGTGTAGCGTGGACGGAGTTAGAACAGCCAGCTCAGAGAGGTAATGCCACCCCCATCGAGTACCCATCGAGTATCCATCGAGTACCGCGCCCACCGAAGCTTATGATCCACGATGTCTCAAGTCATCCCAGATAGATGTTCAAAATTATCCCACGCTCCCATGCTCCATGCTGCCTTCGCCACCCGACCCTGAAAAAAGCTTCAGGGACTCGAGGGGACCAGCACAGCAAGTAACTCTAGCTTAGGTGTGTAGGGAGATAGATACCTTGAGTATCCATAAGATACACTTGAACCTGAACCTCCCGCATCCTCCGGGCCATCATCTCTACGATGCTGGCTATTCTCTCTCTCTCTCGAATGCAAAAGTACAGCACAACACAGTAAGTAGTATCGTAAGTGCTAGTCCAGCAGAATAGTCCAGGCAGGATTCAGGGTCCGCAGAAAGCTCCCTCCCAAAAAAAAGGAAAGTACATATGTCTTGCATGATGAAGCACACAAATACATTCCCAAGCATTAAAGCAATCTCCATCTCCCAATCTCTCTAACCAGACAAAGAAAAAACACAGAATCGAAAACGTGAATTGCACCACCAACCACAAAAACCATATCGATCCTCCGCCCCTCCAACCACCGGCGCGGGACCCTCCCCCTCCCCCTCCTCCTCCACCGACCGCCCATCGCCGCCGGGCTGAAAGAGAAAAGCTGAAGAAGCCGAAAAGGAATGAAAGGGTCCCCCCTCCCCCTCCTTATGCCTATGCCTGTGCCCTTTCTTCGATTTCCCGTGCCACACAGCCTCGCGCTACCTATGCATGTTTTCCCTCCAGACGCCCGCCCATAGGCCCCGCCCCGCCCCGAGCGTTCATTGACCTCGACCAGAATGGCCACGGAATGCCTGTAGAAGGTGTAGAAGGGGTGTGGACGACGGACCACCCCGTGATCCTCAACCTCTGATCCGGAATTACATCCTGAATTTCCTTCTCTCCCCAAACACGGTAATTTTCTTCTTTTCTTTTCTTTTCTTGGTAATACGGGGGTTTGGGGTTTTGATTTGGGTATTGTGTAGGTTTCTTTTTGTTGGTCTATGTTTGATACTATTGTGTGGTGTTAACGCCCTCGCTCTGTCGGTGAGGTTATGGGTTGTGGGTTGGCGCCGGACCCGCCGACAGAAGGATTTCGTTGCCGTTGGCGGTGATGAGCGGAGGGATGATGAACTGGGGCTCGACGGTGATGGCGAGATTGGGGTTGGGAAATGGATGTTTCAGTAGGTGGAATGTGTATTACAGATGATAGATGCGCAATATTGAATTCTGGTGGGACATTTTTAGATATTCGCTACTCCGTATATTATTCTTCACAAAGTCTGGGGCAAATATTTCTGGATACGGAGTTCATACATATGTAGGTAAGTATGTATGTAGGTTATGTGTGTATGTGTGTGTGTATGTATGTATGTACTTCACATCACATACCTTACTTACCCCGTACATATGTACACAATTCTTCTCCGTCTTCATGTACTCCAGGATCTGCACGCAAAGCCCGCTGTCACTAATACTTCTGTTCGCAAGCCACCAAGCCAGCCATCTGTGACACACCACGAAGGTACATCTTAGCTTCACTCAACAAACAACAACACAGCAATAAGAAAAGAAAAAAAGAAAAAGAAAAGAAAACAGGAATAGATGCGCCGTACAGCACAGCATAATAGCGTGCACAGCTCGGCAAAAAGATATTCTATTGTGCCAATCGCACGGCAGCATAATGCTGCACAGACTTGCTGCTGTGTTATGCGCTGGTAGCCGCCGCTCATTACTCTATTCTACGATGCTAGTTCATGTTCTGCTTGCTCACCGACCTCACCGACGCCTTTTCAGCTGGCATGGATGAGCGTAAATATATTGCTTCTGCACAACATACTTTAGATATTGCGAAGGGCTATGCGTAGGGTTTGTCGAAGAGGCGATGATTATATTGCACATATGTATGTATGCAGTTCATATGCATCATTATCTGTGTCTCTATATACGTATAGTATGTGGTATGTAGTACTATAGAAAATACACCCAGCACCCAGGACAGCAACGTATTGCAAAGGTGACATCCCAATATCATGGATATGATGACAGATGGATTAGGGTAAATGTAATATTCAAGCTTCTCTGAACTACCATTGCCAGCCTCGACACCGCTTCCTACCCACCTCCACTTCAACCTCCACGTGCCGCCGAATTCGATCATAAGAAAGCATATCTACTCCACCAGCACAAAATACCGCCGATAAGATCGTCAGCATATGTATGTCCAAGCCCCTCATCTCTAGAGCATCAGCGCAATCATGTCCATACAGAAGGCCATTGTGCATAGAGAAGATATGCGGAGTTGCCGTCTTATATCACCCCAACGTCCATCACCGCTTGACTTCACCTTCAGCGGACGTCAATCCAACCAATGCCATTGCAGAAACACCTCCACGCCGACAAGGTAAGGCGAGTGAGGCGCGAAGGTAATCATTGTGCGGGGCTGGGTTGACATGTATATGACTTGGCAAGTGAAATGGACCCCACCGCCGGTATGGACATGCTCCTCATCGACAGACATTCCATGACCTGACAAGAGATTTGATATCCATAACCAGACCAACATGTCCGACTCTAAAATCCTCCCAAGCTGCAAAGAAGAGTATCTATCCCATGGCCGAAAGCAAGGCCAAGGCCGAATGGAAATCTAGACCGCCCGAGGGTCTGTGCGAGGGCCATTCCATCTCTACAAAGATATCAAGATCGAGGAAAAGCATCAGGGCCCCATCCTAGCATGGAGCACCGCCCGAACACAAAATGAAAAAAAAAAAAAAAACCACTACAAAGAAAAGAGTTCTATGTTCCCTGCTCTCATCTTCGATTAAGACTTCAGTCGAGCTTGTCCGCACGTCACTATCGTCCGACAGACTCGACCAGATGGTCCTCTGGCGCCTATGGGACTTACCGCAAAAGCGAGAGAATCCCCCCAGCCGGACATGACATGGGGCGATGAGAGTATGGAGAGCATGGGTGCTTGAAAAGTGCGATTACAGCTTACGGTGCACGTACATAACATACGACCCCATGGCCTATATGTGAAGCTAGACCAGTTTTGCAAACCACGAGATCCCGATTGGGATCCTGGATTTGGATTCTAGGCTTCTGTGAAGCTTTGCAGGCTGAGAAGGGAAAGCTTTGGAGGGGACTTTCTCTTGCTCTTGAGGGCGAGCTGAGGGGAGCTGAGGTTGTAAGTGAAAGGTCTGAGGCTCCACTGATGCCGGTTATCTTGGGATGTGATCCAGTCTCTGTCTCGTGCGATCTCGAGATTTGGGAATCGAGAATCGAGAGGTGTGTGATCGTGCGTGGTTCGATCGAGGGAGACTGTGGATTCAGATGCATCAATGAGATGATGTTGGCCTAGGTGAGAATAGGTGAGAATAGGTATGAACGACGAGTGAGGGTTAGATACGAGGAGGTTAAACTAAAATAGCAAACAGGTTGGCAAGGTGAGGCGGTTTGGGCTGGTCTACTCCACGGATTTTTTTGGATATGATACTATTGATACTGTCATTGGATATGTCACAGCGGGAAGCCTTTAAAGGATTGAATAAAGTTGACCGGTCCAGTTTAACAGTGGATGTTATAGCACCATGAATCGCATCGACACCTGTCACGTCGCGGTTGATGGAGTTGGTGGAATATTGTACATACCACCATACCAAATCCGCTAGGTCGACTGCAGCTTATTGCAAGGAATTCTTTAGCCTGGCGGCTCGGTCGATTCAACTCAAGCATGAGATCTCGATAAGGAGACTGTCACTCAACTCACTACATTAAAAATGTTACGGAAGAGCGGGATGAAAGTGCCTTTCCAACCAGAAACAGACAGAAGCTTGATTTGCACCGCAGAAACCGGATGGTGAATCCGAGGCCCATGCAGTGTGACCGAGACAGTCCAATCGATTTGCAGGGTGAAGGAGGTTGTGGAATGGAGGATTCAAATATTGAGTGATCCAGAGTGACGAGTGCGGATATGTTTGAGGGTGCTGATATGAAGAACGAAACGTACGACGTAAGGTAAGGTAAGATCAAATAGAGTATGTAGGTTATTATGATGCTGCCGAGAATGGAAAAAGGATATGAAGTTGCTCCGCATCCGTACCCACCCATTATCTTTCTTCCCCGGCCCATCCATAATCCATGGAAAATCTCACGTCGCTTGATATGAACAGCGACTTCTTTTTAAGACAAGGATAAACAAGCTCTTTTCCAAGCTCACATCATCATCATCTCCAAGGCAGGAAAAGGAAAAGAGAGAGGGAATAAAAGAGGCTCCATTTCCTGAGTTGGATCCAAAATTCACCCCCGGCAGTGACATCTATCCCGGTCACAAGTCCCCCCTCTAATACGCTCATAGATTTCACACTCAATTCAGAAAGCCAGAAGAATAAAAAGTAAAACCCCCCCTCCCAACCCAAAAACCATGGAAAAATCCCAAACAACCCACATCATCGAATCCATAAATTCCATCCTGGATCTTAATGGACTTCTTAAGCCACCCAAACGGCTTTTTCCTTTTTTTCCCCACTTGCGCCTTCGCAAGCTGCCGAGTTGCAGGGAAACATGATGACGGCATAGATGTCCATGCTCTCGGTGTTTTCTCGCCGCTCGCTTCGCCGGGCGAGGGTGTTTTGTATGTATGTATGTACATACGATACGTAGTACGGCACTACGTAGTTGGAATTTAATTCATGATAAACGAGTGTCTTGTGATGTGAATGTGAATGAGCTCTTTTACAATCTCGCCGAGCTCCCCGCACTGAAGATCTTGGGAATGCATGAATCTGCATGGTACCAAACCGGCACAGAGAATATCTGGCACTGAGCGGCAATGATATCAGTAGCCGATTGAATGCACTACGTACCACCATACTACTTATGTACTTACGTATGTACTTAGGTACTTCGGAATATTCATACTTCCTACCGTGTCCCAAGTACTGTACTTCCATCCCGCACACAACCAAATAATAACCATGAATAAGTAAAAGCCCTGCCAAGTATTTCCCCGAAGCCCAACAAACTACTGCACGAAAAGCTGTTGCTTTTCTCCGGCTGCACGTCCAAGCCCCCCAAAAAGAGCCGGCTTATTATGTAG
Source organism: Allantophomopsis lycopodina (assembly GCA_024752465.1). Classification (NCBI taxonomy): domain Eukaryota; kingdom Fungi; phylum Ascomycota; class Leotiomycetes; order Phacidiales; family Phacidiaceae; genus Allantophomopsis; species Allantophomopsis lycopodina. The sequence goes on from CP103016.1 coordinate 1,622,504, forward strand.
ACAGAAAACAAGACCTCCATAAAAAAAATAACCGTCGGGCTACAAGCCGCGTCCCAAGCCAGCCGGGTTTTGCTTGGGATGAACGACACACACTCTCTGACGCTTGTCATACTGTAGTATCGTGTCATGTCGTACTACACGAGAAAGAAAAGGAAAACAAGAGAAGCTGCTTCAAATATGTCTCTCCCTATGGCGGAGCCTTTCAGACGTACCTTAGTCTGTGCTTGGCCCTGCGGACTAGTTTACTCTGAAACCGAAACGGGCGCGCGTAGGGCAGGTTGGCCCAATTGGTGAATGGAGGATTTTGAGGCACGCTTGAGTTGGGGGTACGAGCCGTGGAATGTTGATGACGCTGCGCTCATCTTTTTTTCTTATTGGGGATTACGGGACTAGGGAATTCGCGTTGCACTGTAGAGGGGGAAAGAGGGGAGATGGAAGAGGAGGTGGTGGTGGAGATTTGTGGATTATGGAATTGAGGGCTGCTGCTGCTGCGGCACTTTGGGGGTTTGGGACCGGAATGGGAATTACGTACTTTGCTTGCGAGTATATCGTTGCTTACTTACAGAATTTTCTCCCTCTCAATACGGGAGGTGATCATGGCTAGACGAGGTGATTCGTGGGGTATTTTGAGAGGTGGGCATAGGTACTTATGAATAATAGAGGGTTTCTCGGCGTAGATTGACGCGGCATTCAGACTGGATGCGTCTATTGAGTTGAATTTGTGCCTGGTGTAGCCTAGGCTGTATCTAAATCATCTCGACGTCTCTCGGTTTACTTACTGCGTACATGAAAAGTCTAGACTTCAAGTCATGAGCCGCGTCTTGTGAGTGTGATACTTACGCGTGCCCGAATTCAGACTTAAAACACTACAAATCCTCTTAATCATTGGTTCCAAGGTATGAATAAGAGACAAATGGTGAAGAACACTCTGGTTGGCATGTTTAGACTATCCTACAGGCTGTCTGCTCTAAAGTATATCTCCAGAAAGTATCAACAGCGACATGTTCCAGGTTTCAAGCAGACTTTCGGCTATACAGATAACCTACTTTAGGGATATATCTTCCCTCGCCATCTCCCCCACCTTGCCGAAATCCAGCTGCTCTGAATTAACTTGCACGACTAGAGGCACGGCAATTGAGTAGACTTTCCATGTTGAGGTAGACAAGTGAAGAATCTACCCAAGTAGTATTGACACTTGAACCATCGTAACCCGTCGGCACTAGTCACACAAACCCACCCAACGACATAAACAGAAAAGCCCATCTGAATAATCTAGTCTTTACCATAAGTACTATCTAAACGAAAAACTTTGAAGCCATCTCCCAGATCCAGATAGGTTGAACGGGATATTCGTTCTCCTTGCAACCCTCGCCAACAACTTCCATGACTTGCACCTAAAACCCAATCACACAGAGCAAAGTATGAACAATCCACGCAAATAAGCTAAGTATTTGATACTCTTCAAGCCCAAAAGCCAAGTCACATCTACGAAGTCTCCATACCGCCGCCATTCTTGCCAAACTAATCCTCCTACTCATGCACCTAGCGGTCACACACGCCCGCGTAACGCCCCGAACCACAAGCGCGATGCACCGCAAAGTCTAACTTACTTGCTCACCTAAGTATCACCTTAGGGACTTTTCATCCCGAATCCGGTATACAACCTACATCATCCAGTCTACAGCCTCAGTGGATCAATTACGTTGATGGCTGGCCCCGCATTTTTTTGTAAGTGCGTGCGTTTCCCATGTGCGTACTTTTTGATATTGCTGTATTGTCATTATTCATATGTATGCCTGGCTGTATTTGTGGAGAAGAAAATGTCGCAATGCATATTCATGTTCGGCGTTTATGGCGTGGAGGAGGGCTTACGTGCGGACGGTGGACCGTTGACGGCTTGGGGTGGCTTGACTTTTGGGTGGTTCTATGTACCTATCAAGGGGATGTTGTTGTTGGGGTTTGGGGTTTGTATAGTGGTGTGATATTAACGCGTATTCACTTTTGATGCCGGGAATAATGGTGTGATGTTATTGGCGGTGAATAGAGCTGGTGATTTCAAGAGATGTAGTGCAGATTAAGATGGGATTATAGGTTGCGGGATGAGCTGTTGCTTTTACTCTTGAAAGTTTCGCGGCTGAGATGTGGCTGGTACTTTGTGATGGGAGGATTTGTTGGGGAGAGTTATGTTGATTTTATATGGCATGCTTTTGTAGGTCTTAAGATCCAGCTTTTGGTCCCTTGAAACAGAAGTGTTACATTCTAGTAGAGTCAGTTTTGTAGATTCCAGGCAGGATTGTTATTACCTGTCAACAGGACTTAGTCCAAGAAGTCTCATTCCATTTGAGATTACTTGACGTGCAGCCTCATACAGCGCTGCTCGAGCAAGAGTGACTTCACTGCCATCACTGGCGTCAATAACACGCAGTACATCGTAACTGGAGCTGAGTTGATGCGTGAGGCGGAAAAGGAAAGTAAGAATAGTTGTTGGTTCGAGGGTCTTGAGAGTGTGATTGACCATGTCGGGATACTGTGCCATGAGACGTACAAGCCCGATAGCATGCGGTTCTGTGAGTAGTGAGAAATCGGGCTCCAGTAGCTCAGCTCTTGAAAATCCCGTTTTTCTTGCAATTGAGTTCAGTCGAGCGTGAGCATACTGAAGATAGGGACCGGTGTCTCCCTCAAAGGATGTCATGCGCTTGAGATCGAAAGGATAGTTGTTGATACGCTTGCCTGACATGTCTTGTACCATGATGGCAGATATCCCCAGGGCATCAGCAACAGCTTCGGGATGCTCCACTTGAGAGTATTTTGCCTCATTTCGACGCATAACATCGTGCATTGTTTCCGCTACGTTTGATATAATATCATCGAGGAATCTGACAGTACCTCGTCGTGTAGACATACCAGAGACCTTATTTCTGGACACAACTCAGTAAAGTCATTTTGTAATTTCTTGGAAGGGAGACTTACCTTGCCAAATGTAACATGTTGAGACTTGCGTGCTAATTCTGCATATGGACCTCCCATAAGCCCGAGAATAGCAAACAGTCGTTGCAGGTGTGTCTCTTGCTCACTCATAACAACATAGATCATTTTGTCCATATTATACTGCTCCTGTCGCTGGATCGCTGCACCGATATCTCGCAAGAGGTAATTCGATGTCCCGTTACGATTCTGAATGATAGCAACTTCGAGATTTTTCATCCCATGTTTGCGGAAATCAACAATCATAGCGCCCTTGTCGATCTCGGTCAGACCCCTTTCTTGTAGAATGGTTTTTGCTCTATCCATAGTCTCATCCTTGACTTGGGATTCACCAGAGTAATCTGTGAATGATATGTTGATGCGGGCATATGATTCCTTGTATTTTTCAATGCTAAGAGTCCGGAAGCGTCGCCATAAACTGAGCATCTCTTCATCGCCAGCTTCCATACGCTTGAAATATTCCTTTGCATCTCCCAGCAAGCCCTGAGATTCAAGAATGGATGTATCCTCCCCGCTTTTGCTAGCTGTCTTGTATGCATCTTCTTCTGGCTGAAAGTCTGCACTGATTTTGACATAGATGTCAAATAAATGTGCTATGGGATCTTCATCAAAAGCAGCTTCATCTCCGTAGCGTTTCCATCCCAGAGCAAGGAGACCGTACTGCCTGCCCCAGTCCCCTAGGTAGTTCATCCGAATGACCTCCCAGCCAAATCCTTCATAAAGATTACATAAAAAGCCACCAATGATGGTACTTCGCAAGTGTCCCATATGAAATTTCTTTGCAATGTTTGGGCTTGAAAACTCAATGAGCACCTCCTTTTTTCCAGAAGAAGGATTAGATACATCGCGAAGTCCTTTCAGGCGGTTAAGCCCAAATTCAGATTCTAAATTCAGAATCTGGGGGACGACAATTGATGGAAGGAGTGAAGGACTGAATTCAAACCTCAGCGAGATACCAATGGCCTCGGGAGGCTTGATTAATAAATTTTGAGGATACTGGGATGTCACGCATCAGTTAGATCTTGAAAGTGATCTGCAACTGAAATAACTCACGGTTCTCGCCAGTTCAGCTGCCTTCTCAGCTGGAGGAGTACCTCGAATTCCAAGTCGAGGAACTGCAAGTAGAAGATCACCCTTTTCAAGAGTATTTGTCCAAGAGAGAGCGGAATAAATCAAGTGTGAGTCAATGCCTGTAAGTTTTGTAAGATCAGTGGTGATTGCACAACGAAATATATCAACGGGATTCAGGTCAGGAAACGCATCCTCATGTCGAAATTTAGCTGCATTTATTATGAGCTCGTCAAGGCTCGTTGATATTCCAACCATGTCCACAAATAATTGAGAATGGAATTGCCGATGAGGTCGAGAGGAACAGCGGAGTTATTATTATTGACGTGGTGGGTTTGTGACTCAGCCGAGTTATCATCTATGAATTGAAAATCTCATTCCCAGTCAAAACCCTTGTCAGCTTACATTATGTGCCGAGTCCCAGCCTTATCAGCAATTGCTGGAGGTGACAACTTGTTGCTATTAGGCACACTACTCTTCCTGCTTCAGCCTTATTCAACTCATGACAACGCACCATAGCAATCAAAGAGTTCCGATTGAATTCATCACAATTCCCGATCGCTGGTATCTACAAGTCTACAGACTCTAATTTCATAAAGATGTCGCAACAAGTCGCTCCTCAAATTGACGTCGGCGCGGGCACGATTCAAGGTCTCGCAGCATTGGCTCCGATGCTTACGGCTCTGTCTGCAGACAATGTCGCACCTATGGCTATGTTACAAATGGAGAATCTCGGTGCTATGTTCCATATAAACGGAGAATATGCAAAGAAAGTTCCTGATCTTCTTCAACGTTACTCTTCTGTTCGCTTAGACCGCCTTGGTTTGGCCATTGGATGGAGGAAAGGGGATGCTGCATCATACTTGGCCCAATCTGCTGGTGGACAAGCAATCGCGCTATTATCGATGTGTTTACTAAACCTTCTTCCCAGTTCAGATGTTGGAGAAGTGCTCTTTGAGCTATCTACTCGACTATTACCTCAGCACGTATCGATCTCAAGTGTTGCTCAGCTTACTGACGTCGCAAAAGTCGCCAGTTCCAAGGTAGAAGCACTGGGATTTGGTAACATATTGGCACAGCAAGTTATGAAGATCCATGATGTGTACTCTCAACTTGGCAAAATTGCTCCTATCCATCTTCTGGATGTTATTTCAAATGAATCGATGTGTGACCTATTTTACTCCCTTTCACACCTTCGTGAGGATGGGGTTGTCGTACACATCACAGGAACATCAGGAATGGGTCTCATTTTAGGTATTGTCATGACTATGTTTCCTCAGGATGTGGTTGTTACTGTCGATAGTCTGGTCATAAGAGAGGGATTACGAAGGTCAATTTGGGTCGAACTTGGCTACGTTGTAGGAGGACAAACAGAAATTCATCTTGAAAGGGCAGTCAGCAACGACTTTACAGGAAACAATTTGCCTATAGAGGTGAATTCTGACGTGAAAATCTTTACATCCATAGGTTCGGGCAATAGCTGCCAGTTCGCGTGGAAAGGATGGGTGGCAAGCTATCTTCAACTGAAAATCGCTGAACTAGGTTTCAGATGTCCTCAGAATCTTTTGGGGGCCTGCTGCAATCTATTAGCAAAGATACCTGGCGCGTTCAATGGCAATTCGGAACCATCATTAGGTTCATCATCAGGTCCACCACCCTCGCAATTTACCCAAGGCCTCATATCCAACTTTCTGAGACTACAAGTACCAAGAATATATCAAACCTGTGATGATGTCTGGGGGGTCATACCCGACGACGAAATAGCTACAAAGACCCTGCAGGCTGTCTACGTCGACCTGAAAAAAGAAATCTTCCAACTGATCAGTGGTACACAATGTACCTGTGGAGATCGCAAAATCTGCTCAGGCTTTAGATCCTTCAATTACAACTATAAACCTAAAAATCCTTTTTGTGTACGAGTAAATATATGGGATGCTGTCAGTAGTTCCTTACAATTTGGATGGTACAGCTTGTTCATCAAAGCTGGTATTAACTCAACTATCTCACCGACAGATATATGGCATTTTATCTCCTGGAATGCCGGTTTGGAATCTGTTATCAATATACTAGATCCTATAGACATTGGACTAGCAAATATTCCTCACCCAGGTTATATCTATAATAGGATTTTTCAGTTATTTAATGGATCGGTGGACCTGGAGCATATGGCTGAACAAATTGGTTCGTCTGAACCATATGAAGTTACAACGACTACTAGTTCAAGTACGATGTATGCGGCAGCAGTTCAGAATCTAGTATTGCCATTTCATCTAGAATCGAACTTCGAATTGGTCGAAGGCCGACTTGTGTTCAACGGTCGATACTATTCGAAAATGACAAGTGCTTACCGGGATAGTCGGCGAATGGCAACGACTTCAATCCAGTACGAAAACATTCCAATAGTCCCATCTTCGTTAGGAGAACATTCATCCTTAGATTTGACAATTAGAGAAGCCTATGATAAGCTAGAGCTCCGCACAACAGTACGAATTGGAGGCAGCTACATCAAATTAAACCTGGGTGGACAAATTTGTATGTCATTAAGTATGCGTTATATTGGACCATGCGGGCATTCGCCTTTGACTCCTCTAAAACAAGAATATAGATCACAGGTTCTGGTAACATCTGTTGCTGCCCCCACGTCGGAAATGCCGTGTATTTCGATAGTACAAACGCGAGGCAATAAGACTGCCCAGTTGCTTAGTTGTAGCAGAGAAGATTATGATAATGTGATGAATATACTAGACCGCCGTCTTGAGGGGGCTATTTCTCAGAAAGATTGCTGTTTGAATTGCGCATTTGAACAAGCAAAGGCAGCTGATTGTAGGAAAATAATTGTGGGATAATAGCTGAAATTTCATATAGTCTCTAGCAGTTTCTTCACGTAGGCAAGAAACAATTATGCGCTAAATCTTCAAAACTTAGTCATGTATGAAAGGAGATACTCTGTTTTTAAATTTTAAATACCTGTCTTTGATATTTTTAGGTCCATTTACTCTTCAATTTCGACGTTGATCATTATTCATGTCAAGGAGACGAAATTTATGACCATTGACGAACTTTACATTTCTCCTGAATTCAACACTTAACAAGTGATCCACAAAAACCACTCGTGTACCTTCGTCTGTAAAGCGGCTGATGTCAAGGTGTTATCTACCTCCCATAACAACCATCATATATTACCAACTCAAACTTGTCTATGCATCTATTACAAAATAAGCAGTGGACAGTTCCTAATTCCTAATCTGGCACCTCACGAATTGGTTTCATATACAGTCTCTAGCCAAGTGATTAGACTCAACGTGATGTGTTCTACGGGTGCTCTCTCTACACGTACAATAATAATAATAATAATAATAATAATAATAATAATAATAGATTGGAGAAGCGCATGCCACACTCTTAATATCTCAAAGTAAGACACCAACAGCTCAATTTATAACCTCAACCCATATCTCAACTCTTACTTGAAAACACAGAAGCGACACAAGAAACCCAACGAAATCCCCTCACTCAACCCTCTGTTTACCATCCTTCAAAGATATCTCATCTCAAAAGCCAATCTTATCGGCAAAGCATACTGTGACCCAAGAAGCGAACACATCTCCAAATCTTCAGATACTCAAAGCGACACAAGCACCTAATCCAACGTAACAATCTTGAATTCTCTAAACATTCTTCTAAAAAAGAAACCCCAAACCCGCTCCATAAAACGCCCCAAAAAACAGTCACCACCTAAAACATCACAATCGCTCACAAGCCACGCCAAACCCACCCAGTTACACATTCCTATCCCATCCCAAACACCCTTTTTAAAAACCCCCCAACCCCTCGCTCACAACAAATCTACAATTTCTCCCCACCATCCCGCTCCTTCATCAACTCCCCCCCAACAACAACTTCAGCAGGCTCTTTAGCAAATTCCTTCTCGCCACCCTCACTAGCATGATCACGAGTGATATCGGTAGTAACAAAATTCCACCCCCTAATCTCGCCGCCAAAGATCAACTCATCATTTACTACGCCGTCCTTCTCCCCCTCACCCACCTTCTCACTAGCTTCGACGCCCTCGAGCTCCAAATCCTTCCTACAAGTTCTGCCCACTGGGATGCCCATCTCGCGCATGACCTGCAAGCAAGCCCTGACATTCAAGCGCATGACACGTTCCGGCTCCTCGGCCGCGAAGACCTTCCGCGTAAGCCACGGGAACAGCACGCCGAAATCACTCTGGCTGAGATGTGCGCTGGACGATGGGTAATAGAATCTAGGCTGTGGAACGCCCTTGTAATCGAAGACGTCGCTGTCCGGATCGGGCGAGAGTAGGTGTTTTGTGGCACGCAGGTGCACGCTCCACTTGTAGAAGGCCTGGGACTCGACAGCGAGGAGGGCTGTTCCGCCCGGGCCGCCGGGCGCGTAGCAGGGCATGGGCTTGCTCCACAGCCATCGGGTGGAGGCAGCGCGGAGGGGCAGGCACCAGACATCAAGGAGGATGACAGGTGTGTGGGGCGTGATTTGCTGCGCGAGTGCGGAGTCTGGTTGTGGGGCGAAGATCGGCGAGTAGCTTGCGGGGGCGTTGGCGATCTCCCGGCTGTAGAATGTTGACTTCACGAGCTGCGCTGTGGTAGCGGCTCCAAAAGAATGGCCTGCGAAGGTGATGCTTCCGGGCTCATGGACGCCCATTTGTGACTTAAAGGCCGCGAGTGGACTGGAGGAGGCGTTCAGGTTGGTGAGTTTCTCGCCATTATCGATACGTAGTAGCGCATCGTGAATAAGGCCCATTTCCCAGAGACGGATTTTGAGCTGGGCATTGCGGCCTTCTTCGACTTCGGGGGAGGGCGTATGCGAGAGCTTAACATAGTCGACTGTTTTCTTCGTCTTTGTGGGGGAGGGATTCGAGGAAGATGGAGGCGTGCGGATATACGAGATTGGAGCACTACCGTCGCGATGCTCTGGAGCAATGACGATCACACCGTGTGAGGCGATACTGCCAACTAGATGCGAATACGCATTTCGGGAACCGCCCAGGCCGTGAGAGAAGATCATTACTGGCCACCGACCATCTTCTGCTTGTGGGGTTTCCAGAGGTGCATTTTTGAGGGCGGGGATTGTGATGTAGTGAAGAAGACGGGGGAAGTATCTGAGCCTGTTAGATGTTGTATCTTCAAGTGAGGCTAGAGAACTTACGAGATGAAATCGGCCAATGTGTTACCTGCTCCCAGGAAACGCGTGTATGCAGATACATATTCTCGCTGTGGTTTAGGGATCCAATTCACGTTCTTGGACTGCGAGTCTGGGGTGCATGGGTAGAAGATGCGAAACTGGACAGTGGCGATATCGTCGACTGGGGCGGCTGATGGCGATGAGAGTTCAGAGACGGGAATTTCGACGTCGATGGTGCCAACTTTGTGAGGACCGGTGTATGAGGGAAAGGCTGGTACTGGACTCAGCCGCGAGAGATAGGAAGTCATTATTATAGGTTGTGAGCTGGTTGACAGCAGACGGTGGTGTTGAAGAGATCTAATATGAAGTCGAGAGAATCTATGTGTACGTAGGATCATGTACCGATGCAGTTGCGGGTGAGGAAAGAAGATTGATTGATTGCAAGTAGTTCTATGGAATGAAGGTGCAATGGAATGCGGGTATCAGATAGAAGAGTGTAGCTGAGAGTAGCTGAGAGTGTAGCTGAGCAGAGTAGAAGGAAGTAAACAAAGAAGAAGAGACTGTTGATGATGGGGAGGGGGGATTTTGATCTTAGGAAACAAGAAAAAATACTTGACCTCGGGGGGACTCACTCACTTTGTCGCAAGTTTGCATTAGATTACGAGTAACATCATCGACCATTCCAATCATCCAACCACATACGCACCTCGGTCATTGCTCCGGACTGGTCGGGGTGGAACTAGAGGCGATAAGGAAAGACCACACAAGAGCAGAGTCCGAGGGGGGGGAGGATGACAAGTGGATGGCGGTGGGATGTGGATGTGGATGTGGATGACAAGAGTGAGAGTGAGAGGGGAATTGCATGTGTGTCGCGTGCAAGGTGCAAGGTGCAAGGTGAAAAAGTGCAAAGCCACAGTCGGTGTCTGGTGGTGACCTCATAAGTAGGGATCTAGCCTTGCATAACTTTTCCTGTGGCCAGCTGAGTTTCAGCCTCAAGTGGACAGAAGTTGCATAAATATGTATAAAGATGTATAAATATATTAACATGTACACAGTATGTGCAAAAGCGTAGAGCTAGGATTGTATAAATGTATAAATGTATAAATGTGTACAATTCTGCACAAAAATGCAAGGATGACGAAAAGACTTTGACTTGCTCTCCTCTTTTCAACCTCGGCGCACGCGCCGTGCCTGCACTATTTTCTTTTTTCGTTTTTTCTTTTCTGCTATGTATTAAAGCGGAGTACGCCTGCAGCGTTTGTCTCACGGACTTGCCATGTTTTACTAGTATCGGAGTGAATAGATCGCTTCAATTTCACTCATTGTTTCACAGTGCATCTATTGATGGCAAGCTGACTACCAAGTCGTAGATTTAAATTGTATCTCTATATTTAAAGATTATCGATTTATTGCTTCGTCACCAATGAATACATACAATCATACAGATAGAGTCAAATTAATTTATATCCATTTGTCCTCGTTAAAGTCCAATAAAACACCACATCGCCAATCGTGTTCCTACATTACAAACCCGCCATCACCCTAATATGCATCTTCACACATAAGGCCCTCTTGGACAATAAACATCATCAATTCACACAGTATGCACCTATACTACATCCCCATCTCAATCACCACCCAACCAGCAAATCCAAGCTTTTAATACGAAATAGTATGTAACAGCAAAAGCAAAGACATCAAAAGCTCCCCCAAAACCCCTCCGGAAATATGCTCCCAGCAACCCCTCCACCAGAACCGCTAACCATCCCATTTCAACGCCCCCCAAAAATGCAACAGCAATAGCAAAAGCAAAAGCAAGAATGTGAATAATATAACGCGTGTGTGCACGCCCCACTTTTCCCCTGTGCATCTCTTATGCATACTTCTATGCTTTGTATCGGTATCATACATTCAACACACTCACCTCCTATCCCCTATCCCCTATCTCCTATCACTCACACATTACAATTGGTACTCCAATTCAAACTCAGTATCATTACGATAAGTCCCCGGATCCTTGTCGCGCTCCTCGGACCTCTTGTCCTCCTTACCACGTTCGCTAGTAGGCTCGTCATCCTGATTCGTAAGATCATTAAAGATCTGCTCAAGATTACCTCCTTGCGCGGTGAAGCCCTCACGCATAGGCGAATCGAGTGGTCCCTCGCGGGCACCAGAGTGGCCATAGGCAGCAGCATGTGGTGTGAGGCTGGTAGGAGAGAACATGGCGGGATCCATGGGGCCACGAGACTCGGAGCCAAATGCTGCAGGAGAACCCGTAAGAACAGCCTGGCCGTGCAGGAATGCGTGTGGGGCGAAGGGCGCTGTGGCAGCTGAGGAAGGTGGGAAGTGAGATTCGTAGCCGAAGGGCGGGTGTTGGTGGTCAGGATGTGCAGCGCCCGTGAGGACAGGGCCGGCGTGTGTGAGGGAGGGAGGACCAGAGAAGCCGTGGGTGGTAGTTGGTGTGCCGGATGACGAGCGACCAGGAGCGGGTTTCAGTGGTTGGTGTTGCTTCGACATGCTTGAGTCGAGGGATTTGCGCTTTGGGAAGCTGTGTTGTTTTGTGCGCAAGTTTTGAGGTAGTTGCTCTGGGTCGTCAACGCCGTGCTGGGCCATCAGTTTCTGAAGTTTGGTTGGTCGGGGTTTGCGCGTAGATTTGGAACTTTCAAGAACTGGCGGCGGTTCGGGCGCGACAGGAGACCATTTGTGTAGTTCTTGTCGGAAGAAGTTCGTTTCGTATGCCAGCAAAATCTCAGCGCCTTCGATCTTGCGAAGAAAGAATCGTTGAGTGTCAGCCTCATCAGCAGTCGTCATGACCGGATTGCAAAATGTCTGTACATGTGATCGGAAATCCTGAGCGTTTTGGATAATCTTCTCAAGTACTTCCTCCTCATCTGGCTGGAAAGGTAGATTCGCAATGGCATCCTGCCATTCTTGCAGATCCTCGAGCTTGGGTCTTGCGGCATCGCGAGGTATCTTGACTCTCCAATCACATATAGGACATGTGTATTTCTCCTCCTCCTTAACTTTGCCGCGTGCGATCTTAAGGCACTTTCCATGATACCTAGTGTTTGTTAGTATAATTATACGGAACCACGGGATAAATAGACATACCATTCATGACAGAGTTCGCACTCAATCATCATCCCAGCCTCAATTCTGCGGCATATACAGAAGACTTCTCTGAATCTTGGGTCCTCCCAGCTATGCAACTTTGCTATCTCACTTGGGCTGGGTTCCCTAGATGCAGGCTCAGCCGGTTGTCGTGGCTGATCACTCTGAAGATCAAAGCAGTCAATATTACGCTCAAGTACATATTCCATATGGGACTTGAGAATATGCAATGGAGCATTGGCTTTTCCGAACAGCTTCTTGCCTCTCCTCATCCAATCCTCATGACGCTTCTGTTCTTTCTCCAAATCCAGAGTACCATTGGGTTTGCTGTTGAGTTCAGCCAAAGCTTCCATAGTTTCTCGAACCTCTTTGTACAATGGACGGTCGGTAATATTTGGGAGTTTACTGCGCTCGTAAAGTGACACGATTTGCTTGTGTGCTTCGCGTTGCTTATTGAGGATTTGGTCTACAGCAGCAAGAGTCTTGGTCGAAACTGGCAAGCCTACAGCTTGTGCCTGATTCGAGAGTGCCTCGAGCTGTGGGTAGTGCACGGCCTCCACAGACATCAGCTCTTTAGCCTTAGCCTCCCAGGCTTCTCCTGCTTCTTTTTGTATAATGTAGAATGCAAGATGGCTATTCTCCCGCTGAATGCCGAGCTTTTCACCTTCTTTGATGAGATCGATGACGACTTCTAAAGTATTAAACTCGTTGCGATGCTCCCGGGCCTTGTCGTTCCATTTCATTTGCTGTACGAGTGTCTCAAGCTTCTCCACCTCAGGCATATCAACGCTGAAACCTCTACCCAACTCGAGTAATTCTTCAAATTCATCGGTGGATCGACTATGCACATTCTCTAAAGCTGCCTTGGCATCGCGCTGAAATGTCTCGATCGCTTCGGCTCGCTCACGGAGCTGTTGTATTTCGGGGCAATCAAATCCAATCTTGTCGGCATCTTTCAATAGCTTCATCACATTCTCAACCTTTCGTAATTCACGGTCTCGTTCTTCTTGTTCTGCAGCCTTACTGCCTTTGCGACCTGCCTTTTCCTTGCGTCGATTTTGTTGTTTGCGAACGATATAGTTCGTAGCCTCTTCCACCCACTCGGTACAACGATCGACAAAGGTTTTCAAGCCAGGAAGCGAAGGCAAATCAGCCGGAATACGCTCACCTTCATGGACAAGTGCTTTGAGGGTCTTTAGAGCTGGAGTAGCACTTTCCTCGAGGGTTTTTTCGACCTTTTCCTCCCAAGCCTGTGGTAAGTGAGCTTTGTCGACTACTTTCTGCACAAGAGAATGGATGGCGTCCTCGGTCCTACGGTAGTGAAGTGTATGGTTATTTCCAGCAAAACGTTGTTCTTCGGGCATGTCGCAACACTCGAATGTACCTGCATGAATAAGGCACATGACCTTACCCGATTTGTTGCACTTGAACCTTGAAAGATAAGTGTAGGCTTTGCAGTAATTGCACTGATATTCATCCTCGCCGACATCTTGCTCATCGATAACGAATCCGATTTGACAGCGAGGGCCTGCGCCTTCTGCCGACTCCGTCAAAACACATCGATGATCTTGCTCTTTGTGCTTGCCAATGAACAGCTTCCTCTCAAGAAGCTCACGATCGCGTAGTCGTTCCAGTGCAGGAGCAAGCCACTTTGCTGTTTGGATTGTGGAATCACGTTCTGCTGCAGTCCACAGGAGCTCATCATGCGAGAAACATGGTTGACGTCTAAACTGCTTCAGTCTTTCAACACCCGCTTCTCCAAATGGCTCCCAGTCGGTCGGCGCAAAGTTGACGGCTTCATTAAAGTTGAAACCGTGATTAAAGCCAGCATGGTAAGCTTGAGGAAATGTGATTACAAACTGGCCAGCTCGTTGATCAAGGGCATACACTCGTACGCCAGCTTTCTTCAATTGCTCCGGTGTCATTAATGTCACAAGCTGAAATAAGAGATCAGGTTGTGTCTCGAATAACTCTGGAACTGCCTCCCGCATAGCATTTTCGAATCGCTCAGCGTCCTCGCCAGGAATACCATACCAAGTCTTGGTCGAACCGAAATGCTGATAATTCGCGGAATATGCGTAGTGATCCTCATTGTGCCAACAAAAGGTGGAGAAAATCATACCAACATAAAGCCACGGTACGGTCATACCTGAAATATCTGACTTGATATGTCGGAACAACGAATCGCCATGCAGTGGCATGATAGTGAGATTCCATGGATCTGTTGAGTATGCATCCTTAGGATGTGTTTCCACTGTAGGGAAACCACTGCCATGTGTCGTAGAATGGATATCGGCTCCATATTCGACTTCGACGGTTTCTTCTAGACTTCCCACCAATCTCCAGAACTCTCGCTCAATATCGTCCTCTGTAACGGGGCGCGGGCAATTGAGTACCGGATCAAAAGGCATCTTATTCTGAAAGTAGCCCTCCTTGAAATCGGCGGCTTTCTCTTGGAATTGCTTGAGGGAATAGACACCTCCTTCCTCAAATCCGAATTGGCCATCACCAACAAGGCACCTAGGACAGTGCCAGTCATATTCTGGTTTTGTGGTCATTACCGGGTCCAAACAACGCATGTGATATCCATGATCGCAAGAATCACAAATTACAACCGAATTCATGTCATCGCTTTTCCCGCATGCCTCACATCGCTCTCCTGGATTCTGTCCTTCGGCACCGGGAATGCGAGGAAGGTTCGGTCTCAACATTGACATATGTGAACCCGCCACAGTAGGCACTGCATCTTTCTTGAGTCGCTTACTACGTCGACCACCACCATCACTATCATCGCGATTATTTTCTTTGCGAGAGTCGAGACTGTCGGTACTCAGTTGGCGCTTCAGGGAGTGATGCCCATTAGTGAGAGGCTGAGCACTGAGTGTCGAGGGCCGATATTCGGGAGTATTCTTCATTGAGTTCATTGGACTTTCACCGTTTCTACGAGGCGTTGAAAAGTTGCTATCAGAATCCCTATCGGGTTTCTTTGCGTTGACCGATGTGAAGCCTGCGGGAGAATTGACTGCTGTAAAGCCCCCTGCATTAACTGCAGTGAATCCTGAAGTGTACGATGGTGCTGGGGTATGCTCAATAACTGGCTTTCTGTCTTCACCGGAGCCATTCATGGACGCATTGAGCGCATCCGAAGCTCGAACTGCTGGAGAATTATCCCTAAGCCCTGATGGCGTGTTCTGATGCGATTTTTTAACCGGAGAGTTTGCTGGCGATGGAGTCAAAGGTCCTCCATATTCGAATTCCAGTTGTTGGTGAACTCCAGGTTTAGCAAATTTTAGATACTCCTCGTATGGGTGTAGCCATCGCTGGTATGAATTCTTGAGAGATGTTGAGAGCGAGGACATGATCTTTCCGCTGTATCCCAGATCTCGCCCGATTTCAGCCCATTTCTTCAGCTTGCAGACTTTATCAAAGCCTCCCCTCGACTCCACTGCCTTTTTCAATTTGTACAGATCGAGGGGTCGTTTGTCGACACTCGGGAACCGATTGAGATTTGTGCCTTGCTGTTTATGGAATTTCGCAAGCTGATCGAGATATGAAAGGTTCGCTCGAGTACCTGGACGGGCAGTGTGAGAGGGTGTAAGTGTGGATGGATTTGTGCTTGAATTGTACGTACTGCCTTCGACAGAATTGAGTTCTTGTTTTCGTGTACGGAAATGAAAGCGCTATATATTAGTTAGCATTGCTATAAAGAAAACGCTCTGTCGCCTCCACAGATCCTTGATGTATTGATGATCTCCGGGAATTCGGAACAGTAACATCTCATGCGAATAGATCAAATGAATACTTACTTCTGTATTTACAGCGAAATCTGGCTTCCAGGAACTTGGTGGTATAATCTTGCATATGCCGTACTTCGAGGCTTCAGGTGTAATCTTCTTCATGTACTCAAATGGATCTTTGAATTCTTCCACCGTTGGTCTATACGTCGGGGCCTCTTGTAATCCATGAGGGCGTATTCTCTTCGTCGATTCTCGACTCGCTGTAGGCTGGCCTCGTCGCTCCACACTAGATAAGTCTAGAGGTGGACTTCGCATTGCGCTGAGATGCACTGGGCCCGGTGGGCCATGTCCATTGCCATTTGCTGTTGGCTTCCCTTTATTCGCAGAGCTTGAAGAGCCACTAGCGGGCGAGGCTCTGGCAGTAGATGTTGCGGCTGCGACTCCGCTGGCCAAAGGAACTTGAACCATTGTGGCAGGCTACCGATCGGATTCCGTCAAAGGCAATATAATGTATGAGGGTATTGAGGGTAGATCGTGGAACATCGAATCGTCGTACTCTATGGGCGCTCGTGAGGCTGTGGAGATGTCAGCATCGGCCGTATTGTCGATCCTGGTTTGCGCAGGATAATGGATGCGTCGGAGAAAGGCGACAGAGCCAATATATCACACAAGGTCGATGCGCAGACAAGGGTGATATTACATGTAGCGAGCAATGCGTGAGAATTCGTTGGTAGGTAATTCGTAGAGACGTAGAGGATGGGGGATATGCAATCTTAGATGGTTCCGGCGATGTTGGCCATAGAGGTGCCTCGGAATATCAAGATTGTATGAGTGGCAGGCTTGTTGTTGAGATGAAAGAGGGCGGAGGGTGGATGGCGACGAGCGAAGAGTGAAAGAGTGGAGAAGGATGAGTTGAGAAGGGAAAGAGAGAAGGAAGGGCAAGAATCTGGGTCCGCTGCAGAGGAAGGACCTTCAAGAGTGTGTAAGAATGAGAGAGGAGGAGAGAGAGCAGTCTAGTATGGGGGTTTAGAGTGTGAAGTTTGGTTGTATGTATGTACTTGTACGGTACGTACTACTAAGGTACTGACTGATACCAAGTACTACAGTAGCAAGGTACGTCTTGCGTATTGAGAGTAAGGTAATGTCAGGCAAGGTCAGGGTTCGCAAGATACTCTCTTTCTATGTGCATATGGTGAAGGGCATATCTTCGAGGAGTTCCTGATGGGCCCTGCGTTGTCTTGGACTATGTGTTTGGGGTGGTGGAGAGGCAAGGTATAGGATATGGTATATGGGACAGGTATGTATAAGGGTATAAGCAATAATACCCTCCTCTTTTCTCTGTCTCTCTCTCTCTCTATGGTATATTTCGGTGAGGTACTGGAGGTATCTGAAGTTCTGCAGTACTGGGGGAGCGGAACTACCTTACCACACTACCTTTCTCCCATGCTTGCGGGATTGTACTAGCGTGCACGTAGCGAGGAAAATGGTCTTCTCTGAGAGAGTCATGCACCCCAAGTACCAACAGTCTGACATGCGCCAACTCATACCTGGAACATATATGAAGATGTGTTTTCTTATCGACGATGAAATGCCTGGATGGTCCGCATGTACGCATATACTATACACATCCGAGGTCGATTATGCATGAGAGAACATGTCATGTTCGATCGCCCTATCTGCAGGTGCTGTGGTGCTGTGGTGCTGTGCTCTTTTCACCGACGTCCAAACAGCTTTCGGGTTAGGATTATGCGATGTGATATGGTGGGGGAATGAGAGAAGCGGATCTACTACTATGTACTAACGACAAATAAGGTACCATAGAGTATGGCGCGCCGCACAACAAAAGAGGAGAACAGTCAGATGTATTGAACATTGGGCCCTGGACTATTTATGATGCGCTGCGTACCACGCAGCAGCTTCATCGATAAAAGACCAAAGACCAAAGACCAAAGATCAAAGCCCAAAGCCCAAAAAGCAAAAAGCAAACCCTAAAGAAGGAACAAGAAATAGAGGAGTAGACGGACCGGGAAAGGCGATGGTGATGCGATCTCCATGCTTATTCGGTATGTCGTCCGTTCAAAGCATTCGGCTCTCGACGTTTCCAGACGTACGATATTACTCGAGGACATCGAGACAAGGTAAGGCATGTCCTCCGTACATTGTGCCTTGATACGCCCCCAAACGCCATCATACGTCCTCATACGCCGTGCTTCATGGTAATGGTCCAGTACTATTCTAGTCCTACAATTAAGTGCCTTGCCCTGGCCTGGAAGTTGTACCCTTACACAGTAAATACCCTTACATTACTTTTTGATAATCGTCCTATTCCTTACCACCATTTACTACGCCGGTAACAATTGGCCCAATCAGCACTTCCACCACAACCTCTTTACCGAACCAAAAGTGAAAAGCGACGACACAACAATATTGACAATCCGGGGGGTCAGCAGTCTCGAGCTCGATGCGCGACAAGGGTGATTCTGTGGTACGGGAATCAAAGGTTGAAAATCGTGCTGATCATGCCTACATGATAAGACCATTGACACCGACATTGACTTGCTGCGTGTCACTCGTCTGCACCGGATTAGTTTACCTATCCATGCTTCTTGATGCGTGCCATGTCCAACGACAGAGTTGAAAAAGGCGTTCGTTTGTCGTCAAAGTTGCATTCGACATCCCAGAAGCCCGCATCCGATCATATCCTGAACTAGAATTTGCAGTACAAGGGGGACTTTGGGTCTAGCTAAGAAGTACAATGTTCCGACACCGACTCCGCCGAACCAAGCACACCAAGGCGCTGCCTTGTCTGTAGGTCTACATGTAAGGCAAACAGGATCAGGGACGAATGAGAAGAGAATCATCATTGACGAATGCTCTTTCAACATTGCACAGCACCTCAACAAATACATACTACAACTGTGATTGTCAACAGTACAATGCCATTAGATAGGCCAATCCCCGCCTTCTATTGTTGTTATTTACTTCGCTCGACTATTCGGCATAGCAGTCTCTATATTGGTTCAACTCCACATCCAGTCCGACGCGTCAAGCAACATAATGGTGTGACACTGGGCGGAGCAGTCCGTACTTCACGAGATGCTTTGAGACCATGGGAGATGACATGCATTGTTACTGGCTTTCCAAGTCATGTTTCTGCTCTTCAATTTGAGTAAGCTGAATTTCTTTCGTTCGCCATCGCTGTCACGTGATGTTTATTTTTCATTTAAACATATCAATCCTTCATTTCTCTTTCAATTCTCAAAGTCAGCTACATATTGTTTTATTGTTCAAAGGTATATTGTATTGTCACATTATTTTAATGATTCATGTTGTTTCATCGGTGTTGTCATGATGATCTCGGCTGCAGTTGTAGATCATGATGAGACGACAATTCTTGCCCCATTCATCTTCCATTGGCTGCCAACCCTTCAGATTTGTCGTTCAAAAGCGTCTGGAATAATATCGACCACGACCAATTTCTGATCTTCCTTCCAGATGGGCATGGCAAAACTCGCATCTCACCCTCCACATCCCCGCGGAATCGCGCATCTCGCACGCAAAATCCAAAAAACGATCAGGGCATCCAAAACGCCCCAAACACACTTTAACCTCGCTATTATCCAACCTACACCTCCTACTCCGAGTCCCATCATTTTCCCGCTGGCCCCTCGAACTCCGCTTCTTCTCTGACGATGTCCATAGAATGTGGACTCGCGGCGCTGTCACCGCCCCCGAGCAAGTGCGCGATTCATTACCTATACACATCGACCTCCCACAACTGCCGGCGCCGGTAGATCCAAGCGATATGACGAGTGTAGGGGCGACGCAAACGGCGGCGAAGAGACCTAAAGCACCGCTTACAGGCCATGGGATTGAGCGTCTAACGGTTGATTATGCACTGCAAAAAGCGCACGTGGAGAAGAGTAAGACTGTGTTTGATTTTGAGCGGGAAGGGTCATGCGCCGTATGTAAAGCGGAGCTCGAACATCGAGGCGGTATCTATGTCGTATGTCCGAATCACGATTGCGAGGCGGTATCGCACTTGACATGTCTTTCGCAGCATCTCCTCGCCAGTGAGACTTCTGCGGATGAAGTATCGAACCCTCTGGTGCCGATTGAGGGTAATTGTCCGACGTGTACAAGCAAGATTCGGTGGGTGGATGTGGTTAAGGAGACGACGCTGCGAATGAGAGGGCAGAAAGAAGTGGAGAAGCTACTCAAGAAGCCAAGGGTGAAGAAGGCCGCCAAGAAGACAAAGAAACAGTTGGCTGCTGAAGCGGAGGCTGAGGCGGCATTATCTGAAACGGAAGAAGACTTGTCTGAAGTGGATGATGATATTGCTGTTGCGGATGAGTCGCTGGTTTTTGGCAGTGAGGCTGTGCCTACTGCGGAGCCAGATGACTGGGCTATGATGGACTCCGAGGACTCGGATGAGACTGAGGGCAACGGGGAGACACAGGCTTCCGAGATCAAAGTTGCAAAACGCTCTCAAATGGCTGAGATTGTTATAAGAGACAGTGATGAAGAGATCGAAATCTCCGATTGAACATGACTCGGTCAGGATGTCACAAAGGGGTTTATCATGATTCATGAGGAGTTAATGAGTAAACATAATATCAGTATCGCAGACTGTTCTGTATCATGGGTGTGATTGTTCACTGATGTATATCCAGATAACTCATTTGTATATGAATACAAGAATTAGCTGCAAGGATGCATAATGAAGGGATATAGTAAGGAAGGGACATCACAGTTCAAGAGCTGTTGGTGTTTGCGTGTGGCGGCCTTGCGTTTCAGGTGTCTGATGTAATGATAAACAGCTCTTAATACTAGGCTGAATAGCTCTTTCTGTCTTGAAATATTTGCAAATTTATAATGTGATGATTATACCGGGATAAAGATGTAGATAATTATATATTAGTTATTATTCAATGCAAGTCATGAATTGTGGGATCTTGTCACTCATTGCGTAAGATTTTAACTATGGTGCCAATGTCTACAATCAGTCACTACAGAACCAGCATTTTGATAGCAGGCCATCAATATGCGAATTTTGAATATTATTACGTAGAATAATACCATTATGTCTTAACTATCTCGCAGGATGATTGGGAGAAATGTAATTATCTGGGTTTCAGGGGAAGGTACATACCATGTGGATGAGCTGTAGAGCTTGAAAGAAGCTCATGGAGCTACGGGAGCTACCCATAGCCTCGCCAGCCTCATTCAATACCCCGCCATAATACATAATCCGTCCACCTTCACTTTCCACACGCACACCTCATCGAAACATCAATCCAATTTCCAATTCCAATTCACATCCTCTAATTACCTATCACAATCAAAATGGCCACTCAGGCCGCCAGTGCCCAAAAGGCCCTCGACGCTAAGGACTACTCGACAGCCATCACGCAGTTCACTCAAGCTCTCGCATCCTCCAACTCCCCCCTCTGGCTCATCGGTCGCTCAACTGCTTACCAGCGTTCGTCAAAGCCCGAGCTCGCCCTTAAGGATGCCGAAGCTGCTCTCCTCGCTGCTATTTCACGTGGCAAGCGTGAGCTCATTGCCACAGCTCAATTCAGACGTGCCGTAGCCTTTTACTCGCTCGGACGACTGGGTGATGCCCGCATGTGTCTGATCTGGTGCCGAGCAAAGAATGAGAAGGAGAAGGGATTGGGTCTCTGGCAGCAGAAGGTTGCGACGGAGTATGAGGCGTTACCCGAGGACGCGGAGGGTAGGAAAGTAAGTGTGAAGGAGATTCCCGAGGAGGTGAAGGAGGCTCCTGTGGTAGTCAAGGAAGAGGTCAAAGAGAAGGCAGTACCAAAGGAGAAGATCCGTGAGGAATGGTTCCAGTCCAGCGCAAAGATCTCGATTACCATCTTTGCAAAGGGTGTGCCTAAGGACAAGGCTGATGTGGAGATTGAGAAGAGATCTGTGAGTACCCATTCGTCCCTGTATCGTGTGGACTAGACTAATGTGTTTGTAGTTGACCGTCAGATTTCCAACAGCCCTGGGCAGCACCTATGATTATTCACTCGCCCCACTATTTGCTGATATTGACCCCTCTCAATCGAGCTTCTCGATCACACCAAACAAAGTCGAAATCAATTTGCACAAAGTCAATGCAGGCCAGAAATGGTCCACTCTCGAATCCTCCAATCCAGATGATCTCATTGCTACACCCAAGGTCTCGCCCAACGTTCCTTCCGCCAGTACAGCCCCAGCAGTATTCACAGATGCAAAGGTTCCATCCTACCCGACATCATCGCGCTCGGGCCCTAAGGACTGGGATAAGCTCGTCGAAACTGATCTGGAGGGTGTGAAGGAGGAAGGAGATGATATTAATAACTTCTTTAAGACGCTGTACAAGGATGCCGATCCGGACACTAGACGTGCTATGATGAAGAGTTTCCAGGAGAGCAATGGTACAGCGCTTAGTACTGATTGGAAGGATGTTAGCTCCAGGAAGGTGGACACTACCCCACCTGAGGGAGTCGATATGAACGATTGGTAGGCAAGTCAATAAGTCTGGAGTTTGGTGCATTAGTGGTATTTGGCGTTCCTTGCTCGTATATTGGCACCAGGAAACTGGGATGCATCGGATTTGGCTGGTGTGCTTAAAGTATTCAAACGGGCTTTTTTTCTGCTCTTGAAAACCTTACTTTTATGATATCCTTGCTCTTATACCATGGCAGAACATGAGATTATTCATTGCAGATAAATTTATTGAAAAGCAAAATTCAGAGTTATAATGTTTCTAATAGTTCATGGAACCTTTTTTTCTTTAATTTGATCTAATTGTGGAATACCACATCAAGTGAATGAATAAGGGAGCTCGAGGAAGTTACATGTACCCCACAACACTAAAGTGACGTCCTCAGCCTTGTCCTCTAAGGCTGGCTATCTTGTACAACACCACGACAACTCATCCCATGTCTACATCACTATACCTAATCCACGATGCCACCAATTCCCCCTCCTACACCCCGGGTAGTAGTATACCACCAGACGCACCACACCGGTCCAAACGATGATGTCGTCTCTATCCTACCCCTCCTCACGAACAACACCGGTGTAACCCACGTCATAGTGGCAGCCATCCACCTCAATGATCCCCCAGGTACTTCACCTTTCCCTCTTTTCTTAACTAAACTGACATTCAAAAAGGAAACATCACCCTAAACGATCATCCTCCCTCCCACCCTCGTTTCCAAACCCTCTGGGCTGAAGTCTCCGTCCTCCAAGCATGCGGCGTACGCGTGCTAGGCCTCCTGGGCGGTGCCGCAAAGGGCTCCTTCACACGACTGGACCTAGATCCCGAGACATTCGAGACGTACTATATGCCGCTGAAAGCCATGATTTCGAAGCACAATCTTGACGGCCTCGATCTCGACGTCGAAGAGGCAATGACCTTGGAGGGTGTGATCCGGCTCATCGACCGCCTGAAAGCCGATTTTGGGTCCAAGTTCCTAATCACATTGGCGCCCGTCGCTGCGGCACTCATGACACCTGACCCACGCGCGAACCTCAGTGGGTTTGATTATGAGGCTTTGGAGGTTATGCGTGGAGGAAGCATTGCATGGTATAATACACAATTCTACTGCGGCTGGGGCGATATATCGAATACGGCGCATTACGATGCGATTATAAGACGTGGATTCCCGGTTAACAAGGTTGTTGTGGGACTGGTTACTAATCCAGGGAATGGAGGTGGGTTTGTTGGATTTGAGATTTTGGAAGAGGTGTTTATCACGATAAAGGAGAGATACGGGGCAGGTTTTGGAGGGGTTATGGGCTGGGAGTACTTTAATAGTCTACCGGGAGATCGACCTGAACCGTGGAGATGGGCAGAGTTTATGGGCAGGTGTTGTGGGACTAAGGGAATGCTATTGGACAGCTCGAAGCCGTTGCAGGAGAGTGTCAAACCAGTGGATGTTGGGAATGATGTTGTTGACGGGAGTGAGGAAGCGCCTGAGGTGCCGGGTGAGTTTGAGTACTTTTCTGATACCCCAGAGGATAATTAGCATATAGAGAGAGGTAAGAAGGCCTTCAAGATATAGACTGTTCTATAACCAAGACATCTAGACTATATATCATGTAAATATCCATTATGCTACCTTCCTTATATATACATCTCAAGGTTTCGGCGCTCCCTTAACAATAGTACTGTTCCCTGTCCCAGACGCGCCAGTCCCGGCGGCTGGACTTGCGGGTGCTGCAGTGACCTTCTTCCTTCTAAAAATCCCCTTCACCGCGCCGCCCAGTCTGCCAATTACAACACGAGCAAACCATGGCGTACCCCAAACACTCAACAGCAATCTTGCAGGCAAAATTGCTTTTGTAATCGCATACGCCGTCGCAATCTCGACTAGAATTCGACTCCCGCTCTCTGAGAAATTCCACACGGCGGCCCTCTTGCCGCTGTCACCATCACCCTCGCTACTGAATCCAAACCATCCCTTCCGTCTGAAATAGTTTCCAAATTTCTCGATGCCGTCAGAAATGTATTTGCCTTCGGAGATATACTGCAAGCAATAATTAGCAAAATCACCGGGGCAATTTAAAGGCAATTCTTAAGATGAAACCATAACGAGGAAAATAGAAAGTAGTGTACAAGGAAAGACAAAGGGGAACGAACCGGAGGCAACCACCGACTATAGTGGAAATATGTCGCAAGTCCCACCAATGGCACCACAGCTGTGATCTCGTGCAGTACCAGGAATGACACAACATGCGTCACCGGCGCATCCTTCAATCCGTCCGCATATCGTCTTAGAAAGCGTGGCAGTCGACTGATGACCTTCTCAGCGCGCGTTCGTGTCGAGGCTTCGCCTGTCTTCGCTTTCGCTGAATTCGAGTTGGAGGAATGTGACTCAAAGCGCCGTTGCGGTGCCTTTCGAGCAAATGCAGAGCGCAGGATAGTAATTGGTCTGCGCACAATGCGCAGGTGATGTGAGGCGGGCATTACATTGAAAGTATTATCATGGGAGCTTCTGATGACGCAGAGCAATGGACGAGGCTGAGATTCTCAGCCAACCGATATATCGCCGACCTCTCGCTTAGCGCGATCCGCGAGATGTCACGACATCTTATCCTCATCATCTATTATTCTCTTCATCGATCTATAGTTGTATCTCTTGGGTTCTTCCCTTTAGATCCTATTAATGTATCGCGCATCTCTCTTCCGTTTGTATGAGCGCCTTCTCGGTTTCTGCCCTCCCGCTCCCCGATAGACACGACCGGTCCAACTTTATTATTCTTCATCCATCCAGATATATGCGATTCGTTGATCTCGATTTTGGATTCTATTTGAATGTTCGGATTACTCCTTGAAGTTCTCTGCGGCGGCTTCGTTTCTGGCACTACCTGAAAATACCCCCAGAGAGGCTCAACGGCAGTCTAGTTCGTCATCGATTGGAATCCATGCTTGAGTTGAGATTCTATTCGAATGTTCGGATTACTCCTTGACAATCTTTGCGGCGGCTTCGTTTCTGGCATTGCCTGAGAATACCCCCAGAGAGGCTCAACGGCAGTCTAGTTCGTCATTCTCGATCAGAATCTACGTTTCAGTACAACAGCATACAATCTACGAAAACGAATCGAAGTTGATCAAAAGTTTAGGCGGAAGGGAGTCTCACTCCTCGCAGCGTGAGGATTTCTGCTCTCCCCTTCTACTCTATTTGCTGCACTTTAATCTTCTCACAATAGTAGGATTTGGGTCGATTTGCTCTTTGCTAAGTACTGTAGATGTTTCTATTCAAGTCATATCAGTCGTGACATCCTCATTTGCCAGTTATGTCAACTACTGGTGGATCTTTTACCGACCAGGTCAACGAATATGTCTTTGCTGAGTGGGAAGAT
This sequence comes from Allantophomopsis lycopodina, assembly GCA_024752465.1. Classification (NCBI taxonomy): domain Eukaryota; kingdom Fungi; phylum Ascomycota; class Leotiomycetes; order Phacidiales; family Phacidiaceae; genus Allantophomopsis; species Allantophomopsis lycopodina. The sequence goes on from CP103016.1 coordinate 1,648,426, forward strand.
TCTAGGACAGGTCCTATGACTCTTGGGTCTCTCTCAGCTGTGAACAAGCATAGCTCTCAATTCACACTCAAAATTGGGCTTGATGGCTCAAAAATATTTGTTCGCTTTTCCCTATTGATCTCTTTCAAGAGATCTGGTCGCAGGGTTCCAAAAGAGCTTTTATTAGTCCTTCCACTACAGGCATTTTCGGGAGGGACTTCGCCGGCCCTGAGTTTTGAACAAGTCAGCATTTCCGATATTGGCAACGCAGCCGCCACTGTTCATGATGCAGGTCTCTCAAACGCAGGATCCATTATCCGTGCCCAATTCAACCTTGCAGAAAAAGGTTATAACCTCATGCCAACAACAAAAACCGACCTTTTACGCCCGAGCACGTCAGCTTCCCATCAAGTCCTTCACACCTACATGTCTTTCTCACACGCCTTGAATTTTACCTTATATATAAAGCCCAGTGACTACGCAAGAAACGGTCTTAGTATAGTCTGTCGGCTTCTCAATCACCCTGATCAACTCGAGCAGTTACCTCTGGTTCACTCGGATATGTATATGGGAAAGGGAGCTGAGGTCCTGAAATGGAACAAGTGCATGTTGGATGCAGATGACCCTCCTACATATGATGGACAGCGTCCACCGCTATCGCCCACACCGCCTTCCGGTGTGCCGTTCTCTATATTCCCAGATGCCCCTATCCCATGTTCTCCCACCGATCCCCCACAAGCACATGCTTCACCTGCAAAATCCTTGCATAGCGAATCCTTCATCTCTGGGACGCCTAGTGAAGAACCTGTACCAAACCTGGACGACGAGCATAGTCGAATTGCTCCAAAGGTTCAAGCTGAAGTGCAGCGGCAAGAAAAACGGTGCCGCAATTCTCCTGATCCAATCTCTTCAAAGCGTCTACGACAAGACGAACAATCACAATCGCCCAATCAACAATTGCGAAGTCCATTAGACATTCCTGAAGTAGTCACAGTATATTCATCTTGGCTTACAAAAGCGGTGGCTGTCAACGAGACCCTCTACAACCATTCACGCTTACAACCATTCTTCCAAGCTATTCGTCGACAAGGTCGTAAAGGAGATAAAGTCGCCTTTCATAACGCCCACGCTGAATTAGCGGCAGCCTTCTTCTACAATCCTCGAGATGATGCAGAAGACGAAGAACTGGAAAGCGCAGCAGCGAGGACATTTGTTAGAGATATAGAGGCTTTGGCAAAATGGATGCTAGGTGTAGATAGGCTGGCGCACGTGTATTTATTCAAAAATATGCTTATGCTAGGGGAGGCTGCGAGAGCGGCGGTAATGAAAGGGGCGTTGAGGCCAAGCGCAGATGATAGTGATGCTACTCTCGTTTTAGAGCAGTATAACAGGCAGAAGGCGTTTTGCATGACATATGTTACGATTTATTCAGAACAGGATGGACCAGAGACCGACTCTTGAGTAATTCATAGAGTTTCTACTGACTACCATCTTTAAACCTATTACCAATGAACAAAATTATAGTATAAATGACAACGTGCTTTACTTTATAATTGACTTTGAAATGCTCTCCGTCTGAATTACTGTGGAGTTGCAAAAGATTCATAGTGGTGTTGTTGCTTGTAGGCAGTTTTAATTGATGTAAGCCTCTGAGAAACACGATTTAAAACTTGCGTTGATAATAAATAAACATCTTCGAATAATTGTAGAGACTAGAACAACTATACAGTTTTGAATAACTATACAGAGTAGAACAACCGTACACAGTAAGATAACTGAACAGGGTAGGATGACTGAATAGAGTAGGATAACTGAAAAAAGTGGGATAACTGTACAGCTTTCAATAATTATATATAGTTTCAATAATTGTATAGCTTACAATAACTATGAAGAGTAGAATAACTGTACATGGTACAATAACTATACAGCTCCCAGTGATTTCATAGAGTAGAATGACTATACAGCTTTCAATAACTGTACAGACTATAATAATCATAGGAACTAGAATAAGTATTCAGGCTCAAATAATAATGTAAGCTCAAGTAACTATGCAGCTTATAATGACTTTGTAAACTAAAGTAACTGGGCACTGAAATAACTTGTTTATACCCGAAAAACTGTACAACCCACAACAACTACGTACTCCCTCGAAACATCTAATACTACAAATGATTGTAGGGTTCTTAAAAACTTTACAGGTTTCAATAATTGTTTCAGACTTCACTATGTTGGAATATTCGAGTATTAGGATACCCCTAACAATCACTATTCACAAAAGCCAATTCAAAAGATCCGGAATATCAGATGGAAGCACTGTTGCTGAAGTTGATCATCTATGAATCTATATACAGCCAACATGTACTACGGGAGTAAATATCCTAGATTAAAGGAGAAATTTACTTCTCGTAGACCCAGTCGTGCTGGGCGGACTTCCAGGAGATAACATCACCCTCCTTGAACCAGAGAGAGATCTCCTTCTTGGCGTTCTCGACAGAGTCGGAACCGTGGCAGACGTTGCGTCCGACATCGATAGCGAAGTCACCACGGATGGTACCTGGGGCAGAGGCCAATGGGTTGGTGGCACCGAGAAGAGCTGGAGTTGGAGTTAGTTTTGGTGTTGTGTTGAAGAGGACGTCAAAACTTACTGCGGCCGGTCTTGACGGCATCACGACCCTCCCAGACCATGGCGCAGATTGGGCCAGAGTTCATGTCTATCATATGTCAGTATTGACTCGTTTCATAGGTTGTTGAGTGTGTTGTTGTCGTTGGGAGTTGTGGAGGGAAACGTGTTCTCGTTTAGGAATAACGTACAGTTGACGAGGCCAGCGAAGAATGGCTTGTCGGAGAGGTCAGAGTCTAATTACATTGTCAGTAACTAAATAAAGCCCAATGGTTATCATAAACATACAGTGCTTCTCGAGGTGAGCCTTTCCTGGGGTAACAAGCTTGATGGCAGCGAGCTTGTAGCTACACGTTGCTATTAGCACAGGCGAAATTGCTAACTGTAGAGCTTCAAAAACTTACCCACGGTTCTCGAAACGAGAGATGATTGGGCCAACGAGTCCACGCTGATAATATTGTCAGTTGAGAGTCCTTGAGAGATAATGATTATGGCCATTGTATACCTGGACACCATCTGGCTTGATGGCAATGAAGCTGCAAACAATGTTAGTTACACTGCCGACATCATAACAACAAACAACACAATTCAATTGATGTAATCTATTGTTGCTGTTAAAAGAGCGATAGCAGGGGACTTACGTTTGCTCGGAAGAAGACATGATGAAGGATTTGAGAATTGGTGATGATTCTTGTTGATCGAAAGAGTAGAAGATGTTCGTAGATTTGGAGATCGGGGGTTATAAGAAGAGACAGTGTAGGTTTGTTGCACTACCCCCCACTTAGCGCCTTATGGAAGGTTGCTCAGTTGTTGCTCAGTCTCAGAGGGAGAGCCCCTAATGGTGGAACCTGTACTGTGGTGGGCAAAGCTTCAATACGAGGCAAATGCAAGCTGAAGGGGTCGGGTAAGGGTCGGGTCAGGGAAGCATAGGCGAGAAGGCCCAAACCTCAACCTCCACCGCCTTATGCACCGCCTCTCTCTCCAAAACAGCAACCGATAAACAATGCTGCAACCTTATCTCCACGTGATCTGGGCCTTGGTTGCAGTGTGTCCGTGAGCGTGCCAGTGTGAGTGCCGCGGAGAGCTTGCATTCCGCTCCTGGGAGCTTCAAGCGAGTTACGTTGCCAATTGTGATCTAAGACGCACCCGCCGTCATATGTGCTCAATCGACATCGACTGTTAATACACAGTCTGTCCTCTCTCATTTCTCGATTTTGCTCTCAGTTGTGAATACTGAGGGATAATCTGAGATCTGTTAAAATGCAGACATTACTCCGCTCGTCGTCCCTATCATGGACGGCTATCATTGCTTTAATATGTGCTCTATGCTGTCTGTTCACACCAGTTGGTTAGTATCGACTCCTGCGTATAAAAATGATTGCAGCCTCTAACATTGATATGTATAGAAATGGTGAAGCATGAACTTTTCAAAACTTGTAACCAATCTGGATTTTGTAAGAGAAATCGAGAATACGCCGACAAAGCTACAGCCGTTGGTGCTTCATGGGAAGCCCCATACGCTATTCAATCCGATTCAATTACCATCAATGGAGGCCAATTGCAAGCCACAATCCACAAGACCATCTCTATTGCCGGAGAAATCGTTCGCCTTCCTCTTACGATATCATTCCTCGAGTCTGGAACTGCGAGAGTGACTGTTGATGAGGAAAAGCGTCAAAAGAAGGATATCGAACTTAGACACAACAGTATTGCACGCAAGGAACGATATAACGAGGCCGAAGATTGGGCAATTGTTGGAGGGTTGAGTCTGAGCAAAGACGCCAAAGTCGTTTCTCAAGACAGCGCAACCACCACCATTTCCTACGGCCCGGACAACAACTTCGAGGCTGTAATTCGCCACGCACCATTCGGTATCGAATTCAAGAGAGATGGCATCACACAAATCAAGTTCAATGACCGAGGTCTTATTAACATGGAACACTGGAGACCAAAGCTTGAGGTTGAAAAGATTGAAGGCGGGGAAGAGGTTGTACAGAGCACCGAAGACCAAAGCACCTGGTGGGACGAAGCCTTCGGTGGAAACACTGATACTAAGCCAAGAGGTCCTGAAAGTGTTGGATTGGATATCACATTCCCTGGGTACGAGCATGTCTTTGGTATTCCTGAGCATGCTGGACCAATGTCCTTGAAAGAAACTCGCGGTGGTGACGGTAACTACGATGATCCTTACAGACTTTACAACGCCGATGTCTTTGAGTACATTATGGACAGTCCTATGACTCTCTATGGTGCTATTCCATTCATGCAGGCTCATCGTAAGGATTCTACAGTTGGTGTTTTCTGGCTGAACGCTGCTGAGACTTGGATTGATATCACCAAGGCGAAGGAGGCTCACAACCCACTTACTCTTGGTATCGGGTCCAAGACAGATACCCACACCCACTGGTTTTCTGAAAGTGGCTTATTGGATGTCTTCGTGTTCCTCGGTCCAACTCCAAAGCAGGTCACAAAGGCCTATGGAGAGCTCACTGGATACACTCAATTGCCACAAGAGTTCTCTATTGGATACCACCAGTGTAGATGGAACTACGTGACAGACGAGGATGTTAAGGATGTCGATCGCAAGATGGACAAGTTCAACATCCCTTACGATGTCATCTGGCTTGATATCGAATATACTGATGGCAAGAAGTACTTTACTTGGGATTCTCATACTTTCGGCGATCCGGAGGGAATGCAGAAGCAACTTGATGAGCGCGAAAGAAAGCTTGTAACTATTATTGATCCTCATATCAAGAATGAAGGTGGCTACCATATTGTCGACGAACTTAAGAGCAAGGATTTGGCTGTTCACAACAAAGATGGCAACATCTTTGAGGGTTGGTGCTGGCCTGGCTCTTCCCACTGGATTGATGCGTTTAACCCATTGGCTATCAAGTGGTGGGTTGGACTTTTCAAATACAGTGCTTTCAAGGGCTCTATGCCAAACACATTCATTTGGAATGATATGAACGAGCCTTCTGTCTTCAACGGTCCAGAGACAACCATGCCAAAAGACAACCTTCACCATGGGAACTGGGAGCACCGCGATGTTCATAACCTCAACGGAATGACTTTCCACAATGCTACCTTTGAGGCTCTTCTCGAGCGTAAGAAGGGTGAGGTCCGAAGACCATTTGTTCTCACTCGTTCATTCTATGCTGGTAGCCAACGTCTTGGAGCCATGTGGACTGGTGACAACCAAGCTAACTGGGACCATCTCGCGGCTGCCTTCCCTATGATTCTCAACAACGGTATTGCCGGTTACCCATTCGCTGGTGCTGATGTTGGAGGATTCTTTGGTAATCCAGAGAAAGACCTTTTGGCAAGATGGTACCAGGCTGGTGCCTTCTATCCATTCTTCCGTGGCCATGCCCACATCGATACACGTCGCCGTGAGCCTTACTTGATTGGTGAGCCGTACACTGGCATTATTACCCAAGCTCTTCGTCTCCGCTACTCCTTGCTTCCAGCTTGGTATACTGCCTTCCATGAGGCAAGTGTTGATGGCACTCCGATCATCAGACCACAGTACTTCGAGTACCCAGGCGATGAAGCTGGCTTCGCTATTGATGACCAGTTCTTCGTTGGTGGAACTGGACTTCTTGCTAAGCCCGTTGTAACCGAAGGAGCTGAAAGCGTCGAGATCTACCTCCCAGACAACGAGCTCTATTATGATTACTTTGATAATACCATCTACACTGGCGCAGGCAAGAAGACCATCCCTGCGCCTCTCGAGAAGATCCCACTGCTTATGCAGGGCGGCCACATCATCCCCCGCAAAGACCGCCCACGAAGAAGCTCCGGTCTCATGCGCTGGGACCCTTACACCCTCGTCATTGTCCTTGGCAAAGATGGTAAGGCAGAGGGTGAGCTCTACGTCGACGATGGTGAGACGTACGATTATGAAGCTGGTGCTTACATCCACCGCACCTTCTCATTCTCTACCGCTTCCAATGAGCTGAAATCCACGGATGTTGCTACTAAGGGTAAGTTGACTAGCAAGTACATCAAGACCATGAAGGACGTCGGTGTCGAGAAGGTAATCATTGTCGGTGCCCCTTCTTCTTGGGCAAAGAAGACCGTGGTCGAGGCTAAGCAAGCTGGTAAGGCGGCGGAGGTTCCTATTGAGTTCCATGCTGCTGAGAGTGGAAAGGCTGCATGGGCTATCGTGAAGAATCCTAAGGTCATTATTGGCGAGGACTGGACTATCTCATTTTAGATTGATTATATGTGATAGATTGTAACAATTATCAACTACTTTCCCTGATTTTTGACTGTCATAACTGGTTGCATCAAAATTGCCTCTGCAAGATCCTTAGGTTTCATTGCCTGAAATCAGCACCGAGAACGCTTTCTTGAGTCATGCACTGGATGTATCTCACGATGCCTTGGTTACATCGTTGAGTCAGTAGAGTAGGTGGCGTTCTGTAGCTTTATGTACAACCCGATACGCCCTGTCTTAGGCAGCTTTCTTACGAAGCGCAGATCATTCACCTCTCACTTACACCGCTCATATCCTACCAATGATCCTTCAACTGGCTGTATGATTTCCTGACCCCGAGTTGCTGAATAAGTCCGTATTACCACATAAGTTTTGCTATGGAGGTGCATTAGCTGACAGTAGTTTTGAAGGTAGATTCAAGAAAACCGTATTAATCATAAAGAACAAAGCTATCAACTTATCAAATTCACCTTAAATCGTAGAGATCGTCCCTTTAATCCTGCAGAAGTGTTCCTGTTTCATTGTTTTGTGCCGCAAGGCTGACTGAAGAGACCTAGGGCCGTGCAGGCAGAGCTGGAGAATATATATGGGGCAGAGTGATTGATAGCTCTGTTAAATCCCGCATTGAGCTGCAAGATGATGAGATAACCTTTGATCTTAACTATGACATCGCCTATCTTGGATCACCCCACATCCTTCTGGTGGGGACCTGTTGTGGGTTGTCTCGCGGCCGTTGACCCGTTCTGGACCTGCTGGCGGCCGCGACCTGCGCTGAAGATGTTCTTGACCCACTTGGAACTTAAGCTTCATTGTCTAAGCTTTCCACGATGTAACTTTGTATACTACTTAAAGCTTGGTATTTGTCCTTACTTTTCTTTTTTCTTCTATTTTTAGAGTTCGTCAGCTTATTCGTATCACACTCGAGTCGGCCGCGTCTAGTCTCACATATGAACACTACCATACTAACAAAGTAATATGCAACGAGATTAATGTACGCTGTAGCATGTCAATACGACTGTAACCGTACGCATGAGTACATCTACCGAATTTTATAGGAAATCGTCTTAGATTTTGAAAAATGTCATGAATACCCTCAATACTCTGTACTTGCTTGTTTTGCCAATTTTTCATATAAAGTCCAAGATGGACCACATGTATTCTCTCAACACAGATCTTCAGCCATAATTTCGAAGCTTTTGAACATTTTTCAATACCCAAGTATGAAGTCTCCCAATGTCTCTGAGGTTGAGTGTGCTAAACTCGAACAGGACATCAATAACAACAATTCTCGAGTTCACCATGCAATTCCTCTACCAAGTCCTGCTTCCCCTCACCTTTGCAGTATCAACTGTATACGGTTACTCGGCCACCCTATACTCAGCCTATGACTGCCCCAGCGGCAACAATATTGGTGGACAATCCAGCTTTGGCTGTGGTGGAACATGCTACACATACAACGATGCCTCTAGCATAAAGCTACAGTACAGCGGTTCTGGCCATAAGCCCACAGCAAGTTGCTTCGTGTCCAGTGACTGCTCTGGAGCGTCTCAATCTCTAGGTATCGCGTCTGGTGAGACTTCAGGATGCACGAACGACGACATTGGAGCAGACTGGAAGTCTTGCTACTTTTATTACAACTGTTAGATGGGTTATTACAATGGCCAGCACAAGATTTCGACACTGAATTATCAGATATGGATGTTATTTTGTTAGGGCAAGAAAATGCTGGAGAGAATAGACAGGATCAAGATCGATGTATGGAGTTCTCTTTGGACCAGTCTGAGGAGTTTAAGCTCGGCCGGTGCTTGATTAAGGAGGAACTGCATAAAAAGCATAGTTCTAGTATACTTAAATATAGTATATCGGAATTATAAATTGTCTTTTTTCAAGAGCTTCAAGTTCTCTGAAAATGTGATTATTTCTACTCTATCATGCAAGAAAGTTAAATACCTAGCTCCTTACAAAACGCTTAGTACTTCTTCTAAATTTTTCATCTCCGGCTAAATATCTCTAGGCTTAAGTAGAGTATACCTATATATTCTCCCTTCCTCTTTACTCATTGTGTTGGTCTTCAATCGTGTGTAACCGCATATTTTTCTCCTCAATCAAAGTTAGATCGCATTTTCGAATATTGCCGTCTCGAAAATGATATCGGCGACAATTCTGTCTCATACTTTTGTAGGTCCCCGTTGAAACTTTTGGTACCTTGGATGATGATTTCGGCTGTGGCATCGAATTAGAAAGGCTTCTGTGGAGGTCTTAGAGACTGATTTATCATCGTGATCGAAGCGGATATTTCAGGTAAGACAACCTTTAGATAAGCTGTTGTTGAAAACGCCTGTCAGGTCCCATCTAATAAGTAAATAGATAGACTTACCGCCCAAGGGCCGAGCCGAGAGCCATGTGGTATAAAAGAGCGGCTACAAAAGGAAATTAATAGCGCGCATATATGTATATACGCGATGTACGTTTAGCAGAGCGCATGCGCTTGTAGCTTGCGCAGTAATTTTTGGAGATCACTCCAAATCAAATGCAATTTAACAAATAGGGGAGATGGAATACATAATACTTACGTGCATCTGATACCACAGCGTCGAGATTAACCCACCTCACCTGGAGCTACAGGTGACAGATAGAACTTCACATGCAACCTTTCTCTTCGGCCCACACTTGATGTATTCCTGCACTTGGGTCATATTGTGTTTATTTGTTTTGTGGGTTCATATGATAGGATTATGAGGACGATAACCTATCAATGCCGACCTACAGCTCTATTAGCGAACGGAATTTCATGCTTAGCAATCACATATCGGACAAGAAGTCATGCAACCCGTCCTTCTTTAATTGTCACCAAACTTCCGAATCTCTCCTGGTCTTCTCATAAGAGTTAGGTATAATGATTCACAACTAAATATGACCTAGACTAGAATCAGACTTTCGCATGTACCGTAGGTCACCACATCTCTAGTCTCAACTTTGTACCATGTACCCATCCGAGCTCTGATACCTTTCGGCTATCAGATAACTCGAGACTTTTAATAGTCTCTGGAACTACAAAGAGTGTCCCAATTCCGTTACTTGCTTGAAGACTTGATACTAGATCTGATACTTTCGATTCTGCAGCAATCAAGAGCTCGTGTCGTGTTTGTTCTAAAGTGAACTTTTTCTTCTTTTTTGAGGTGAATAATTTTCCTTGACAGTGTAAAATAACCAGTAGATGTGAGAAGCCTCTAACCTCCAGTGTCTGGAATGGAGGCAATTTGAATGACAAAAGACCTGAATTCTGTTTCCAAGTGCCAGCTCCTAAAACTGCTCGTTGCAGTTGAGGTAAATCACATACTGGGTGGTCAGGTAGAATAGGTAGCACTGAATACTCCATCTTATCTGCATCATAAGGATTCCACGTGTCCAGTCTGACAATTCTGTGTTGGGCGTCCTTTAGTTCCCAATTTCCTGACTTAAAAAAGATTTGTGTTGAAAACTCATTCCGCGCATTCAGCAAAAGACGATCCACGAATTCTACCAAGGCCTTATACATGGATCAGTTATAATCATTGAGAACTAGAAGATTGCTGACCGAATTTGTATTGACATCCGTCCCTCGGGCCAAGAATATGTGGTCAAAAGAAGGTAATATAAATCGAATGCTTATTTTTTGTAAATCCTCTCGTTCTTTGAGGGTCATTGGAGCCCGTGTGGATGCTACTCTAGCCTGCATGGCTGATTATGAGAATTGGTGATTCTATTGTACAGCCTTTACAAGATTTATATACAGCCAGTACAATACTTTACTTATTTGTTTCTCATTCCTATAAGCATTTACGTTCCAACCGTAATTATCAAATGAGTCACCGAAAAAATGCAGACTTTAGCCATAACATTCTTCGTTATCTCAGTCAGTCTTTATCTAAGACTATGAAACATTGTCAAGTATTCTTGTCAAGAGGTGGCTTACTTCGTCAACTATCTGGTTCTTCGTCACAAAATGCTAGCTGAAGATCAACTTCGTTTACAAAAAATCGATCAGTTGTATGATCTCAGACTTGATCAGTATGTTTCTTTACCACAGGTAAATTGTAACTTTAAGTTCTTAGGAGGTTTTAGCTGATCAGGTCATAGCTTGTCGTGACGGGAGATCAGTCGAGCGGGAAAAGCTCTGTACTTGAAGCTTTGACCGGACTGCCATTTCCAAGAGATTCTGGTCTATGTACACGATTCCCTACCCAAATTGTCTTTAAACGATGCCGTACAAGTACAATTGAGGCCTCTATCATGACTGCACATGGGCAAGCAGACGAGAAAGTAGACGGAATTGCTAAATTCGGAAAGATACGTCTGGATACTTTAGATCAAGACACATTTTCCAACATTCTTGAGAAGGTGACAATTTAATATAGTATTTATTCTGATTACAACATCTCATTAACTAATAATGTTGTAGGCGTCTAACTGCATGAGCCTCCCATTGCCTGGACAGCAGAGGCATAATGACATGGAGGCGTTTTCCAACAACATTCTGAAATTCGAGCTATCAGGACCTGAATATGAACATTTCAGTGTAGTTGATCTACCAGGTCTTTTTCGGAGTGAGTATCAACAATCTATATTTTAGCTATTAATCTCACGGGATATAGCACCTACTGCCGGGCAAACCTCAAAAGAAGACATCCCGATCGTGAGGCAAATGGTAGCAACATACCTCAAAAATCCACGTAGCATTATCCTGTACGTTACTTTATATCATATCTGGCAAACAACTACATTCTGAGATAGTATAGGGCTGTGGTACCAGCAAATGTTGATATAGCAACTCAAGAGATCATTCAAATGGCAGAAGATGCTGATCCGAAAGGCCAACGCACGCTTGGCGTTCTTACAAAACCGGATCTCGTTGACAAAGGAGCAGAAGACAAGGTTTGCCGTTACTTGCTTGATTTGGAGAAGTTATTTGACCTTTAATTAGATCATGGAGCTTGTCATCAACACACCCACCAAAATACGTTTTGAGCTTGGATACGCTATAGTTTGCAATAGAAGTCAGAGTGAGCTCCACAAAACATTTGATGCTCGTAACGAACGAGAAAAGGCATTCTTTTCTCAAGACCCTTGGAATATGCTTCCGCCTGATAGAGTTGGAATCAAGGCCTTGAAGTCAAGACTCGATAAGTTGCTTGTTGACATTACTCGTCAGAATTTCCAAGGAGTCATTGCGGATATTCGGAGGATGATCTCTAAAGTACAATCACAAATATCCATTCTTGGTCCACCAAGGAAGACTGTTCAAGAGCAGCGAAATCATCTCATCAACATTTCCTCCAGATTTCGAGATGTTGCTACTAAGGCAATCGATGCGTACTATAGACGAGACTCTTGCTTTGAAAACGATGAATTTAGGCTTGCCACCCTGGTGATGAAAATGAATGAGGTGTTCTCGCAAACCATACACAAGAAGGGATTTACGCGGCCTTTCGGTAAACATCAGTCGAAATCTGAGACCCATCTCGAGGAAATGAGTGATCCGGAGGTGGATGCTTCATCCGATGAACATACGGAAATACAAACTCCAAGCACGCCAAGCATCGAACCTCCGGAATTGAAAAATATCCTCCCTCGATTGCAATCACCACCAAGAAGGACATCTGAGAGTATCATGAACTGGATTAAGCACGAGTATGGCCGATCAAAAGGATTCGAAATCGGCACGACAAATCCATCTCTGATGCCGGCATTGTTCAAAGAGCAATCACGAGGGTGGAGCTTTCATGCGAAAAATCACGTCATTCAAATAATTCGAGTTATTCATCGATTCAATTTCTGTGCTCTTGAATATTGCTGCAATGACGAAATACTTAGCAACCGGATCTGGAAAAAATTGATTAGACACCTGCTCCCATCATATGAGAAAGCTCTACAACAGGTGTCATATCTTGTCGATATCGAACACGATGGTAACCTTCTTACCATGAACCATTATTTTGCGGACAACGTGCGGAAATGTCGCGAAGAACGCGTGAGAGTAAAGTTCCAGTCGTTCCAATCATGGGAAACTGAAGGTCTGAAAAGGGAGCCGCTCTTACGGCTTAGTGATGTCATGAATGTCATCAACAGCAATGATGATCACACGATACAAGATTTGCATGACACACTGAAATCTTATTACAAGGTAGCAAGGAAGAGGTTCGTCGATGCTGTCTGCTTACAAGCCGTCGACTACTTCTTGGTCAGTGGCAGGAACAGCCCTCTTTGGAATTTTTCTCCTCAATTTGTTGGAAACCTCTCTGATGCTGAACTCAACGAGATTGTGGGAGACAACGATGAGGTTCAAATGAGACGTGAGCAGTTAATGCTTGAACTTGATAGTATTTTGAAAGGGGAAAGGATACTGGCGACTTGAATATCTTTACTAAAGAAGTTTGGAACAGATGTTGCTAAGTCTTTGAATACTGCGATAGTTTTGATATTGACCGACAACTTATGTCGAAGTAGTTACAGATATTCTTCACGTTCCTTCGAAACTCACACTCATCTTTCGTTCTACAACCTATATGATCGGGTTATTCACGAGTTGATTGTATTTATACATGGTTAAGTATTCATCGATGTGTGTGACTCGGATACTTCCTCAAGTTCAGTGTATGGATAATAGCCGCCAAAATCAGTTCAATTCGTCGTATTATATCAAGTACAAACACCTCAGAGAGTTACAATGTTTTTATTTCTTATGAATCGTTCATTTTGACAGGAGATTTCTTGCAAAAAATTTCCCTTAAACATGGTTACCACTCAAAATTACATCATGGACTTTACTTCAAGGTTACATTACTTGTAGACTTTTTAGATTTCCAAAACTCCATAAAACGCCCTGTGTTTTACATACAGCTCAGGTGGACTATAAAATTTGCTCGAGGTATTAAGTATAGTCATAGATAACAACCTAACAACCCTACGCCCCCAAACTCTAGGTGTCAATGGAAATGCTTATGAGGGTGACAACCCTCAATACAGACCTGAAGCACTGTTTCTGAATGGGTTTTCACACCTAGCAACTACATGTCGAACAAGAAGTCGTGCAAACCGTCCTTCTATTGAGAGTAAACGATCAAGCTTCTCCTGGTCTACTCGTAGACTGTCCAATTTCCAACTCGCATACTTTGCAAGCCAAGTCAACAAGATGTCTTCTTCGAGAAGATTCTCGAATGCATATTCAAGTAAATCAAATATTTCGTGAAGAATGTTTTTCTTGGAATTCTGCACCTTTTCCAAGTAGGTGATAATCTTTTTTCTTGAAAGATCCTTAAGTTTGTGTATCATGTATTTGTCAGCGAACACATAAACCTGGATGTAGATGAGGAGAGGGTGCGTGTCCTCCGTAGGAGTATGGCTATTCACATCGCTTTTTTCGGCTGACTCCTCGGTTGGCACACCAGCTGGTTGTAGTTCTTTAGTCGATTCCTCGATGGGCTCAGCGTTTACAAAAGTAATTTCATACTTATGATGCCAAGGTTTCTTTCGACCCGTCCAAGGGTCATACACTTCGTTGATAACATCTCTTTTCACCCGTTCCTCAACAAAGGACGATACCCCTACAATCTCTGTAGAGAAATCTCCACTATAAGCCCATATAATGAAGCATATGAGAGTCTTCTCTGTAGCACCTTCCCTAAATTTGTATACTCTGACATTGCTTTCTTGCCAATTTCCATTTACAGAGGCGCCAAGTACCGGTGAAACTGAAGCAAGCAGAGCTTCGTGAATCTGTAAACGAGTATCGGTGTTGCTTGGGGTAATAGTGAATAAATCTGAACTTAGGATACTATAGCACTCGTTTGTCAAAAAGAATTCAAGAGGTAGAGTCTACCATCACCTACCTGATCACCATGTTAGGATCAGCTTCAACCGAAATATCCATTTTTTGAGTTTCCTGACCAATCTCGTCAATGAATAGCTATGCAAGCCAGGAATCCTGAATATTGTTTTCTGGAGAGTTTTGGAGGAGAATATGCTCTGAAAAATACAAAAACAAAGATCAAAATTAAGGATTGCTTTTGAGGAGTTGCTTGTGGACATAGCAGTTGAATACACATTAGTTTATAATAGCCTAGTCTTTGCTATGCACTACCTGGTGTCTAGAATTGAAGAAAGGTGCGGGGTCGAGATATGCAGGGTGTCGCTGTCACAGAATATGCAAACGCATAATCGCCAGTCAACGTTACTATGGAAATGCGAAGGCGGAGCGATGATTGGAGAGATGAGCTCCGTACATATAAATGAACGCTTTCTTTCAACTTTAACTACCACTCTACGTAAACTTGCAATCCAATGCAGTCATATGTTTTCTGGCAGTCATTTGGAAGTCAAACTCGAAGAGCGGTATCTAAGCAGCCTGTGATTTTGAAGTAGATAATATTTCTCGTCGAGCCAAGCGTATTAAACTCGATTGGATTTTATTTGAGAACTTTGCCGCACATTCTCTCATCAATTATCAGGTCGAGGATTCCCTAGTTCTCATAAGCCCATTTGCGATCACCGACCCATCGAGTGCAATCCTCTGGTGCCTTTCAAATTGCGAGTTTACTGGAACTATGAAGCCTATCAAGGACGGATGGATGATTCATTATCTTCAATAAACTCCAAATTCTATTGTGCCAGTGTCTTGTACTTCAAAACCACCATTGAATTGAATTCAAAGTCTCTTTATTTACATCTAGTAAGGTCTTGTCAATTTGAGGTCGACGATCTTCAAGAAATTTACGTGATCGACTTAGCGAAGGGGTAAGGTTTCACTCTTTAGTAAACGTCTTGAAGCCAATGAATTAATTTAGAAACCTGAATGAATTTATTTGCGAGCTTCAACTTTTAAGGAATATAATACTGTGTGTTGTGTTAAGGTAAAAACTATGGTGATTTCGTGGTTTGCGTGGTAGAGTTAGCGTACTTGCTCTTATTGGTTCGTATTGTAAGTATGTGCTGCCATCCCTGCGATTAAAGTCACGATAAGCCAGCCGCTGGTGCAGTTATCGAAATATTTATTTTATGCGGCCGCACCTCTGCATACCATAACAAAACCACTGCACAACCTCACATCTCACGCAAAATGGCACCTAAACTTTCAGAAGATGAGATAGATGATCTCCTATACTTTGCTCGTACCGGAGAGCTCGAGGATTTTCAAAGCACTGTGGCTGAATTCAAGACGAGAGAGAATGTCGGCCTCGTAGACCTGTTACAGGTTGCAAAGGATGAATTCAGTGGCAATGGACCGCTGCATATGGCTGCTGCTAATGGGCATACTGGTATGTTATCATAGCTTTGTCGATGAAAGACAGAGTAGGGCCTTGGAGACGGGTAGAAACCTGAATATTGACGATCATTTTTGCAGCTATCCTTGAAGCCTCCCTCAAAGAACTCAATCAACCAACACCACAGAACCCGCCCATGCTCGCCGTGCTGAACGCACAGAACACTGCGGGCAACACTTCACTGCATTGGGCGGCACTCAATGGCCATCTTGAGTGCGTCAAGGTCCTCGTCGATGCCGGCGCTGACCCAACGATCACGAACAATGCCGGTCACGATGCCGTGTACGAAGCAGAGCTCAACGACAAGCGCGAGGTTGTAGAGTGGGTGTTAAAGGAGAGTGAGGGAATGGAGGAGGGTATTGCGGGAGATATGGGAGAGGGAGAGGGAGATGCTACGCCTGAAGAGGGCGAAAGCAGTCAGAGTGCGGAGGTGGGCAGTGAAGAGGCTGCCGATGCGCTGAGAGAGGCAGTTAGCGGGCTGGATATCAAGGAGCAGAAGGATTAGATACCCTGGCGGCGAAATTTTGGTGATGGAGATTAGATGATATCGGGAGAGGGTTCTATGGTTGTTGCATTGGTTGGGAGCATTAAGCATTATTTATGAGAAGTCGGGTATTTTTGCGATGGAATAAAAGCAAAATATTTCAAAGATTCTGGATGAGATGGCGATTCTGGTTTCATCTCGATTACGGTCTGTTGGCTGAGCGTCCGGGCAAACAATCTTCTCATTGTATATATTCTAGGAAGGTTAGTTGTGCTGATAAAGATCCTTTGCCATTGTATATCTTCAAGAAAGATTATTTACGATAAAGTTGCCTCCTTTGTTATGAGACTTATATAAGCTTATTTGTAGCCATTAATATAGGTGGCAGATTCAAAATAATCATTCAATCACTCTTCGTGGAAGATCCAGTGTTTCCAAAATCAAGTATGGCTCATGAATCACACCGGTCTGATACTATGCATGTCAATAGAGCTATTTTACCTCTCAAAGCACTGTCCAACCCAATCAGCAAAACAGACACGCATCCAGTACCTCCTAATGGAGATGTATCACATAATATTCCAACCTACGCAAATTCTTCGTATGGGCCTCACCTCAGGTTCCCAGATCCATCGGACTTCTTTGTCAAGTTCTCCACTACTCCGATAGAACCGGAGAGTTTCCGTCCAAATGTCATAACTTCAATATTAGCTCCGGAGCTCCCAGCTGTCAATTTTGAAGAGAATCCTCCGCTTGCCCCTTCCAACAAAGCGAAGAGGTATCGAGACAACTCGGCTAAGGACATTGCTGAATCAAGAAAGAGGATCAAAGAGACGAGTATTGGCGGCCAAGTACACGGTAATCCAAAGCTCAGTAACAGGCTGGAGAGATATTCGAGTATTAGAATCGACAAACCTCTTGCAAGCATACCTGAGGGTCTTCCTAAGCCAGATGATAAGAGTGCATCCATGGTTGGCCCAAAGCCACAACCCAATCCTCTCAGTATCGATCGTAAAATTAATCCCTCGAGACATAACTCCATCGAAGTAGTTGGGGTAACATCAAAGACCCTCGAGGTGCCTCTGAAACCCAAGCCAACAGCGTCGAAAAGGGTCAAACACGGGGTTCCCCAAATAACTTCAAAGTCGGTACGGTGTCGAGCAGTCAAATCAGCCATCCTATTTGACGACACAGAACCAAAATCCGTCAGAGTTGAATACGAAGTAAACCCTGAGTCTTCTAAGATAAGGCGGGTGTCCAATTCTGAAAATGAAGCTCCCAGATCTAAAGTCATTAAACGAGGGTCTGTCTCAAAAGCCAAAGCGCACTTGTCAGAGCGCGAGATTGAATGTGTTTCTCAACCCAACATCGACAAGTGCAACTCGGATGATGAGTGGACTACGGCGATGATCAAAGATAAGGATAAAGATATCATGTGTGAAACCAGCGACTGTTTTCATGATGAATGTGACGAGTACTGCGGTAATGATTTCTCCAGAGATGATGGCGCTGATGAAATCGAGGGTGTCTTTGAGGATACAAAACCTGTTTGTCTTGAACGTCTGCGAAATCCGGATGAAGTGGAGCTTACAAAAGCTGCGGAAACCAGCTTGGCTGATGCAGAACGATCAAGGGGTGTGAGGAAGGAAATCCAGGAGGTAGAAAAAGCAATCATCATGGTTGAAGAAGACTTGGATGGTTGTGTGCGCAAGTTTCATGAGAAAAACCGTACCCTAAACGGCACTCAAAGAACGAGAGAAGAGGACCCGAAAAGCTGTAAAGCGAGAAATGAATCACAGGAACAAAGGAGACAGAATCAAACCATAGAACAACTTGAGAGGAATTCTATCTACGCCCGAAACCACGAGCAACGAGCGAAAGACAAGAATCCGAAGAGATTCGAGGCGTGCATATTAGAAGAGTGTGGAAAAGGTCCAAAACAAGTGGGACAAGAGGATTCAGGATCGCTCAAAAAGAAACAACGGAGGAAGAGACTACCAGACCCGGAATATCGAGAAAGGATAAGACAGAAGAACAGAGAACGTTATCAGAGAATACGAGAAATCCCAGAGTTGTGGGAAGAGTTAAAACAGCGTCGAAGAAGACAATACCGGAAGATGCAAAAGGTTCCAGGGTGGTCTGAAAAGAAGAACCAATACAGAAGAAATTGGTATTCTAAAATAAAACAAGAGGATCCAGAAAGATGGAGAAATATTAGGCAGAGAGCTAGAGAACGTTATCGAAAACTGCGAGCAATTCCAGAATTGTCTGAAAAGTTGAGCCAGCGTCAAAGAGAGTATGACCGTCAGATATGTTTTAATCAGAAAACGCCGAAGACAGAAGGGCAGAAGAAGAGGAAGCATGGAAATAAGCTCCAGGAAAGCCACAAAGAAGGATATGAACCCTGGTTGCAATGCCCCGAAGACGATTATGAACAGCTGAAGAAACCCTGTCAAAAGAAAGAGGATCAGAATGTGAAATCAGAAAGGGATGAGGCGAGGTGTGAGTGTATAAAGGTAGAACGGGAGGCAGTAAAGGTCGAAAATGAGGAAAGAGCTATGAAAATGGAGAGCGTTTTGAGTTACGATGAGGTATCGATGAAAGAGGAGAGAGAATGATTTAGAGGGGGGGGGCAAAAATGACGCTGACTGAAATTCAGATTTGAAAGTTGGAGATGGAGTCGAGTGAGAGAGGACTCACATAAAGCAAGACGCGGCAAGAGTTAATGAGGACCTCAAGAAGGAGAGCCTGCGAACATCATCTGACAACTCTCATTATGCTCAATTTTTTGGCTGTTGCCTTCAAATTGACATCGCAATGGCAGCTAATGGCGATTCCGTCAAGGATATCTCGACACAGTCTTCTCGTCTGATGTAGGATCATATGGTCGGCTAAGAAACCCGAGACACTTCTTTCGGTGACACTGAAATTGGAAGTCGATGACTCGATAATACTTAAATAGGGGGTTGGATTTTCGGATTCCGATAAGGTACATATTTTTATTTTCTCCATTGGATCGAGTGTGATAAATGGCATGTGATATAAAATTGAAATTTTGCCAAAAGTGCTAGTGTCAATCTTGGACTCTTGGCCAATATTGTCGCATAAATAAATGTAACATCAGACCGTCCCATCATGTGTTGCCAAAACCCTTTTTGGGACGTTTATATCTTTTATTAGAGCTATTTGGAAAAAGTAAGGCTCTAGTATTATCTGGCTGTCGATCTCTAAGTTGCTTTTGATAATTACTACATGATTTCGGACAACTGCATGGTTTTTAGTAAGTGTATGATTTTGAGTAGGTTTGTAGCATTTGTTAGTTATACGTACATAATTCGATAGGTTCCCTCGGTCTTTACTCTGCTGATGGATCTGGGACAGGATTGAAGAATACGCATCTACGGTGCTTGAGCTTGAGCGATCTATCATAGAAGATTCATATTTTATCGAAGATTTAAAATTTCAAGAACACATAGTTCAAGCATATTATAATCATTGAATTCAAAAGAAGGTCGTAGGTACATAATTATCAAAACAAAAGAAACATTTCCTCCCAAAAAATGGTCATTTAAATCCGCTACAAAAGGAATCCAACCAAATATCATACAATCCAAGTCCCAAACCTATAAAATGTGCGCCTAAAATCTCTTCCCTTCAACAAATAGAGGAGCAACATTAGAATCTTCCGTCTCTACCGTCCTCGTGATATTCGTCCATTGGCGAATATGGCCATGCTCCTTCTGGATGACCAAATTCCTTTCACTATCCGTATCACCCAAAATATCCTCTTTGCTATTTCTGCCAGAGCTTGTTCTTGAATTGCTTGCAACGATAGTAGTAGTGATTCCCTGGTCCTTGTTATCCATGATACTTTGGAGGGCGATTTCCTTATTGTCAATCTTATCGAATTGTCGCCGGGAGCTGACGCCCTTCATGGTGGAGGAGATGCCAGTACGGTAGGCACCCGAATTGTACTCGCCAATAAGACGTGGTAGGTAACGTTTAGCAATCGGCTTGAATGAGGGGATAGAGGCGGCGAGGATGCCAACATTAGTCTCAATAATAGACCAGTACATCGGTCGTGTAATAGCCCAGGTCGTGTCCGCGGAGGTGAGCATAGTGGGAACAAAGGTGATGCGGATGATGGATGATAGACATGCGCTACGAAAATTAGTTCTGCTCTTGAAATTGTTTTGATAGGATGACTTACATAAAACCAAGGCCGAACATGATGAACAAAGCAATCTTTTGCTTCATCGGAGTTTGAAGGTTAATAATGAGGCGTATAGGAAGTGTGTACGTGATCAGGTCGGTCGTGATGTTCAATGCGGCATTGATGAGATAAAATGCGTTGATGTTGATACATTTCCCTTTGGTAGCATACCATGCTGCTGGGATAGGATTGCACTGAAGAATGCATACCAAAACATTTGCAGTCGCCTGACATGCTACAACACCCATCAAAACAATAGCTGTCTTCCGAAGAGTTGGTTCACCAAGTCGTGTGTAAAATCCTAGTACTGAAGTCTTGACGAACCCAAGACAGGCATTGTAGAAGATAGAGGAAAGCCAAACGAGCTGAGAAAAATCAGCGTTTACTTGGACTGGTTCACATTGAAACACTTACAAAACCATAATAAGTAGAATTGATGAGGTTATTTTCTGTTAGGTAGGGGAGATGTTGTCCCAAGCCTTGATGAACAGCTGTTGGATGTCAGTACCAGCGTTTTCTAAATTAACAGAGAACTTGCCTAATATCGTAGCAACAATGAAAGCCCAAGCAAATAACTGATCATTGTTAGAAAAGCAATAAAATATTTGGTAGGAATTTAACATACACATGCTCCCACCATTAAGACTTGAAAGTATAATGTTAGCAGCGAACTCAATTCAAGAGAGGCGAACCTACCATCATCTAATCCAACATACTGAACAATGACAATACGTGAGAACAATCGTAAACATATGACAATGAGAGTTATAATAGCAAATACTATGGCGATAGACTCCACCATTGGACCATCGTTCTCAATCAGATCCCCCGCCATAGTAGCAAAATTGAAGTCAATGAAAATAGAGGTGAAAACGGAGTCAAGTGCGGAGGAGGAGGAGCACGTTGGCGGGGACAAGAGAATAAGAACGATGAAGCTTGTGAGGAATCCCAGAACTCTATGTTATTCTCCAGATTACGGATCTTGAGATGGAAACCACACTTGGTGCTAATCTACGCGCGTATCAGGAGGGCTGGCGGTTCCAGAAAAGAAAGACGATGCTCGCCACATAAGGAAATCAAGGCACAATGGTTTGATGTACTTTCATGGGAATCCGTGTTTGCGGACCGCGCCCTTGGGAGTAGGGACAAACTTTCAGAGGGCATTATACTGTATGAACTGGGATGTTCCTCGAAACAACGGCTTTGTGCAGCGGGCCAGGACTCGTGCTTTATGCTGCAACTCCTGCTTTGTGAGCTCATTGGACAACCACAGAGACTCCTTTCCTACCCGTCATATGTGCTCACTGTTTCGCTTTAGGTGAGCCCCAAAAAGACGTCCCAGAAAAGGACGTCCTAGAGAAGTTATGGGGCGTACGGACCACGCTACCTGGCTAATTCCAAGGGAAGCTTGCATACGTACAGAGAAGTACTTGAAATAAGGTATCCCAGCCACTGTGCCTATCCCAAAGCCATGGCTCAGATGCAGTACAGTATTTACTCCCCGAATACAAATATTGAGCAGGATAAATTACAGTACTACTGCCATTCAAACTTGAGAAAATGAATAGACTTTTGTGGAAAATTGAAAACAGTTACAAATTACAAAGTACTTTGAGCACGTATATACACATGATTGGTTAAGCGCAACTTCATTGACAAATTACTGGTAACTTAAGTCCTGTCATCCAGCGTCGAAATATCTCCGAAGCCATGAACAACACCAAGAACCTTGGGGATCCAGATCCTGAAGGATCTGGCGAGTTGTTCCAAACAAGGTAGACATTAGCGATTTGACAGCGACGCCAATGTGAGCAGTGCCGGCAAGCTAGTCCGCACGACCGACAACAGTAAAGAACTGTTCAGATGAGACATCAGTTTGCATCCACCATCGTAGCATTCGCACAGCGCGAACAACATCTTCAGCGAACCGCTCTATGCCCAGCACGGCAGTCATCAACACCTTGCACACGACACAATGATTTCCATATCATCTTGACGTAGTAAGTCGAAAGAAGTAAGACATATCGGTTGTAGCGATGAGCCCACTCTACACCCTGCTATCCCACGGCGGAACAACGGCCCGCCGCCGGCACTTTTTAACATGGATCTACGGAATGTAACGCGCTGACACGAAGATGAAGATCGACCCGTGGGCTCCTGCTTGGGGAAATCATACGGAAAAAGAACGGGGAAGGCTCTGTGGGTTGGGTGGAGAGTAGTAACGATCCATCGTCGAGGGAGATGTTTGAGGTTTCAGCGCACAGAACTGGATTCTTGCACGCGCGCCTGTGATTGTCGATCGCGATGGCCTGGGCACGGAACGGGCTCCGGATTGGTGATGGTAATCAATTGAATCTACTTGTTAACGCTTAGAGTAATGATATTTATATATGATATAATGCTTTGATTTTAAAGTGAATCAGAAATCAGGAGTGATCTCAGATCCTACAATACTCTAATACAGTATGTAAGTTTGTGTCGAATTGTTCTTCCTCCGCGACGGTGTTTTTGTGAAAGACCCTAAGTTCTTTCAACCTGGGGGGACTGTGACATACTCTAATCATATATCACAACACTGAACAAGTCAACGTGATGTTGGATGTTTACGCGTTTGGTCGTATTCCAGACGTATTCATTTGATTAGGTGGAGATGATAGACATAGACGTGAAGCATCACATAAGAAGATAGTAGTTGCATGAATGAACGTGCAGGTACATAAAGATATACACATATACTTCTACTCCAGGAAGTCAACCCGCATGGAAGTAAAGTGGATTGGCCGATCTCCGTGTTATGTCGCTCCACTGAGCATGCATTGTTACCCTACGGAATATACAACAAATTTTACAAGTAGACTACCACCATACTGGTCACAACAAAAGCAGCAGTAGTTAATCATAATTTCTTCATACAAATAAAGTTTCCAATCAAATACCGACTCTAACATTTGAATTCTAGGTTAGTGGAGAGTACTTTACCCAATTGTAGCTCTTGAAGAATGTGTGATTCGGATAATTTCATATCTTTAAATAGTTATATAGATAAGTAAATGTATGGTTTTTAATGGTTGTATGATTTCAACGAATGCGTGGCCCTCTCTATAACTGAATGATTCAATTATAAACCACAGCATAGCTTTTATACTGGCTCATCAAATTTTACTGATTGTATTGATGAACTTAAAAATATGGAACACATACTTTCAAAGTTTAGTCAAGATCTGCGGTTACAAGATGCACAGATGCTTGGACTTCAGGGCTGGAGCCCAAAGACATACGATTCTCACAGAAAATAAGATGAGAATATCTCTATTATTGAGACTGAATAATTAAATCATAGAAGAAGTTATACGACTGGTGCACGTCTCTCAAGAGTCATCCAGATATCTTCCCAGTACCCAACACCTCCTTTAACACAGAATCGCATTTCCTTTTCGTCCTTTGCGATTTCCGGCTTGAAGCATCTAAAGAACTGCAGAGGTCCCTTGTACAGCTCCATAAGCGCAATATCCTTACCCAAGCAGGATCTTGTTCCATACCCAAATGCCATGTTGTACTTATCAAAAGTCTTAGCATTGGCCTCATCCATCCACCTTTCAGGCTTGAACTCCATAGAATCCGGGCCATAAATAGCTTCATCTCTGTGTACCAGCCATGGATTGCAGGTCAACTCAACACCTTCGGGAATATATTGTCCCTCAAGAGTAACACCTCCTTTTGGCGACATGCGGGGGAAAATGTTTGGGGCTGATGGACAGAGTCGCATGGTCTCCTTGACGCAAGCAACGTAATATGGGCAGTGCTCAATAACTTCGGCATACTGTGGCATGGGGGAAAGTTTCCCGGCACGTGTAGCAGCGTCAATTTCGGACATCATCTTGGCGTAGACGTCTTCATTCGACATGATGTAATGGATCATAGCTTGGAAAGCAGTTCCGGTGGTGTCGGCACCTGCGAGAAGGACAAGGAGGATCTCGGCTCTAATGTAATCTTCTTCGAGTGGTTTTCCCTCTTCAGTGCGAGCGTCAATGAAGCTACAATTCCGTTAGTGGAAGCCATTGGAGCGGCTATGTGAAAGACTTACGTTTGAAGCAAGTCAATTCGTCCTCCTGTGGTACCAGCCTCGATATCCTTCTTGCGTTGTAATAAAAGCTTGTCTCTGAAGCGCATCAACGTTCCAATACCGGAATCATGTTCTGGCCTGGCAACCAAGTACTTATCACCAACCCAAGTAGTCTTGATCCATGTTGTGAACGGGTGAAGGCGAGCCATGAGTCCGAATGCAGGGAGAGATTCGTGGAAACCCTGAATAAGGCCGCCTACATCGTCTCCCTTTTCAATGAAACCGAATGGGGCACCAAATCCAACTTCTGATATGATATCGTAAGCCATGAAGCTATTCCAATCCAAGTCAGTATTAGGGTCCGTAATCTGTTGTATCTTCAATAACTTACACTGCCCAAGGAGCGAAATCGAACTTCTGACCCGTCTTTGCAAAGCCTTCTAGTCTGTGAACCCAATCGTTGATTCTCAGATCTATTAATGGCTCCATCTTCTTGATATTGCTGAAACTGTAGGGGCCAGCCATGTGCTTGCGGAACTGCGCATGGGTCTTCCAGCTTCGCATGTTGAAAAGGGATTCATCTTTTCCAAAGCTTCCAGTGATGTAGTGGGCAGTCTTATCGGCTTGACGATGGTAGATTGTTGGCAATGCAGCAGCTGAACTGACTAGCAGCAAAGTAGGAGTGATTCTGATGATTGGACCTATGCAGAAATGTTGCGTTAGTATACGGTTTGTCAATTCGAGCTCCTGATGGTCTTACCATATTTCTTGTGAAGTTCGTACTCAATTGCACACTCGTCTTCTTTGATGTTGTGATACGCAACCCAGAGTCGAGTTACACTGGCCCAGAACGGTCCTGGGAACTTGGACAAAGGATGAAAGAACCGGTAGTAAACGACTTGATAAACTATTTTGAAAATAATATATGCCACACAAGCAAGGACAACATTTGTGAAGGTTACCATTGAAACAAGGGTCGAAAAGAGTGAAGGTTCGGCCATGCTGCCAAATACCAAAGATTTTCAAGTGCAGTATATCACCGTTAACGAACAGAACGGGAACCGGAAATTTTAAGGAAGTTATAGCAATCAATTAATACGTCTCGGTAATAAATATTGACTGGCATCATCTGCAGATAAATAGCCATGGTGTGATTTGACAATAGCAACAAGCATTGAAGACATTTGGCATATCAAAATGCACCTATTCCATAATGATGCATAATTGCCCCGCAACACCCTTGTTGTCCCCGGGATGAGCGACATTGGCCACGGCGTTGACCCATGCGAAACTTTGCAAAATCAGGAGTACACACTGGCAGTTACTGGCACGGGCGGGACTTCGTTTCGCTCCGTGATGTCCAAGTATGCAAGGGTCTGCCCTCGGGCCAAGTCGATCTCGGCACAAAGATATTCTCAGCCATGCTCGTTCAAGCGTCGTCCTTGGTGAAATGCTTAAAGTGCAATCAAAAATAGTGTAGCACTTGTAGCTGGTGCGACAAGAAGAGAACTGACATAACGGACACGCGGGAGAAGGCATCCAGAACAATGTCTTGAGGGCTAGGTCGTTCTGCTTTGGTCCCTCTATTGACCTTACGGGCGCAAAATTGATTTCGAGCTATGAAGGGCATGCTGTATTCAATACGTATGAACGGGACATCGAATCTGGAAGACCACTTTCATTCTGCCAACATCAAGACACACACGGACCAGGTTTCAGACTTGTTGTTATGCTATCCACATCAACCAACAGATTCCTCGACCGAAATTTTATTTCCCTGACCATAATTTTCTGGTTACTACCGAGGCAGAACCGATTGTAATCGCAAGAATTAGTAAAAAGGATGGTGTGTTGGCCCAGCCGAGAGTTGATGAGGATTGCCACCTCATTGTTATTGTATACATGAATCTCTGTTCTGCTCAAGGTTACCAAGGAACTTGGAGTATAAAAGAAATAGAAACTCAGCTGATATTAGGCGCTTGCTACTTGAATTGACATGTTCCAATGACATGGCCCAGAGCGACTCTGAAGGGACAGCGAGCAATTGAGCACGACTAATGGCAGACTTAACGGACTTCAATGTTCCGAGAGCTGTAAATATCGAAGAAGGGGATACTTGAACACCCATGCTCAATCCCAGAGTCTTGGGTCAACTAATAATGTGAAAGGCATTGAAAGCGAGGAAGTCATGTATGAAAGGGTCGACGTTGTCGTCTGTTTAGAGTATGCAGTGTGAGTAATCCACGACTAGACTTCCAAAGACACATTGTGTAACACACCATGTTATGTATAGGCCAATGTAAGAAATAAACCTATAAGAAACCAAATCAAAGCAGGCCTTGCATAGATTTAGAAATACTCGAAAGCTCATCACGTTTTCACATTTTCAATTGAGTTTGTGCTGCAAGACATGGTGGACCTTCTTATCGTGTACATCTTATCGGTGCCTGACTTCACCATGACCTCATAGGTAGCCTCACAATTTCCTCAAACAGAGTACAGCAAATATCCTCACGACAACTCATTCTCTTATACGCATCATCCCCATTTCTGGTCCCACACCAATCACCATGGCATCTGCATCCGCCCCCTCGACAAATGCACCAGCAATCGAGCCGACCACAGACGCCAAAGCAGACTCGCGCTCTTCCTCCGCCCTTGCAAGCGCAAAGCGCAACTTTGCGTACCTCTATGATCCAAAGAGCAAGGCACATGCGCCAGCGCGGCTACGTACGCGTGCTCTCCTACGAAGCGTTCGATACATTGGTATATTTATATTTTGGCGGGTGGTGCGATACGCAAAGTACGCATTGGTGGGAAGTGTAGTGGCGGCGGTGGGTACAACAGCATTTGGAGGCGCGATCAGTGGTGCGGCGTTTCTGCTTGCGCCGCCAACAATTGCGACAAGTATTGGGATTGGTATGGTATGGGCGATTGGCAAGTGGGGATTTAGGAAGAGTGGGCTTGGAAAGAGACTGGAAGAGGGCGCTGTTGTTGAGGTAACGGAGAGCAAGAGGAAGGTCACGGCTGATGGTACGTGGAGAGACGTTCAGGGTCCTGAGGCTGTGGCTTGGTGAGGGGAGACGACTATATTCAAAGTGGTATGCTATAGAAGCAGATGAGATGCCAGCCACATCTATGGAGACATGCTGTGCGAGACCAAGACTGGAACGCCTTGCGGGTATATTAGATCTGCCCTAGCTTATTCTCGCGTTGGATTGTCCAATCCATGCGGAAGTCTTTCAACGATGAGGAGTTATGGATATATCCCACTTTGTGTTTTTCCTATTCCGGGATTGGGGGATTTAGAATAAGGACATCCAGTCTGATCACGATTAGCCTGGACGACCACATACCTGGAGTTTCATATTTATGGCTGCATTGCAAGCGACTTCATATTAAGTCATTTGTTCTGTAACCTTTTGGGGATATCTGTCAAGTTAGCTGTTTCATCAGGGCTGTTATTAAGGTAGTCTGCAGGCTAAGAGAAACTAAGGATTGTAGGATTCAGATCTCGTCGATATGCGAGGGTCCAGGATCGTGGGGCCCCAGTCTATACCATAATGTATCATATAGCGTTATGACTAAAGCTTGAAATGATGTCCTTTTCTTGATGCTTCAATGCTGTGATTAATCCATTGGCTGCTATTCAGCAAATACGAAGCTCAACAGTCTCGGCACAAATATTTACCTCCTCTGTCCAGCTATTGCCTTCCAATCTCTGGAGCAAGTACCACTTGCATCTTTTCTGAAGAAATCACAATAGGTTCCTCTACTGAAAATCCAGATTCCTATTCAGCAGCACACTATTTGAAGAGTACCTGCCAATCATGACAATTTGGAGTTTGACGCTCTTCAATTAGAGTGTGTGCCGATTACACAATATATCTGACCACAGATATATATCATGGACTGCGACCTTTTCAACTATGGCTTGAAGCATATCAAGCCTTTCTATGTATAAATGTTAAAGATATGGATATAGAGTAGATATCATCTAGTGAAAAGTTATGAGTAAGGTAAATGAATGGAAGGGCAGTACTACGTACAATAGTTTTGTCTAAATTCATCCAAATGTTTTAAGATATAGACTTTGCAACATTTTAGCGCATAAGAGCAAGTCAGCCACACTTACACTTAACTGATACTAGATGCGTGAAGGTATGTCAATAAATACACTCATCAACACTCAGGCCATAGGACTTCAAGCACATCAATTCTGTCTTTTGTTCAATTTACGTTGAAGTTTTGTTAAATGTGAAGCCCAACACATGCATTCGTGAAGTGATTCATTACATCATTCCTCTAGTCGTCACCATCGCTGTCTCATCATCACCTTAAATCTCACTATCATTTATGTTAGAAAGTTAGATTTGTTCTGTGAAGTTGGTATTTATATACGTAAAACATACGTAAAACGAATAGTACTTTGTATTGTGGATACGATTATGTGAACGTATGGGATATTTATAGATTCATAAGTTACGGACCAAATTTATGAGAACACCACATTGATCTGATTAACACAATCTGTAGCATAATTCAGATACAATACGCACTTGAATATACAGCATTACGTGAACCAAGCTGCCTCTCCAGTCTTAAGGACTCTCTATATAGAGAGAGAATAGAGAAAGTAACAATCCCAGGCAAGCACTAATATGTCCTTTATGATCACATTCAGAGCACCGAGTCAAGAAAATGTCCCCAAGACGAGTGATGACAAGATCCTCACTGACGAAGACGAGTAAAACAATGACGATTACAGTAGGAAAGTACCTCCTTAGCCTCGCATGACAGCCATTTTTCGAATCCAGGGCAATTTCGGTGACTTGAGTAAACTGGTCATGAGTAACAAACCCCTGAACGTATCTACATATTTATACTTCTACTCAACAGCTCCGAGATCAGTATATAGATAGTATAGGATATACATTGCCTCCCCTGCACTCGCTCAATTTCACTTTAACACACATCCTCACTTGAAAGTCATACAAACTAACAATATAAATTAGCTCGTATCTCAACTTATTTAAACTCAGACTTTCTCCCTCTCACTTCTTCATCCCATCTCCACCCATCTTAATCCCTTTCCCTTTTCTCCCCTATCTCACAGTCCGCAAAATCCACAACACAACACAGCATAACAGCACGCAAGCTCCACACAACACCTCGTTTCAACTCAAAGCAACAGCCATATCAACAAGCAAAGGACAACAATTAACACACAGCAGCGCAAGAAAACAGTTTCTTAGTACAATTGGATCAATCCACCCATCCATCCCAAACCCATCCCACCTTCCCCTCACCTCACCTTTTCCAAACCCTCCATACCCTCCAATTTTCCTTTTCTCCCCTCTCACTCTCTACTCTCTTTTCGCCTACGAACTCAAAGCAGCAACCTCCGCCTTCTCACTAGCATGCCCTGCCGACGTACCATTCGCACCACTCAATTCCAAGCCAGAAATCGCTCCTGCAATACCCTCGGTTACATCGGTTCCATTCCCAGTGGCCGTGCCATTTTCGCCGTTGACACCGACGGTCTGTGGGTTCGGCGAGGTAGGGCCGATGGATTTTCGCTCCTTAAGGGTGAGCGGGAAGGGGTACTCGTCTGGGTCTTCTTCCTCACTGTTGGGGAAGGAGATATAAGTATGTTTCCAAAAAGAATTTACAAAAGAATTGCGGGGATAACAACATCAAATGGGCAAAATAGGAAAGCAAACAAAATAAACAGGGGGAATTGTGAAAAGAGACATGCTCTTCCACAGCATCCGGAAAGAGCAAAGATACTCATACAAAGCTCCACAGAGCTACAAGAAGCGCACGCGCGAAGGGGTGCGTAGAAAAACTTACGGCAATTTCCAAGCTACATAATCCTCAGTGCTTAGACCCTCACGACCCTCCTGCAAACTTGCGAAGTCACCGGGAGTCATCATACCAGATCTATCTCTCGGCGAGCCGGGAACAGAGAAAGGTCTGGAGATCTTCTGCTCAACACCAGGGATATAGTCCTCCTCATCCTCACCATCAAAGGAGGCAGGGTATGCTCTACGAAGAGCAAGCTGGCGGGCCTTGACGTATTCCATACCCATGCGCTTCCAGTCCAGGAGGTCTGAGAGACGCTCTGTACGGTTACGCTGGTTGATACGTTGGCGGCGGGACTTGGCAACGAAGTCGAACATGTAGGAGGTGAGTTGGTTGACGGAGTCGTCGACGCCTTTCATGCGGCGGTCAACAATGTAGATGCCGTAATCCGTTGAATTCTCAATAAGCTCTTCCATATAGCAGCCGAAACCTGAGAGGTTGGTTGTAATAGATGGGACACCCATTACTGTGCACTCAGCTGGTGTATAGCCCCATGGCTCGTAGTAGGATGAGAAAACTCCAAGATGGGTACCTCGAACGAATTCATCGTAGTCCATTGGGAGGACTGGATTTGCGGAGTTGAGGAATTCTGGGTGGAAAACGATCTTCACGCGGTCTGAAGGATGGTTGAAGAGCTGTACACGTCGGATTTGATTGAGAATTGGATCTTCGGAGTCATTGGTCATGTTGTGAGTGACAATTGGCGGGAGACCATGACGCTTCATGGCGAATAATCTTCTGCGGAGGAGAATTCGGTCTTGGCTGGTGATCAAATCTTTCTCATCTGGCATAACATCGCCTTCGTGCCATTTTATAGCACGCTCAAAGATTCGCTTTCCAACACCACGCTCAATAACGTCCACAGTGTCTCGCAGAGACTTGATCACTGCCTGTCCCTTCAATGCCTCCACAGTTAATGACTGGGTTTGTGCTGGCATGATAATGAAAGCAACCACAGTCATCTTAGATCCAGAAGCTTTGAGACGATGATTTAATCTTGCTAAAGATTCAATGAACATATCGACACCCTTATTGCGGTATTCGTATCTACCAGCGGTGAAAAAGTAGAGAGTGTTTTCTGGGTCAAAATCATTGTGACCATAGAAATGACCCCGTACAAAGTCATGAATCTTCTCTTTCGCTTGTTGATGAAGGTTTTGGAACTCGTGCATGGCGGAAAACTTGGTAACGTTCAAACCGTTTGGAAGGACTCCGTCAGGTTTGCGCTTGAGAAGATGTTCGCTCTCATATGCTGTAATATGCGAGACCGTGGTGAAAACATCACAAGAGTGTGTAGCGGCGCGTTCGATACAGTAACGATGGTAAATACCACGCTTTCCAGCCTCGGCATCAACATCGAAATATTGTAGGTTGTTGTAAAAATCGACAGAACCGGCGCAAAGGTACCTTCCAAGAAGAGTCGCGTGAGTGGTGAAAATGGTGGTAACATCTATGCGTCTCTTCTTACAGAGAGGTAGAGCTACACCAGAGAGCCATTCGTGGAAATGTGCGATAACAGCTTTCTCTTTCTCATGGGCCACATACTGTTTTTATTAGTTTGAAACTGCAAAATATTGGAATCAAACATACCTCTCCCAAGAACCATGCTACCAGGTAACCAAATACAACTGCCTCATTTGTTTCCTCATCACCGGGGGGAGATGGAATTCCAGCAGTATTCCAAAGATCTGCCTTCCACTCGTCAAGGAATCGGTACGCAGACTTCGTATCAATAAGAATAACTCTTGGAGCTCCTTCAATAAGCCATCTACCATAAAGAATACCAATTCCTCGCTCTTCCATAGCCTCAATTGTCGCAGCGAGTTGTGGATTCGTTGGGGTCAATTGTTCTACTTCCACGGCAGCCTAAAATTATCAGAATAGCTCAAAATCAAATGCGCCCATTTGTGAATAGTATTTGACTTACAGATTGGCGGTTGAGTGGACCGATGAGAGTGTAGCGGTCTCCATATTCAGCAGTGGTAACTGGAGCTTTCGATTTGATGACGGAATAAATACCACCGACTAAAGAAGTCAGTAAACATCATGTGGGAATTTTGTGTAGAGCTACCTCTGTTTGCGACTTCGGTCGCAATCTCAAAGAGATAATGGTTTCGAATATCTCTGTTGGTCGTCATGATTGAAGCAGCTCAATGAGAGCGCGGAATGTTATGTGAAAGGAACCGGTAGGATGTGATTGTCAGGTGTATGCGTGACTGTGGCAATATTGGCGAAGCTTCTTTGCTGACTGCACAGGAAGAAGGATATCTGGGACTTTTTGCGACACAATCTCACTATTCAGATTGTGTTGGAAGGAAGGTATTGAGGACACCTGTTTTGCTGGAATTTATCAGTGCCATTCTGTAGTTTATTAAAAGAAAGAGAGCTGTCCCCGAAGGAGCATGTCATTGGTTGGGAGTCCTCAGCTCACCAGACAGTGCGCTGATTCGCAATGGGACCAACAATACTTACCACATGCAATTGCGAAGGTATGATGCAATGATTGGACTAATTCAACTGGCGATGCCTCTGATTTTTGCTATTTCTTTCTCTCCTTCTTCAACTTCTGCCGCGAGATTGAGTGGAAAGTAAGGAAGAAATGAGAAAAGAAGAATCAACGATTTGGATCTGGGGAAAAGTTGGAGACGGGCACACAGTTGCTGGAAGTGGATATGGCCCGGGTTGGCCCTTGATGAGATGATGGAGGGAGAGATGAGAGGGCGTGGAGAGAAAGTGGAGACTCTAGGAGGAAATCCGGAGGTGACGAAGGCTGGGGAATTCGCTAAATAATGCTAAGTAACTGGGTTGACTGGGTAGAATCGAATGAGTTCACTGGGGGTGATGTAAGTTGGGGGAGGTCATGAAGGAAAGCTGCATGCGAAACGGTGGAA
The DNA here is from genome assembly GCA_024752465.1 of Allantophomopsis lycopodina. Taxonomy (NCBI): domain Eukaryota; kingdom Fungi; phylum Ascomycota; class Leotiomycetes; order Phacidiales; family Phacidiaceae; genus Allantophomopsis; species Allantophomopsis lycopodina. The sequence goes on from CP103016.1 coordinate 1,682,065, forward strand.
TAGAAAAAGAGCACGAAGCTTCAAATGACTTTTTTTCTCCTGCAGAATTTTATGAAAGGCTGCGCTTTTAATTCTTCTTTTATTCTTTTATTCTCGGACTTATTCTCTTCTGCCTAAAGGGACCTGAAGGCCCTCACGAGCTGACTTTTGTTGTGTTCTGTCTCTCTTTTCTCCATCATTTTGTCTCTCCTCTGCATACAACCGCACAAATACAGCTGTGCCGTCGCACATCTTTTCTGGAACTCCCACCGGTACAAACCAGTCGCTGCCAATAGCAAGAGGGACGACCCTTGCTCCCAAACTAAAGAGCACCAAAGCTACTAGCCAGTGATGCTAGATGACGTCGAATACGACCAGGTTCAAGCGACAAAAAAGAAGAAAACCGACGAATTCGACGAGAATTGATGAGAACAGACCTTCCGAGCTGCGTGTTCTCTTGAGAATATGCTGATGGTTCTTTAGTCAAAGGCAAAACCAACTGCATGCACGAAAAACAATGATGCCATTGGCATAATCTGGATAATAGAATTGTTACAAGAATTATCGTCGTCGTCATATCCATATTCATGTCCATATGTCCTAATCCACCACTTTAGACCAACCCATCCACGTGCCATGGTCTAAACATTAGTGTGTGGATAGTCGGGCACAAAAAGCTCATACGGCGGTGTTTGAACGAACAAGCAGGTCGCTTTGGTGCTTTGGTGTTTTACGAAGTGAACCTTCCGGACTACTCATCAGCCCATACACCACCTGTCAAGCAGCAGCGGCAGCGGATTTGCGGGGTTGAAAGTATGAATATCTTCCTTACAAACACCAAGTCTACTCTGGGTAAGTGATAAAGCATTGGAAGATACTTACCATTAGAGAATTACCCCTTCACCTTGATTGGTTTCTGAAACGTCTTTTCTCGGCACTGAAGACGATGAATTTTGCTTAACAGCGGCTATTCTATCCATCCCCACAATATGATCTCCATATTCACAAAGACCGGTAAGTATCCATCGAGTATGGAACAAGGTGCATACATACATAACTGTCTCTGCATTTGTCCGACCAAAATCCCAAGGACCAATATCCCAGTTGTCCTCTTCCACCAGCTCAAATACCATCTAGCAACTTCACAATATTCCGGGCTTATTCAGCCAACTTCAGACTCTAAAAGGCGTCCATCTCCCACTCTGGGAGCTCCAGATTCCCCCGTGACCGCCCAGCAAGCCCCCGCCCCGCCTCGACCAACACTAAGCCCACTTCTGAAGGGAGCTATGACACTACGATCACATGATCCACTTTTTGTGTGCGGGGCTAGTTGAAGCCCGGTGGAGCGTTGCTATGGAAGAGAGAGAGGTGAGGATTTGATATCACCTCAACAAATGTCGACTATTTTCAATTTAAGCGCGCATCGAATAATAATGACTTTACAAGATCAGGGGTCATATAGTAATAGCTTATTCCAGTCGAACTGTCTGGTGAACTGATACAGTCACCATGGTATTTTTTCCATTTCAATTTATTCAATCCTGCTGGTTTCTGTCCTGGAGAAAGGCTTTGAGGAAGATGGTGAGCTCAGAAACGATGAGCAGAAGATCTTCTCGTGACTGAATGACATTTCGAGAAACACGCGAAAATCTTCGCGCAAATCGTGCGACATTGACTTCGGCGTCGGTTTCGAACTGTAACATCGTTATACCATCAAATATTGAGATGTCTGATCATTAGAGTATCAAATTGAGTACATGAGTCAATCTCTTTGCTAAGTTTATATTTTTCTTAATTTTAATTTCAGTCATTTTTGACTTCTTGAGACGGCTTTGATTCCGAATTTCTTCTTCCACCACTCAGACACGCGGAACTCAGAACTCCATAAGACTTTACGAAAGGTAGACATGTTTCTCCAGAAGAATTTCATCAGATGATCTGATTTAGGGTTGCAATTTGTTCATATTTTTACTTCTATCATTGTGGGAGATCCGTCGAACATACCCCTTGACAATATGCAAAATATTGACATCATGTCTCTATCACAACTCTGTCTCAGATTCACACAAACAAATACATTACAGAACAAGAATTTTGCTTCAAAACGCTATCATTATCATCTATATCACCTATTACTTATTACTAAATTACTCCTCAAATTCTAACCCCACGACTTATGTTCAGGAGATCAGCGTGAGCAACGACAATCACACGAAAGTCATGCCAAGCCCCATCTCCAATTACAATACTTACATACGCCCACATCACTCATAACCACATCCCCCTGTGCATCTCTCCTCACCCACCCAGAACACCCACCCTCAACGACCCGATTCTGCACCCAGCACTCGGCATTTGTATGCGTCGGCTGGCAAACCGAGCAAGTTGCCTTGGCGTCGAACATACTCGACGAAAATTGATTCGAAGGTGGATGGCTCAGGTACAGGTACGGGTACGGTGCATTTTTCAATGACGAGCCCATGCCGCCCGGCGCCGAGTAGAATGAGGACCCGAAGGGGTTATAGTCTGACCTAAGCGCTGTCGGAGAGCAAGTATGGGGTATTGACGGGTAGAAGTTGCTTGATGACTTACCATATAGCGGAGACCTGCTGAGGCTGTCGGAAGGGCTGAGATAATAACTGGAGGGAGAGAGAGGGTAAGGATCAGGAGTAGGCGACGACGGCCATTCCTTTACATCCCAGACGTCTTCTACTGGATTGCGTGCGTTGTACGGACAGTCCTTATGCAGATGCATCTCGCGGCAGAATTTGCAGGGCCGGAGCTTCTTGATTCTGCCATCTCGGCCTTTCATTTCGAAGCCGTTACCACTCGGTCCAGTTTCGTGGTTGCGCACTGGGATTTGGTTTGGGTTGCTGTAGGTCTTCTCGAAGGGTGTTGGGTGGTCTTGTGGTCTCTGTGCCTGTGAGTACAGGTGTTTCTTCTCCTGGGCGTGCTGCGTCAGTTTGGGGCATTCATTGTCCCAGTGTGCGCCGCCGCAGTACTTACACGGCCGTTTGGGGGCTCTAGAGTTTTTGTGTGCTGAATGATGATGAAATCTGGAGTTGTTTTCTTCGTGTATTCTTTCTGGGAAGTCTTGGTGCTGGTGAAGCTCTTGATATCGCTGTCGTTGCTGGTGAGATTGTGAGTTTGGGAAATGGATGCGTGAAGCAGTCCTGCGCCCATTTGATCTTCGCAGCTTGTACATTTGATATAGCCTGTTTTATTGTAATGATGTTCTGATAGTTATAGACTTGTAAGTCGATGGAAATTTAACAAGTATTTCTAGAGTAAGATTTTCGTGGTAGAGGAATGACTCTTCCCTTATAGCCCGTTCAAGTGAACAAAGAACTTTCTCATCACGCAGGAAATAATGGTCTTGTTCGACGTCTTTATATGCTCTGTACAACAGACTAACTTAATGACTCCTTTTCTTTGTGCTCATAAAGAGGAACAATGCCTATTGACACAAATTTAGTTATCCGCACACATTCATTGTTATCATGACTTAATAATAGCACTTGACAATGCAATTTACCTATCCAAATTCACAGCCTTTGTCCCTATATTGTTAGTCTCCTCATCCTCATAACAAACAATCAATCGCCTCCATCTCATCTACTCTATATAAATACCCCAGACCGTACCCCCATCTTTCACTCCCCAGCGTACTTACAGTCTTGTGTCCAGCATAGAGACCTCAACATAACGCTCAATCACAAATATACAACACTGCACATACCTGTAAGTCCCTTCCATCCTCCTCACTAACACCCACCAGCGATAGCTATAACCAACACCCCGCAAGAATGTCATCCCTCTGCATCAGCTCCCACCGCCATACCCCTCCCAGCAAAACCACCACCCGCAAACCCTCCCTCTTCTCATGCATCAGCATCACCGCCACCCTCTCTCTTTTTGCCCAGTCCAGCACCTCCCCCACCACATCCCCCCGCAAACTCAGGGGCACCGCAGCTCTCGCATACTTCGCAGCCGCGACAACAGAAGAAGGTAGTGCGTATACAGACTATGGACTCGACTTGTTGGAGGATCTGGAAGCGCTGGAGGAAGATATGTACGACCGGTATGAGTTTCTAGCGGAGATTGAGGTTTTGTGAGGGGTATAGTAGAAGGTGATAATGTGGTGGGGTGATGATGATGAGGGGTTAATGAGGTAGGTGGTGCGAGGAGACTGGTTCTCTGTCGCTAGAGGTGATTATGTACTCATGTAGGTACGTCTGCCCCTTTACCTTTTTCGTTTGTTTCTTCTTCTTCGGTGATGGTTTGGGCTACGTAGGTAAGCAATGAAATATTGGGGAGAAATCGGTGCTGCATAAGTGATTGTTGCGGTTATGCGCTGCTGATGTACCTTGTGATTTGAGAATTGCCTTACCTTGCCTTGCCTTGCATACGGAGATGGCATTTTAAGACTTTTGTCAACCTTTTTGATTTTCTGCGAATGTTTGCATGTATGTATCGTTAGATGAATACATATACTATACATGTTATATACGAATACGAAGACTCAGTAATCGTTCATTGAGTATGATCAGTAAACACATAGCGTGGGCAAAAGTCAGTTCATGCACAGACATTTGCCGAAACATTTGCACATGATGAGTAAACATTCACAACGTCAACGTCAATTCTCTTTACGGAATGAATTGAAACCGCCTCTTAGAATAACCGTAAATTTTGGTCTATATTATAGGTTTAGACATCTTAAAGGTAGTATTGCGTAGATACTAGAATATATTGTAGTTTCTATACTTTCAATCATCTCAAACACCCAATGTTGACAGATTATATAAGGAAGATATTTCAACCTCGAAGTCAAAAAGCCATTCCAAATACTCCGCATAACAAATCTACCGTAAACTTAGCACAGACAACCCATTCGATCGTCGGGGTCTATCTGTTGTCTTCAATGGAGTTCCAGTGATCAATATGATCAGTAAACCACGATGAGTAAACATTCCTCCCCACAACTGTCAGTAATATCCCATACCAAGACACCCCAACTGCAAAGTCATCTCCTCAAAATCAACAAAATCAACAAAATCAAGCATGATCCTGCACAACCTCGGCCTCGCGCTCTCGTTCGCCCTTACCCTCACCCTCAAACATCAAAACCAAGTCACTCCGAGGCACCGACACCATATATGTATCTAATCGCACTGATATTTCGAGGAGAGCGAAGCATCATGATTACTGAGGTAGCGACTAAGACCAAGCTAGCAGCCATGTAGTTACTGCACCCCACACTTGACAACGGCGATCTCAAGTTCACATCTGGCGGTTACTGAACCAAGCATGCCATGACAGCGGACCGCGGAGTGAGATTGTAATGGCCATGCAATCCGATTACAAAGGAGAGTGGGCAGTTTCCTTGCGGCCTCGGGTGTGGCGATCAGCCATCGTTTGACTAATGTTATAACGCGGGATGAATGCGGAAACAAGAGGCCATAAATACATGCTTCTTGCTGTTCGTTAGGGAGCTTGAGATATCTTTTCTTATCATACTATCCCGTTCAACGAATTAGTCGATTCATACTTGCTTATTTTCAGAGTAATTACTTACCTACTCACTACTTATCCGTCTTGAAACTTACCTAAGATGCCTCTTATCACCTTCTACGCTACGAAGGGAAGTATCCCGGCCGCCGAGAAGGAGGTGCTTGCCAAGAAAGTCACCGCTCTGTATACGAATAGTATGCCGGCGTTTTACGTGGTCATTGTATTCCAAGAAGTTAGCACTTACCTCCCACTCCAGCTTGATATGTTTCCTTCAACTCCGTACTCAATCCAAGACGTGAAACTGACAAGACACCTTAGCTCGAGAAGGGCGACTTCTTCATGGGCGGCAAAGCCGTCGATGGGAACTTCGTTCGAATCACACATGAGCGTAAGTATTGCTTCTGCTCCTTTTCTTCCATATCATATCTCCATTCCCTCCCATACCATATCCCCTTCCATTACATCTACCTTCCCCCTTTTCAAAACACTAATACCCCCCAGACCTAGCAGTGCACTTCACCGACTTCGCCTCGCCTCTCAAAGCCTCAGAGAGCTTCTTAGATCGTGCCTCTGCCGTCTATACCGAGGTTTTTGGCTCCCGCGGCGTCAACTATGAGTTCCATATCGTGCAGAGTCCGCGCGAGCACTGGCGCATGGACGGGCTTGCCCCACCACCCACCGACAGCAAGGAGGAGGGTGTTTGGAAGGCGGAGGAGAAGACGAGTAGGTGGAGTGGGGATGGGTTTGAGGGTGTTGAGAAGTTGATCAAAGAGGAGAAGGAGAATGGATTTTAGGGAGGGGTGTTGAGGTGGGTGGTGGTGGTGAGGTTGGATGGGGTTGTTTGGTAAGGGGGTTGGCTGATGTTGTAAGGAGTTGGAGAGAGTTCAAGTTGGAGTTGAAATTGGAGTAGGTGATGGAGTTGGAGTTAGAGCTGAAGTTGGAGTTGGAGTTGGAGTAAGATTTGGAGTTGGGATGAATGAAGGTCAGAAATGAGAGTCATTATTAACGACTAAGGTGTCTACATGACATTTCGGACATTTCTTCAACGTCTTCGCAATACGTGTATCCACCATATCTATTGCAAATGTGGCATGTGACTCGGATATACAATTGACGAAGATAACCGTTTACCACCGACAAAGGCCTTTGTCATGAAAGGTGGTCCGGACCAGGATAGTCTTCGTCGGCGCGATAATTGCGATGTGAGGATACGCGGTTCATCTGATTAAGGTATGTTTCTGATACTATTCATATATTACGGAAGTTAGCGAGAAGCGACAAACAGGTCTTTGCCCAAGGAAGATTTGCAGCAAGGAGCCTCCACTTCTCTTACCCAACAACTAACTTGTGTTCACTTTCTTACAGTCACAGCTTCGTGACAAGAAACACTATTGTTAATAAAAGAGATTTTCATGTATTTTTGGCACGCGCATTACGGTAAGCTCAGTATATGCAACCAGCTTCTTAAGGTATTACCTGTGCCGCATTGCAGATACTTTGGCTGGGCGACCAGGGGTCACCGTTATTTAGTCGTTGGTAGTTTGAAATGACATCTATTCTGTGATATGAAGTCCGACAAGATGTGCTTTGCACGGAAGAACAAGGGCAGACATTGTTCAACAATTAAAAGTAAAGAATGTCACTGAGATTGGCTGGCCTTTGATGTTGTTGACGTCTGTTTTGCTATTGACGGAGCTCGTGCGACTCGACGCTCGTGCTGGGGAATCCTGCATCCACACGCGGCAAGTGTTGACCAGGGAAGTGCATGTAATATACGATACTCTATTCGCACGGTATTCATAGTGACAAACGGCCAGGATGCTTATGCCTTGAATTCAATGATCAGTGAATGAGATGTCAAATAGAATAGCGAGAGGGTACGTACCTATGCGCAATACGCAATGCAACACAACGCAACATGAGTGATATCTAAAGCCTCGTCATACAGAGTGAACAAGGGACCCTCTTCGGTTCTTGGTAGGTAGCAAATGTGATTGACCAGTAAACAAACTTGTGAATGCGATCCACAAACTCCAAACAAACTAATAAGTCTTACTTTTTCTGATGGGAGCTGGTGGAAGCTGATGGGAGCTGATGGGCTTGCGCTGTTACTGGTTGTAAGTAAGCTTTCTTGATGCCAATTGGTGTTCTGAGACTGCCCCTGATGATCCGGTCAGCCTTCTAATTTGGATCGATACCAGGCACAATATCGCTTTCGGTAGCAGGGCAGTGTCGATCAGCCGCCCATACCAATTTGCCTGGACAAGGTGGACATGGTGGACTGTCACCGAGGCGTGCCAGATGGTGTAAAGAGGCAGAGATCCAATGGTCCAAAAGGTAAGGTGAGTGAGGTGAGTGAGTACTGCCAAGACGGACCCCAAGATGCAGTTGGGTAGTAGGTAGTCAAGTAGCCAGGTAGTGTCAGGTAGTCGAGTAAGTAGTCAGGTACGTGGGTACTCACTTACTCTCTCACTCACTTTCGTGGCACAGCTAAGGTTGGCTGGTAGTGGTCGGTAGTGGTTGATGTTGCTTGGTGGTACCTGACTTCACGTCCCTCATCCCCACATTCTATGGCAACGACACACTATACACTACTCTACATACATACTACATACATGTACTACACACGACACTACACGACACCGCACGTCTCCATGTCCATACTCTAATACCCAATTTCTCACTTTCCTCACTGCTCCATGCTCCATACTCCATACTACTAACTAAGGTACACGAGAAACCCACTCTGCTCCTCTGCTCCTCTGCTCCTCTACTACTACACAGTACATACTACCCACCTACCCACCTACCCACTACCTTACCCATCACCTAGGTACTGCTTGCTTACTTACCTCGTGGCTAGCCTACACTCGTGCATCCACGATACCTTACCTCATCCAAACCCATTCATTATTCACCACACATCCCATTTCATTCACCATCCACCACCTTCACCCTCGCCACCATCATCAACCTCCGACTCTCGTTGCCGCAAAATTCCCCCCTCGAATCACCAGGCCCTCTTCTCTTCACCAATGATACACCCTCAATCCTATTAATCATTCTCAATCATGAAGTTCCTCCGCGCGCTTCGCTCCAAATCCAAAGCTAAAAACGAGTTAAAACAACAACAACATAATGCATCATATGAAGCACGGGATTTCCCGCCATACAGCTCCCCACCACGACGAGATCTAACTGTACAATTACCACCGCCATTGCTCGAGAAAATCTTCAATTTTGTATGCCCTCATACACAGGATGAGACGTATGAGAGCTGTGAAGACAGTGCCGTCGACGATGCTTGTATGCTATGCGATTTGCGCGACCTCGCCCATTGTGCAAGGGTCTCAAAGAGGTGGAGAAAGCTTGCTTCAAATGTCTTGTAAGTACATCTTCGCCATTGTCCTCAACTGCCTATACTGATGGTATATCAGATACCATAGCATACGGATAGACACCGTTCACTACTGCGATCGCGAAGAAACCCTCGCGGAAAGACGCAAACGCCGCTCCTTCTTCGACCGCAATGCCGACCCTCACGACCCTACCAAGGCAAGGCTTTCTCTGCTATGCCGCACATTGCGCGACTCCAATTCCTCTCCGCCATTGGGCTCCTTGGTCATATACCTCAAAACTCCGTATATGACCCGCGAAACATGCAAAGCCGACCTTGCCAGGACAGTGGCTGTTATGCCCAATCTTAGATATGTTGATTTGCCGGATGGATTCTACACGGATGATGCAAGCTATTTGACACTCAAAGTCGAGGTACAGAACAGGTGCAGAGACATTAGAAAGATGACGTATATGAGTGGTGGTGAGAGGAGTTTGGAGGCATTGGGCCAAGGAAACGCATGGCAAAGACTGGAAATCCTCGAACTCATAGGATTGAACGCTGATCCGACAATGTTGCGAAGAGCAATGGGATCTCTGCCTAACTTGCGTGTCATGAAGATCTCAGAGATGAGCAGCTTTGGCGATAGCATATTCGATGACAACACGCTCCTACCACCCTTCCCCGCTCTTTCAACATTGCACTTGGAAGACGTCCCCAATGTTACCGCAGCAGGTCTTGTTACCTACCTCGAACACCCATTCAACTCCAACAGTCTGGTCAGTCTTTCCTTGAAGGCAACCGGTGTCCTCCCATCACAACTTCACGCCGTCCTTTCAGGAGCACCCCGCCTCAGCGACCTCTCCATTTACGAGACAGTAGCCCATGGCATCCCAGCCGATCCAAACATCAGGCCGCTCACCTCTCAATCGCTTGTCACTCTGCACTACGAAATCACAGGCACTACCTCCGCGAATGTCTTCTCGAGCTCAGCAGCCTCCTACTACGCCTACCTGACCTCCTCACTGCTATCCTCCGGTCTCCCGGCCCTCCGCTACCTCTACGTGCGCGATCCAGACTTTCCAGAGTCGCTCCTAGCACTCGCCCCTCCAGTACCAGTCTTTGCAGCCGACGACCCCCCACCAAACCCCTTCTCCCGCTCCGTCCCTGCGGCCCACCGCTTCTCCTCCAACAACCCTTTTGCATCGGCAGCCTCGGGATCGCCGTCGTCACCTCCCAACTCGCCACCCACGCTCCAACGGCAGGGCCTCGGCCTCGGCCTCTCGCAGGAACTCGAGGTCTACTCCAAGGGTCTCGATGAGATGGAATGGAACTTCGCCACCGTCAAGCCGCCCGAGCGCCCTGGTCGCCGTGGCAGTGCTACGGCGCCGCGCCCCGTCTCCAGCTATGGTCTTAGTGGCGACCTTAATAAACCTTGGGCGCGTGGTAATGCTCGCCATAGTGTTATTGTTGGGAATGGCTTCGGTGGCTTCCTTGCTATCCCGCCTGAAGAGGCGGCTGGTGGGCGGCCTAGTTCGAGTGCTGGGGAGAAGAAGAGGGGAAGTCGGTATGATATGTGGAGATAATTGGTTTGGGGTTGGATGCTGGGTGCTGGGTACTTGATACTTGGTGCTTGGTAGTGGGTCAAGGGAGATATAGGGCTCGTCATGTTTGTTACAAGCATGGCGGTGATATATCTCCTCCCCTATTCCTTAGAGCTGCTGAAATTCTTCGCTGGACTCCATCCGCACCCTCCGTGCCTTCCATCTGGCTGCATATGGCTGGCTGGATCCCAGCCTGTTTTTCCCTCAATCTTCTGTTTCATTTTCGTTTGTTTTGCAACTGATTTTACTCAATTGGGTTATTTGAAGGCTATTTGGCATTTGTTAGATTGGGTTTTCCTAATACTTTTTTTTTTGTTCGGGTTAGTTGGGTTGGAGGGAGATTTACTGAGATACCACCTTTTCACCTTTTTTTACTATTAAAGCTTGAGATTAAAATTGAGAATGAGAGTGTTGTATTTACAAAATGCTATAGATGGACTGCTGCATTTCTTGGCTTGTGTGATTTGTGTGTTTGTGAAATATGTGCTTTATTTTGGGGTGGGTTTGAGTGTAGATTTGAGAATTCACTCTTGATTTGAGAGGATATTCGTGCTGAGATCATTCGAGGATGTCATTGTGTGCATGGGTCACTCTTGTCGGCGAGAAGGTGAGGTGATATATATATATTGCCTTATTGCCCTGAATACTTGGAATGGAAATACAGTCAAACATACTTGGGCCTCTTGATGACATTTAAATGGTAGTTGATTAAAAGTCATGTACGTGCCTTGGCTACTCCAAGTGGGGACGTCCGAACCTCGACTCCGAAGGTTTGTTTGCTGTTGGTTGTGCTTGTGGAGGATGGTTTCCATGGTAAGAGCTGAGGGTACTATATGGTTCATTTTCTCGCATTATGATCTCTTATCTTTTTTCGTCCTCATCACATCATCTTTGTACTTGGTGTATCCAGGTTGCTCTCGAGTTAAGGGCCTCGCCCGCTCTGTTATGTTCTTCCAAGACTTTGTACATATCTATGTGAAGTGGCTTTCGATATTTCTTCGTTGTATAGTCTCCTGGGTCATGGAAGGCAGTCGGCTTGAGATACGATAAATGCCTCTATTGAGTGCTCCTCGATTGGGGTTGAGGGATTGTTTGTTTCTAGGAGAACTGTTGAGCAAGGTGTCGAACTGGTACCAAAGGTGTCGAAGGCTTTGGATCAAGGTTGCGATACGGCTGCGGTGACTGACGCCTTTTAGATGCTGTACCCATGATATCATCTTCCTCAAATACTGGCAACAAGGCACAGTGAATCAATGAAAATCTTTCCATGGGTACAAAGTCTTGAACCACAATGGGATCAATGATCTCAAGCTGTAGGTAGAAGTCATTTATGATGGAAGAAAGCGATAGCCATGATGCAAAACTTCGAGTCCAATCCCGATGCATGTCTTCGTAATGTTGAATTGCCGATTTGATGGTCGTGCGATCAAGCTTTTAAATGCTGCAGATTCTGATTCAGTCAGTGACTGCATTCTATCAAGCATCTATCAACTTTGCAATGTGAATAACAACTCAGACTTTGCCTTTATACCTCATGCTCAACCAGCACCATGAATAACAACATGAGTGTAATGTGCGGCTAAACGGAGTCGGTTTACCAGAGCTTGGATATTCTTCATAGGACGACATCGACAACGAGCACCAGGAAACAGGTCAAGCTTACAGTGAGATGAAGCCGGTCAAGCTCAGCCGTGCAGGTCGTAAGTTGACTAAGCCCAGCCGCGCAGGTCCAACGTTCCGTCACAGTGAAGGCGTCAGTCAAGCTCAGCCATGCACGTCGTATATTGCGTCACAGTGAAGAAATTCAAAGCAAGAAATTTTGTCGAAAAAGATATGTCCCATGTTTCAGGTCATCACCGTATCATGGCAGCCGCACGAGGGGCCCTCGCGACGATGGTTTTAGAAATGGGTTCTAAGGGTACTCTAGACACCTTCTTCGGAATTGCCAGCTGAGTAAAATTTTGTGTCGAGCTGGCAATGATTTGAGTAGAGGGTCATGCTGTTAAAGAAAAAAGAAAAAGAAAAGAAGAAGAAGAAGAGGTTGTCGCGAGAAAAGTTTCTACATATGCTCGGCCTCTCGCTAAATGTTCCCCCGCTATTCTTGACCTTGTGCATTTTGCGCTGCCAGACGTCTTAGCTACATCTACCTCATTTTCACGATTCACTTCAATACCCATCATATTCTTTACGACCACTCAAATTCCACACCAAGAAAAACCTTTAACAGTCTCCGTACAAACTATCAAACAAATCAGCCTTCACTTTGACTACGAAGCCATACAAACCTTGGACTATTCGCCTTCTTTCAGTGTTTACTACCACCTTGTTTCACTGCTCGCAAACCATTAAATTGGACGTCAATCCTTTTCTCGTATAAATTCATACTGTTCTAATGGATAATAACCTCTGGACACGTCGTGCCAAGTGAGCGCCATTGAATCCCGTGTTGTTCTCATATGTGGCGCGACTTTGCTAACATGAGCAATTGAACAGCTCCAGCAAGCTTTCTCTGTCCACTTCTACAACCGCTAATAACGGAACGAACGAGCATCCCACACGAAATTATACCATATCCAAACGCTTCGGCGGCGACACCTCCTCCCACAGTGCTAAAGGCAACCCATTTAACGCTATTTCTCCAGCAACCTCAGCCATTGCGTCCCCTACTGCCGGCGCATCGAGTGCCTTCGGATTAGGTTCCGGCGCCTTTGCATCGTTTGGGGCTTCCAAGACCCCGAAATCTCCAGGAAATGCACTGGACTTCGGCAGCATCGCTGGAGCCGCCAAAACCCCAACGACAGAGAAGAGTTTGAAAGAGGCGACTTCCAGAAGCATCGAGCCAAAAGCCTCGAATGCCTCGCTTTCGGGCGCAAGGGCCGCGGGCCAACTATCTACACATCTCCTGAGACATGGCTGGGTGTTCTGGTATCGCCCACCAATCTCCAAGTCTAATGGCTATGTAGAGTATGAGAAAACTTTGCATGCTATGGTTGGTTTTGAGAGTGCGGAGGACTTCTTTGTTGCATACCGCCACTTGAAACGTCCGTCAAGTTTGCCATTGGTATCTGACTATCACATCTTCAAGAAGGGTATTAGACCGGTATGGGAGGATGATGAGAACAAGAAGGGCGGAAAATGGATTGTTAGATTGAAGAAGGGAGTGGCTGATAGATATTGGGAGGATTTGGTGTTCGCCATTATTGGTGACCAATTTGCTGAGGCCAGCGAGGAGGTTTGTGGCGCTGTACTGAGTGTCAGAAACGGAGAGGACATTCTCAGCATATGGACACGCAATGATGGCGGACGTGTTCTTAAGATTAGGTATGTGTGAGCCACAGAGTGATGGAGATCTCAATACTGATTCATAAACAGAGAAACCATGAAGCGCGTACTGGCATTCCCACCAGAAACCAAGGTTGAGTGGAAGAGCCACGATTCGAGCATAGCCCAGCGAACCGCGATCGATGACGCCAGAAAGGAGAAGGGAAACAGCCACCACCACTCCTCAGATAAGCGCAGCAACGGCAAGCAGGAAGATGGAACATCCGCCGTGGAACAAAAGCAGACAGCCCCATCCTCCTAAGCTTAAAGCGAGCACCTCATTCTCCTTGAAAATTAGGAGATAAGAGAAATTTCGTTATTGGGAATGGGGAGGCTACGTTACGCCTTGATTCCCTATTCCTCATTTGTATAACTATTTGGCTTGCATCAGTCGGGAAGCGTCAGGAAATTCTGGATTTTTATCAGGCGGGTTTGAAGGTTTTGTCTGAGGGTTACTTTTTTTTTTTCTGTGCGCGCGAATGCGGATGCGAAATCGAATGGATGCTGGGCGGTTCTTGGATTGTGCTGTCTGTTTAGTTTATCTGGATGCCGTGAAGGCTTCTTGATTGGGTCTTCTCGGGTTCCTCTGGGCGGAATACCATTTGTGTGCGCAATTTTCGTGTTCGATTACTACCGCTTGGATGTGTGTGCTTGTGAATGCTTGCTCTTGGTGGGGAGGATGATTGTAGGGATTGAGAAGGGGTTTTTGTATGTGTGGTTCTCGAGGGATTCAGCGTGGATTTATTTATTCATGTTTATGCGTGGTATTCAGGGTGTATAACTACAGACCTCAGCAAGAATTACTTATGCGTATCTTTGAGGAAGCAGATCGTGACTTTCATTCCTTAAAACGGGCTTCGTGAGACGGTTTCTAAATAAATTCGACTCAATGCTCTGAAAGCACATTTATCTCAACTTCCTAGAGATAAGTTTCCTCCTTAAAAAGTGTTGTGATTGAGCTTGATACTGCAGAATTCAAATGTTGAGATATGAAATTATGTTGTCATTATAAAGCTATATACATACAATTGTTCCGAACCATGTACGCAGTTTCTGTGGACTATAGTCATCTAGCAGATATGCTGGCAACTAACAGGATACATAAATACTATGAGCTACGTAGTTATAATGTAGCATATTTACGAAGGTCTTTGCGTTTTACAATACTTGTGTTACATGGAGATCAATGTTATACTTCACTTTAACTTAAAATAGCATTGCGAAATACACAATTCTCTCTGAATCACTGTATTTACCAGACATATCTCATCCCTGAAAATGTTGTAAAAGTGTCTCTCATATTCACATAACAAAGATCATGTATCTTTTCAAACATCTAGCCTTATTATGTATCTGGAAAACCATCACTCATTTGTTCATCAACTATGAGATCTAGCACCAGTCAGGACACAACTACTTGGTACTTCCTATCTTGTTCGACTTACGAATCAACTGTCACATTGGGTACCCATTTTTCTGCCGGCTTTACTAACCGCTCATTTGCTCTGCTGCAGGAAATAGAGAAAGTGCATCAGACCCTTGATCGGCAAGGCTGTCGCAGGCGAAACCTTCCAGACCCAGCCGCCTCATATCATGATCATGAACATCTCCTTCATTCATCTGCGTGGACTCTGAGAGAATACAACAACGACGAACGTTTAAGATTTATATACAAGCATGAAACCACGTATTTTATACGTCTGAATCCATCTATGAAAACAAACCCCACATCTACTCTTGATTCTGCACACAATCCGAATTCTCCACCAACGACATTGATAGATGATGCACGCGATCTCAATTCTGTACGCACAATGCCTGTCACGGGTCCTGGTTCCGACCACCGTTGGAATCGTGACAGTATGAACAATCATATTTTAACTCCATCTCCAACTTCCAAGCGCTCGAATTTTTCTCGATATTCTCGCGATACTAACATGGTGAGTTTTTCCACCAATCTCTCAAGGCTGAGGAACGAGGCTACGATCTGAAGATGGATGGCGATAGGAAATTCGGCTAGTCCCGCAATCGCTGACATCGTTAACTTTGGGCAGATCTCGGACAGCGAGGAAGAAGATGAACTGACGCTCCCGACTGCTACCTGGAAGTACAAATCGAAACTGGACAAACCGGCGGGCTCAAATTACGTGGGCAGAAGCAGTAGCTGTACCAGGTTTGTCCTTTGTTTTCTACATAATTTTGCATCAAATTTGTAACTCCGTCATAGTTCAACTGCCTACGAATCTCCGCATCCAAGTGCACGAGCAAATACTCCAACACCACAAACAGCGAGAAAGACGTGGGGGATCGACTCATATTACCATCGACCTGCAAGCAATATTCCCCAATACAAATCACCAGAAAGTACCGATGTCCCAATCACTCGCCCACCCGAATCCGAACCGACCATGAAACCTAAACCAGGCATGTTCGGCGGTCCTAGACCAGTGAACAGGTTGGGAGCTCAAGATGGCTCAAGGGAAGCTGGAGAACGACCGAGGACTTCTCAGAAGCGCGAGAAAACATTTGATTTCGGCAGTTCACCAAGTGCGAAAAGACAGAAAGCTTCAGCTACCCTTCTGACGAAGGAAAAGTCGATGGGACCAGTACCTACCTTTGTAAATCTTGTTGAGGATGATCCACCCGATCGGCATATCAAGGCTAGTTCGGTCCCTTTAAGCCAAGAGCGTCTGCCCAAGAACCTGGCGTCTGGTGTTCAAGAATACAAAGCTGTTGAGATGACAGTAAGGGAGCCCAGGAAAAGATATCCACGAAAGCAGGATCATGTCAATCAAAGTTACCATCGCCATAATGACCAATTTTCTGTTTCACAGCAAAGTCCAGATTTGGACATGATGGAAGTGGGTAGGCCACAGACGGCAGCTGCGTCGACTGGATATAGAGGCACTGCGAATCGCATGCCTGCAAGACCTCCAGCTGAGAGATACCACCGGAGCAGATCTCGGTCGGGCTCTGTCCAGTCTTCCACGATGTCGGGAAAGGCATCACCCTACTTTCCTGATCGTGCTCATCAAGTCGTTAATAGTCGACGAGGCTCAACAGTTTCTTTGACGTATAGTCTTCCAGATGAAAAACAAGACAATGATAGACTGAAGACCGAAGAATCATACGATGAAGACGACAGCATTGATGTTATCTCACTAGATCATTATAAGGAGAGAAAGACGCAGAAAAACTCGAAGATCATGACACAATTCGCGAGGCCAACTTCGTCGAAGTCGGCAGACATTCCTCCTTCCCAATTCACCAATGGAAGGCTACGAACTACTGCAAATTCAGGAGCTCGTCGCCAACAACAAAGCACTACATATAATGCTGTATATGCGCTAGCTGGCACAAAAGTAATCCCTTGTGGCACTTACGATAGGCCTTTGAGATTAGAATTTGATTCAGAGCTCAGTCGTTGGAAGCCATATTCTGAACAGATAGCTGACGCAGATTTCTTCGAGCTGACTATCAAGCCAGACACTATCAACAAAATAACGTACCATGATGATAGTCCAAGACTTGTCATCTTGAGGGCTGCCTCAATTCATCCTCAAGTCTCATCACAACTCTGTCTTGAGCTTAGTAAAGCATCTTCGAGTGGACGTTTTGTTCAAGAGATTCAAAAGTTTAGTTCGGATATCACTGTCGAGATACCACACGATCGGTTAGTTTATCATTTATGTTCATCCAAAGCCCCGCTAACTTGTGTAATGTATAGATCTAAGCTAGATCGGATTTTCGAATATAAGGGGAGGCTTGCAGCTCTTCCTTCTCGTAGATCTAGTGGCGATAAAAAAGCAGAGGACATCCAGCTATTGGAGGAAAGGAAACGTCGGCAAAGCAATAAGCAGTATATCAACAGCGTGGAGATCCAAGAAAAGCCGTCCCATCACCTTCGGTCTTCTATAGAAACTGAACAGCCACGATCCCGAGAACAACATCGTGGTTCCCGTGTTCAACAAAATCAAAAGGAGGGAAATTTGCACCAGGATGAATCTGCTGGGACACAAACTGGTCGAGAAATTATACAAACGCGAGGCCGGGAGGCTTTACTCACTCGGTCCGCAGCACGCTCAAGTCAAAATATTAGGACTTTAAGCCCTGAACCTATAAGGTGGACAGTACAAAATCCTCAATGGAAGCAAATGTGGACCGGCAAGGCAGAAATGGAGCTGTCTTATCCGTTTGATCATAGAAGCAAGGCAAATGTGTCCATCGATGATATCTCCCGCCTGGACGATGACCAAGAATTGAACGACAACCTCGTCGCCTTCTATTTACGTTATCTAGAGGACAACCTTGAAAAGGCAAGACCAGATATTGCTCGACGGATATATTTCAGCAACTCTTTCTTCTACAAGACCCTTACAGGCTCAGGGAAAAGGGGAATTTCCTATGATGCTGTAAAGCGATGGACGTCGAAGGTAGACATCTTCTCTTACGACTACATCATAGTACCTATCTGTGAACTGAATCACTGGTATGTTGCAATTATCTGTAATGCACCTCGTCTGGTTATGCCTGAGGGTCTTGATACAGAGCCAGTACCCGCCAAAGACGAGCACGAAGCAGGAGGACCACAAAAGTCATCCGATGGACTAGATTCTCCAAACCTCGACATCAACGGACTGCATATCAGTAGTGGATCTGGCAAAGAAGACAGTGTAAAAAATGCAGAAGAAGATGTACAAGGAGCCAAGAATGAGGTCAAGACCAAGGATGAGGGGTTGACCAATACCAAATCATCCCTATCTTCCGATGCGAAGAAAGGGAAAAAAAGGAGGATGTCTGGTCCTCGCAAAATTGATCCAAACGAACCACGGGTCATCACTCTCGACTCTCTTAATGCGCAACGCTCTCCTGCATGTACCAACCTAAAACATTGGCTCATCGCCGAAGCGGAGTCAAAGCGGGGTCTAAAGATTTCTATCGATCGATTAGGTATGACTGCAAGAGGCCTTCCAGAACAGCAAAACGGAACAGACTGCGGCGTATTCGTACTTGCATATATTGAACAGTTCTTGAAAGATCCCGATGCTTTCATAAACGATATTCTCGAAGGTAAAAGAGACCTGGAGAAAGATTGGGATGGTTGGACCGAACAAAAGATCCCGAAGTTACGACACGAGATACGGGACTTGATATTCACTTTGCGAAACGAATTTGTTGCAATCAAGAAGGCGGAAAGAGCAGCAAAGAGAGCGAAACAGGAGAAGGACAAGCACGCAGCTCAGATACAGGCAACTGCTTCAGCCACTGCCATCCAGCAGCCCGATGATGAACCGACATCCTCTCAGGCTCTTCCTCAATCATCAAATTTGCCTGAAAGACAAGCACCTTCACCAGATACAGAGCAAACTCCTTCTGTTGGCCAGTCGGATTCTACTCCAGGCCTTCCAACCGAGTGTCACGCAGAACGTGGGCCATCTCCAGAAGCTTCTTTCGAGGAGAGGTTGGAAGAAGATACCATTGCAGTTGGGCCAGCTGTTCGTGTCTCGTCCCATGAATCCCCCGATGATACAGAAGCCTCAGTGGATCCTCCAGTTGTCCATGGGCTTTCTAAGGAGGTCCATATTACGCAAGCTCTGACAGGTAGCGACGAACAGAAGCGAAAAGAGATTAGCGAAACGCCAGATCCTGATATGCGGAGTCGAACTTTTAGTCCACAGACGAAGCGACAGAGATTGCACTCTCCTTCAAAGCCTAACGACATAATTTCGACAGATGTTGAGGTTACCAAGCGACCTGTACGTCCTATCTCGGTAGATCTAGAAGAGTTATCTCACGGCCCAAATCCAGAAATACTGCAAGAATCTCATCGCAGCCGGAGTGTAGAATTGTCGGACTTTGACCCCGAACGGATAACCGACCTCTCTAAGAGCTTTGATGGTCCAGGATCCATCTCGAGCCCTTTTCGAGTGGATGACTCTCAAGATCTCGAGCCAGCACAGCGCACAATAGAATTTGATGTGGAGGAACTGGCTTTGAAAAAGAATAGTTATTCCGAAGACAATGAAGTGATCTTCAGTAAGAGCTCTCCTATAAGAACTCCAACCAGACACAGGGAAGAAAAAGGCACACAATCACAACCAAGACCGACATCATCACGAGTCATGAAGAGAAACAGGCCTACCCGCTTAAGCACGCCATTTGTAGCACGAAATGGAATGGCCATCTCGCCGCCGCTTTCAGGCGGCTCCTCCACCCAACCTAGCAGTCCAGCCACTTATACTCATTCTACACGCAAGAGTCCAAATAGTAACAGTGCTGCTGACCCAATCGATGTCACTGACTAATGAATTTCCCATACATTGTTTTTCGTTCCGGAATTATAATGCATTCTGTTTTTCGATTTTTTCTCCTTGTCTCCTTTTCTTTTTTCATCTGGGGCGTTTCGGCATGGTAGCATAGCATTGGAGTCTTTTGCTCTATTTCTCGTTTCTAAACTTGTTTGCTGCATGGCTTTGCTTACATACCCTTATGGCGTTTGGGACTGGGCCTCATATTCTTGAAAAGGGTTGGCATGGGAATTGCTACATGATGATGGGATGCTTATCGGTGGTATAGATAGTCAGGCATCATGAATCAATTGGGGAACATACTCAAGACTTGAGAATGAGTGAAATATATTTTGAGTGATTGATAATTAATTGGGTGGTCCATGTCTAAATGAATAGTATGTTTGGTTTGAGTTATTGTTAAATACATTCTAAAGGTAGCTTTGCACTTTCAACTCTTTCAAAGTCGTCTCTGCCAAATGGACTGCATCAAACGCCATTCCCAATCCTGCCTGGTACCCTGTACCACCAGCACCGTAATTATGAATAAGTACTCTTCCTTTATTCAAAACCTCCTTCTCAACCCTAGCACCTCCAGTCCTCGAAGGTCTCAACCCTGCTGCCGCACTAAGGATTTCGACATCCTCAGCCTTCAGTTTGGGCAACAGCTCGCCTGTTCTTTTCACAATATCCTCTGTTTCATGGCCATAGACATCGCCCGTGCTACAAACATCAGCCTCCTTCAAGTGTCATCATGTTTCATTCCCACTTACCCATTTCCCTTCTGCATGAACCCACCCAAAATCACTCTTCCACCAGAATTTGGCCGCGGGATAACATATGTCTCGTAATCCACACCATGACGCATGATATTCTCGTCCACATCCACTGCCTTTGCAACAAGTACCTGCCCGCGCGTAGGATAGCAATTGTAGTCCTGCACACCAGGCATATGTCTAGCTGCGTTACCAATACAGTTGAATACTAGTCCAGTACCTGGGCTTGCAAATGCATCTTCAATATGCGATAGGGTTTTACGCACAATCCGTACACCGAAATCCATCTGCAGGAGTGATGTGAGATGCATGAGGTGTGCTGGTGCATTGAGCGTCACGGTAGTGAACTTAACACCAAAGCTTACACCTGAAGGCAGCTCTTGCGTTGGGATAATAGTGAACTGGACTTGTTAGTATCTCAATCTCCATTTTTTTACTTGAGCACATACATCTTCAAGATATTCACTCATGGACGCAATCTTGCTCTGAGATGGCATCTCATCCCAGTACTCAGTCGATTTTGTGCGCGAAATGAACTTGGCTTCTTTCTCGCCGTTGCTTATGGCGCTCATCAGTGAAGTATAGCCTAGCTTGTCCCACTTCAATGCATTGTCGTCATTTCCAGATATAGCTGAGAAGTTTGCTCCAGCCCTAAGTTTTATCAGCTGCTTAATTTGAGAGATTTCTATTCAGAGGATACACTTACCACGGCGAAGTGTAATTCATAGAGAGATCGCCGGGCAAATGCGATGCTATTATCGTGATACATTTCCCATAGCCTTTTTTTGCTAGTGTGAGCGCTACATTCACACCAATGATTCCAGCTCTACAAAAGTTAGATCCAATGCTTCTCTTAAATAAGGAGACATACCCAACAATGACAATCTCATCTCTTGCCATGATTTCTAAATTCGATCACGTGCTTCGACTCTTTTGATTTGAAGTTGGTTGGTGTAAGCCCCTTTCTTTGAAAATTACAGGTAGAAGCATAAAAGAACCTTTCTTTCATATATATTGCCGGATTACAATAGTTTGGTAAATACACTCAAGGCTTATTTCATCGACTCATCGATCGCAGTACTTTAGTGGGGAATACTGAGGAAATGGCGTGGTGATTGCGGTATCGCTTCTCATTGGTGGCCTTCGACATCTTCACGCCGTCAGTTTGTGGATGTCAACAGCATACTAAATTGATGATTCGGCGTATTTTATTAATCGGAATTGACTCATTTCATCGTGTTATCTGTTATCTCAATTCTAGGCTTTCTTTTATGTTAATGCAATCTATAGTTATAGAAATAAAATTATCTCCCACCTAAATATTGATATCTTACAGTTCGTCAAAATCAGAAGTTATGTATCATTTTAATTATTTACAATCAAAACCTTGAAATGTTATAACACCTTTATATGAGTTTTAAGTCATGGTTTTGTTCAATCTCGCAGATATTATTTGTGACATTTTAATTCCATGTCGGTTGAAAAATATTTTAGTGATTCGATTATTTAGAAATATTTGCCGTTAAATTATTGTAAAATCATGGATCGAGAACGAAGAAATCATTGTTCACTCTAAACATCTGAAATTCCTAACTCCTATACTTATTCTATTCCTGAGCCTTCGGAAAAGCCGCTGCTTTAGCATGCGTGCTCTCCACAATCTCCTTTACGCCATCCTTTTCAACAGCCTCAATTACCGGCGTCCCCATCTCCAAACTATGTCTGAAGCACAACCAGAACACACAGCCAGCCACGAACCCCACAATAGCCAAGCTACCATACATCCAAGTCAAATAGGGATCTTGACTAACCGGTGCCAACGCAATACAGATTGCGGCTGCAATTCCAATAGTAATCCAGAACAAAGCGCTGATGACCGACCTCAAACTCTCAGGGGCTTTGGTGAATGCAATCTCTAGACCTGTTATAATGACGAAGGCCTCACTGAAGGCGACGAGAATATAGGCAGGAGCTTGGATCCATACATAAATGCTATTAGGAGGCGAGGTATAGATATAGTGTTGCAAGACGGAGGCATACACCATGCTAAAGGAGGCCATGAAGAAGCCTGCCGTGATCTTAGCGACGGGGGTGAATGTTATATTGTATTTTCGGAGGGCGGGATAGACGATGACTATCAATTGTCAGCTGGGTACATGGTCCTTCGAGGAGGGCGGACTTACAGTCAAGAAAAGGGATAAAGATAATCAGCGCAATTGGATCCAAATTCTGCAATAGATCATTTGGTGTGCCATGCAGTGCCATGGATCCCGCTTGTGAAATCAGATTGTTCCAGATTTGAATCCAGCAGACAAAGTAGAATGGCAGGAAGACGAAGAATTTACAGGCTGTCACACCCGTATGCACTTTGCTGACAGCATCGTCTGTATAACGTGCCTGCGCGGCGAACTCGTATTTCTCACTATGGCCATGCTCGGCGAGCAGAGAGGGTTTGGCATTCTCGAAGCCATGTTCTCTGATAGCGATATTGATGGTGCGGAAAGCGTCGAGGATGGCGGAGCCAGAAGGAGCAGTCTTGATTATGTGCTTGTTTCCGGCAATGAATACTCCTGCTGAGAGGACGATTACACTGGTTTGTTAGTAGGGTTTCTTGAAAGAATTGGGGATCTTACATAAGAGGTATTAGGTAGGCAAGCCAGAAAGAGACATTTGCTTCTACGTTTACAGTGATGAGAGGCGAGAGAGCACCAATGTTGACAGCCCTAATGGTTGTTAGCAAGTGTCTCCCCAAAACCAAACTATCTTAGAAGTTTGCGTAACTAATGAATAGATTTAATCAGCTAGACTTACCAGTAGAACCAGTTAAACATGCGTTCCACTGTCAACTCTGGATCAACAATGACACGCTCCCCGGACTTCAAAGTCCTCAAAATCAGTCCAGCATTTTGATACTGCTCGGCACAAAGCGGCGTAACATTTGCCTTAATGCCTCCCGTTCCTAAACCAATGATGAACATAGCGGCGATCAGCCCACCGAATCCAGCACCCGACTCAATCGCTGCAGGAGTTGATGTCGTGACTAGAATAGTGAGACCGACAATATAAACTGCGCAAGCAACCACAATGGTCTTGAACTTTCCAAGGTACTGATCAGCAATAATGGCTCCGATAAGAGTACTTCCATATGCCCAGAACTTGAAGAAATCTCCCAAAGCAGTAGCTACTGCTTGGCCCTTCCCAAGAGCCCCCGGTGTCCCTGAGCCTGGTGCATATGGATTTCTGCATGGTGTCAGTATGCATTTTGATAGCAAGTTTTCTCAAACCCTGAGTTTAGGAATCAATTCATTTAGGGGACATGCTTACTTTATATAATTCTGAATAGGCCCCGAAAGTCCAAAATATGTGAATCGTTCGCCCAACTCAACCACGATGATGAGCAGTGCGAAATATGGGATTTTATCTGGGATTCGGCGCAGTGATAGAAGTTCCTCATCCGAAATGAAGTCATCTTTGCGAGCGACAGAGGTCTGACTAGGCGTCATACGCTCGACATCTTGCGTTTCAACGGCGGCGCTCTTGCTTTCCATGATGCGTTGAACCTTCAAGAATGGGATGATAAATAGTTCCCGGTGTCAAGATCAAGACTCAGAATTGAAAAGGAGATGTCTAGAAAACCCAGCAGATGTCGAGAGTTCATACTCCTTGTTCTTATGCATCATGATCTACATATGCAGATAGGAAATTCGCAATGGTAAAATACACTTTTGCTTCGATAGGTGTTGTGCGCCACCATTAGATATCGTTGTGGTATCCCTATCGCGGCAGTGGGGGCGACCTTGCAATGCCGTTGGATGCCGCCAATCAGAATGGATGCCGTCGTATATTTATGGGGCTCTGCGGCACCTAAGACCCTGATATTCGTGGACCGCATGTCTGCAAGCTTTATCATGATCATGGAGGTGACTAGTAGAATAGCAACGACGTACATAAATAAAAAGGTAAACTCAAATACTTATCAAGGACACGATAAGATGTAGGATCGCATTTTTATTTTTATTTTGTTCTCAAGAATCTCATGAGTCAGTCATTGACTCTCATTTCATCTTCACCTCACCTTCACTTCACCTCACCTCCAACTCTCTGTCTAAGTCACAATCCCCATCAGACCAAACCCTACTCAATCTCCTTCATCTATTCACACACAATCCCTCCCCAACATATCAATTCCATTCATAAAAAATGTCACCATCAAAAGAACCCTCCCAACCCCTCCCAACCAACACCCCACAAACCCGCCAACTCTGCCCGAAACCCCTCCTCCCACACCTCGACCCAGAATGGATAAAGCTCTGGAACGACCACGGCAGCTACACGACACGAGCCGACGGTGTAACAATCGACGAGTTCCGCGCCTCACCGTCAAAATACTCCTTCACATACGCAACATACGCAGGGCCACCCGTGCACTCAGTAACAGACCACCGCATCCCCGTCTCGAACCCACCAGGCGAAATCACCATCCGAGTGTACACGCCCGCAGGCACAGGGCCCTTCGCAGCACACGTGAACTTCCACGGCGGCGGGTGGGCGCTGGGGTCGCTGAGCTCGGAGGCGGCGTGGTGCAGGCACGTGAGCAACGAGGCGGCGCTGGTGGTGGTGGATGTGGAGTACCGGCTGGCGCCGGAGTATGCGTTCCCCGTGGCGATATATGATTGCTGGGCGGCGGTGAAGTGGGTGATTGGGCGGGCGGGCTTGCTCGGGGTGCGGGCGGACTCGGTGTCCATTGGGGGGTTGTCGGCGGGGGGGCATATGGCGGCTGTGTTGGCGCATTTCGCGCGCGATGAGGGCGTTGAGTTGAAGTTGCAGCTGCTTGTTGTGCCGGCAACGGATATGCGGTATTGTGGTGTGGTTATTGATGCGGGTGTTAAGGTTGATGCGGCTACTTGTGCGTATGAGAGTGTTGTGCTCTTGCAGGATATGCCGTGGGGACCGTTGGCGAGGGAGCAGTGGTTCTTGAATCTCTTTATTGGGACGGATGAGGTGGTGCGGGCGGGGATATTGGCGGATTGGAGGATGACGCCTGTGCTTGCGCCGAGGTTTGATGGGTTGTGTGCTGCGCATGTGGTTACGGCGGAGTTTGATGTTGAGAGGGATGAGGGGGAGTATTATGCGCAGTTATTGAAAGATGGGGGTGGTGTTGTTACGAGTAAGAGGTATGAGGGTGTACCGCATGCTTTTGCGTATTACAATCATCCTGAGAGGGGGTTGAGTAAGGCAAAGGAGTTTATTGCTGATACTGTTGAGGTATTGAAGAAAGCGCATGGTTTGGTATGAGGCACTGTATGATACTATGTAATTATATAAGATTGTATTGAAAAGCTCTTGGCAGCTGAATAGGTAATCAACATAGATGTAATATAGATGAAATAACAATATGAACGCTTGTATGACGATGTGTGCCAAGTGTCTAGTATAAAGCAACCTAAATGATATATAAAAGTAACATTATCATCACTCCAAGTTCAAGACAATATAACCCGCGTTAGTACAATACCTCACCAACACTAGAAATGCAACATCTCATAACCCCATCAACATCAAATCAAGAATATCATGGCAACATATAATCCTAGACCACAAGACATAGAATTTTACACCCACCAAAGTTAGCCGTACAAGCAATTCTCACCTTTTCAAGACAGCATATCACCTATAATCACACACCATCCAAGCGAAGGCCCATCAAATCACATCACATCAAATCACGTAACATAATAAAGTCTCAAAAATAAGAGTATGAACAGAATGATTACATTCTATAATCTATATGCCAGCAGCCAGTAGCCACATCCCCAGAGGAATGAGCAAACTCATCAACACATACTCTCATTCTCTCCTTCTCTCTCTCTCTTAAGAAAGCATCCTCTCTTCAGAAAGTATACTTTAATTCTCGGCCTAAAAAAGCCTATTGAAAGAGGAGTAGTAGTAAAAAAAAAAGGAACCATAAAAAACATGTCAAAACGCCTAAAGAATAACCCGCTCAAACCGCACCAAAACCACACCAATTTAATTTGATTTTTTAAAACCCTTCATTTCCATCCAAACCCTTGATCTAGCCAGCCAGCTAGCCAGCTTATGCTGTACCAGCAGCCTCAACAGGCTCAGCGATACGTGTAACCTGGGAGCCAGCACGAATGATCTTCTTGCCAGCGGAGTCGCTGACAAAGGAGATATCCTTGTTCTCGCGCTGGGCACGCTTCCAGATCTCGACCTCGCAGCCGCCACGGAGGACGCCGACACGCATGGTGGAGAGAAGGTTGTGGGCGGCGTTGGAGTGGTTGTAGACACCACCGTTGAAGATGGCGGTGGAGTCCTTGCCGATTCCGGAGGAAATCATAGCCTTGCCACCTGGGTGCTCCTTGATGAAGTCGGTAACGTCGTGGATGACACCTGCGACGGCAATCAGAGCACGGCCGTTCTTGGCCTCAGAAACGTAGTCTTCCCAGTCGACAATTGGCAGCTGCTCGAGTGGAATACCCCAGTCGAGGGTTTGGCGCTTCTGGTCGAGCTTCTTCTGGAGTTGTTGGAGACGGCCCTTCTCAATCTCGTTCTGCTTGAATTGCTTAAGGTCGTAGGCGAGGCCGAGCTGCTTCCAGATCCAGATGGACCACTTGGTTGGGTCGTACTGGTGCCACTCGATGGCGTTACGGTAGTCGGATGGGAACTCGTGGTGGAAGTTGTGGTAACCTTCACCGAGGGTGACGAGGGCGGTGATGACGTGGTCACGGGGAGAGTTGCGGTCGTCGAATGGCTGGTCTCCGAGCCAGTGGGCGAGGGAGTTGACACAGAAGGTGGCCTGCTGGACGAAGAAAATGCGGAGGATACCGGCGTAGATGAAGCCACCGAACCAATCTCCCCAGCCGAGGCCGGTGACGAGGCAGGGGAAAATCATACCCATGAAGATGACGGTCTTGATGTAGTTGCGGTGTTGCCAGACGACGACTGGGTCATCGTTGAGGTCGGAGATGTCGGTACGGCCAATTCTCTTTGGGTTCTGCTTCATGATCATCCAGCCAAAGTGGGAGTAGATGAGACCCTTGCGGACGGAGTATGGGTCCTTGTCGGTGTCGGTGTAACGGTGGTGAGCGCGGTGATCTCTGGACCACCATCTGATGGAGCCTTCAACGGCACCACCACCAACGGCAGCGAGGAAAATCTTGAGGGGGAGAGTGGCGGAGTAGGAGCTGTGTGCCCATAATCTGTGGTAACCGGCTGTGATACCGAGACCGGTCATGAAGTAGTAGGCAATTGCGAAAAGTGCCGTCTTCAACTGAAGAGGAGTCCAGTAGGCCTGGATAAGACCGTAGACTGGGACACCAACAATGAGGGTGATGTTCAACCAGTTGACGTGCTTGTACCAGTTGGAGCGGGTGATGGGCTCTTCGGTGATGTGAGGCCTCTTTGGATCGTACTTCTTGTTACGATTTGGCTCGGTGGTGGAAGCCATGCTCGTCGGCGGTGCCGAAGCGTATTGTGGAGGAGTAGCCATCGTAACTTTTTTGAAGTTATGATGGGAAAAGAGTGGAGGGCGTGAGGAGGGAGGGAGGGAGAGAGAGTGGTGATGGGGGAGGCAATCGAGGTCTTATAAACGAGATGTTGCTGGGTATCGATGGTGTGGCTAGCTTTCCGGTGGGGTCGGGTAAAAAAGTCCCATGCAGACAAGGCAAGGTCTTTTTTGGTTTCCGTGGGGCCTTGATCCGTCTGGTGGTCCAAGGTTTTTTTGTGATGTGATACTTTGATACTCTACGTACTTTCCTGGGTGTTGGACCTTTCGACTGGGGTTTTGTTGTGAGGGGCTAAGAATTACTACGTACACACTCGCACCAGCGGTTGCGTGTGGAGAGTCGTGGATATACCAACTTGTGGCACAGCACGCACAGCTTTTCGATTTTGGAGGATAGGGGGGTGTGGGAGGAGGAAAAGCGTGAGGTGTGATTGTAAGAGAAGTATCCGGGACGGAAGTAGAGCAGTAAAGCTTTAGCTTGTTGGATGATTTTATGTAAAGTACGCAATAAGGACTACTGTAACCAACAAAAACTTTCACATCGACCGGGTTTGTTGTGTCAAGTTCATACATCCTAGAGTTCGGAGTTTATTCTTTACTGTGTATCTGCGTACAGTATTACTACTACAGTATGAGTCCGGGTAAGGATATTGGATATTCAAATGCTACTAGTTTCTCTACTAGAATGGAAGAAGAAGATTATGTGTAGACCAGTGGGAGCATTCGGAATAGGATGAGCAAAGAACGAACGATAAACGATTCGATCGACGGATTCATGGATGAATAAATGGATCGAAACGGAACGGGAAGGGAAGTGAGAAGAAAATGAAGATGAAGAATGAAGGAGAATTTTGGAAACATACGCTGTACGCAGCAAGATAGAATGTGGCGTGTAGCTGGAGAATTCTCGAAGCTGCTTTTTCATTATTCTATGCATAAGATTCAACCACGCGCAAGAATGCGCGTCTCAATGTCAGTCAGGTCAATCAAGTCAATCAATGCCACTCAATTATACTCCCCATCCTACTCTGATTCCACTCTGAAACAAATGAAAGCACCCAGAATTCCCCAGCTCGGAAATAATCTACACTCAACAATGTCATACTCATACCAAAGGCAGTGGCAATAAATAAAATAGAATAAAACAAATTTCATAAATCTCATAACCTCATAAATATCACGATTTATAACAATAATCTATCACAAACCAATTCCTTTTCTTTTTTTCCCTTCTTTTCTTTTTCCTTTTAATTTCATTAAATCCATCCCTTCTTCAAATTCACAATCAATATGCGTCGTTCCGTATTGGCCACCACCAATCACACTATTTATTTCTGCTGGGAAAAGTGCATGTAACGGGCGATTAATAAAACCACTCCCACTTCCTCTCTATGTTCTTGTTTTGGTTTACCTTTTTTTTTCTTCTTAGCCTGAGATTTTTTAGATCGGCTGGGAAAAGAGAATACCCACAACAGCTCTTTTTCCCATCCCATCTGCCCGAACTTCCAAATGGAGATGGTTTCAAGATGTTGTAGTTGATGTATTAATTTTGAGGAGGGGATTTATCGGGGATATTTTTTTTCTGGTTTCTGTTTCGGGGAGAATTAATTCTGGCTTGGGTGGCGGTTGTATGTACATACAGGAACCGTTTCTATCATGCAAGCTTACCTACCAGGGACTTTGAATTGTCTGTGGCGTGTGTGGGTTGTTACAATGAGCTTTCAGCTCCTTCAATTGATTTGTGGTATGGCATCATGGGCAAATTGTTATCCTCAACAAGCTCATCTGTTCCTGGCAGAATCACAAGTCGGATAGATGGATAGTGAGATGGATAGATGAAAGTGTGTTGGCAGTGGACTGATAATGAGCAATAAACATTCCGAGATGGAGGTGTCCGAGGTCTATCAACATTGGAATCTTCATATGATACTCAACATGTCAATGTTTGAATTGAGGGATCCATGTCATCGCATGGAATACCTATCCAAGCAACAGGCAAAGGAACCTCGGTACATAGATCTCTCCAATCGTCATCCTTCAATACCTAAGTACACAGTAAGTATGTAAGTATATACGTACACAGTATATTTACATACAGCTCTCCAAAGTCCAAGCAAATCAATGCAAAGGCCTGTGATAATCCTCAAACATCCCTACTACACAGTACATAGACAGTAAGTATACACAACCCATCAAGACTCTTCCTACATACACGCCCATCACCAAAGCAGCAAGTTGCACGCAACAAGCCTTCGCCCCCATCGCGCGTCCCATCCCCATCGAATCCAGGCACATATTAGTCCCATTAACAACATTTACATACACGCACCCCCCCTTCCTCACGCTTGAGCAATGATCCGCGCGAAAAAAAAGTTGTTGGGAAGAAGGGGGGCCGCTAGTGCGGAAGAGGAAGTGTGGCTGGCTTTGCCCGGAAGCTTAAGGCAAGGACCCAGATTGAAAGAGGGAGCCGGGGGAGGGAGTGTATGACAGCGAAAAAGGTACATGGTGTGTACATTGGCACCAATGATTTGTTAGGAAGTGAATAGTATGTAAAGTATGTATATGTATGTATTATGTATGTATCTTTGTAAGTACCTTTGTACTGCTGGCACGTCACTTACTTACTACACACATGTAAGTAGGTACACTCGCTCACTCACATACGATGGGGAGCACGGGGAAATTGATGTCGACTTATCGCCAAGTTGTTGAATTTCTGTAGAGACCACTTTTTGCTTTCCTCATGCTTTTCTTTACTACGTGCATGCATGCAGATGATGGAGAGGAAGGATGCGGCTTGATGGCTGGATGATTTAGCATCATTGTCGGATGTTTGTAAAGAGTGGAATGGTTTATGAGCTGTGTATGACATGTTTTCCATTGAAGAGAAATAGTTGGGGATATTTCATCATTTCTTATTGATCTTGTTCTTATTATTTTGTTGTTGTGTTGGTTGGTGTATATGTGTATGTACACAGTATGTATGTATGTATGTATGTATATTTGTATGTACATACCTTATCGAGCGAATGAACGGTCAATCAACAGTTTGCCTGGTTCGGCGTTTGTTTCGTTCTGCTTTTGTGCTTGTTCATGTCGGTACGAGACGAATCGTGTCGGGTCGAGTCGCGTCGATCTAGCCATTTCATCGTGCCTGGACTGTTGTGCCTGTCAGCAATCAAGTGTCACGGTATTAACGTTGGGGAAAGTCGCGTCTCGCCTTCATCTTTTGCATTTGCCATTGATTTCCTGCCTGGCATGACTTGGCTATTTCAGGCTAATATTCAGGCAGATATACGGTGGTGGTAGTATGTATTTACTACATGTACATACTGTGTTACATACATACCTACCTACTTACCTACTCACTACGTACCTACACTTACTTATCAACTCGACTTTGCTCTGCTCCAATGAGGCTAATTAAGTTTAAGTGGTTTGCATGGACCCTGAATGCTAAATCCTTTCACTCTCTTGCGAGTGCGACGGATACAGGCCTTAGGCATGTCTATCAAGACATTTCATTTCCGTTGCTTTGCTGGAAGGAGATGAGTTCTACATACTACGCACTTAAAAAAAGATGCTTGTGGTATTGGGGGAAAGTTACTCGGGATGAGTCGTGGAGCATCTATTGAAATGTAGGATGTGTAAGTAAAGTAAGGCAAGGTGTAAGGTATGAATAGATCACGGAGTAGGGTATGGATGGAGAGGACCATGTATTAGTTTCAGTCCCCTAATAACCTACTGTGTACAGTCTGTAGTAAATCAGATGCCTGTTCATTGTTGCACTCTCACGATAGACAGTAAATCCTACATCAAGACTCTACCAGATGAGACTCTAAGTATCATCATCATCTTATCTTCATTCAATTCAAGTTGCCATAAGTACAATCTTCATATTCTCATTCACTTACAGTCCATGGAATCCAAACCTTACACCACCGATCACCATGACAAGACCTCGGCCTTCAAATCCAAAACGCAGCCCTACGCACTCTATGCACCATGCACCCTCACCCTCACCCTTCACTCATACATCCACCCATAAAATGTATGTGTGTACTATGTACTACTGTGTATGTAGTAACCAAGTAAGCAAATAAGTAACCGCCCACTCGAACTCCACGCCCCAACACAACCCATCACGTGCCCCACCCCACACCGGCCGCTCCTCCCACTCGCACTCCACTCGCACTCGCACTCGCGCTCCCTCCCCCAAAAACGAACAACACACACTCTCACACTCACACCAAAACTCGCCACTTCTTGGTAGGTGCTGGTACGTGCTTCCCAACAATTTGGCCCTGCGGCCTGCGCATAAGGCCATGCTCAGACAAAAAGGGTCCATTTGGATTCAATCAATGCACTGACTACTGCACTGTCCTGGACTGCACTGGACTTACCGCATCGCTCATACGCACGACACGAACACGACACACGACACTCGACATGGAAGTGATACTGATACTGATCCTGATTCCGATACCCGCCTGGATTTGGTGCCTCAACTCAAACTAGTCGCTTACTTGCTTTATCCCTGTTGGTACTTTTGATAAGTACCATGGCATTTAGTTACTTAGTACTGGTGTAGGATGGATTGAATGGGATGGATGGATGGATAGGTACTGATGGACTGGATTGATATTGAATTGAACTACGTAGTACGTAGTACATACGTACTTACGATATGTACAATACGATACGATACGATGCAATACCACTAAATACCATACCAAGTGCATACATACCATATTACATGTACTTACTGCGTACATATCACTACCCCAGCTCGCGTATCGCCGCGCCTGTGCCGTGTACTATGTGAGGTGTCAACGAAAAGAATCCAGCGCGAATTAATGAGAGACTTAAGTGTGTGTGCAGGCTTCGATCGAGTGTAAGAAAATGTACGTGTCATAGAACGGAGTGTGCTCTACTTCCCCGCATACGAGGGTGCGAAGGTGCGAAGGATGGACTATGAAGTAGCAGGGGTGAGGGCCACCACTGAACTGCCCTGAACTGCTCCGAACTGCCTTGAATCGAGGTACTTCCTAATGAATCCTACAATGTCGTTGAGGATCGTGAGGTGAGGTGATGTGAAGTAGGTGGACTGTGATGAAAGGATTGCGGCGGGCATGTTAGTTGATTCAACGCTGAAGGATTCATGGGGTGAGCTTGAAGCTTAGACCCTTGAACTTTTTTTCTCATTTTATTTGATTTGACTTGGAGCTTGGGCATTTCCGTGGAGATAAAATTCAGTGGGGGTTGGGAATTGGAATATCCTTTGATGGTTGATATTAATATTCTACGTTGATGAGAATAGTCGGATGATTGATAGTCTTGAGAGGCGACTTGGATTGCAGGGTAGGTAGGTGGGATTTACAGATTTGCGGCGATTTGCGGTGTGGTGGAATGGAACTGCTTGATCGTCTGATGGGCGGGTGTAGTGTAGTGGTAGTGGATGTGTTGGATCAGGTAAGGCTCCACTTTCTGTGAGTGAGGCGATATTCTATGATAATCTGGAAGACAACGGGTGGAGGTGATGTGAGGATTGTAAAGCGGATGCCTAGTTTTGTAGCTTGAGGATAATACGGTGATGATGATTTCGAACTGGATGCCTAATATCATGGCTTGAGGACAGAGTATGAATAGACCACCAGAGAGCTCAGTAGAACGAGGTATGATGGTCATCCGTTGTATCGCTAGAAATATTTCTCTATGAAGGCATCAGACAGCAGGAGGTGACAGCAAGTCAAGAAAATAGAGTCAGTATTCAATCCCTCTCACTCCATATCAACACTCCCAACATCCTCCTATCCGAACTACACCGCATCCCCAAGTCCCATTCCCATTCCCATCCTCATCCTCCTTCTCAAGCCCAACAGCAGAACGTGGGATATCTGTCCTACGTTACACCACACCATGCCGATGTGCATCAAAAGCATGCATGCTGTCGTACAACACCTGTGAGAGGTCTATCCTTGCTATCTCGTGGAACAGCGCTTGGAAACTTGGAAGATAGCAAGATGTTGCATGTGCACCGATTCAGGAGTCCCATGTTCATATCTCGAACGAGGAGCAAGTGTGTATGCTGATCAGTGATGGTGGCAGTGCTATCGTAAGTGATGGAATCTCGACGGTGATGTCGATATCATGATTTGTGGGTGTTTACTACTTTACTTGGAGAAGCTAGGTGTATACTGGCTGGCTCATGTTGAAGTGCTGAGTGGTTGTTAGATCATTTGTATGAGGTACTTGAGGCATGAAGTCTAGATTGCTTCGTTTGCTCTCGGTGCTAGCAATTGGTTACACAGATCCAATGGTTCATGAATATTAGCAATCGTAGGCACAAAGAGACTGGCTATCTTTGACGAGTCTATGATGCCCTCGATGTATTGTCGATATCTAGGTGATAAAAACAACTCGACAGATATCGAAACACCAATACCAACAAATCGCAGTCTAAAATCATCATTCATAATCATCTACCCAACACCAATCTCAACTCACAAACCACTCATCAACTCCGCCAACGTAAGCGGTTTCCTAACAGCATCCGAAAATCCCTCATGAAACGAAACCCACACCTTATTCTCCTCAGGAACAACAACCTTCCTCCTCTTCCTCGTCTCATTCACCTCCTCCCCCTCTCCCTCCTCAGTCAGCACTCTCCCAAAGAAATCCCTCTTGATGCCATTACCAGCCTTCTCCTCAACATTAACCCCCTTTCTCACACGAGGCAAGTTTTGGTGAGCCGCAAGATCAAATTCAGCCGTCTCACCATTCAAATTGCCAGCCTTGAAGCGACTCTGCCGCGCTGCATTCTCACGCACTATGATGTGCTTCTGGAATTCTTGGTCGAGGACCTGGCGGACTGCGTAGCGGACGGGGGCCTGAGCGAGGGATTGGAGGGAAGTGGAGGTTGCGAAGGTGGCGAGAGTATCAATTGGCCTGTAGAGATTTAGTACTATGACAACGAAAGGGTATTAAAAGGACTTACGGCTCCATTCTGTAGACCCATTGTTGGGTGTTGCGAGCGTTGAAATCGCTGGTCTCGAGCTTGCCGCGCTCAAAGGTTACACCTACTCCGCTCATGACTTCGACTGCGCGTCGTACCATGTCCTTTTCGCCCTCCTTGCGTACACTGGCTATGCCTTTCTGCTCGCCACTGCCGCCTACTACTACAGGCTTGATCTCGGGTGCCATCATCCTGTTTAGGTAGGGTACTAGATCCACTGCTATATCTTCTGGACTTCTGAAGGATCGGAGGAGAATGGGGTTGAGAGAAGATTGCAATTCGGTGAGTATTTCTCTGTTCAGCTTCTCCGTTTCGTGTGCTTCGAATGATGCTCGTGGACCACTGAATGGTGTTGGTGTCTCCTCTTCTGCATCTTCGCCCCATTTCTTACCCGGACCATCGTTGAAATGGAAGTGTCTTTTTGGTGAAGAGAAGAGATGATGGTATGCTAGAATAGGCAATGATAAATATGGAGCCAATTCCCAGTCCTGCCCAGTGAAAACCCGAGAGGAACATGAATCGTGGAAGTGTAGCCATTCATACCCGGAGTTAGGTTTGCTCAAGATTGTATCGTCTTGGAAAGGCTGTTCCGGATATGTAGAGAAGAGGTCGGTGACAATGCGATCTGTGTCACCGCTCGTATCAACCATTTCTCGAAGACGATCCATAGCATGTCGCCGGGTAACTTCTAAAACTCCAAGCTTTGTCTTGGGCATGAGATTGTTGTCTTTAGAGATCTTGGTGGGCAAAGAAGGTTTGGGGAAACCAGCACCCTCAAGGAAAACTCTCTGAACAATTTCTTTTGGTCCACCGCGGCCAAGCCCTCGAGAACCACCTCCACCATGAGAAAGGTTTGCCATCATATTTTCTTCAACCCATTTCTTATTCAGACGCTGTGGTCCTGCTGAAGCCTTGATCTTTCCAGCAGCCCATTCGCCGACTACCATGATACCACGCAAATCACCTTCCCCTGTACCACTCGATTGAGTGCTTGCCTCGCGGATATTGCTAATGCCCCATGTTGCCTCACAGAGACTGCGAACGCCATCTGCATCGCAGGGTACACCCTCTCTGTCGAAGACCGATTTCACACGTGCTATGACTGCTTCCAATGGTGGTTTGCGGATGTGGATAATCTCAGCATATGTTGATTGACGTAATTGTCGAAGAGATGGATGGTAGACATCATTGCAGATCAAAATTAAAGGTCGAAGGAGTCGGAAATTGTCTCCCTTTTTCTTTTTCCGCAGAGTAGTTGGCGCATTGTTTCCCAATCCGACAACTGCTGTATTCTTCTGGTCGAGGAGAACCAGATCAATAAGAGCCTTGATAAATCCGCCTTCTCCAGAACCTCCAGAACCACCAACCACACCATCAACTTCATCGACCACAACGCAGGCTGGTCGGGCTGCCCCTTGTACCTTACCACCTTTGATTGATGCCCCTACATTCTTGACGCTCTCTGTTCCAACAGAATCTCGTATCCGACCTTTCACAACATCCTTACTTCTCTCGTCACTTGCATTGATTTCCATAACATCATATCCTGCCTGTCTAGCACAAACATGTGCTAAAGTTGTCTTTCCAAGTCCCGGTGGCCCAGTCAAGAGCAAGATTTTGCGGTGAGGCTTTTCCTCTCCACCATCCTTCTTTGCTTGCCATTTCTTGAATTGTTCTCCTTTCTCGGAATTTGGAAATACTATAGGGTCCCAGTTCTTTAGCCAACGTAGTACTTGACGGTGTGTTCGATCATCGCCCACCAGATCCGTAAATTTGCGCGCTCGGTATTTTTCCGTCCACATCAAAGTCCTACCCCTCTTCCGAGAAGAGTCATTTTCGATGGTTGGCAATGGCACATGGGGCTCTTGATTGGCGCTTTTGTCTTTTTCCTGCTTTGTTTCCTCGGAAGCATCCTTGATCAATTGATGTATATCAATTCCATAATAGCTCTTCGTTGCTCTTCCAGCTTTTGTTGTAGATCTGGCAGCCACAAGTTGCTCATATGGCACTGGTGCAGCCTTTGCCCTTGGCTTCACCGCAAAACTCTTCCCAGAACATGTTTTAGCTCTTCTCCCGGCCATATGGTTGGTCTTCAAGCTTTCCAAAAATGAGAGATCAGAAAGTGTTGCGAGTGACTCAATATTGCGCGGCTTGTAGGTTTGAGCCGAAGGTGCTGGGTGGTCTGGGAGACGTGATATTGAGATCTCATCATCACCATCTTCATCATCGTCGAGGAATCCACCAATCGTCCTCGGGTTGCGCCTCACTTCTTTTAAGAGCTCATTTTCCTTGTTTGAATCGGTGCGATGCAGGAATTTTGGGCGGGGGACCTCATGAGCTATCTTCTCACTCTCTTCAATTATAGCCTCCAGGGCATCTTCGTCGTCTGAGCTATCATCTTGAAGAAAACCTCCAACAGTCCTGGCCTTTTTGGTTTCAATCGGTCGTTTCGCTTTAGTTTTCGAGAATGGCGGAGATGAACTCGGCGGGTATGCAATAGGGGACGAAGGGATCGGCATATTCAGTTGTGGTGGAGAAGAGGGAAGTGTTATTTCTATATCCTTGAGTGTCTGCTTTCGAACAGGAGTTTCTATAATTCAATTAGTTTTGGTAGTTTAAACATTGAAAGTTTTATATACCATAAAGATAATCACCCTCACTACGAAAGATCTCCGCAACTTTCCAAGCTCTATGCTGTATAACACGGCCTTCTTTTTTATTCTTGTTGATCACGTCCTGCCGAGTTTGTTGCAATGCCTCGAAGTCGTCCGAATAAGTACTCGAGGGTAGTGTGATTGTATTCTGTTGCTCTACTTGCCAAACGTCGCTTGGAATGGGATCTGAAGTAGGAGGTAATGACGGTGAAGAAATGGGTATCATTGATTTATTTTCGACATATTGTATCTTCTGGTTGCTGTGGTGGATGATAGATGCCTCAGACGCGTATATATTTCGTGTTCGCGTCCGAACGCGTTTCTTCGGCATCGGAAGTCATTGAGCACTATCGGTCCGTAGATTCTCCGGTGAGGATAGTCTATATGCTTCCAAATGCACCACTCGATGATGCTATCGGAACTTTGGCGAAATACGATCACATAATCAACCTCGACTTAGATTCTTCTCACACGACCTCGCATTCCTGTCCTTCTCATATTTTCGGAGTTTTCTTACTCCATTTAACTCTACCAGGTCTTGCTGCTGGGGAGTTTATATTGGAAAGTATTCCAATTGCCGTTCATCGGAGCTATCTCATCGCAGGATCCACTGAAGCTTTGTATGAGTATGCTGTACAGCCAAAATATGCCATGGAGGCTTGCACTCCAAAACGCAAGTCGCACAACTATCAGAGCATCTACGCAAGCAGTTCGACGACCATACACCACTTCGCGGCGAAGTTTATTGCTTAATTCGAGCGCGAGCTCAGCGCTTAGGCCTATCTTCCCTGTTGCCACTTCGACGAATGCATCCCTCTTCTCGACCTCGACAGCAAGACGGAAAGAAGCACCACCGGAAAAGGGTCAGCCAACTGAAGAAGAAGTAGAGGAGAAAGCGAAAGAGTTGGAACAAAAGAAGCGCGAGAAGGGTGATGGAGTTGCTACCAAGAGCAAGTCTTCAGAGTCACCAGGGAATACTGCCGGCAGCTCTGGCCCTGTCATAGATGGCAAGGGAAGTGCTGCAGGTGGCGGAGGTGATGATCCATCAGGCGGCGATGGTGGAAAAAAGGGTCGCAAGTCTTCGGGGAAAGAAATTACAAAACAAACTGTACCTGATGTTTACCCTCAGGTCATGGCTATCCCTATCGCAAAACGCCCATTATTCCCTGGGTTCTACAAGGCAGTCACAATTCGGGATCCAAATGTCGTGGCGGCGATTCAAGATATGATTAAGCGGGGCCAACCATACATTGGTGCATTCTTGTTTAAAGATGAGAACGCTGACAAGGATACCATCGAATCCATGGATGATGTACACGATGTCGGTGTTTTTGCACAGATTACCAGTGCTTTCCCAGTTCATGGCTCTGAAAACACTCTCACAGCCGTTCTATACCCACACCGAAGAATCAAGATGTCAGCACTGATTCCTCCGAATCACGGCGATAAGGTCCCACAAGCTAGTTTTGAAGAAATTGTTCCAGACGTCATTCCACCAAAAGATAGTGGTGAAGCGCCAGAAGGCAAAGGCGACGTGGTTGCAAGCTTTGAAGAAGGCGGTGCTGAGCAAAAGGACCCAGTGGTTGTCCAACGTACATACGAGCCTACTGCGTTCTTGAGAAAATACCCCGTCAGTCTTGTCAATGTTGATAACCTTGTTGATGAGCCCATCATAAAGAAGAGTGATATTACTCGTGCCGTCACTGCTGAGATTGTCAATGTTTTCAAGGATATTGCAAACTTGAACTCTCTCTTCAGAGATCAGATCTCTACTTTCTCCATGAGTCAATCGGCCGGTAATGTTATGGAGGAGCCTGGAAAGTTGGCCGATTTTGCCGCAGCAGTCTCATCCGGCGAAATTCATGAACTTCAGGGTGTATTGGAGGAGCTTAACATTGAGCAGCGTCTTCACAAAGCGTTGACCGTTCTTAAGAAGGAGTTGATGAACGCTCAGCTGCAGTCAAAGATTTCTAAGGATGTTGAGAGCAAGATTCAAAAGAGACAACGTGAATACTACTTGATGGAGCAGATGAAGGGTATCAAGCGAGAACTTGGTATTGAGTCTGATGGAAAGGACAAGCTTGTTGAGAAATTCAAGCTCAAGGCATCTAAGCTTGCCATGCCAGAGGCAGTTGAGAAGGTGTTTGAAGAAGAACTCAATAAGCTTGCACACTTAGAACCTGCTGCTTCCGAATTCAATGTCACAAGAAACTATCTGGACTGGATTACTCAGATCCCTTGGGGTCAGAGAAGTGCAGAGAACTTTGGCATTCAAAATGCCATGACCGTTCTGGATGAGGATCATCATGGTCTCAAGGATGTCAAGGATCGAATCCTGGAATTCATTGCCGTTGGAAAGCTTAGAGGCACTGTAGAGGGTAAGATTCTGTGCTTTGTCGGTCCACCAGGTGTTGGTAAGACAAGTATCGGAAAATCGATTGCACGAGCACTCAACAGACAATACTACAGATTTAGTGTTGGTGGTTTGACCGATGTAGCTGAGATCAAGGGCCACAGAAGAACATACGTTGGAGCCTTACCAGGACGCATTATCCAAGCCTTGAAGAAATGTCAGACTGAAAACCCTCTCATTCTCATTGATGAGATTGATAAGATTGGTAGAGGACACCAAGGTGATCCAGCATCAGCACTTCTTGAACTTCTCGACCCTGAGCAGAACAACTCTTTCTTGGATCACTACATGGATGTTCCAGTGGATCTTTCTAAGGTTCTCTTCGTCTGCACTGCCAACATGACCGACACAATCCCTCGCCCATTACTCGATCGTATGGAAATGATTGAGCTTTCTGGCTACGTTGCCGACGAGAAGATGGCCATTGCTGAGAGATATCTTGGCCCAGCTGCCAAGGAATTGGCTGGTTTGAAGGATGTGGATGTCAATCTCACCAAGAGCGCAATTGAGGAGCTCATCAAGTCTTACTGCAGAGAATCTGGTGTAAGAAACTTGAAGAAGCAAATCGAGAAGGTCTACCGAAAGTCTGCCTTGAAGATCGTTCAGGATCTTGGAGAGACAGCTCTTCCTGAAGCAGAGGCTTTAACCGATGAAGGAAAGGCTGCTCTTGAAGAGTCTGAGAAAGACACCACAGATGTTAAGGAGACATCAACCAACATTGAAAACGAAACAACTGAGAAACCAAGAGTTAGCTTGTCCGTCCCAGATACCGTACATGTAAGCATCGACAAGGACAACTTGAAGGACTACGTAGGATCACCTGTCTTCACATCCGACCGTCTCTATGATGTCACACCTCCCGGAGTTGCTATGGGACTTGCATGGACACAGATGGGCGGAGCTGCTCTCTACGTCGAGGCAATTCTCGAAAGTGCTCTTCATCCTAAGTCAAGCCCAGGTCTTAACGTGACCGGTAACCTCAAGGCTGTTATGAAGGAGTCTACTACCATCGCTTACTCCTTTGCCAAGTCTGTCATGGCCAGAAAGTTCCCAGACAACCACTTCTTTGACAAGGCGAAGATCCATCTTCACTGCCCAGAAGGAGCCGTTCAGAAGGATGGTCCTTCAGCCGGTATCACCATGGCATCTTCCTTACTTTCTCTCGCTCTCGACCGTCCCCTCGACCCAACCATTGCCATGACCGGTGAACTTACTGTCACTGGCAAGGTTCTCCGCATTGGTGGACTTCGCGAGAAGACTGTTGCTGCTCGACGCGCTGGGTCCAAGATGATCATCTTCCCACACGACAACGTCTCGGACTGGAACGAGCTCCCAGAGGTATGTTACTCACCCCGTCCTCCCACATGAATCTTTTACTGACATGAACTAGAACATCAAGGAGGGTATCGAAGGTCGTCCAGCAAAATGGTACTCCGAAGTCTTCGACCTCGTTTTCCCAGACGTCACGACTGAGCAAGGCAACAGTGTATGGAAGAAGGAGCTTTCGAAATCCAAGAAGAGCAAGAAGGACAGCGAAGATGATGACTGATTAATTCGTCAAATAATATGACGCATTTAATCATAACTTCCAGCGCTTCCCCTTTCTCTCTTTTTCAACGCGATTTCGGAACGGCGTCCTTGGGGAGGCATTTTGAGATGAATCCATCTCACGGCGTTTTTTTTTGTTCATATGTGTGCGTGCGTATGTTGCGATACATTTGCATGGCGGTCAGAGGGCCTGATTAAGACCTGAATCTCCACTCTGGGGATTGAGAATTGTACGTGTAGACGAGAGAAGATAAGTGTATAATATCAATGTTTTTGACTGTATCTACTTATTACATTTACATAAATTCTCGTGATATTAATGCGAATATTTGTCCAAGCTACAATCTCACCTCCATTTTCGTCTTTACCGCAGCATTCCTTCAACACTTCCTTTGTTCCTTTCCTGTTGTCATCAAGTATTCTTTGCCCCTTATAATCACATGCTAACCCTCCACATGCCAATTCCATCAGTCACTAATACATACTCACAGTACGCATCATTCAATCCCAATGAATCACAGTAAAGTTTTGTTGTTTTCGATTGTCCCTCCTCCCTGATAGCGCTTCCCTCAAACCTACCCCAAACATCGGGGGAGAAGCCGCCTCCCCTAGATCAATCGATGCCCCACACCACAACCGCCCGTCCTACATTATCCTTCGCCAGATCCAACTGCACGATGATACAAAAAAGTTGATTCAGCAGAATACCTGCATTATCCAGATGCAGTTCTGGCCGTTTTCTAGCAAGATATATCACAGGTAAATTCTAGGCATCGGAGGCGGGCATGGGTTGCGAAGCGGCAGAGAACGAGAGTTTGATGGAGGCGGGTATTCAAGGCATTTGCCAGCTAACCATGAGTTTTGTGAAGTGTATGCAGGGGGGTTACAGCATTTCTACTACGTATGCTGTTGGTAATGATGGTCTTGAGTT
Organism: Allantophomopsis lycopodina; assembly: GCA_024752465.1. Classification (NCBI taxonomy): domain Eukaryota; kingdom Fungi; phylum Ascomycota; class Leotiomycetes; order Phacidiales; family Phacidiaceae; genus Allantophomopsis; species Allantophomopsis lycopodina. Next base: position 1,724,969 of record CP103016.1, read on the forward strand.
CAATATGCATGTTCACATGAAGAACTGAGCTCGTCAGTGTGATGTTTGTGGCGTTCGAATAGGATAGAGGTTGCAGACTATAAAAACAGCAGCAGTTATCATATCAAAATCTTATCAATCTACGCCCAGGCCCAGTTCCTTCTGTAAACCTCTTGACTTGATGGCAAATGTAGTATTCTATGTACGTAGTAACTAAGTCAAGTATGTCATGTAATACGCGTATATGATAGAATCCATGGAAAGCTACGAGGGGGAAGTCGTTGAATGCAGCTGACCTCCCCGCCGAACTCGACTCAGCTCTACCCGACCCGACTCGCGTGGAAGAAAAATCCTTTACAACCCTTTTTCCTTTTCCTTCTTGAGATTGTATTCCATTCACCCCTACCTTTGCCTATGCAGCTCCCTTTCATTCATGCTCGCTTCAAAATACCTTTCAAGTCCTCGCTTCGGCTCCCCACTCGGTACTACTGTCCAGCGCAGCACCCGATCCATGCACAGGCACAGGCACAAGCTCTTACTCTACGCTCTGCACTTGGAGGCACCACAGGCGGCGCACAAACCGCAAGCAAGACCCGAGCCAGCAGAACGGACGCGCGCTCGTACTTACATTATGTACTTGCACCGCCGTAGGTCCCTCTAGATGGGGCCGGCCGGCGTACGGGGAATCCGACGGGCTATTATGGTGCTATGTGCTATGGTGCTATGATGCTAAGTATGTACACAGTATGTATGTACATACATACATATGGATTCCCAGGCAGTTTCCAACCTACTGTATACTTACAGCTTCTACTTTACTTTACTTGACTTGACTTGATTTTACTCGGTGCTTTACTCTACTCTACTTTACCGCCATACGTACTCCATATGCACATCCACACTAGCAATATCGCTCAAGCTAACCATCTATATAACACGTACATATACACTCCGTACTCACCTTCATATATCAGCACTCCCACTCCCAATAGCCATTCCCCCCTGCGAATGCCTCTTCCCTTTCCCACGAGCGACTCAACAGGGGTCACGCACGCCATTCCCCATGCATATGCTTTACTTTCACGTGCTGACCTCGGCCGTTTCTTCGTCTGTATTTGTGTCGTGCGTGTCTTTGTCTGAGGGAGCTCTCTTAGGCTCATTGCCCACTGTGTAGTTGAGTGGGCGCCAAGGCGCGTGTAGTTTTTGTTGATGGAATGGACCTTGGATTCCCCATATCCATTGGTGCTTGTTGAAGAAAAGAACTGGAGCGATGATGGAGGATTGTGTGTGCTGCGGTGCTACCAAGTGGGCGTGGGAGGACAGGGGCTGAGCGTGGGATTTCGCGCGTGTTTGGAGAATGGATTGATGGATTGATGGATTGTTTGTTTGTTTGAATGATTGTTTGAGTGTAGGCAGTACAATCTGTATGTACATACTTATTGTGTACATACATACACACTTACATACTTGTTATAATATACTTTGCCTGCATTGCCTGCATTACCTCGCCTTGCTTTGCCTTACCTAGAGTTCATGATAAGTATGGGCATGAAATGCTGTGTGATGTAACTACGTAGTACGCAGTACGCAGTACGACAGTCTCCGATATACGAGTGCGATACATTGAAGGCGCGATATACAACCCACGTATCTGCACATTCTAGAATCCCAAGGTCGACAAGGGATTTTCGTACTGTGATATAGAACTTACTCTCTACATGCCTTGTTTGTCCGCCTCTTCAAGCATGCTCTCCATCTTCCCTAGACTTTCTATCACCATGGCCTGGCAATGGCATTGGCATTCCGGCACCTCAACTAGCACGACTGTCAACGCTCGGCCTGCGGTACAGCATGCCCAGATCATTCGAACAATGGCCTTATACTGTTATAACACTTAGTCTTCTGGCCCGTCTTATGGTCCGTCTTGTGGTCCGTCTTCTGTGGCTTGTAAGGGGTATTCTCTTTGCTGGGGCGCTATTCTGGACTGCCGGGTCTCATTTATTCTACACATTGATTCAAGAACACGCGTGTAATTTGGGTTTACGATGGCCATCTCCGATTGTGTGAGGGAGGCATCTGGGTAGCTATGAAGGATGTATGTATTGTTTAAATTTATCCGCTGGACGATTCGATCTTGTGTCATTTTGGTAAGTCTAGAACTTCCGTGGAAGCACTTGTGGGATGTTCTTGGTGCCGACAAGGGAGTATGTAGCATGTTGCATCAGGGTATCGTTAAATACGTCGTACTGCGTACTGCGTAACCAATTTCGTACCCACGTATTTCGTATGGTTGCTTTGGTGCATTGGGGGATTTTATCTATGAAGTACGAAAGACTACTGCCTATTTGATGGTATAGGATCTCCTTGTTTGTAGATTTTGAGTGTAAGCTTCGTCATGCGCACTTGAGTATATACTCTTTACTTGCATAATCACCCATGTTTGTGTATCTATATGTACAAAGTATCACATAGATATGGGATATGCTTCGAAAGTACTCTGTATGGTATGTACAGCGTATAGAATAATCATCAGAATTGACTGTGGCTTTTCACGATTGCGCCCCACTTGCTTCGAATGCATTCTCCATAAACTAGTGACTGCGATGACCTCCCGTACTCGTACTCTGTGCTCACATTTCATACATCTGTCTACAACGTCTCCAGCTGTCTACGTACCTCGGTATGTATCCGAATCATTTACACCTGAATCCATTCGCTTGCTCATTCATTCAACCAACCATCCAACTTTGTAAAGAATAAAACCTCACCAACGCACACATACCAACAATAGTGCGAGGATAATTTCAAGAGATTCATTAAATTAACACGCCTCGTGTCACTCCTTTCCCACGACTTTAAAGCATAAGAAAACAAAAACAAAACCCCTCCCAGCTCCCCAAATAAACTTTCCTACGCAAGTACATTCATAACGATGAACGGGACCATTACCCTTGGCAACAAAGGTCATTCATTCATTCAATCACTCAATCACTCACCATCATTCGTTGCCCAGTCCCCCTTCCAGAACAAATGTTCCACTCCACATCCAATCAATCAATCAATCAATCAATCATTTTCCTTGACCTGGGAGGTTCATTTTTTTTTTCTCCTCCCACTCCCGCTTACCTATAGTTTTACTATTCAATTCAACAAAGTAAAGTAGTGCCCTTAATTATTTCCCACGCAATCAGGGTCCACCCCCCCTACTCAACCTCCGATCCACCGACATGCCCTTGTCTGCTTTAGGCACATCAAATCGATGATCCAAGACCCTGGGAAATGCAAGCCCCGAGACGGCCCTTGGAGAGAGACCCTTGGAGCCCTTGGAGCCACTGGAGCCACTGGAGCCCTTTGGAAGCTTGCGCAGCTGGCCGAAAGAGAAGATGATGTGTGTGTGTGTGACCCTGAGTTTGGTCCCTGGACCACCTGCGCAACCCGTTCTTTTCTTGAACCTGCAGCTGTGCTTGCTTGCTTGCTTGCTTGCATGCTTGCTTGCATGCTTGCTTGCATGCTTGCATTTGAGAGGGGCAAAATGTATGAAGGGGGGCGGTCTTTATTTTTACTTTTTATTTTTTATTTTTTTCAAAAGTCATAACGGTTACGAAATCTAAATATTGACATTAGTTTGTTGACGATTGGAAATGAAATCGATTTGTAGTCATGGTGAATTATACATACCTTATTCTATCCTAATCTATTCTGTTTGTGTTTTGGTTGATTACATTATACTTATTAGATCTACGTATGTATGTTGGATATTTTTGTCCATGTACCACCATACTTTGTCTAGTATTGTAGACGGCCATCAATACCAATCTGGTGTTGCATCTAAAACTGATCTTAGATGTCTCCCTTTAGTTCAATTGACCTTTCTTATGCTCTCTCCCTTTGTCGTCATCGCCTTCTTCCTCTGCACTAGGATGTGTTTTATTACAGTACACGGTACATAGTACACAGTTCATAGTTCACAGTTCACAGTTCATAATACCACGGAATGCACAGTGGCCGATATTGCGACAATATTTCCATTTCAAGGACTTCACTACCTACTACCTTGCCTACCTACGTCTACGACCCTACGCGCCTCAAACCCTCGCTCTCCTCCAAGCCTCAAATCTCAAGCAGGCTGCAAGTAAACGAGTAACAAATAATAACGGAATCTTCCATTCTACCCAAAGAAATGCATTTCAACCCAGGTCAAGTCTAAAGTATGGCCGTCTTGGCAGCGCAAGCAAATGCGCAGCCTTGGAACTTGGAAAAGACACTTGTTGTAACTAAGTAGTGACAACCTGGTGCTGCACCCTTTTTTTTCCCACTCTTCTTCTTCTTCTACCCTCTCCTCTCAACTTGAATTTACCCCGTAAATGTTGAAGGAATTAATGAAAATCCCGCTTGTCACGGTTTGTGTGTGACATCTCAATTCCCCGTATAGTGTGTTGGATGTCCTCTGTTGCACCAGTGCACTCGCAAAGCCACACACAGGATCACTCTGATCACTCTGATCATCCCCCGTTCAAGTCTGATCACCATGACTATGACCACGTCTATGACCACGTCCATGACCACGTCCATAGCTACGGCGTGGGAATGAAAGCAAGACGAGACTACTGTGTGCATTTTTATTGTATATTGTGTATTGTGTACTGTGTACTGTGTACTGTATACTCTATACTGTATACTCTACGTAGTAAATATTATGTGTTGTGTATTGTTGTGGACCTGTCTCTCTATACTACTGACTCTCCCATTCTGCAAATGCCGCCTTCTCTTTGGCTCTCGCTCTCGTTCTCGCTGTCCCTCATCCAACCCTCTCCCTCTCCCTCTCGTCTCTCTCTTCTCTCAAACTCGCGCTCACACTCAATTCACTCTCGCTCACATCCACAATTCCACAATCCACGTCCACACACATCCACTACCTCCCATCCCATCCCATCCCATTCCCATTCCCTTCCCATCCCCATCCTATACCCATCCCATACTTTTCTTCCCTTCCCTTCCCTTCTTCCCTTTCCATTCTCATCCCCTCCCCTCCCCCTCCCCCTCCAAGTCCCCTCCACTCCCCTCCATAAACTCCACTCCCACTATTCCTCCCTCTCCTTCTCTCCATTCTCACCCTCTCTCATACTACGTACTCTCAATATTCATCCCTCTTCTCTGACCTTTGACTTCTGACCTCTGGCCTCTGACCTCTCACCTCTCTACCCTCTTTGGTCTCTCTAAACCTCTCTAACCTCTCTAAACTACCCTTGACCATTTCCAAACAAGCGAATAAATCTTCTCCATTACAATCAAGTTCCTTCATTGTTCACTACTTGACTCTACTTCTATAGAATAACCACTCGTCTTCTTCTTCTTCTTCGTCTCCTTCTCCTTCCCCCTCCATTCATTGATTTCCAACCTTGATACATAATCGCACTATCATTTTTTCCCAGTCTTTGACTTTCGGGTGCTGCTTAATTCCCGGACCATATTTCGTGTCGTCAAGAATAGACTGCCTCGATTCGGACTACAGCGAAAAGTAAATCGGATCGACAACCACAAAATCTCACACGACTCCCCCAACTCCTACATTTATTGTTCATTTCCTCCTCAATTCACGGCCGCGGATCTTCCTACGATAATATACCAAAAGAAAGTGAAAAAAGAACGGCGGTGCTCCATAAGGATACATCCTTATTAAAGTCGATTTCTTTCTGTATACACATACCCATACACATACACAACATCTTCGATTTCGAAACGTACATACGTATATACCATCGACCCCTCGAAATCTCTCCACAAATAACAAGAAAGAAAAAACCTCGACTCTACACGAACTTCCCTCTTTACTCGCACTTTCCAGTGCATCTCCTACCGGCGACATGCCTATCATTGACACCGACTATTACAAGGAGCTCGCCCAAGATGTCTTCGAACAATACTACGACGAGCTCATTGATCGAATCCCAGAAGTGTCCACAACAACATTTGTGCTTATAGTTCTCGCCATATGCATCCCACCAATCCTCCTATTAACCTTCTTCGAAATGGAAGCCGCCAAAGCACGAAAAGATCAGCCCAAGGGCTGCCGCAAGCTCGGCATGAAGATCGAATCGAATCTCACAAACGAATTTGACAAGAAGTTTTCTGAAGGACGCCCGCCGTCTGAGGAGGAGACATCTGCTGAGTGGTGGCGCATTAAGAGTCTCTGGATCTACCCCATCAAGTCCTGCCGCGGTGTCGAGCTGAATCGCGGTACTATCATTTCTACCGGCATGGAATACGACCGCCAATTCTCCTTCGCACAGCTCAAGTCCCCATTCCCAGTAAACGCCAACACGCCTCTGGAGGAGAAATCCGCCCACAGATGGGAATTCATCACCCAGCGTCAATACCCGCTTCTCGCGCGCGTGCGCACCGAGGTCTGGGTGCCAGATCAATCTGTCGACACCTACGACCCACAAGCTGAGGATGTTCTCAACGGTGGTGTCATCGTTCTATCTTTCCCCTTCCAGGAGCGTGGCTGGAGAGGCAAGCTCGCACTTTGGGGTGCCAGCATCAAGGGCACCTATCCCGAAAAGCACTTCCGTATTCCCTTCAACCCAACCCCCGAGGCGGCTGAGGCTGCAGGTTACAAGTACGAGGACATGAAGATCTGGAAGGAGACTGTCAACGCGCTCAACATGGAAATCGAAATCCCAGACGAGCTCCGCCATTTCTTGCGCATCAGCAACAAACTCGGTCTTTTCAGAGTTGACAACAACAAGCTGAGAGAGGTTTATCGCTGTGCGCCTACCAAGGAGGAAATTGGCTGGCAACCAGTTACTGGTTTCCAGGATGCTGTATGTATTTCCTATTCTGCTGACGGCCTTGTGAGATTTGAGATCTGGTGAATTCAGCTAACGTTTGCAGTACCCTCTTCATCTCATCAACCTCGCCTCGGTCCGTGACGTCGAATCTAAAATGGGCCGCAAGAAGGGCGAGCCCCGTCTGTCCGCTGCCCGTTTCCGCGCAAACATTATCAGTACGTTCCCACAAGCTCAAATCCCGATTCATACACTTTTCCCTTCTCCCGATTCCTACAATTCCCATTCTCCCATTTCCCAGCTCCTCTCCAAACGTCCCCCTTCCAAACCCACAACTAACATACCACTCCAGTCACTGGCCCAGAAGCCTACAACGAAGAAACCTGGCGCCGCATCAAAATCGGATACTACGAATACGATGTCTCATGCCGCACAGCCCGCTGCAAGATGCCCAACGTGGACCAGGTCTCGGGCGAGCGCCATCCATCCGAGCCAGACCGCACACTGCGCCGCGAGCGCGCCGTCGACCCCGGCTGTCCGCAGTGGGGCGTCCTCGGCATGCAGATGGTGCCCATTGGCAAGGAGAGCCAGATCCGCGTGGGCGACGAAATCGTCGTCCTTGAGGGCTATGGTGAGATGTGGAATCCTCAGGGCCAGGGCGAGGGCGAGCATGTTTATATTCCGCAGTGAGAAAAGATGGCGTCAGCTTGTTTATAATTCCGCAATGAAGCGGGTGGAGGGCTAGTCTGTGTTGCTTTGTGGCATAGAAAGTATGGGTTTACTCTTGTGTCTTTTGTTTTATGGGAGGGAAGGAAGGGGGTGTTTGTGGATATGTGGATATGTGGATTTGGGGGGTTTTGGGTGTCGTGGGGGTCTTTATTTTCTTACTTGGTCATTCATCGGGATTTCTGATCTTGTTTTTATCCCTCTCTCTTTTGAGAGGGTTGTGTGGGCGTTGGGGTTGGAGGGGGGCTGGGCATTGCGTTGGCATGGCTAGTTTCTTATTTCCTTTTCCTTCTTTTTTTTTTATCATCTTATAACTTTTTATTGGTCGATGTAGTCCTTGCATTGCATTGTTGATGAGTTGGGGGATGGGTGAGGGATTGCATTGGGATTTTTTTTGGGAGTCCCTTTTCTTTTTCTTTTTCTGTTCTTTCTACTTTCTTCTTTCTTACTCTTTCTTTTCTGTACTTTTTAGTTCAGGTTTAGGGGTGGCTGTTGATTGGAGTTGGATGGGATCTGAGGAGAGGGGGGAGATAGAGATGGAGATTGAGATGGGGTGATGGGCATGATGGATTTAGTGGTGAGGTTTGAGTATACCCATACAGTTACATTACCTGTGTTCTTTTTTCCTGAGTGATGGGTTGCTTCTGACGTTCTGATGTTCTGAATCCTGATGTTTTGAATGCTTTGTATGTTCTGTATGTTCTGAGTTCCTCTGTATATTGTGTATGTTCTATATGTTTTGAATGTATATGCACAGGTGTGAAGGTGTGGGGGATATAAAAGCAGGTTGGAGTTATGGATGCTTGATGTTGTTCATATTTGAGGTATCTTGATTTATATCGGCTTGAGTTTTGTGGTTCTTAAAGGTTAGATTAAAAGTTGAACTGAAATTGAGATTGGGATTAAATTGGAATAGAGAGCTGCAATTGCCATATGGATGTATTGAGTTGAATTGTGATAGAGGGCTGCAATTGCAAATGGATTGGATTGGATTAAGTTGAATTGAATAGGGAGTCGTGATTGAGTTCTAAATTATATTTAGACTTTGACTTGGATGGGACTAGGGATTGACATGACTTGGTACGGGAGTGTAGATAGTGTGAACGTTTAATCAAGTGTTCGTACGCTCGTCCTCAATGAGGGGAGGTGAGATTGCATGTTGGACCCTTTGTCAAGGGTATAAGGCTGGCGTTGATATCGACATTGATATTTCATGTCATCGTACTCGAGATCTGATGATCTGATGTAAGCATGCTTTGATGTAATAGCCATAGCTTCGGAATGAATGACTAGCTGGGTGGATCTCCTCTTCGCATGCACCTCCTGTATTTGGGTTCTGTGTTGTGTGACTCTTGACTTTGCTTTTGGTGGGGATGTGACTGTTGACTGGAGCTTGGGATGGAGCTGATGAGGAGAATTTTAGATGAGACCGGCATTGGGTAGGAGTTATCAGATATCTTGCTGACGTTGACGTTGATCTTTGATACCAGATACTCATCCAGCTCAGCCTTGAAGGCAGTTCTGGGAAGTGCATGTGATGGATGCAACAATCCCTCTCACTTGCATTACATCACTTGAGTTCAGCTTCAAGGTCAACCTACTCGAGACTATGACTAGGACCCTTTCTACACATCTATAATTCTAGAACCAATATCTACGACATCAAAGTCAACCTCAGAGAATCGCCTCGTCGGCCCCCTCCGCACGCGGCTCCCACCAAGCAAGCGCCCGTCCTCGTCCCCCAATCCCTCCTAACCTCCTCCATCCATCCCACTCTTCCCCGCGGGCCAAAGCGCCTAGCTGATTGGACCCAGCATCCACTGGCAAGGAACCGAGAGTCCAACACCTCCGACCAGTCTAGCACTATCAACGACGATAAGATTGCCGAACATCATCTTACCTCAGGGCATCGAGTAAAGAAGCTGTTGACGAATCAGCATTAATCGGATCATTCGCGCCATGTGGTGCATTTGACTTTTTCCCCTGCGGCTGCGCGGTTTTGCTCGGGATCCGAAGGGCTGGCAAGGGCCGCTGGTCACTTTTTTTTTTCAATATTACTGTGTAGAAATGACTTGGAGGGCCATGCGACGGCTTGAAATTTTTATTGTGCATGTGTGTGTGTAGGTTCGGCGTATGAGGCTGTAGAATGGTACAAGGTAATTGTATTGCCCAGCACACACGCTCACCCAGCGGACACCACCGACGGCCGCTTCCTAACGTCTTGATCTCCATTCCCCGGATTTGAGAATGGAAATTTCGCTGGTCATGGCGATGTCGTCGTTCGTTTCTTATCAGTAATGTCGGGAGTATTAGAGATAGGGAGCGATAGACAATGATAGACTGTTGGGATGGGGCAAATTTGGCACCGTTAAGTACTGGCCTCCGTCCACATCGGTGCGGGCTTTGTTGGTCATAGTTCTTGTCTCCACCTACGAATCCACCCGGTTTATAACTTATATCTTTGACGGTTTCCAAGTAAGGAGACTTCTAAGGGCGAGGTTCTTAAGACGATTCGAATTTTGGCCGGTTGATTTTTGTCTTCTGGAATTTGGATCTCATACTCCAGGAATAATTGCACCGAAAACCACGCGACATCATGGCTTCTCACGAAGGCTTTCAAGATGCGCCGGATCGCATTGGTGATGATTATTCGCCGCAGAGAAGCTTCAAAACACATTTGGAACATATCAAGGTGGCTATTACTACGAGGTTCGTCTGATATGTATACTTCTTACGAACTTGACTGACAGATGTTTAGAAAGGGTCTCATTGGAAATTACGATTACGCTTTTCTTTTCAAGCCTGTGAGTATGCCGGTCTTGAAATATTCTGCGGTCTCTGACAGAATTAGAATGTGCCATTTATGAAGAAATCCACCCAGCGAGCACCATTCTTCGGCCTAAACCAGAGTATTCCAGTCTTACTGGCTCTCCTTCTTGGTCTTCAACATTCTCTAGCCATGTTGGGAGGAGTCATCACTCCACCGGTCATTCTCGCCTCTGCAGCAGGCTTGGACACGACAACTTCGCAATACCTCGTCTCGACCTCCCTAATTGTCAGCGGCATCCTCTCCATTATTCAAATCACTCGATTCCATATCATGAAGACACCATACTACGTCGGCACAGGCCTCATATCCGTGGTCGGAACCTCCTTCACAACTATTACGATCGCGTCCAAGACACTTTCTCAAATGTACAGCAACGGAACATGTCCAACGGCAGCGGATGGCACCAAACTCCCCTGCCCTGAGGGTTACGGTGCCATTCTTGGAACGTCTGCTCTCTGCGCCCTCTTGGAAATCGGTTTTTCGTTCATGTCGCCAACTACCCTCAAGAAGCTCTTCCCTCCACTTGTCACCGGCCCAACCGTCATGTTGATCGGAGTTTCTCTCGTCCAGACTGCCCTCGAGGGATGGGCTGGAGGCAGTGGCTCTTGCTACGGTCGTCCTACTAGCGGCGATTACATGCTTTGTCCAAGCAACGATGCCCCACATGCATTGGCCTGGGGAAGTGCTGAGTTCATTGGTCTTGGATTCTCTGTCTTCGTCACAATCATTCTCTCCGAGCGATTCGGTTCTCCAATCATGAAGAGCTGTTCCGTTGTTGTTGGACTCTTGGTTGGATGTATCATTGCAGCAGCCTGTGGTTACTTTGACCGCTCCAGCATCGATGAGGCCCCAGTTGTCTCCTTCATCTGGGTACACACCTTCAAGCTCACAGTGTACGGCCCGCTCATTCTCCCCCTGATGGCTGTCTACCTTATCCAAATGATGGAGACCATTGGTGACATCACCGCTACCTGCGATGTATCCCGCCTCCAAGTTGAAGGCAAGCTCTTTGACTCTCGAGTCCAGGGAGGAATTCTCGCCGATGGTTTAAACGGCATGCTTGCAGCCCTTTGCACTATAACACCTATGTCGACCTTCGCACAAAACAACGGTGTCATTGCGCTCACCCGCTGTGCGAACCGAAAAGCTGGCTATGCAGCTTGCTTCTTCTTGATTGTCATGGGTATCTTCTCTAAATTTGCTGCTGCTATTGTCGCCATCCCCGACTCCGTGCTCGGTGGCATGACCACTTTCCTCTTCAGCTCAGTCGCTGTCTCTGGTCTGCGAATTGTCTCTAGTGTGCAATTCACACGTCGCAACCGCTTCATCCTCACTGCCGCGCTGGCATTGGGATACGGAGCAACATTGGTGCCAACTTGGTTCAGCTACGTCTTTACCTATGCCGGCAACAACAAGGCCAAGGCAGGCTTCCTGGACGCCATTGTGCTGGTTCTCGAGACTGGTTTTGCCGTCACTGCTTTGGTGGCTATGATTCTCAACTTGCTCCTTCAGGAGGAGGATGAGTCCGAGGAGACGGAGAGCTTGGCAGGTGATATTGTCGACCAGCAGCAGGAGGTCGAGTTTGAGAGCGAGGCTGAGCGTGCCAAATCTTATGAGATGAAGGGCAATGACGTGCAGACCGTTGTGCATAGCACGGCAGGTAGTAGTAATGGGGCACCGGATTCCAAAACCCTGGGCGAATCATGAGAGGTCATTTATAATATATTGTAACTCTAATTGTTGGCGTATCTGCGGTCTCCAAAAGTTGGAAAGGCAAAAGAAAGAAAAGCGTCATAGTCTAATGAATGAAATTAATGAAAATAAACTTTCCCGGTGAGATGAAGACGAGATGAGGGCGAGATTGAGGCCGTGAACTGAGATCCAGATTGACTAATGCTGATTTGACTATTTCGGTGAAAAATGCCATCATCTACTGTGGTGTTGCGTACTGCGGATTATCAGGATGGCTTTGACTCTCTTCAATCAACCTCGATGCAATTCATCCTTACTGCGTACATTCCTTGCCAACTTGCAGCCCAATGTCCTAGGTGGAAGGAAAACCGGGGTTCTTAAGTCCAACGGTTTTGCAATTGACAAGCAGGGCTATCCAGGCTAGGTTGGCGGAAGCTAGTTAATTGGTGAGCGGGAGCAGCCTCATTTTACCTTAGCTACCATGGTAGAGTATCTTTTATGCAATACTTTACCATATAGATTGTCGTCCACTCGGTACCAACAGCCTCATACTTGCGCACTGAGACGTCTGATATGCTTTGATGCCCAACTCGTCTGATTCGAAGGAAGAACATGGGATAATGAATAATCGCTGTTAGATGATGATATCTGATACAGTGGGGATGGTGACATTTGTCGCTGAGTAAGGTGATGTATGTATGAGGAGGTCTATCTGACGGCATCGAGATATTGATGCACTCTTTCAATGAGTTTATCGCCAGAAACAAGGACTCGAATTGATGTGTTAGTGAGTCTGACTATGCAGCTACTAACAATTCACAGTATAATCTATTGAGCATCTCTACCGAATCTGACTTCACCTGCGTCTCAGTGTGAGTTGTAGTAACACGAGTATCTTACAGCATAGAAGCCCCGATGGAAGTGTTGCAGACGGTCGGATGTGAGGGGTAAAAGGTGGTGAACCATGACCTGCATATCATCCTGGACGGCTCTATCGTATCAGAGCACCTTGCTGCCCGAGAACAAGTACAAAGTATCATCGTCGCCAACCGGCCACGTCCAATTCTTTCCAGCCTCGCATTTCCCATCCACGAGGCGCACCACAACAACATCAGACACCTCCAATCCATCAACCTACTCCGATACTGATACCAATCTACCTCTACTTTGTATCAACAACTGTTGTACATGCTGGCTGCCGCTCTCATCATCTATCCTTGACTACCAACAGGAAAGCCGTAGGTACCATTTACCGACAGCACATTGTGGCTGGGTCGACACGTACAGTACAACTGACCGCTCCAACGACCTACCTCAACTGGCCAAACAAAGTCATTGATGCTTCGAGACACATAGCCACCACCAATCCGCCTTCACCGGAAGAGTTATCTACATTCCCATTCACCAGTACTCCTACACCATAGAAGGCGCCTTGGTCGTTGGTCCTCGTACATATACAAGGCATTCGCAATGTTACAGCGCAGTCCTTGATGGATAATTGCATATTTCATGATACATTCATCACTCCTAGAGCATCAATATTATCAAGATATCAGCTATGACCGGTGCAGAAGAGCCAGAAGAGGCTTATTTGGAGATAAAAGATCCTACACAGAATTACGACAGCGACCCGTTCAATGAACAAGCAATGATTCTCTCAGCAGACGATCAAGCGGTAGCTAATCAAAATACCACGTCTGATCGATCACGCTTTGGTGTTTCGGCGACATTGAAGAAATGGCTAGGTAGACAAGACCATGGTCCGACTCCAGCAGGCCCATCACTCAGTAGTAGCAGCCAAAGACCTGGAGTTGCGAGGCGATTGTCCAGGAAAGTCATCCCAGGCTTACCGCGTCCAGGGACCTTTAAAAGACAACAGTCGGAGCTGAGAGATCGTCTTGAACCTCACAAGCCGCATCCTGATGAGCGCCGTGCAGTTTCTGTCGATCGGAAAAATGCCTCGGCTCGCGATCTCTCTTCTTCTGTTGCCTTCTCATCGCCGCGTCTTTCCGCTCCCGAGATACTGTCGAGTGCGCCGAATATCGATTCTGTGTTGAGTGGAAGCGCTCATCTGGAAAATAACCTCTCTAGTGATATTTACGACTCACAACAGAATAACTATGGCCCTGGGCCGCAGTCAATATCGATTGTCGACGCTCGGTCAGACTTCTCTGATGTTGAAGACCCCGAGCTTATATTCCAGCGAGAGCTTGAATCCCGCTGGATCTTGAATCTCTCCATGCACTTCCGTGACCACAGTCGACGGGAGAAGTTCTTTATCACTTATGCAGAATCACCCACACATTGGCGAAGAGTTACAGTCTCTCTCGATTATCGAGATGCGCAACCTGATACCTTGGAAGATGATCTTCAGGGTCTGAGATTGCAACGAGAGAAGAGCGCCAAGATTTATGAAGCAATCCGCGAATCTCTCCCAGATATCCAATTCTACGATACAGTAACCAACCTCAAGCTCGTAACAGAGGACGACAGACTCCACGTGCACGTGACGGAGGACAGTCATGAAGTAATCCATTACCCTGCCATTAACAATATTTCACATCTCAATTGTCGTCGCATCCCCGAGGACAAGCTGACCTTTATGTCCCACCTCTCCGGCTTCGTTTATAAGGTAAGCCATGATAACACAACCTATGTTAAGAAAGAGATCCCCGGCCCCGAAGCCATCGACGAATTCTTGTATGAGATCAACGCCCTCCACCACCTCTCTGGCTCTCAATCCGTCATTCAATTCCATGGCGCCGTCATTTCCCCTTCTAATGACACTATCAAAGGCCTTCTCATCTCCTTTGCTTCCCACGGTGCCCTTATCGATATCCTTTACGACAATGAAGGTACCCTCTCCTTCGCACGACGGGCCCGCTGGGCGCGCGAAATCATAACAGGGCTCACAGAGATTCATGAGATGGGTTATGTACAGGGCGATTTCACACTCTCCAATATTGTAGTCGATGACTCCGACCACGCCAAGATCATAGACATCAACCGCCGCGGCTGTCCCGTTGGTTGGGAACCGCCAGAGATCGCAGCCCTTGTGGCAAGCGGGCAGCGAATTGCTATGTACATCGGCGTCAAGACAGACATCTGGCAGCTCGGTATGGTGCTCTGGGCCATCGCCACGCAAATTGACGAGCCGGAGCTGCGCGAAGGCACACTTTCTACGGAAGAGTTCGAGGAGCTGGGTGTGCCGGAGTGGTATGCGAAACTGGTCAACATCTGTTTGAGCCCTGATCCAAAAGCGCGCATCAACGCCGCAGATCTCCTTTCATTCTTCCCCGCCGATCTAGGCGATGAAGATGCTACGCTGCCGCCACGAAGAAGGGACGTGCTCGTTGAGGAGGGCGACGATGATTTAGAGGATAGTCGAGATGGTGAGGCTGCCGAGGGACCAAACACAGGTTACACGTATGTCAATGCTCCTGGAATTCTCCCACCTTCAGAGCCCGACTCGATCCCTCGTGGGCGCTCGCCGATGCGTAGGGCGGACATGTACCCACCGGACTCCGCATACGCACCTACGATTCCTGAGTCTGTCGTTGAGGCGCCGGATGAGAGTCACAGGGTAATGGGGCACGATGATAGTGCCCTTCTTGGTGTGGGGGCTTTTAGTGGGATGGAGGTGCCTGGGCTGGGAAACGGCCATGCTGGGACTGGTGGGTACGGGTTAGGACTTGGTCTTGAGAACGGAGCGGCTGAGAGTGCAAATGGAAACGGGAATGGACCGGTGAATGATGACATGAGCAATGAACTTGACGGCCTTTCGCGATAAGTATGGTATTCTGCGATGGGAATGATTCTTGCGAATTCTAGCGACAGAACCAGCCGAGAGCTGGGATTTCGGCGCGTATGGTGCTTAGATTTCTTTGGGACGAGTATATAGCGATGATAGCGTGTTTGTTTGGGACGCATGCATTGAGATACATTCCGTTTTCTTTATTGCTCTATTGTTATGCGTACTGTTATCGCATGAATTAGCCAGCATGATTGGGCGGCAAAGCTTGAATTATAGCTGTTACAGTACGTAGCTGACCGCATTCTGAGTTTGAATATGGGTAATAATATAATACTACTTGGATTTTCTGGGAGACTTTACGCTACCACTTACTTATGCGTTGAATCCCAAACCTCTTCCTTCTTTATTTGTGACTTGAAAGACAAACTGTACCACCTATGGTAGGGGAGCAAGACTCATACGAGCTATTTCTGCTAGAATCTTTACCTTTTCAGATAACAACGAGGTTGGAAACGGCTATTAAAAGGTCATTAACGATATAATTCTTGTGTAGCAAAAGCACTGCTCTTGTCCAGCTGCCGGCTAGAACCTTCCTCTGAGTTTATATTCAGCGATGTCTTTGATCTTATATTTACCTGGAGGCTTATCTAGACGAGTTCTATCAATATATTCTTATGTGTAAACTAATAATCGTTGATAATATGACATGATGCGTGGTGACTTATAAACTTGACTAGTTAACCTGCATTCTGTATTAAAAGACAACTTTGTTAAGCCTCAGATAATTGTTATCAATGGCCAAGATTAATTAAGCTACTTCAACATCAAAATTTCTAGACACTGACAGAATAATTCAACTATTATGGCTATTTATTCTTTACTTTATACATTAAGTTATCATTCATAAATAAATATTGATTTATCGCCATAGGAGGACTAGTCCAGCGTCACGCACGTGATCTGGCATTGCCTTCGAGATAACTGGTGAACGAGCTCGAAACAGGAATTTTATTTGCACCACATTATACTGGACTTGTTACTAGAGCGCCTCTATTTACCCAGGGAATAGTTGTCAAACAGAGGAAATTTGAACTGTAAAGACGGTCCTAATACGCTACATAACAGCCCGAGAAACATTCCTGTTATGGGGTGTAGAGTCATGGAATCGTGCATAAGGTCGACTATCTTTCGTTAAGGAAAGGAAATATGGAACCCAATCACCAAACATTTATGGATTCTTCTTCATCTGGACCTCGTCGGTATATGAGCAAGAAGCAGAGAGCTTGTGATTTCTGCAGGTCGCGAAAATCAGCATGTCGAATCACCCATGCACCTCCTTGCCATCTATGTGCTATCAATGGACAGGAATGTCTGTTTACGAATAATGTTCGGCGTGCAAGAGCAAAAGCTTCATTGGATGCGCGGTCACATTCTAGTGCTGCTGGCTTGGCAGAGAGTGGGCATTCGATGCTGGATTCAAATTTTGGGAATAGTGTAAGCCCTACCCAACGGACATTTCCAGGTTCAGATTATCAAGAAGCATCTACAGAAATTCCGAACTCTTTTGCCCAAGAGGAAACTACTGGTACGATGCCCAGCTTTGACGGGGCAGATCATGCTATGGATGACTTTAGTCCTGGCTTTCTGGACGGCTTTCTCAATGCGGCGTCTCCTAGGACCCAGCAGGATTACCCATTGGACACCATTCCTTCTTCAATGGCTCATTATTGTGGTATGACTGGTGATATGGATCCATATGTTCTCCGCCATTATCAGTACAATGAGACAGGAGAATTCAAGTTTCAGAAATTGTCAATACGCTCTGTACAAAATGACCCCACGCCTGTACAATTTTTGCTGTCAAGAACCGAGCCAAGGAGATCATCAAATAACTCCCATGCCTGGCAGACTAGTGATATTGAGAGAGAGGAACTTGAAGGTCTTGTTCCTCCAGAAATTGGAAAGAGATTAATCGATCTGTAGGTTGTCATAGATTCAAAACTTACGCCACTTGCTTATTGTTGAAAGATTCTTTCGTTTCATAGGCATTCAATTCCCTGTTCTACTTCAATCATCGCCGCCAATTCCCAAAGATGCTGACGTCCATCTCCTAGCCGCAATCTATCTAATATCCATCCCCTTTTCTAGTTTTGACGAACATCTTTGTATCGAAATAGTGTACGATCCACCACCAGCCGCAAAGCTTTTTGAATTGAGCTGGAAATCATTTCTCAAGTCTACAAAGGCTCCAACGATGTCCTCAATGGCAACGTCCCTAATCCTACTTCTCAAAGCCCCGGAAAATCCATTGGTACTTGAAGGGCCTGAGAAATGGTCTTTGCTTGGATCAACTGTGTCCATGGCCCAGAGCCTGGGTCTTCATCTCGATCCAAGTGGATGGCAAATACCAAGTATGGAGATATCTCGACGAAAATCACTTTCATGGATGGTATATACTGTAGACAAATGGTTCTCACTGAGTCTGGGTCAGCCTAGCCACATCAACGACAACGACTGGCTCATATACTCGTTCACCACTTCTGCTAACGACCCTCATAACTCCAACGAATCCATATACAGCAGAGATATATGTACAGGACTCTCAGGCCTTACATCCATCTTGAGTAAGGTTCTATCAGAACTCTAGTAAGCCAGTTCTTCTTCTTGATTTCCTATGCTGATAGCGAAGTTCCCTGCGCGCCCTTTCTGACTTAACGCCCGACTTCCGCTCCTCCCTGAAGATATCTCGGCCACTTCTCGATGACCTTTCTAATTGGCATCGAAACCTGCCATCGAGTGTACAATACTCATCCGAAGCAGTCACTTTCCAAGAAATAGATTTAACAGCTTCCTTGCAGCTGAGTTTCCACGTAGTTAAGTTAACCATTTTTCGAGCTTTGTTAAGGGTATTCAACAAACCAAATGGAGCGGTGGTGGACACAAGTAGCGAGTACATTGAAGCCGCACATTATTGTCGTGTGGGCGCTAAAGCAGCAGCTCAAGCGGCAGTCAAGTTCGTTGCGAGTTTACGAGCAAGTCAATATCATGCGTTTTGGCCGCCTTGTAAGTCCTTGCTATTTTCCTCGGTCTCCTTTACCTGGCATATCGAACAAAAGCAAGAGCAGATGAGCTTGTAAGAGAATATCAGCTGACGGCGACACGCTTATCACAGGGTCGAGGTCGAGTTTTTCTATTATTTGTAATATTCTATTCGTGCTCACGGTAACGGCTACAACGGCGTCTGAGGCTGCTGAATGTAAGGCTGCTCTGGAGAGTGCACGACAACTCATGCGTGTGCATAGTAAGAGCTTTGAGACTTGCCGCTTCGCATTGCTGAGGATCGATGCCGTTTTCTGGGCAGGATTTGACAGGGTTGTTCGACTGCCTACTAGCGACGAACCAGGAGGAAGTTCATTAGAACACTGATATATGGATAGGTACAATAATGAGAGGAGTAGTCAGTTTGTCATATCTGCAGATGTGTGTAATATAAACCAGCAAAATCAAAACATAAGGCTTCAAGGCTCTAAAACATACATCCCACCACTGCTATGCGTCAACAATCGTATCAATCCATTACTACGCTCATGACCATCAACGAGAAATCCATCATCTTACTAAACATCCAATTTGCGAAACTTATCTCGCACGTCTACCCACACCCCTGAAAATCATGCCTCCAACAACACCAGCCGCAATAGCCACACCGCTCAAGATTGCTACGCCCATAAGTCCCTCCTTAGCAACCTTATCGTCAATCAGGCCCCTCAAGCTGCCAGCCTGAAGATTTGCTGGCTCCTTATCCAGCAAAAGGTCGTTATACCGTCTTGCCTCCGCATAGTTTCCAAGCTTGTAGTGGCCCAGAGCCAAGTAATACAGGCATTCACGGCGGCGTTCAGGCGATGTTCGGAAGATCTCGCTCAAAAGCCGCACACCGGTTTGCTGTTCGTCGCGGTTGGAGGATTTTATGAGGCCCTAGATTGAATTAGTTGGAGACCTTGTAGTGAAAGATCAGGGTAAGAAGTGGGAGTCAGGGTAGAGGATAGGGACGGGGATACTGCATACCCAGGCGAAGTTGAATTTTGTTTGGACGCCGACGTGCTCGCCTTCCTTCTCATATTGTGAGCGCAGCACCTGGAGCTCGGCTGGCTTGAGCGGACTGTTAAGCGTTAGCTGAAGCAAAACATGCCGAGTGTTTTGCATCGAATGCATACCTTTCCGCATCTGCGGCATCTGTGAATAGTTAGCTGCCTGGCTAATGAGACTGAGAGCAGGAGAATATATGAGCTGAGTGAGCGAGGCAGGGAGGGTACGAACATGGTAATGAGGAGCCCATTTTTGTGTTATATTTTTCCGCTCGGTGAATATGAAAGTCGTCGAGTAGGTATGGAAAATGTAGAAAAGTTTGTATTAATGATGTGTCGCTGGCAGCAGTCTTGTGGTCAAGTCAGGAACGCAGAAACATTACATCGTCATGTGGCGGTATCGGAATACGTGGCTGGTGAGGTGGCGGTGCTGTTATCGATAAGGTTGCTCGAGGAACGGATGTTGTCAATATGGCGCGCCAATTTTAAGGTCGTGATGAGCGACAACGAGACTTCATCCTCATTGAACCTCAACTTTATATTCGCATACACATTCGGAGTGTCATTCTGAATAAACTGGATAAACAATTGTCCCGCTACTAATATCTTCAATTCATATACCCGAATACCACAAATATGCTTCTCGAAGAAGATCCAGGAAACGTAGGTCTACATCATCATGTCTCTAGGTCATAACTAACAATTGTCAAGCTCATTTCCTCAACACTGAAAAACTTCAACATCCTTCCCGATAAATCCGCAGTGGGACGCATTAGTGAACAACTTGCAACTCTTCGCGAAGCTCGCGCGTACCGCCTCAAAGACCAAGAAGACAAACTTAAGAGTGCGTAAACAAACAGTGCCCATAGCACCAATCCCCAATACACAGCTCATCTACTAACACAGCTCCTCAGAAATATCACGAACACTCACAACACTGAACAACCAATATTCTGATACCGTCTCCACACACTCCTCAGCCGCGCACGCCTCCGAGGTCGCTGCGCTTGACACAGCGAAGTTCCGCATTGCAAAGGAAGCTACTGCCCTCGAGACGGAGACGGAGCGCCTCAGCAGCCAGCTCTTCGATCTCAAAGCACGAGTTAATGAGCTTGATGCTCAGGGCCCGGAGGGTG
Organism: Allantophomopsis lycopodina; assembly: GCA_024752465.1. NCBI lineage: Eukaryota > Fungi > Ascomycota > Leotiomycetes > Phacidiales > Phacidiaceae > Allantophomopsis > Allantophomopsis lycopodina. The sequence goes on from CP103016.1 coordinate 1,745,959, forward strand.
GTGATGCCGGGAAGAAGGATGATACGAATGATGCTTTGGTGCTGAAGAGTAGAGTTTTCTCGCTCTTTGGAACGGCAGAGCGAGGCGAGGGCGGTGAGTGGAATAAATTGGTCCTTGGAAATGTTAAGAAGGGGGATGCTAGGGTTATTCAGGTTGACCCCAAGGGGGACAAGAAAGTTTGGGCGGACATGATTTGGGAGATGGTTTAGGCGTCGATGTACGACGTCTTACATTGGTTGCAGCAGTGCGTTCTATTTTTATGCGATTTTGATGGAGCTTCGTCACTTTCTGGACGAGCTCGTTTGGCAATTCTGGAGTTCGGTATGCATACCCAGGTTTTCTTGTTCGTTTGATAGATATTCATGAAGTTTCTTTGCAAATAAGATATAGTGCATTGTGTTGATGAAGCAGAAATACACACGTAACTGTCCACGACACCGGGATGATAGCCGTACATTAATTTCCAAGATATTTACCAGCATCCAAACACTGAAATCGCCGCTTCGTCATCCATAAGATAGAAGATCTTCAGGCCAAATCCTAAGCACGCCTCATAGTCAATCCCGTACTCCCCCTCGAACTTCCCGAGCTTGCACTCGCAATTGTACTCCCAGAAGAAGCAGCAGTGGCCTTCATAGATTTTCTCAAGCTTCTTGGGCTAGTAGCTCTCTGTTCACCGACATATACAGGTGGCGTCTTAGCTCGAGGTGTATTCATCTTCGCTTCCGGGCTGAAGTTCCCCATAGCTGTGCCTGATGCACTGCCACCCGTAAAGCTCCTGCGATGTCTCCTGGCTGGATCGGTGGTTAGCTCAACACGAGGATTCATCGTCAGCCATAACATGTCCTCTTCCTTCTCAGCATCAAGTTTCCAGCCCCCAACGCCTTCGAAGTCCCGTGTTGGACCAACGGAGCTCTGCTGGCCTAGCAAAATCTCCTGAGGGGTAGTTATCAGTGACTCGGCAGAAAGGTTCGATCCTGTGCTTGACCGGCGGCGTCGTCGTGAGGTCGTAGGCGAGGGTGGTTGAGAGAAGGACTGTGTCGCATACAAGGCATCGACTGAGGGCCCGCGGACGCCGAGGAGATAGTAGGGAATTACGACGACAGCGAGCTCGATGTAAATGAGTAACACTCGGAAAGATAAAACAGTAAAGGCTATGGTCGTAGTTATGGAAGCCAGAAAGGCAAGAGGAATGGTAAATGTTATCAAGAATGGGAAGAGAAGAGCATAGATGGGATTCAACAAGGCCATTTTGACGATAGATTGAGGTGTAAATTACATGATATTAAAAAGCCTTTTCATTAAAGAGATTCCATAGGAGTGAATATATTATGTCATGTTTCGTGATAAGCAAATTCTATTTGGCTTAATGAGTTTGTCCGTAAGATCATAAGTTGACATGTGACTATCGGAGTGTGGGGTATTAACCGTAAGGTAATCAAAAGCAAGGGAATTCGGTTGGCGCCTGTATTTAAGCGCGTTTGGTCCCTCACAAACGTCATACTGAGCACGCATCTTAGATTTCAATCCAAACTCATAATTTCTCTTTTCAACTTTTAAACACCTGACTAAAACTTATCAGCAGTCTACTGATTAATTTTTATTTGTATATTGGAATAGGATATTTTCTTTACATTCCAGTAATACGAAATCATTGACGAGTAAGATCACTTCCCATTTGTCACATCTTGAATTGGTGCATTTTATTTTAAAATAGTGTGCTCCGGTCAATGTTCAGATCTTCCTCTTGTTAGTTTTAGGATCTAATTGAGAAAGCATACAGGCAAGGGTATTCGGGAATTTTTCTTCATCTTATTGAACCATCCGCGAGCCAAAATTGACTCTTTGAGCTTGGCGTATCAATTTCGTTACACTCAATCAATCATTCGGATCCTAAGTAGTTAGGATGGACTCAGAAACTCCCAACTCAGGGGCAAAGAACTCCACAAATGAGCGAGAGGAGTTTCCATGGCACCTGGGTGTGTTTGATGCACATTGCCATCCAACCGACACAATGGATTTGGTATCTAAAATACCAGCTATGAAAGCCAGCTGTCTTACGATTATGGCAACTAGGGAACAAGACCAAGAACTTGTTGCTCAAGTTGCAGAATCTCTTGGCGTTAGAAGTGTTCCAAAGTCCGCCGAAGAATGTGTAAATGGACGTGTGATACCCTGCTTCGGTTGGCACCCATGGTTCTCCTATCGAATATATGATGATACCAATACATCGAATCCAATATCGAAAGAGTCCCCTACTTGGAAAGTACAGCACTATCAAGCTGTTCTCACGCCAAAGCCCGAAGAACAGAACTTTCTCGAATCTCTTGCACCACCTCGATCACTATCATCGTTTCTATCTGAGACCAAGGCATTACTTGAGAAATATCCATTGGCCCTGGTGGGAGAAATAGGTCTCGACAAAGGATTTAGATTACCTGGGGAATGGACTACTGACTTAGAGGAATCGCGTGATACCTCCTTAACACCAGGTGGGAGAGAAGGAAGGAGACTTTCGCCATATCGAGTACAGATGTCTCATCAAAAAGCAATACTCATGGCGCAACTCAAACTTGCAGGCGAAATGCAACGGGCAGTATCTGTGCACGGAGTACAAGCACATGGTGTTGTTTTTGATACCCTACAAGAAGCATGGAAAGGTTATGAGAAAGAGATCATCGGCAAGAAACGAAGAAAACAAACAGACCATGCCACTACCCTCGATCAGGATTCATCAACACCTTCGACTCCAGAAGAACCCAAACCTAGGCCTTTCCCTCCACGCATCTGTCTCCATTCCTATTCTGGTCCACCCGAATCACTCAAGCAATATTTTCATCGCGCTGTCCCAGCTGAAATATTCTTTTCTTTCTCTTCAGCCATAAACATGTCAACTTCAGCTGCGGGCAAGGCAATTGAGGTTATCAAGGCGCTTCCGGATGACAGGATACTTGTGGAGAGTGACTTGCATACTGCAGGTGATGAGATGGATAGGAGACTAGAGGAAATGACCAGGACGATTTGTGAGGTCAGAGGTTGGGGATTGGAGGATGGCGTGAAGAGATTAGGCAAGAATTGGAGAGCCTATGTTTTTGGTGAATCATAGAAAGACTCCACAAGCAATGCTAATGATTCTTACTGATTAAAATAATATTGTAAACCAAAAAGTTAAATCAATTTATCTTCTTTGAACTATCAAAGATGAGTTTATACGTATATATTACATTGGGCGAAATCAACACCCTTGACTTAAGTGGAAACGCCTTACGTGCAAGGCAGATAGATATCAGCTCCCAAAGTGGAAAGCTAAGATTATCACCACCGTCACCATACTACTAAGCCTTTCATAAGTGAGGCCTAATTGGGACAGTTTTCATATCATATTTGCACCAATAGTGAATTTCTAAGCGAGTCCAACATGTATATAAAGCTTGCTTTTTTAGCTTTGTTATTTCTTCTTATCAACTTCACAAGACAACTCCCCAACGCTAAACAGCCAGCTTTTTCTAACATTGCTCAATGTTTTTCTTGGACCTCAGCTGAAGACTATCAACACTCTTTCGGTTCAAACTACAAGTCAAGCACGTCTTTGTAAGTCTTCTACCTGGCCACTTCCTTTCAAGAGTGACATGCTTGTTCTTTAGCACACTTGAACACAAATTCCTGAAATTCCGATTTAATACATCTCAAAGTGCTTCTACCATTCCATCAGTTGTCTTTAAGAGCTTATCACTCATTTACTTGTAGCTCTGCCTTTACCGCTGTCTTGAGCTTTATCACTTGCTCATATCATTGCGCAAGGCTAACATAAAGCAAACACCCAAGGTGTGCTTTGCAAACCCTCGGTCTATAAAGCTAAGCTTATAACTAGAGTTGTCCTTATCAAGCTACACTGCCATACATATCGAGACACGAGACTTTCATTTGGAACATAGAATTCCTTCTTGCTAGCCCCATAGTGCCATATCCATTGTTGTCTTTTTTCACATCAAATCTTTATTCTTATAACAATCTATCTTACACCAATACGTCTTTCAAATTCCCACCCAAGAAAGTTTTCTCCCCACATACACATTCACTATTCCGTGATTTCTCTCAAAGTGCCCATCATTAAGAACACCAAAGCGCCAATCTTTTTCGAAGACAGCTGTGGAGTGCTTGCTTGAACTGATTTCTGAGACCATGTGGACTTCGTTGGGCACAAAGCGTCTTTTGGTGTAGAGCAATTTGCATGTGGAATTTGAGAGAGTAGCTTATCACACTTACAAGCACTTTCTAGGTATTTACCGCTCATGCATACCTGCTCATCATCTATACCCACCCATCGTCCCGGTACGCTCGCCACCATACCAACTCATCATCTTCTATACATAAATCAGTCATTATTTGTTTCTATTCGTTATCGCTATTCGTTGGCTATCGCACTGTTTCAATATCTCATCAAGGAATTATTTACCTGTTATCAATACACTGTCCCGCAACATTTCACTTATTGCTTGCCATCAATTTGACTTTCATATTGAAATTCATTGTGCAATATTTTGTCGTCGTGCTGTCACTCCTCAGCCCTATTATTTTGATTTTGTTGTGTGCATACCAATTCCGCTTGCATAAGAAAATTGGAAGAGGAAAATGGTGACAATGATGATTTGTTCAATCCGAATATCGTCGCCGAGTATGATATTGTAGAACCAAATATCGAAATTGACGATTCTAGCGATCATGCCGATGTAAATATGATTGACCTACAGACTCAAACTGGGCATTATAAGAAAGCCGGTGATGGCGACTACAACTCCACTGAACGTAACACTCGTCTTAAGAGCATGCCTGTTGGAAATGTCCACCCCGAAGGCAGCTCTCTTGAAATCGACTTTCTTCAGCAAACATACACCACCCAGCCTGCGCGAGATTTTGAGGATCAATTACACCAATAGACCAATCTTTATGACTAGGTATTGCAAACCTCAGCGTTCACTCCGGCCCATAATTCTGCTGCAATAGTTTATCATACCGATCAAGCAGAAACCATTTGTCGTCAGAATCCTCACTAAGACTTTCGTATACACGTACCTGGAGCTGAAGTCGTATTTCCTTCACTCCTCCACCATAATCGAGATGCACATGTCCCATCTCTGAGCGGCGCTACTCAGTCGTACTCTTTCGAGAAAAGCTCGCAACATTCGGGTACAATTAACACTTCTCTTGCAAACTTACCTTTATATTTTCTCTATCGACAACCCTTAAGTAGTTCAAATGTGGGCATGGACTGACTGAAGATACAGGCTATTTATATGATCCACATCATCACGGTTCTTATCTTTGTGCCACTGGTTCTCCGGCGACACCTTTTCTTCACGTACGTCGACCTGGAATTTTGATGCACCCACTGGTTTCGAGACCAAATAGCACCAGAAGTCCACAACTATTTGCACCAGCAACTACTATGACTCATACTCATCGCCCATCTCAAGTTCAGTCAACATTCTGCCACCGGCAACCAACTGAACCCGGCCAGATATTTAACCAACGCTCTCATAGCCCCGCTTTGATCAACCGAGATAATCAGATTCGACTTGACAATTGTCAGTCTTTCGAAGATCAGAACATCGAGATGGATAACGGAACTCATAACAGTCTTTATAAGAATACCTCGCAGATGCAACGTTTCTCACACGCCAATGTGAATGATGGCGCGGAGTCCGAGTCAAACCTCTTCGTCACCGATGACGAGAGTGGATTTGATGACGATAATGCATATACTGACGAGTATCATCCATACTACCGTCGCGAGGCACGTTCTAGGCAAGCACACGTTGACAAGGGCAAAGATGCTACTCATGGTGATGAGCACTGGGCTAATGATGTGTCACGTCCTGGCCAACAATTCAGCAACGGAGGCTGGATTATCGGCACACCACTTCATGAACAACAACGCAGTAGCGGGGACCGGGTCAATGATACAGTACGACAGAGCCTCCATCGTGGTTTCCAGGTTCCAGCTACAGCAGATGAAAACCTGCCATCAAGGTGGTCAGGTGTCTCTATCAATCCAGCTCCAACTAACCGCAGCCCCGAATATGCAGACGGTCAACAAATGTCGGACGCCAGCCTCCAAAAGCGTGGCCAGCATCGCATTAGCAAGAATCGGGTACCTAAGCGCGCTTCTGGAGCAACTGATCCGGAAAATGTTGAGATCGTAGAGCTTTATGAGAATGCGGGCAAGTCGTACGGAGAAATCGCCAAGATCTTGAACGATAAACGCATTGCCAAAGCCAGAGACCCAAGTCTAACCGCTAGTGCGGTCGCTGCAAGGCATATCAGAACGGGTCCAATTCTTTTCCAGGCGGCGGGTAAAGTCTGGGTCACACCTTCAAAAAGAACAGGTTCTCGTACCGCAGGTGTATCTTCGCTCTGGAATCCTATTCTTGATGAGAAGCTCTTGATAATAAAACGAGAAATCGAAGCATCCATGTGGGATCAAGTGACAACTCGCTTCAACCAGGAAACAGGCAAAAATATGACCCGTCAACAGATCGCTACTCGCTGGAACTGTCTCTAAATTAGCTCGGACGTACTCACCACCTTCTCTTGAAAGGCCCTTACAGAATGGCTCTTGGTACGACTCAATGGTTGCTGGGTATTTGCTTTTCACTTAGGATGTATGGATGATGCATCTTTGGCGTTGATTTTTATTTTGGATTGCTTACAAGACTATTGTGGGTGGTTCATTGCATGTGTTAGACGAGATTTCTTCAGAGTATCGGGCGTTGAAAGGAGATGATACCAGGTGTTGGGGGTGAGTTTTGATTTTGACAATGGAGTGGATTATGGCGTAAGATAGAGCCTTTTTATAGGTCCTATATTGGGGAGCTTTTTAAACTAGTCTGCGATGGATTTCTCAAAGTGCAATGAATTCAAATTTCTTGCATTAAATTCTATCTTATTTGTGTTTGTGACCTTCGACTTGAAGAATATAAATTCGTTTTGTTCTCGTTGAAAAGCTTTCTAATGAATCAAATCAGCGGAACCCAGAATAATTCAGACCTCTTCTCTAACAGAAAAGAAAAAAGAAAAGAAACTTTTCTGTAATTACCTACCTAATCCTCAGTCATTTTTCAGAAAGGGAGAAATTAATGCCACGTGACTTGGCGCCGATCTGGTAGCCTTATCATCGCGGGAGATCAAGATCTCGCGAATCGACCAATGACAGCGTGAATTCATGACGTCTCCATTTCTCTTTCGCGTCGACGCGTAAAGTGGTATCTAGAGGTGGCCACACAAAAAATACATTAGAAGTATTACATACATTCAGTTCATTGGCGATTGTCAAGGTACTTTGTTTGAAGTATTCTGGTGAGTCTTGTTCTTTCTTTAGAAACTTCTGCCCTACTTTCTAGCATTGGTGCTACTTCGAAAAGGTTCTATCTTCACGCTGATGCACAAAGCGCAACAAAAGCATGGAATGTGTGCTACATGCTCTAATATTCTCGGAATAATCATGATGGAATTACATTCTCTGATATATTATTTTAAAAAGGTATCGTGCTGATCGTTATCCAGGGAGGTTTCACAAACATTTCTGCCTGTCTGCAGTACCTGTTGTGAATACAACACGAAGTCCATAATTCTCACCGACAGTGAATCTTCATATGCAGCAGTTCAGAGTTCTCTATTCAATATTAACGGGTTTTCTCAGTCTTGTGACTCATCAACCCTAGAAGAAATCGCTTTTTGCTACCCAATAGACATCGATAGCTCTGACTGTCTGTCAAGCTGTTCGACTGTATTAACTGTGGCCCAACAGTGTCTGGATTCGAAAACACTAGCAATAATTTATACCTAGTCTACGTCCAATATACTCCTTCTATCAAGCATCTTGCAAAATCACTATAATTTGTGGTAGAAAATGACTCGCCACATCTCACCAGATTCGGCAAAGTCTGCTCTCTCAACAGCACGGACATCACCAATGGAGACAGGAGCACCAGACGAAGATGAATCTGGTGTTGCTGAAGAGCTGAGATTGGAGGAGGAGCGAGCCCGCCTGGCCAATGAACGAGCTGAGCAAGCTCGCCAAAAACGGTTGGCTGCAAAGCGTAAGAGAGAGAAAGGAGATTCCAAGGAGCAGAGGGAATTCAAAGCAAGACAGTTGGAGGACCTTTTGACCAAGAGTGCAGTGAGTACGTTCTATGGCTATGGTACTTCCAAAAACTGACACTTGCAGGCTTTCTCTGATGTTCTCACTAAAAAGACTGAAGTATTGGGTCGAGTTGGGAGTGGATTCGATGGTCAAGCTCTTGGTGAGCACAACCTCACCATGGCTAAGCAACCTAAAATCATGAAGGGTGGCACGATGAGGGATTACCAACTGGAAGGTCTTACCTGGATGTTCGAAATTTGTGCTCAAGGTATGAGTGGGATTTTGGCTGACGAAATGGGCCTTGGCAAAACCATTCAGACCATTTCCTTGATTGCTTTACTGCGCGAACAGGAGAATTATCTTGGACCACATCTAATCGTGGCTCCGCTGAGCACGCTTTCAAACTGGATCGATGAGTTCGAGAAATGGGTCCCTAGTATTCCAATTGTCTTATATCATGGAACACCCGCCCACAGAACCGAAATTCGAGAAAAGCAAATGATGAAACATCTTCATGGTGGAAGACCTACACCAAAATTCCCTGTCGTATGTACCTCATACGAGATGGTATTGAGGGATAGTGCACACTTATCAAAGATCAACTGGGAATTCATCATCATTGTAAGTATCGCATCAATGGTTCTTCCAACTAATTCCATTATCTCATTGTCTAAAATTTGCATAGGACGAAGGCCACCGTATGAAGAACTCGGATAGTAAGCTGTTCAATGAGATTCGGAAATTCACATCAGCATCCAGATTACTAATCACGGGAACACCGCTGCAAAATAACCTCAAGGAGTTGTGGTCACTACTACATTTTCTACTACCTAATATCTTCACTGATCTCGAGTCTTTTGAGAGTTGGTTTGACTTCAGTGATCTGCAAGATGAGGAAGGAGCTCAGGAGTTTGTTGAAGACGAGAAAAAGAAAGATCTTATCAAGAAGATGCATCTGATCTTGCAGCCTCTTCTTTTGAGGAGAGTGAAGGCAGATGTTGCTTCTTATCTTCCCAAAAAGCGGGAATATGTGCTTTATGCTCCATTGACTCGCGAGCAGGGCGATCTCTACCACGCCATCACCGACAAAACTGTTGACACGAGAGAATTCTTGGAGAATCAAGTGGTGAAGAGATTATCACGCAAGCCGCAATCAGGGACTTCAAGAAGTCCAAGCGTGGCAGCCACGCCGAAGTCGGTCAAGACAGAAGATTCCGATAGTGAAGATGACGTACCTTTACAGAAGTTGGCAATAAAAGGTAGCAGACGTCAAGCAAAAGTCAACTCGACCATGGCCGAGTCAAAGATCCCAATAAATGCATTCCAGAGGATGATGACAAGGAAGACTGAGAGTCCAGCATCTACAAGATCTTCCAGCAAGTCAAGTACAAAGAGGAAATTGAAGGAAGACCCAATTACTCCCCCAAGTAAGAGTGCTAGGTCGAGTCGCAAATCCACACCAGCAAGATCATCAACTAGACGCGTGTCCAAATACGTAGAAGCAGATGCTTCTGATGAAGATGAACTCAGTGATGATGAATTTGAATCCCGACTTGTTGATGAGCTTGCGGGTGATGACAAAGTAATGGATTTTGATGATCGAAGCCCTGAAGAGGTTGCACGCGCAAAACTCATGGAAGAAGCTAGTAAGTAACAAATTGCATGTTGCTAGATACTTGCTAACTAGTTACTTTTTTCAGAGAAAGAGATCTCGACCAAGAAGCTTGGCAACGATCTTATGCAACTCCGTCTCACTTGCAATTCTCCCCATAATTTTTACAATCCATGGTCTGTTGATAATGGTGTGAAAGTTGATGAGACATTAATAACATCGTCCGGTAAAATGCTCCTCCTAGACCGATTACTACAAGCTCTTTTCGCTCGCGGCCACAAAGTTTTGATATTTTCGCAATTCAAGACTCAGCTCGATCTTCTGGAGGATTACGCCCGTGAGCTCCGCAACTGGCCCATGTTTCGTATCGATGGGTCTGTCAGCCAGCAAGATCGGCAGGAATATATCAAAACGTTCAACAATGACCCGGAATACAGACTTTTCTTATTGTCCACGCGAGCGGGTGGCCAGGGCATCAACCTCGCGAGTGCAGATACCGTTATCCTCTTCGATTCTGATTTCAACCCCCAACAGGATCTCCAAGCTCAAGACCGCGCTCATCGCATCGGGCAGAAAAATCCCGTGATTGTCTACAGACTTGCTACTCGAGGTACTGTCGAGGATGAGTTGCTTCGTAATGCGGATGCAAAACGTAGACTTGAGAAACTGGTGATCAAGAAGGGCGGTTTCAAGACTATGGGACAGAAGATGGACAAGGAAGAGGGTATGGCTGGCGAAGACCTACGAGCGCTTCTTGAGAGGGATGGGGAGGTGTTTGAGAGAAGTGGGAAGGAGATTCTAAGTGAAAAGGATCTGGAGGTCTTGTTGGACAGGTCGGATGAGGCATTTGTGAAGGCTGCGAAGGGATTGGGTGGGTCGAAGAGGTTTGAGAATATCACGACTAGTGCTGGGGGCTTCATGTCTGAGATGAAGTGATGCTTAGTGAAATAATTGCATAATTTGGAGTTGGACATTGCGGTATATTTGGGTACGGACTCCTGGTAATAGATGTGGTGGTTAAAAACGTTTTTTTCTAGACGGTCTGTGGAGAATAAAAAACGACGACCTTATGATTCCCTAAGCCCATGACTGACAGTGAACATCAAAATATATAAAACAAATTGCTGCAAATACACGAAACTCTACAAGTCAGCATTTCGGTACCACCCATCATGGATGGGATGCGCAAAAAAATATATACGGCAATCTCTGAGGGAATTGAGCCCCCGGGGGGGGTCGAACCCCCAACCTTCTGATTTCTTATGAATAAGAGTCAGATGCTCTAACCAATTGAGCTACGCAGGCCATATGGTTATTGTTGGGTTTAAGTGCGTAAAATGTGCTTATGTTGTTGGTATGGTTAGGTGGGGCTTGAAAAAAAAATTCTAGTGAGGAACTTTTTTAGGAAGGTTTTGGTGGCTAGTGGGACCAATCCTGGAAGATGTAAATGTGATTTTGGCCGATGTCCGAGCGACAGAATAATGAAGGGCACTAGCACATAATCGATATTGATTTTAAATATGGGAAATCATCGCTTTATAATTAAACTCCAAGATGTCAGAGCAATATCTAAATAAGACTAATCTTCCCTCCAGTCATAACTTCGATATCATCTACAATTGTTTGAGCTGATGTAACAAAGGAAAATTCAGTTGACGGCTCCGCTTCTATAACTATTCCCACCCACTCCTTTTTGGAATTGAAAACCATAGAGCCAGAATCCCCTGGCAAAGAAAAGGTTCCTGCAGGCTCAGTTGCCGCAACCTCCACCTCGAAAGAATTAGGTTGGCCTTCCCAGTTCACTAGGCGCTTCATCCTATTGACTTCCCCGCATGTAATTTTTGTGCTCCGGCCAATCTTTGCAACAGATCGGTTGTATTCCATTTTTCCAACTTTTGTGAACATCTCGTTTGGTGTGGTTGTGTATCTGGGTGTCCCAAAGCGCAAATTGTCATCAATCATGTTCTCTGGTGGGCAAATATTTCCTGGAGATGGAATATTTGGATTAAGAGCAACCAACGCCCAATCTAGGCGTCCATTGTCATGAGTTCGGCGAAAGCCCGAACCATATTTGACATATCCAATGCCATTGGTAGATTCGTATTGGTTAATGATGGCGATGACTTGCCTATTCGCATCAACATTCTCCCCTCTTGCAATTTCCGCAATCGCGCGTTGTTTGGTGTGCGCCGAGTCAAGCGGTGCTGGATAATCAACTACGATCCTTTTCGCAACAGGGCTAGCATCGAGGCCGATGCCGTGAATGTGGTTGTTGGACCGGTTTGAAGGATCACCGCTGGCGATAACATGGTAGCAGGTGATAAAGCATTTTTGCTTATCGGTTCTTCCCTGGGGCTGAAATAAAACCCAGACCGCGAGACTTCCAACATCCTGGCTGTTCTGTGGTCCTATAGATGCGCCGTTTTGAGCTGATGCTGGCAAGTCACCCTGGAATCTCGGAGCTGGATTTTGGCAGTCAGCTGTTGAGGGGTAAATGACAGTAGGAACAAACTCAATCGCAAGCGAAAGGTCCTCATGTTGGGTATCAAGGAGTTTTTCAATTTCATTATAAAGGATTTCTTGGTAGTGTATCCATGCACCTCTTGTGCGTGGCTTAACCGTGATTATCAATGTGGGAATTCGATTTGAAGACTGCCCCTTCGGTCCGCGCATATGAAATCCTATCGAGGTCCAAAGACTACCAAGAATTTTCTTTACTATCTCATTGACCGCTGGCTGAAGCTGTAGCAGATGTGGCAAAATCTCCAAGTCATCGGTAACGGGAATAGAGATATCTCGGTACATGAGATCAGGATTCCTGATCTCCAGTCGGAAATGGATGCCAGCTGGAGTGGTGGCTGCCTCAAGAATGCTCAGATATTATTTGCGGCTTATTTCCAGGCCATGGTGGGATTTTCGGGCGTGTCTCTTGTAGAGATAACCACAGTCTCTTCTGCACGCTCTAGTGCATACCTAGGGGCGAGACGATCGACTCTGATATCGTAAACTGATATGCGCTCCTTTTTCAATATATCTTTGATCTGGTCATCGAAGTCATCAAGGATGCTATCGCAGTGTCGAGGACCTGAAATTCTTGAATATGGCCAAGGCAGAGGAATTTTGTCTCCTGGTGCGACACGAAAGTAATCCAGTCCTGCATCGAACAACTCAATACTCGTGAAACCATCACCTATAAATAGATTAGCTAAAAGAGAAACAATAGTCATGAGTGAGGTCAAGAACATACAGTCAATATGCTCTTCAGAGCTTTGAATCATCCGAAATTTGGGTTTGATAATACCCATTGTGATGAATGGTTACCAGACTGGTGGATGAAGGTGGAAGAGGGGCAGGAGCGGAGAAGAAATGCCTGCTTATATAGTATAGTTGCTGCTGAGTAGGAACACTATATTCTAAAATCTGGTTTGACTTATGATGACGAGAAAGTAAATGATGGCGAGAAACATAAATGTGATTATAGCTAGTTCAGATCTGTGTAGCAAATTAGCCATGTTAATATATAGCAAAAAGGGTTAGGAGAATAATAAAAAGGTAGCGAACATTGAAAGATACCGCTAGGGTAAGCTTTTATCATTTTAAGACTCCAATGTGACTCATAAGTTGACTTTTTAGAATCAGATGCAATTATAAGTGGTTAGGGTATTCTATTTATCGTAAATTTATTAAGGTACTCTCTTCCTTTATAGAATAGAAAAACCAGGCTTCGCAAGTCACTTCAAAAGCGTCAAGCTTGTGACACAAGTAACGGTGAAACCAGGATACGTAGCATCATAAACGGCTCAAGTCTATTTAAAAAGACTCCTTAAATCCTCCAGTCGCTTCCTATTCGCCTCGGCCTTATCAATCGCACCCTTGCCATCGCGATCAAGCGACAGGCTGGCTAGTTTCTTCTTCTTCTCCTGAAGCTCGAGCATCTTCTCCTCGAATGAGTCCTCCATGATATAACGGACGGTCTCGACTTCACGCTTCTGTCCGAGACGATGAACTCGATCGATGGCCTGCGCCTCAGCAGCCGGGTTATACTGCGGTTCCATGACATAGACTTTATTTGCGGTGGTTAGGTTGAGACCAAGGCCACCGGCCGTGATAGAGACGAGGATGACGGGAATGGAGGGATCGTTGCGGAAAACATCCATGGAATGAGTACGTGCTGCTCGTGACATTTTGCCGTCGAGGCGGACGAAGGGGATGGAGTTTGCGTTGAGAGCTAGCTGGATAAGGTCAAGATGTGAGGTCCAGCCTGAGAATACGACGGATTTGATGGGTGGTTCATCGGGCATGAGTTCAGACTCAAATCTCGACTGCAAAAGATCTGCTATTAGAGCTTGAGTCTTGGAGTGTGGTCCGCCATAAGAAGGCATGACCTTCGCCTGTTTTGGACCATCTTTGGCATCGGCGCGTGCGTCTTCGTCCTCCTCGACCTTGCCTTGCTTAAGTATGAAATAAGACTTGCGAATTTGCATGTTGCAAAGAGGACAGTTGGTCCAGTTTTTATCAGTGGATTTTTCCTCAGCGGCTTTCTTGTACTGTTTGATGCAAGTTTGACAGAGAAGTTGGAAACATGGTGTCATGTATCCAATTGTTTCATCTTTTGAGTCCCCATCAGCACCCTCGACATCCTGAGGACCGATTTTTCTGACGCACATCGAGCATGTGTCAGTATTAGTCTCCTTCATTAGGTTGTACATGTCATATGCTTGCTGTGGTGTCAAGGCTGGCTGCTCTTCGTCATCATCATCATTGTCATCGAGGTCGATCGCCGATGTGCTGCTCAAGCCTTCCATGATCTTGAGATCATCCTGGCTAAGAAGGTCTTTACCATGGGCACAAATCAAACGCAAGCGTAATATAGACTGCAAGATGTGAACATAAGATCTTCCTCCCAAGCTCTTCTCTTGTTGGCTAGTGATGACCTGAACCCGATCACTAGCATTCTTAGCAAAGACGTCGTATAGCTGACGTTCTTCAATATTGAATCTGAGTTTAATCAATCGATCGGTGCGCTTCGGAAGATCGATCCTATCTTTTAAGCGTCTCAATGTAATACTATCAACCAAGAGACGAAGTTTTGGTAAGATCTCAGGATCAGCGTTCTTACAAGGAGCTAAGATGAACTGAGAAAACCCCCCTTTCTCATCGAATGGCTTGAGACGTAGGAATTTAATCAAAGCACCTAAATCCTCAAGACGATTCTGGACTGGTGTACCAGTCACAGCCCACCGACGCTGAGCATTTAGACGGCAGATAGCTTTTGATTGCATGGTATTTTGCTCACGAATCATGTGCGCCTCATCAAGGACGATTCGGAACCAATTGATTTCTGCAATAGGGAATGGCCCCAACTTATTCTTTTCTCGTGAACCAAACTCGCTGGCAATAGAACCATACGTGGTGATGATAATGTCGTAATCTGAAAGTTTGTCGGTGCATCTTGTGCGATTTGCTCCGTGATAAATGTAGTATTTGAGGGCTCCAGGTTTAATGTGTTGCTGGATTTGTTCTTCCCAATTAACAATGGTACTAAGTGGTGCAACGAGGAGGGTAGTCTTAGAATTTCTTTTTAAAGGCACCTCATCTGCTGATACAGCTTGAGGTTGCCTCTTGCCCCATTCTTCGGCTTCATTGAGGCTACCGACAATAAGCGATAGGATACTCAAGGTCTTTCCAAGTCCCATCATATCAGCAAGGATGCCTCCGAGCACTTGTGGTGGGCTCTGCCTCTCCTCCTGACCGGTGATGATGTTAACATAGCGCTTTTGACCACTATTTCCTACCCTCAATCTCCAAAGCGAGTTATTATCGGCTTCATTTTGTGCGAAAACACGTTCCTTCTCTTTGTTGGTCATGAAGTATAAGCCTTGTCTCTGATGGGATAGCAAATCAGTTGTCACACGTGGATCCGGGTCAATCTCTGGCAAATTCTCGGATTTTTCCAGAGAATCAAACATGCCAATAACATCACTTCGAATCTCCTCCACAGTTCTCATAGAGAAACCTGCGCTGGAAGTGCCACTATAGGCAGACCGAGCTGCGGTAGGTGGTTTCTGCGTTGCGTGAGGGTTGCAAACCTCTCTGCCAGCTTCGACTAGTAAAGGCTGACGCAGCCAGATGTTCTTTTGCGATAAGTGCTTACCCACTGCCTGAGCAAACCTCCGAGGTCCATAGACGGTTAGATCAATATTGAAGCGTTTTGAGCACGCCGACCCGGGTGGTAGATCATCATCCTTCTTTGCACGACTCAATATCCTCGCGGCGGTGCGTATACCCCATGGGGAGTCGAGAAGTGGCACAAGACCAATAGCAGTATTGATATCGAGACAGCCGATAATACTGCGAGTACAATCGACAACCTGTACACAATTTGTTTTGGCCTCTCTATCTCTATCGAATCTTTTAAGTATGAGTTTGATTGCTGGCCAGAATCCCTCTGACAATGCTGGTGCACCTGGTTTTGGCGCAGGAACATGATGTGCATTGATATCAGCTCCTTCGATTCTTCCATAGCAGACCTCTTTATCTCCGGGGTCCATGACCACTACAACATCTTCATCGTCGCCTAGGAAAGTTAGCGTTGCTGCAGTTGCCAAAATCCTCACAACATATCTCAGCACAAGTGCTCCAAGTCGTCGATTTTAGAAAGGGTGAACATCACTCACCTCCGGTCAAGTCCACACTTTTGACGCCGTTTGCTACAGCTTGCTTCCTTCCTTGCTCCCTCTGATCATTCATGTATTGACCCAGAACCCCGCCCTTGCTACCGCCACTGAATTGTGCCTTAACTCCGTCCGGGTTGTTCTCATCCATGACTTTCCTCCGCTTTGGTAACATAGCATCTCTCTCTGCAACGTTGTATCTTCTGTCCAGCATCTGTCCCATGCCCATGACTTGTCCATTCTGCGGTCCATATCCATGCATCGCTGTGTTCCCGTTCGCATAGCCGACGTTCATGTTTTGATTTTGCGGGGCCAGATTAATCGCCCATGGATTCGAGGCGCTCGGAGAATCGAAAGTGAAGTTTTGTACAGGGCGAGACGATAGCGGGGCGGTGATGGGTTTCTGGTTTGTCTGCATGATTGGGTTGGCAGCGAAACCTCTCGGGTTCAGCAGTTGGTGCGCAAATGAAGCTCGAGTCTGGTCCGTCGGCATCGGTGCGCCATTTTGGCGTGGGCGACCTAGAGAAAGAAAATCTATGAGCACGGTTCGAATAATATAATACTGTATGTGTGGTGGTTGAAAGTGGAAGAGGGAGAGGAGAGGGATATCCGGTGTATGTGAGGCAAGGCTGCACCTTTATCACATAAGAAAACAACGAGAGGTAGGTATTAAAAGACTCATGTATTCACATACCATCTGGCAAGTCACGAGACGCCATTTTCGATCGGCCAGCCTGCACGTCTCGGTGACATGCAGTGTTGCATGAGCAAAATCAAAGATGTTTGTCGGTATGTTGTGCGCGCAATCAGCCCGGCGATGTATTTATGAGGTTAAGGCTGGGCGCGCATGTGCCTCGAAGGTCAAATGGCGCAACGAGTAGTATTTAGGTTGGGTGAGATAAGAAACCGTATAATACACTAGGACTCGATAGAGAAGGCGAAGTCGAAAGGTAAGGAACGCGATGACTGATTAATCGGCAAGATCTATGAGCGACCGAAAGGGAAAGAATATATTTTCTCGTCGTTGGGGCGAAGGGGATGTGTGATACTTTTCGAGATCTGTTGTACTATTATTGTGTTTGTGTTCACCGAACGCCGCGCGGGCGAAGAAGTGATGGTTGGTGGAGTACCATGTAAACGGCAAAGGAATTGTGCCTTGTCGAGGCTCTGTCAGTCTTTGATTTTCAAGGTTGTCTCTGCCTCTTGCTTGCTTGCTTGCTCTCTTTCTTTTTCTCTTCCTGTCACACTCTCAACTTCATACTGATTCTCACTTCACTTGACTTGTTTTACCGCAACTTACATTACGTCGTTATCAGTCTCTTTCTAGCATTGACGCTGTACGGATGGGGAGTTAACATGGACTGCCGCGGTAGACTTCGAGTAGGCCGACACGGTAGATGCCATGCTATTTCCATAAGCAATCTATTGGCGTTAAGGTGAATAACTAAGCGGAACAAAGTAGACCGTTGGCTTGCCTGAGTATGGAAATCCTTGCCCCAGAGTATTACTAAGATAATGCTGATCACACAACGCAGACACAAACGAGAACAGACGAGATCGTGACACCACTTACAAATTTCTTCCTGGTATGGCGGTACATGCCCAAGGCCGGTGCCCCACGACTTCTAGTGTCTAAAATCGACTTACGGATGAATAATCCAAGGATCATGTCCTAAGATTCAGTTCGCACTTGCGCTGGGCCTGTTTACTAAGCAAAATCCTCACGTTCGGAGGAAATGTTTAAATGGCACAATGGTTTGATGTACTCCGGCGTATGAATTTATAATTTAGACGTCGCCTTCGCCTCGGACTTAACGTCGAAAGTACGGTCCGTCTCTCTTCTCTGGTCACTAAGCCCGGGCCGGCACGTTAATGTGTTGATTGCCTTTCGATTATCTTTTCAAAAGCATCTTACAAGCATTTGTTGTGAGAATTATGATTTTACTTTGCGTATATATAAGCATTGATCAACGATCAAGCTGAAGGAAAGCTATGTTGTAATCTTGTGAAGATTATCAAAACACTAATGATAGTCGACATCAGCCATGCTCCAATTTCATCCAATCTCAGCTCATTGCAGTACTTAATCACGCTCTGCCCCAGAGGGTCAAGCCCAGTATATTACAGTACCATCTTAAGGTCTCAAGCTTCCAGTGGCCCAAACTCCAGCATCTCTCAAGATCCTGAATACTGTTGGATTTATACCGTATGCACACCTTAATGACGCAATTGAAGCATACGTAAAAGCCGAAAGCGCCGTCAGTGCGGATTGGTAATAGGCGCGAGTAATATCATAAGTATTAGCCTATTTGCTTAGCAATGTATAAAGTACGTGTCAATCAAGGGATTGTTTTGCACGTGAAGGAAATATCACTTGCTTTTGGCCTCGATTCAGAATAGAGAGTGTAAGGTGTCAGAGACATTGTATTGCTCCGATATATGAAGTGTTAAGGTTTGTGGGGGATGTGTTGTGGAAGCAGAAGGTAAAATAGAGTCGAACCTTGCAAGGTCTGCTGATCTGTAAGCAGTTTAATTTCTCAAGAAAAAGTGTTATCTCTGTCAGCAGAATGAACCTAGCAGGATATAAGTGTGAGAGGTGAACGATGATAAGGATGATTGTGTTTTTTTTGCCAGACTTATGTTCAAAATGCCCTATGCTTTCAAGAGAATTTATGTATATCTTAGGAAGTTGATTCAACTACAAAAAGAAGAAATTAAGTTGAACTACTTGCACATGGGCAAGCCAAAGCCTATCCTAGTCAGTTTCTTCTTGTCTTTCCATCCAGTCCTAACTTAATAGCTCTGACGAAGTACGATGGTACACACTATATCGCCCTATATATGAGGTAGTTTCTTGGTATAGTTCGTTTTTCTTTATTTAACAGAGTTGTTTATTGCGACTGTACTTATTATATATTTAGCTATTGAATACAAAACGGGAGTTATAAGTAAAGCAGGGCCTTGCAAGACACAGACTTTTCATCTACTTCTATTGATCACCTATACCAAATCATTTGTGCCTGCAAAGGTCAACTAATCATACGGGCCATTTTCATGCAGCTTATTGAGCTGAGCTGAAATATGGCGGAGAGGATAAAGATGGTGATTTTGCCACGTCATTCGATCCAGATGTTGATTTACTGATTACTTACTTGAGCGAAATGATTACGCATCTTGATTTCTCACCAATGTGCCAAGGGGTTGAGAATTTTCGTCTCAAATAGATAGGCAGAGTAGTATGGGGACTTAAATATCACAACTCACAGCTGAGTAACGGTACGAATCTCATACCCAAAGGATGGCAGCAAGATATAGCACACCGCGAGTCTCTGGCAATACTACGATTTAAGCTTGCATCATATCCCGAAACTCAAACAGTCAGTATATGAAATATGAAAAATTAAGCTATCCATCCTCATAATCAGAACGGGTATAAATCTAGCAAATAACAAGCCCATGCTCTAACGCCCCAGCCCATGACCCGCCAGCAATGCAGTGCAAAATAAAACCCCTCAAAATGCTCAGTAGTTTCAGAAGCTACTCCAGTCTTCTTTCCGCAGACCCTCCATGCAAATGTATAAATCTGGGGAGAGCATGCTGCTCTAATCAAAGCTGCAGTCTCAATCTCAAGTCCTCCTCAAAACACCCTCCCCACCCGTTCTCATCTCCGTCATAGTCTTGAGAAGTCCCTCTGTCTTTCCTCTAACCTTCTCCTCCCTGCCTGCAATCTCCTCCTCGAAATGTTTCGCAACCTCCCTCTTCTCCTTTCTTGCCTCACGCATCAACTTCATTAGCTCGCCCATCCTCTCAATGAACCAATCACCAGACTCTTCCCAATCAGCAACAGGCATCTGTGAGAACAGCTGTGTTTGTCTATCTACACCTTTAGATACGAAATACTGCAGGCGCTCCTCAAGTGGCGCATCAACTGCAAGATTCTCTTCCTCAGGAAGCACATCAGGCTGGCCCTTAGGACCAGCATCGAAAGCCTGGGTCTTGAGGGTCTCGTAGTCCATAGATCCGAGGGTTTGTTCATCGTAGTCGAGTTCAAGAGGCGCGGATCGCTTTTTCGACTGGGAATTTTCGAAAACGCCGGCAACAGGCTTGCGAACTCGCGCCTTGGACGCGGGGCCCTCTTGAACGGAGCCAGCAGGAGAGCCGCGCAATATGGCTGTTTCTGAGTCCAGTGATAAACCATTAGGTTGCTGCCTGTCATTGTACATGTATTCTTCACCCCTGACGTGATTCAGATAGTCATAATCAAGTGGTGGGCCATTATAAGTGTTCCGTCTAACACCTCGATCATCCACAATCTCCGCATCACCTTCCTCATATCTAAGACGCTCAATTGGTGTCTGCACATATCTTGCTGGGCCTCTGATCGGAGACTTCAGGGACATCTGCCCCTCGGCTCGCTGCTGGGCTTGTTGGTGCTGGAAATAGCCCTTCTGCAATGCCTTCTTCTCAAGTACGCTGTGTGGCCTCCTGCCGGACTTTGGCGTAGGCTGGATGATATGCGGGCTCTCCATGCGATACTGCGTACGGTCATCATCCGAAACCATATGGCCATGATGGATGACGCTGCCACCCTCCGAACTCACATTGTCGTCTATGGCAGCCTCCAACTCTGGATCAGGTTGAATAGCAGAATGGTAGTGATTCTCATAGATAGGTTTTGACTGGACTTGGCGCTCATCGAGACTGAGGGTATCATCGAAGAGGTCGCTGCCGATAGTCGACTCGGCGAAATCCCTCGAACCCCGCTGATGATAAGGAAGGCCCGGAGAACTGTCATTATGCGGAGAGCGCTGGGAATTGAAGTCATGTTGGGTACGGATATTAGGGACAGAATGCCGGACGTTTTGGAATGTCGGTGGTGCCATCTTTGCGTTCGCAGCGAGATCCTTTCTCGATGGCTGACGGGTGGAGGATTGACCGTTTGAGTGAGGGCGATTAAGAAAGTTGTGAAGAGCTGACATGGTGAATGAGCAGCGGAGGTTCTTCGCTGCACCTCCAATGCAGTGAAATGGAAAAGTTCGTGTCTCCTGGGAAATTTGGTGATCGGTGTGGTGAATTGTCCTGGAGCGACCGTTTACTAGTGTTGAACTGTAGTAGTGTTGATAGCATGTACTTATGTAGTGAGGTGCAGCACCAAAACATTACTCGCCGCCTGTCACCGTCAAAGCGATAGGAGATCCGCGCAACGACGCGACCAATTCCCGTAATTTACGCGGAACCACGTGAAATAAAATATATCTTACAAGCATCTATACAATCAAGTGCTTCCAGAATAGCTATGCAGTCTACAATGATAATAGCAATCAATCACAATATAAAGTCACAGAAAGGATCGAACATAGGAAGGTTATCTTTTTGCAATTCGTGGGACTGCTTTTCACTCCATTTGTTCCATCACCACCTTAGCGATCGTCAATGTCTCGGGCCTTCTCAACCTCACACAATCCCACTCTCACTCATACCTCCACTCCAAACGCCCACCAGCTCAAGTCACAATTCACCTCAACTCAGCTCAGTTCACGAACCCATTGCCACTCCCATACTCCCTTCCTGCAGACTTTTCATGACTTCCTCTCTCCATCTAAATAACCTTATCAAATAACCTATTTTCCAACCCCGGTCCTTACGACCTATACTACAATATCCCTCCCCCCCAGGACCGTTGTCCTATTTGCAAAAGTGAAAGAAACCAACCAAAATCGCTATGCGTGTAGTCCTCATAAGAAATTCGACAAAGCCGTTGCCATCTTCGTAGCGAGTGATGGGTATCTAATTAACCGCTGAAGCGGAAACGAGTGGCCTCAAGGCGACCTAAACCATCTCTTGGGGCTACGTTGCGTCTTCTGTAGCTATTTGTGAAGTCCTGCAATAAGCTACGAACTTGACGAAGGTTGTCGGGGCCCTGTTGGAGGCGTTGATTGATGCTAGTCATCAATCTCTGTGTCTCAGCTTCGCTGACAGTGCCCTCTGGGAGCATGCTGACGGTTGCACCAACCCAAGAAACGGTCTGTTGAGGCATCAACTCAAGCATTCCCAACAATACACCACTTCCGTCAGCAAAACAATCGCTGGGGAAAGTGATCATCATCCCAGCCATAACTCGCTTAACTAGTAGTTCACCGTTTGTCAATACCAGCTGTTGAACAATCTGCTTGATCTCAACTGGCAATGGGGAGTCGGTAGATGCTGGAGGGTTGTCGCCTCCGTAAGCAATAACATCTCTGAGATAATGAAGAGTCGCCGTGAGCGGATCACGTTGCTCTAAAGTCAAAGCGGTTGTAGAGGCCTGGAAGATTGGCGTGAACAGATGCGATGGAATCAATCTGTGTGGGTAGTACAGTAAAGCGTCAATGAGGAGGCGGAAGAAGTCTTCGATGACGTCAGGAAGCTCATTTGGTGGCAGATCGTTCATCATTCGAAGCATATTTGTAGCTTGTGCCTCAAAGAATTGGTAGATGGCGTTAGTAGTCTGCTCATCAACAGCCTCTCTGTCTTCAGAAAATTCCCGAAGGATGGCGCTTGTGACCCAGAGAAAGCAGCCCTGGCGGGACTGAGAGAAGCCGTTAGAGAGTTTGTCGGCCAACTGTGGTAAGAGAGGTGCCATTGCAGTGCGGTAAGAGATAATCATGTTACGCCAGCAGCGACAGATACGCTCACAGATTGGTTGGAAGTCGATGAATGTATCGATGATTGTTGACAGGATGGGGAAAATCTCTTGACAGTACTTGACGGCAGGATTCTCGACTCCAGACTCAACATAAGGGATAACCCACTGCACGAAGATTGTGATTAATTGGAGGTGATCTGTTAGGATGTGTTAGCATATGTTTGCAGTCGCAGAACCAGTTCACTTACCTGCGACAGCAAGCTTTCCATCTTCATCAGAAGCGTTGTTGGCAAGTGTCATGAGGCGAGCCATCAATGGGTCACAGTAAAGCTTCATCAATCGGTATGTTTCAGTTGGTGGTTGAACGGCAACAACAGTTGCAACTCCTTCTGTCATTTCCTCTTGGCTGATGGGCGGAAGGGCGTCAAGAGTTGAGTTGTAGAAGGTCTGGAGTTGGTCGACTTGTCCACCAAGATGATGCTTGCAATCGGCGCAGAAAAACTTCATAGACATAGCTGCAGCTCGGATGATCTCTTTCGAGTCCGTGTTGAAAGAAGAGACGATGTAGTTGAACTGAGGCTCCAGGAACTCTGGATGGTTAGCAGTCCACTCGGTATAGCGGCCAAGAACCATGATAGCAGCGAAGCGCAACTTCTCGTGTGGTGGAATCTGAACAACGAGTGGCATAATCTGGGGGAGAATGATATTCTCTTCCCTGTCGACCATTCTACCCAATGCACGCATACTGAAAAGCGGTGCCTCAAGCTCCTGCCAGTGAGGAACAGTGGTGCCGCTGACCTTGCCGGCATGAGTGGACATCCACAACTGAATGCGCTCAAGAACCTTGGTAAGACACTCAGTAACACCCATAATCTCACAGCAGTCCTTGAGAACATCACCCATGTTGTGTCTGAAGGAACGGAACTTCTCCTCTTGCTCACGATCACCGTCGAATAAATCGGTCGAGGTAGGATCATCTGGTGTTGGGAATTCAAGATGCTTCATCAAAATATCCACCAGCTTCGAAAAAATATCGACGAATTCCATACGGGCTGCAATATACCTTTCGAGGACGAGGTATAGCTTGAGATCGTACCAGAAGATGAAGGTGAGGCCGATAGCTTCGCGATCCTTATCACGTGCGGCACATTCAAGGACGGCTTCGACAAGAGGTCTGAAAGAAGCTGGCTCTCGTGCAATCAAAACAACCCATGCCTCACCAGCTTCAGCAAAGATTCGGGTAAGTCCCTTGAAGACCTCTTCATCCTCCTCCTCAGCGGCCTTTGCAATGCGGGGCACCAGGGCAAGAATCTGAGGAAGGAGTGCCTGAATAACAGGCACATATTCATCAACCTCTTTAGTCTCCTTGAAAATAGAGCAGAGACACTCTACACCAGCCTCGAATGAGTTGTCGTTGTCCAAAGACGCAAGGATTATGCTCATCAATGACGAGTTAACGATATCTCCAACTGGTACCTCGCGAAGCCATGATGTAATACATTCGAGAAGCTGTGGGTTTGCCGCGGCAGCAGCTATTTTACAGATTAGTTAAGCAAGTAGAAATAAAAGGGCGGCTGATCCTACCAGAAGATTGTGAGTAGGCTGTCAACAGCTGTACAACCTGGCCAGCATTGTCTCCAAGTAACTCCTGTGTACGCTCGTTGAGTTCATCTTCCTAATTTGACGCATTAGATTGTAATTCCAGAATTCATTCCCATTCGCAAGATCGACGCGGGAGCTCGCCGGCGAGTGTTTTTCGGCCCACATACTGTCAAGTTTATCTTTCGACCTTCGGTAACTTCCTCCGGCAAGACTCTAAGGAAGTCGAGGATACAGGCGTGGCTCTCCGGCTCATTGCCAAGTGTTGACACCACAACTGGAACAACATCCTTCCACTCTTTCATCTGGATTGCCAAATGCGCAAGACAGACGCACAATTGTGTTCGGATTGGTCGTGGCCCGGTAGCATAAGTTTTGAGGAGTGCTAAGACTTGATCGCGAAGTGGTGACAATGATTCGCGGGGTAGTTGGTGGAGATCATATGTAATCTGATAATCAGTCGATGATCTTGATGAGCTGCGATTAACTTACCTTCCCCTTCAGAGTGGTAGCTCCAAACATCTTTGCCTCGACTGCAGCATCCGACTGCAAGAGACCAATAGTAATAGTCCATGCATCCATCTTTGTCGATTAGTTTAGTGTTTTGTTGACAAGCCGACGAAGATACATACGGATTTCTGGAATTGATCGAGGAATTTGTGAGCCACCAACTTCTGTTCACGCTGCCCACCATTCATAGCACTGACGGCTTCGAGGACCTGGGCGTAGCTCGTAGAGCCATTACCGTTTGTCGCGGCCATGATGCAGTACTGCGGGGCAACCGCTGTTGCGAGGCGGAGAAGAAAAAAGAGTTGACGCTGCAGGTAATCGTAGACGATAAGACGGCCACGGGGATCAGAAATTTAATAGGGCGAGAGTCGGTCTTATGTGTAAATGATCGGTGAAGGAGTGTGCGTGTAACTTCGCTTTTGCGATCGTTGGTAAGGTAAGTTGCTGTTCAAAGCATGTCGCAACAACTTCAACATGGGTTTGGCCTCGCGCCAAAATAATCTTAGCGCCGCTCACTTGCAGCCTCGTGCCGCGCGAAAGCTCAGAAGCGCGACAGAGCTTCAGAAATTCAGTTTGTGAACAACAAAGACCAGCGCATATCATCTACCTGTTTCTCCAACGAGAATTATTCACCATTAATATACGTGGTATTTCGTTCTTTATATCGGCAGATAATCTTTGAGCGATATAGCCTACGTAAGGGCTTCATACAAACTACACACATTACACCAGCCTCACATCAAACCTACAAAATGACTGGACGAGGCGGAGGCGGAGGACGTCGCGTACTTCTCCCACCTATTAACTTCATTTTCAAACTTCTTCAACAACATTCTACGGTTCAAATTTGGTTGTACGAGCAATTAGCGATCAGAATTGAGGGCAAGATCAGAGTTAGTTTTGGAACCAAAACAATCAACGCTAGGGGAAGTGCTGACAGTTTCTCTACAGGGTTTCGATGAATTCATGAACTTGGTCATTGACGATGCCGTCGAGGTCAAGCAAGCTACAAAGGAGGAGGCAGAGAGCAGAAGATCTCTTGGTGAGCTAGACAAAATCACCATTATATCAGCAACATCAGGTAAACTAACAGAAGTAGGTCAAATATTGCTAAAAGGCGACAACGTGTCTTTGATCCAAAGTCTGCAAGGTTAAAGAAATAAAATCTGGCGTTAATTGCATCGGGAAGGGCTGTTTGAAGAACTAGAGCATGATAGTTCTGGAAATATAAATCACGAATTTACAACCTTTGATGCAAAGATAACTTTGTTATGGGTAGTCCTTATGGCAAAATTTTGCCATCATCGCATATCGGGCCGTGTATCAGACTATCGTGCAGGCCAATAGGTACAGATCTGTCTTTAGCAGTCAGATACTACTCCTTCAGCGTGAGACCATATAATTTCAAACCAAGTCCAAATACTGCTTTTCCAGGTGCCTGTTGCATACTCTTAAAATGCCACTGCAGAAAATGGTTTGGGCTTGTTTTCTATAACCCAGACGACTAACTTCACCAGTCTGTCAGTTTATATCGAACGCTACATCTAGCATAAAGATCAAGTATAGGGAATTGTCTTCACTAAGGGAAAAGCATAGTTACCTTTAAGGATTTGTTCTATGCTGCTCACTTTGGCTCCATCAATATTAGAATCCCCATTTATTCCTCTATTATATTAAAATCCTTGATTATACGAAGATCTACGATGTCCATTACTAATTTCGGCGTCTTAGTAAATGTCTTAAAATGATTGATACGAATGTGTTTCACATGCTTATCAGATATGATATGCCATTGCCCGCTTGGATTTGAATTGAACTTGACGGCATATCTAATAATCTCTGTTTCGTTACTCTTCAAAGCTCTTGCTTTGC
Organism: Allantophomopsis lycopodina; assembly: GCA_024752465.1. Lineage (NCBI taxonomy): Eukaryota > Fungi > Ascomycota > Leotiomycetes > Phacidiales > Phacidiaceae > Allantophomopsis > Allantophomopsis lycopodina. The sequence continues at coordinate 1,772,994 of CP103016.1, forward strand.
TACACAAAGAACCGTCATAAACAGCATAAGTAATCTTTTGTTACTAAGAAATACGTCTATGGGTCGAGTCTAGACGCCGTCATCGTCATACACTTGCTAATAGCAAAGAATTGGACCATTGTTTTTGAACCAGCAAAATATCAACCTGATAACTCTCGTTCAGTGATTATCTCTGTTGAGTTAGTCCCCGTCGACAGGGATTTCACGTGATGCGGCGACTGCACCAACATTACATGTGGTGCAGGCAGACCGTAATTCCGCTTCCTGAATTGGTGGGCGATCGCGCCTGCAGTCATTGTGGCTGGAGAGGCGGCGCGGTTTTAGTGTTGACTAGCGACATTCTACCGCCAGCGTACCTCAAATCTCCTGGATAAAGCATAATCCTCTCTTCCCCCTCAACTCCTCCAAAACACGACGAAAAGTTCGACAAAATGCCTTCCTTCGGATCGATCTTGCTCGCCAGCGCTCTTGTAGCAACATCTGTATCTGGATACGACTCAGCGCTCGTCGGCACATGGACCAGCAAGTCTGCATCGGTCCTCACAGGTCCGGTACGTTGATTTCTATTCTCGGATACGCAGGAATGGCGGTGATGCATGGAGACGACGTCCTGATCTAACAACAACAATAGTCTTTCTACAACCCAGTGAACGACAGTCTGATTGAGCCTGATCATACCGGTATCTCTTACTCCTTTACCGCTGATGGCTACTACGAAGAGGCGTACTACAGAGCGATCTCCAATCGTAAGTACAGGGGTGCCCGATAAGATATCCACATATTCCAAGACTGACGCGATATTACAGCTGCAAAGCCAAACTGTCCCTCTTCTATCATGCAGTGGCAGCATGGTAGCTATGAGCTACACGACAACGGGTCTCTATCCCTCACTCCCATCGCCGTCGATGGTAGACAACTTCAGTCTGTACCATGTAATGCTACGCACTCAGCGTACACCCGCTACAACCAGTCAGAGTACATCGAGTTTTATAGAGTTGAGGAGGACAACTACAAGAAAGTCCAACGTCTTACTCTCTTCCAATGGGATGGTACGCCAATTATCCCATTGTACCTCGCCTACAGCCCAACCCCAATGATGCTCCCAACCACCACTCTCAACCCAACATCCAAGGCCTCGTCCACGTCCAAGGCCAAGCGAGATCTCTCTGGCGAGGAAGAGGAAGAGGTCATTCCTTTGAACATCAACGCAAAGCACATCAAGCGCGATATTGTCAACGAGAAGACTATTGACGCTGGTCTTATCTGGTGGACCGGAATCGGCATGACCGTTTTTGGCGGCGTAGCCTACATGCTCTAAGCATATTAAAACGATACACCAAAATTATAGAGGTGGCAATCAACAGCGGAGGGCATTGCAGGGCCTGTTATTAGATGGATGATGAGTTTGTTTTTTTCCCTTATCACGATTCTTTCTGAGCATTGGAGATGTATGGAGTTCGGATTATTGATTTCACACCTACGAAGATATAATGAGTGGCGTTGAGAAGAGCCTTTAAACTTACCTACCTTATGTTTGTACGTCCGCGTAAGCAAATGAAATATGTCTCGCGGAATTCTGTTGTGTGCCTGTCTATCTTAGTGCGTGATTTGTTTTGTGGTCTGTTCACGCTTACGATCTTATGTACATTCAGTTCCAAGCCAGCCAACCAAGTTGCGAGTGATGCCTCAGTAAATCGCTATCCACCACCAAACCCCATTAATACATTCCATCTATCAATGTGTAATTCCCATACATACTCATACGCCTTCTTCACATTCGTCGACGTTACTCACTCAACCTCCTGTCAAAACTATGTCGGTCAATTGGGCATCGGCCCCCACATCGCCTGAAAAACAGAAAAGTTGCTCGCGCCACCTCCTGAGCTATGGCCATTATGGTCTTCAGCACAAGTTGCCGCGCCTTATCTGGGACTAGGTCTCGTACACCGCCGGGTAGAGTATACACGTCACGTCGCGATACATATGAAAAGTAGAGGGCTGATAGCGGCGTGAATGACAATGAAGAGTTGCAGTCTGGTGAAGTGTGAAATCTGTGTATTTGAATGTCATATCAGCAAGACAGGGAGTGAAAGATGTAGATATTATAGATTAACATATTTTTTATTATTAATTTATTACACGCTAAAAGCACACAGTAGTCGTCTTTCTCTTTTAACCTAGTTCTAGCAATGCAAATACCGCCGAGGATTTTATCATGTCTCCCTATCTTCACAATCTAAGCAAGAGCGCTCAGGAGAAGCACTCCCCCCATTTCCCGCCCTCCATTGCAAAGCTTAAGCTATCGACGAAGTTCGACAATGTGCATCGTCCTAAATGATCACCGCCACAGCTTTCTAATGGAATAACACGATCGTTAACAATAACTCTCACCAGCTCCTCCTTCTGTCCAGCACACTGCATCTTCTCAAAATATGCACGTGCCGCAAACGGCACGGTCCAGGAGGCGCTGAAGCCATTTGTCTGCTGTGTTGATTCAAGTGTCGTGTTGCTCAGGAGGGCCGTAGAGTTATACAAACCCAGCGCGGCAAATATGCCCGTCATATCGTTGTCATGCGAAAAGTCAGCGTAAAGCTTCGTGTTGCCACCGACAGGGAATGTGGTAGCGGAGGAATCAAGAGTGCTATTCGTTGACGTATGATCATGAACCGCCGAGTCTGTCAGTCGGGCAATAAGCTCGTTTGTAAAACCAACGCCCTGCGTAGGTCCCAGAGGGTTGCCGAGCGAGAAGCCATAGTACTTGCCCAGACTCTCATAGTAGTCATAGGCGCGCCACTCGGCGGTCGTGAACAGCTTGCAGAAGTCAGAGACCTGGCCGGTCGTTGAGGCGACTGTGTAGAAAGGGCAGAGATCCATCATGTAGATAGTCTGAGTGGTAGTCAAGTTCGCGCCTGGCAGATCCTTGTTTAAGCGCGCAGTGATGTTTGCTGTGAAGATGGAGGCCCAAATTGCCGTTGCGGAGTCACTGATTGTACTGTCATAGCCGTCTTCGAAAGCAGTACAAAGGCCGTGGGCGAGTGTGTTGTTCACGGTATCATCCTCGGGGATAACGAGGATGTTGTAGGGGTAGGAGTCTGAAAGGCCTGCCTCATCATGCAGACGGGCAGAGTGGAAGCCCTGTGTCCAGTTCTGAGCGGACTCGACAACGCGAGCCTCGCCGGCGGTGCGCACAAATGGATCATGGTCTTTACTCAGGGATTGGTAGCGGTTATAGAATTTGATACCAGAGTTGATGAGCTGTTGCTCGCCAAAGACGGTCAGCTGATCCGCACCGAGTGTGTACTCGAAGTCTTTGAGGAAGGCGTAGTTGCCCTTGTAGGCGCTGTTGTTGACACCTGCTTGGATTTGCTGAATAGTGTCATTGTACTTCACCGTCTTAGATGCGGTAGGATCTCGGGCTCCATGGCGGGAGAGGATTTGTGCGAAGGTGATCTCGCATTTTGGAGGGAGATCAGTAGAGATTCCAGAGGCAACGGTAAAGTATGGTGAGTATTGGCCCCAGTAATGCGAGATCTCATCTTGACATTGATACCCATATTCAACTGTATCGCAAGACCGGTTCTGGCCCTGAGTTGGATGAGCTACAACACTGTATCAAATCAGTCAAATGTATTTCACGTGCAATGGCTATACAACAAACCTGATAGCATAATAAGCTACGAGCCCCACTCCAAGAACACTGAGACCCATGGTGATAATTCTTGTCCTTCTTCGTGATTTTCTAGCCCGCTCGAGATGCGCTTCCAATTCCTCCAAGGGGTCGTCACTGAAGTCGTCTTCTGGCACATCCAAATTATCTGCTGGGACAGAGGCGTATTTATGGTCATTATCTCTGGATGCTATAACACCCAGGGTGCGTTGAAGTAACCACATATTGCTCAGCTCACGATGGAGTGTGAGGGGAGATTATTGAAATGCGATACTACTATTGGGGGTGGGCAATGTTCATGGAGGCCTCTACCCGGTCAAGGCCGTTGGCGATGAAAGTAGACCTTGACTTGACCCCTCGAACAAGCTCCGTAGTCGACTGTGAGTTCGGCGTACGAGCAGTATGCGGACTTTTGGGTACGAGAGCTATTCGATGATCTACGTAAGCCTGGAAAGTTGCAAGGAACGATTAGATTAGATGCATTAGGAGAGGGGAAATGCCGTGATAGATGAAGTGAGAGGGCAGTGGAAGTCGCTATGATAAATTGTCGTACATGCCCTTTTGACGTCTCAGCTCAGTCTTTGGTAGCACGTGGGCTACAGCCGAATGCAACCGCACACAATCTTGACATGGGACTTCCACCGTGGGGTTGACTTTGCTGGAACTTGAAAATAACCACAATACTCCCAATTCACTCATAGTACAACTCTCAGGAAATCTATCAATCAAATTATTGTGGGCAGGTCTATTGTTTCTTGAGATTCAGCAGAGTCAACCTTGCCATCTTTGATATCCCGTGCTTTGTCTATACGTTATAACCATTTCGCCCAGGCTTTATCGGCTATGTGAAGGTCGCTTGCAGCCAATTGTAGAAAATACACTTTATACGATTTATACGAATTTCACTATTTGGAGATTACATTCACTAAGACATTGTCCTTGGCAGCTGAAAGTAAAGTCATATGCAAAGTTATTCGTGCTTCAATGTACAGTTCTACAACACCCAGCCAGCCCCCAAAGGTATATGTTTACAAACGGCTGATGATAGCAGCGGCATACTCGTGAGTCTTAGCCTTTCCTCCCAAATCACCAGTCAAAGCCTTGCCCTCGGCCAAAGTGTCAAAGATGGCAGTCTCGATTCTAAGGGCGTGGTCGTTCAATCCCATATGTCTCAACATCATGATGGAGGAGAGAAGGAGAGCAGTTGGGTTAGCAAGACCCATACCGGCGATATCTGGAGCGGAACCGTGGACAGCCTCGAAGATAGAGCACTCGTCACCGATGTTACCGGATGGGGTAAGACCAAGACCACCAATGAGACCGGCGCACATGTCAGAAAGAATGTCACCGTAAAGGTTAGGCATGACCATGACCTTGTCGTTGTATGGAGTTGGGTCGGTGGTGATCTTCAAGCAGGCGTTGTCGAGAAGCTCAGAGTCGAACTCGACCTTTGGGAACTGCTTGGAGATCTCGTTGGCGGTGTTGAGGAAGAGACCATCGGACATCTTCATGATGGTGGCCTTGTGAACAGCGCGGACCTTGAGCTTGCCAATGTCCTCAGCGTACTGGAAAGCAAATCGAAGGACACGCTCGGAAGCATCTCTGGTGATAAGCTTGATGGACTGAACGACACCATCAACAACGGTGTGCTCAATACCGGAGTATTCTCCCTCGGTGTTTTCTCTGATCAAGACGGTGTCGACGTTGTCGTATGGGGTCTTGTAGCCGGCGATAGATCTGCAAGGTCTGACGTTGGCGAAGAGGTTGAAGGTACGACGGAGGGTAAGGTTAAGAGAAACATGTCCCTTTCCAATTGGGGTCTATAATCATTAGACTCGATGTCGACTTCTAGGAGCTTATCTATACGTACAGCAAGTGGCCCCTTAAGGGCGACCTTGTTACGCTCAATGCTGACGATGGTCTCAGCTGGGATAGAGGTCTTTCCATCAATGAGCTGAGGAGTGACGTCGACTGGCTCCCATTTGATTGGGGCCTGCAAGAACATTAGCATTGACTTGAGGTTGGATTGAGGGTCTCATCGATCATACCTTAGCAGCAGCGAAGATGTCCTTCACGGATTGGGAGATCTCTGGTCCAATACCATCTCCCTCGATCAAGGAAACGGTGTAAAGGCCCTTAAATGTATAGTCAGCACCTGTATCGTCATTGTATTCCCTTCCTCCGTTCAATTGGTTGCTCCTTAGATCTTCGAACTCGTCGAAGCCCCGTGATGCATTGTCGGATTGTGGAAGCGCTTACATCGGTATCCTTCTGTCCAGTGAACTTGGCGACCTGATCCTTAGCAGTGGCATAACCGCGCTGCGACTGTGAAGATAATGTGTTAGCAATTGAGTTTGAGCGGCACACACCCCCGTCTTTTACACAACAGAGCTTCCTTACCACTGAGACCCAAGTGCGGGTAGCACGGGCAGTCTGGAAAGCCTGGCGCCTGGCTGGGGCAGCGAAAGAGCGAACAGCTAGCATTGTCAATTATGCGGTAGCCCGGACACAATGGTATGAGATACTGAAGGGATTGAGAAGTAGAGTTAGATGGGCGGCTGGACGAGCACGAGTATACATCGGAGCGGAGGAAAGACCTTTAGAGAAACAAGCGAGATATCGGCGTTGCGGTCGGCAACCCGCGGGTGCGCGGGCGCATGTGTATTAATGATAGCCGTGGAACGTGAAAGCAGTGGAGCTGTACCCTTCCGCTTGTCTGGGGATGAGTGAACACATAGAGCACCCCTGCACAATACACATTGATATCAATTCAATTTCAACTTCAACAGAACGATCTCCCAATACATTTTCTTGACATGTCATCGGGAACATCATAGAGAGAGCTCGCGTAGCTGTGATCAACTTCTATTACACAAAAACGGTGAAGTCCCCAGGGCATCTAACCAGCAACATGGCGGATTATGAGCGCATGGTGCTTGAACACTACCAACTTGCGACGGCATATCCAGATGAATGGCCTGCAGAGAAGGATATGAGTGAAGCTTCGGAAGATGAAGATACACCAAACCTCAAATCCCCCATGTCGAAGACAGCTCTGCGCAGATCAAAGTCCAAATACACAGCCTTGGAACGTGCTACGAGTGATCGAAAGAGCTTGATACCTGGAGCGCAGCGTTCTGGTGATGGTACTGAGACTCTAGTACAAAGGGATGAACCGGATCCTCTTGGGTCGGCGGAAAGTGTCGTGAGAATATTGAGGCAGCAGGGTCTCCCGGTACAAGATGACACTCGATTGCGTGAGTACTCTGATCGTTTTCAGGGGCATAGTAGCTAATAAGTCGCATCTTAGGCAACAGATTCCTACTTTCATCTACTACCTTCTCTCCAGCCATGTTTCTTTCCCAGGTACATGCTGGCGCATCTACCGAGGATCTCTTGCAGGGTCTTGATATACTCTCTCGGTCCATCGACCAAAAATCGGCTTCTTTGAAGGTGCTTGTCGAATCTAACTTCGAACGTTTCGTTCGCGCGAAATCTACAATCGACAATGTATACATGGAAATGAAGAATCAGGGTCAGGATCCCACACCTCCGTCGCCTCGTGATCAGCGTAGACATTCACGACATGCAAGCAGAGGTAGTCTAAATCTTCGAAGCAGCAGTGGCGGAAGTGCCATAAATACGACGCTTTCAACATCGCCTAATTCGAGCCCAGCCAAGAAGAAAAATGCATTGGCTAAAGAAAGCGAATATGGTATTATGGGTATCAAAATCCCTCTTTTAGATGTATCAGCAAAGGCCGAAGAGGTATGGGGTCCTGCTCTAGGTGGAAGGGACAAGGAAGAGACTCTAAAGGTTGTGGCCACTTCTGTTGAGCGGTACAAGGAATACTACGAGATTGGGGGCGCTATTGCCGACAGTATCAAGCGACGGGACTATGAAACATTGGTCGACGAGTACACAAGGGCAAAGCGGTTTGCTGATGATGCACGAAAGCTAGGAGATACTATCGCAATTACGAAGGCACCGCCAACCGACTCGCAAATACAGCAGATTATTGTGGCTGCACGTATGTGGCATGATGTTCAAGAGCAGTTGGAGGAATTCAAGCGAGATGTTTGGAAGCGTCTATCAGCTGTTTCTAACAGCAATTTCAAAGCGAATGGAAGTACGGCTACAGAACAATACATGGAAATGATTAGTATACTGTTGGAGCTTGGAGTTGAAGAGAATCCGATTTGGGTATGGCTGCTGAGCAGATACGAGGCATTGAAGAACAAAATAGCGTCAAATTCTGAACGTGCAAGGGTTGAAATTGAGGTCTTGCGGCGGCGACTAGGAAGTGGGGAAAAACCTACAGCTCAAGTCGTAGTGGGCCATTTGCGATCCCTGGAGAGACATAACCCTAGTGACCGACCTGCTTCACTCGATTCTGCAGAAGTCACTGAGCTTTGGGAGAAGATGCAGACTTTCTTGACCAATACACTATCTTCGCAAGGTCTCCTTGGAGAAGTTCTGGAATTCTGGCAAACAATTCAAGGCTTTCTTGACGGAAAGACCCAGAAGACGTTACCCGTTGGCCTGAATGGTGAGAGTCGGAAGCATCACAGGCTCACGGGTGAACAGACTTTGGAGCTGAAGAAGGGTACCATCGAACTCGTTGATATGATCAGGGAATGTGTACACACTTTCTTCTCAGACTCACCCCCTGAAGATATTTCTGCTATATTCTCGCCGGTCCCTAGTACACCAGCAAGTCCAATGCCTGGGACTCACACCCCTACAGGCTTGCGTGATCCTCGATTTAATTATGATGCGAGCAACCTGCCTCCTCCATCTCCACGTCGTGGCGAAGCTTGGGAGAAATTTGCTTTCTGGCCACCGTGGTCCAACTCTCTCAGTGCTGTGCATTATCTGTCGAGATTGCTGGCTCTTGTAGGTTCGGGTGCTAGTGAGATGGCTTCAGTTGCACCTGTTGTCAGTGGTGATGGATCCGCCATGGAACGTTTGCGAGCTCTTGTTGGTGGTGCTAGAGAGCGATGCGTCACGGCTATCTGCGCAGCATGGAACAAGGATGCAGAAAATATCAAAGTTCTGGAAGATTGGCGACGTTCTCCCGAGAAGAGAGATCTTACAAGAATGCCCAATAACTTCATGAATTTTGAAAGTGCTGTTCTTTCAGGCATGCAAAAGATCCTATATGTATCCGATGCCATGATGAAGCCAGGCTCAGAGGACGTTTTGCTTCCTCCGCCAGCTAAGCTATTGCAGATGGTCCGAAGTCAATTCGTAACCACATTGTACAAGGCACTGAGCGGCATGGTAGAGAACGCTGAGAGATCGATCCAGAAGACTGATGATGATTGGACTACCGATATTGATGGACTGGCAAACCCAGGAGCAATTTCAGATATCACAACTACAGGAGCAGGAACCGTCAATGCCAGTGATAGAGTAAGCATCATTCAAAACCTTCCAAAACTCGAACTAACATATCATAGAATGTCCGCATGCTCCTGACTCTTAGCAACCTCCAGGCCCTCCGCACCGATATTGTACCCAATCTGACAACGCAATTCGAGAATGCTTTCTCTGTCAAGCTGACCGACGAAACTAAGACTATCCGTGACGTTCTTGGTCAAATAGATGCGCGTCTCTTCCAGTCTTACACCCGTCCAGCGGTCGAAAAGTTACACAGTACAATCCACAATGGGATTCTGTCACCGGATTGGGAGCCACCAGAGTCGACTCGACCAAAAGAAGTGCACGCTTATGTCTATGAAGCTCTCCTCTCACTTGTGCTAGTCCACAGCCAAGTATCTACAACAGCCTCGTCACTCACCTCCCAAGTCCTCTCCTTCCTCCTTGAACAAGCCTCCAAAGAGCTTCTCGACGCCTTCAAATTACGCCAGCGCTACACGCTCGCCGCCCTTATGCAGGCCACCCTTGATGTCGAGTTTGTCGCCCAGACACTCTCTCAGTACACCACTGACCGCGCGTCTGAGTGCCAGAGTCAGATCTATCAGACCCTTGACCAAGGCACTGATAACGTGGCGCGTGCTCAGCTGCAGGGCGAGTTGCCCGAGATGAGAGCTGTGCTTAAACGCCTACGCGAGGGTGCGAGAAGTGAGTTCGCATGTTTTAAGAAGATTAGACGGGACAGGAGCATTGCCAATTCTATTGCTACGACAGTGAGCTCGGGAGTTTAGATAGGTTTAGAAGTGAATATATAATGTACTTATGTTCTTCTCTGTTAAATTATTTGAATGTGACCGAGATTTCACGAGATGTCACAGAGAGGCACGTAGAGATATAGTAACGATAAAGGCTGAAGCATCTGTTACGCAGGAATATGATAAGAATAGCAAATTTAGCGTAGAATAATTGTCTATACTCGTATATACGATACTATAGCATGACTACCCTGCCTTTCCTTCAACTTCGTTGTGTTAGCGAAGTATGGAGAGTTAGCGATTGACATCTTCCAACGCAAATGATGAATTTGTACTGTAGCTTGTAATAGGGATGACGTAGGTCCATGGTCTCGACATATGTAGAACCCGATGCCATGCATTTCCTTGAACATGCATATGCATCAAAGTGCGGAGTGCCTGAACAGATGGCTTATAAATTACCCCGCATAACCTCGTTTACTTACCCCAGAACACGAAAAAAAAAGTGTAGTTTTTTTTCCGGTAGCAGAATATGGGGAAGATATTGACCCGGAAATAATGCCGTATACTGTGTAGATACATATACATATGCCCCACTATACCCTTGTCTCAAACATGGGCGGATATGGCGGCGTGCCGTATAAATATGTCGTTATTCCCTCTTGACCCACGGGCAAAGACGCGGGGAATCGTCTAATTCATGGTCAAAGTTGAATTGCACGTCTAAATAGACCCCGAACTCCGTAATAATTACTCAATAATAGGAGCTAGTCCTATGGTCTCCACATTAAATCCATAGATATGCATATTAATTGTAAATATCATTGGCCCTCAGCTTACCCAATCTTGGCAAGTATTGCACCTTGGTGGGTTGCCATGATAAGTCCTCGGTGTAATAGAAACCATATCTCGGCTTTCCGAATAGGATCGCAAAAACAGGGAGAAATAGCTACGTAGTAATTGGCCTAGAGGAGATATAGGAATGTCAGAAACAACTTGTATATTTCAGCCGGCTGAACCTACGGCTCAACTTCCTTGTCAAGTTAATTACCTAGTTGACGGCTTAAAAGAATAAAATAGCTTTCTGTAGGTCCTTATCCATGGTTACAAAGCAATGGTGATTCTACACTATAAAAGGCGAGAATTTCCGCTGTATGGCAATTTATTATGTTAATTTTTAGTGAGAAATTTCCAGTCATCAATCAAGATGAAATATCTTTCAATCAGTTTCTTGTTTGCAGCTTCTGTAACTTGCGAGCCAATTACTAAACACAGATATGATCAGAGCGGTACCTCTGTGGCTGTCAAGAATGGAACTTTGAAGGGACTCTATAGTCCCAATTATAATCAGGACTTCTTTTTGGGAGTCCCTTATGCTCAGGTATGTATGGAACTCATATATATTACAAGACACTAACCAGTGAATGATAGCCACCCGTTGGAGAACTTCGCTTTCAAAATCCCCAATCTATTAACTCTACCTATAACTCTACCTACGATGCCACCGAATATCCTCCATCCTGCTATGGCTATGGTTCTGACAACTGGGGAATCACGCCAAGTGAAGATTGTCTATACTTGAACGTGATCCGCCCTGCTGGTATTTCAGAAAATGCTACACTCCCTGTGGCAGTATGGATACATGGTGGAGGACTCTATGAAGGATCCACTGTTGATAAGCGATACAATCTTTCTTTTATTGTACAAAATAGCGTGGAGATTGGCCAGCCTATGATAGCCGTTAGTATTCAATATCGCCTTTCAGCTTGGGGATTTTTGGGGTCTCAAGAAGCGCTCGAGAATGGCATCACAAATATAGGCTTTAAGGATCAGCGCTTGAGTCTTCACTGGATCAATGAGAACATTGCTGCATTTGGCGGAGATCCGACTAAGGTCACTATCTGGGGAGAGTCCGCAGGAGGGCAGTCTGTAGGAGCACACTTGTTAGCTTATGGAGGACGGGACGATAAGTAAATTTCTCAGGAACCCAATTCATCTATGATCTACTGACTGATTAATTAACAGCCTTTTCCGTGCAGCTATTGCAGAATCTGGTGGACCAGCAGTATGGTTCTCTTACACAGCGGCTGGAGGCTTTAATGCTACTGAGGCTCAACAAGCCTCCTATAATGCTCTTCTGAACCGTACTGGCTGTGCAAATATCAACTGCCTGCGATCTCTATCCGCTGAAACTCTCAACAGCGGTATTAATGCAACATCAGGTACACCTGGGCCTTTTGACCCCATTATTGATGGTGATTTCATTCAGAAGTTCCCGTCAGACCAACTCGCTGCCGGAGAATTCGTTAAAGTACCGCTCTTGATTGGCACGAACACTGATGAGGGCACTGCATTTGGCTCAGGTAAGATAAATTTGTTTTGATACATTTAGATCCATTAACTGTCAATATATTAATTATCACATACTGATCCAATACCAGGCTATGGGCCGAATGGCACTGGCATCAACACAGACGCTGAGTTCGTAGAAGCCTTGACTTCAAATGGCATGGACGATACAACTGCTGCCACACTCGAAATCCTCTACCCCAATATTCCAGCAGCAGGAATTCCATCCCCAGCGAATTACTCCGGGCCTGAAAACTTCGCAGGATCACAAGTACGTTGTCTCCCGGCCCCCAAATTCCGCAACCTAACGCCCCCTCATTACACTCCATCCTAAAATCCCACATCCTACATCCTTATTCCTTCACAAATAAAATAAATAAATAAATCGCATGTACTAATATTGAATAGTTCAAGCGCGCCGCCGCCGTCTATGGCGACATAGCTGTCATTGCACCCCGGCGCCTCTCCGCTCTCTCATGGGCAAGCGTAAACACAACAGTCTATACCTACCGCTTCGACATTCTTGTCTCCGGTCTTTCAGCTTCCATTGGCAGCACACACTTTCAGGAGGTAGTGTTTGTATTCGATAATGAAGCCGGACTAGGCTACGCTTCGAACCCAATCACCAACGCCACTATCCCTATTGCTAAGCTCGTATCAAAGAGCTGGGTGGGATTCATTACTAAGTTGGACCCTAATGAGAATGGGATTAAGGGGGCAACAGAGTGGCCAGAGTTTGTGGTTGATAAGAATTTGGGTGTGGGGAAGAATTTGGTGATTGCAAAGGATGGGAGTTGGGTTGAATGGGATGATATCAGGCTTGCCGAGGGGAAGTTCTTGATCGACAACCTCAAGACACAATTTGGGAAGTAGAGCACATAAATGTTAATGGACTTTAAAGCTAGGCATAATTACCTGAAATGATTGATCACAAACTCTCGTGCTGCATACCAATGATGCTTGTAATTCGTGACTATATGACAAGAGTCACAAACATTAAACACAAGCTATCAAGAAATACCCTCATCAGTAAATATCACTGAGCAGATAAACAGTTTGACTTTCACTATTTTATACCAAGTCTATCTGAAACTATCCTCTTCTTGCTACTAGTATTTCTATCCTTGTCCTGTAATGGCACATTTATTTGAGCACCATCATTTAGAAGAATTTCAGTGACTTTGTGTCGATCACCGGAAAATGTTGTTTCGGAGACAGCAATATGGAGAGCGTGGAAAGTCTTATGCTCATAAATTTAACTTGATAGTTTATTAAACGATGGAAATTACTGTATATCACGTTTTCCAGATCATGCGTGTAAGGATTCAGAATTGTCCAACCCGTTTCTGATAATCTTCCTAAAGAGCAAAATAAAGTGGAAGCAACAATCATAACTAATCGAGAGATCTTCGCCATACTGTAACAGCTTCTTGACTCCAATAATATTTCCGTGTGCTGTGGAACGGGAAAGAATTGTGTAGCATTTTGAATCTTTTATATCGATGGCCTCGAGCAAAAACTTCCAGCATTGTATCATTCCTCTAGAATAAATAGCAAATCGCTTCCCCCTCTTCTAGAAGCTTTTGAACGACCCTCAAATTTTATTGTCCAAGCGTCGTTTGGAGCACAGTTTTATCATAAATACCTGTCCGTTCGACATTCTTGAAGCAGCTGGTAGCCCGCCACAGCGTTACCGTCACAAACTTCATCATGGAGCATTTTAAACAAGGACCAATTTTTCGCATGATATAACCTCTTGGAACAACAGACCGACTGTATCTCAATGCATTAAGTGAACTGTTAAGGATAGTGGTGTATCCAAGATTAGAGTGCCAGGGAATGCCCCTCAGTCCTTGCTTCTTTCCTACTCAGCTGCCGGCTCCCTCTATTATAAGGATGCGTAGTAAAAGCGCATGGCAGTTAGTTCTCGACGAGGCCTTCCTGTCAAATGCTGAGAAAAACAGTAATACAGAAGAATGTAGTATACAGAGCAGTCCAGTCGATCTAACGCACTTTGATAATCATGGCTATACTTTTCATATTGTACAAAGATATTTGGACAAAGAGCAATAAAGAATATTATATGATGGTAACAGAATTCTGTCAGCATTAATTTATTTTAGCGTAATATAGCTTAGTTTATCATTATTTCTTATATAATTAATTTACCACTAGCATATACATTGGATACTTCATATGTAGTACTCTTAATATCAATAACCATTGTCATTCCTAGACCTTTTAATTATAACAAAGACACCTTCTTTTATGACGTCTGCTCTTTGAGATTACAATTGCTTCTATTCGAGATAAGATCCTCATATTCGGCAAACAATTTTCATGCGTCATGATTTATGGGTCATATCCGATATTTAGGCACCCAGATCGGAGAGGCTTGAACACATAGCCGTCGGATACTTAGTAACGGCATAACGGCAAACGAAGATCTACTTTAAATGGATAACAAGCGTCATCTCCAATTATGACGAAGAATCTCTAATGAAATTCCACTCCTAGATATTCTTATGATATGCTCTTCATAATATCTATTTTTGTTGGTAAGTACAGATATCAACATGCCTCGCGTCCGAAGGAAGCGAATTATGATGTATCTAAGGTAGGTAGTCAACATGGCAATAAGCATCTCCATTAAAAGGGGCACATCATCGTAGGATCAGCAAGCTAACGATGTCTTTTGCCGTCTTTCCATCGAATTGCTTTCCTACAAATGTATTTCAAATCCTACTTCTTTCCAATCAGCTTCTCATCCCCCTTCGCCAAGACAAATGGACAACATCAACGGTTTGAGTGCTCAACAAATTGGGGTTCTAGTTACAAGAGCGGGGGAAGTAAAGGCCCGTCTTAGATGGGATGAATTGATTCTAAAATCCTTCCTGGGGGGAGTTTTCATCTCTCTAGGAGCACTTTTCAACCTAGTTGTTGCTGGAGGGTCGCCCGGATTGCGAGCGAGCAATCCTGCTTTGGCTACATTAATCGCTGGATTTACATTTCCAATAGGTGGGCCATCTCACCCCAAGAATTACACAGACAGGATTAATAGATGAGTAGGCTTCGTGCTAATCACTATAACAAATATGGAGTTAGTAACAAGTAACATGTTTGTCATGGTGGGCTTTACCTTTCCTCTTCTCTTGGTTTCACCAGCTCATGAGAACTAGGCCTACACGACAATGCAACGCAAGACTACCATCTATGATCTCACTCGCAACTGGATCATCTCATACATCTTCAACATAGCCGGGTGTCTCTTCTTCGCAGGCTTCCTCGCCTGGTGGGCAAATATCCTTACGACCGATGCCGAAACATCATATGCAGTCACCCAAGCCGAGAACCGAGTCAATTTGGCTTCATACTGGTCGGTAAATTTCCTTCGAGCCGTTGGATGCAATTGGCTTGTAGGCTTGGCTATGTTCCTCGCGACAGGATCGAAAGAATTCGTCAGCAAGGTCTATTGTATCTGGATCCCAGTCTGGGCCTTTGCGACGCTTGGCTATCAACATTCGATCGCCAACTTCTTCCTTATTCCCCTTGGCATGTTTTATGGCACAAATTTTGGCGTGGGGGACTTCATTTATAAGAGCATCATCCCGGTCACACTTGGAAATATCGTTGGAGGATCTGTCTTTGCTGGAGTGTTCATCTGGTACTTGTATGGAAGGGATGATACTCTTGATGTTCAGACAGGCCAACCTGGAAATCTTGAGAAAACCAGTGGCAGGGAGCAACGAAGTATACAGAGCAGTTCAGCCACCACTCCTACGCCCTCTGTCGAGCACGAATATGCCACCCATATGGCATGAGGTTGGTGCTTGAGCGAAGAACAGTTGATGCTATTATTGTATGCTGTTAGCAGAAACTTGTTGGCCTTGATTATTTCTAGCACAACATCACTTGGTTTAGAGTTGTTTTCTTGTATGTGATTGTAAAGTAGGGGTCATATATATATTAAATACATTTTTCACAGGACTCTCAAAACCAATATGTCGTTCCAAGGGGTTTCAAACCAAACAGTCTCACAAACTGCTATTCTTAAAGATCAAGATTTTTATGTTCAAAACGCGATCCTGACACTCAAGACTTGATTTCCAAGCTAAGTTCACTAGGGTTGAACTTGAAATCATCATTCAACTTCCCAAAATTTGCATCATCAGGCAAGTAATCAGCACGTACTTCAACCGGTTGACCGCCATGCTTCTGGAAGAAATTTGCCTGTGAAAGGGGTAGCTTATGGCGAAGAGTGTGATTAGGGTACCACTGCGCCTGATATCCAAGCGCCAGCATAATACGGTACTGGTCCGAATCATTCGGCATACCAGCATGCCAGGTCCTCAGATCGCGGATCATGATGTCACCGATCTCTACCACAGGCTGGACTGGCGGCCGGATGGCCCGGCGTGCCTCGACGACCGATGGCAGCACATTGCAGGTGGGGAAGCCGGGTCTGAGTTTTGCGTTCTCGAGCGTGTCGCCTTCGCTGGCTATGACTTGCTCGGTCCCTTTGGTGTGCGCATGACTGCCCAGCCAGAACTCAGTGCTGCCCGTGTGCTTGTTGAAGGGGCAGAGAGGGACATTGGCAATGCAGTAGAAGGGACATTGGGGGTGCCAGAAGGTTATGTCTTTGTGGACGGGTTGACGGAGACCCGAGGTGTTCGGGAGGGCGTTATTGCCCGTCAGGAAGTTCGTGATTGGGTTGGCGCCGAGGTACCTGGTCTGTGTAAGGCTGAGACAGCGGAAATTATGGACTTTACAAAAAAGACGGAGGAGAAGATTTATTTCATAGTGTGTGTATGTGCGTGTGTGTGTGTGTCTCTTTTAGGTTTGATTTAGGGCTTAAGTGAGAAGTAATCGACTTACGCATTCATCACTTGAATGACAAA
The DNA here is from genome assembly GCA_024752465.1 of Allantophomopsis lycopodina. Taxonomy (NCBI): domain Eukaryota; kingdom Fungi; phylum Ascomycota; class Leotiomycetes; order Phacidiales; family Phacidiaceae; genus Allantophomopsis; species Allantophomopsis lycopodina. Next base: position 1,790,042 of record CP103016.1, read on the forward strand.
TGAATTGAAGAAAATGTCATTGTGTAGATATTTGGGATCGGTAGTTGGTGGTCCCTGCAAAATATTCGCTATCGTTCGTATCAGCACCCACAACCTTCGCAGTAATAAATTGTCCGTCATGAATTCATGAGCAAGGAAAATCAGCCTACAGTTAACACCCTGATTGAAAGGTTTAGCCCCGTTTTTCACCAGCTCATCTGCCTCCTTGCACATAAACTCATTTATGTCCTTTATGTGATTCACATCAACCACTCCCTTTAGCACCACGAGTCCGTCTTGATGGAGGGCTTCCAGAGCACTTTGGAGTTTTAGGGTATCATAGGTTCCTCGGCGCGCTTCTTCGGCGGTGACCGTCGGGATGGAACGCGGTGAGTCTGGGGAAGCCATGATAAGTCGCGAATTATGGTTTCCTGATATGCTTATGACTGGATAGATGATGAATGGAGAAGGTGGTTTAGGGGGGCACAGTGTGGCTTTTTGAGGGTTGGAAATTTGGTTTGTTATCATGCAGGTGATATAGACTTCCCTTATCGAATGATATCGCCATGTACGAAGTACCTGGTATTTGGTATATGCATTGTCAAAAGGGCGATGGTCGTTCAGATGTGCTTACGCCGCGTTCGAGCATCAAATCCAACAAGGCCTGGGCTTATTACCTGTTATCTGGAATAATGAAGTGTGCACGTTCGCCACCCAGATTTGTGCATTGTCGAAGGAAACCTTGCCATTATCACCATACGATAATGGACCGTGAGAGCAGCTATATAGCGAGGGAGAGCAGTTTTCCTCAACGACAATATACTTTCAGGAGCTGTATGTACGATTCCCGAGCTCGATGTTCATCTGCACCCATACATGTGTTGATTAAGAGCTATGGCGCTGCTTATCTCGTTGGAGCCGCACGTTCTTGGGAGCTGTACGAGACCCGGATGTTTCCTGATAATTGTATCTGTCGCAAGAGCCGTGCGGTTGTCCTGTATCCATGACCATAGATGACATGGGCGACTGAATAACATACCTTAATCCAACAAGCAGTATCCATGTGTACCTTGTATATATGGAGTACTGAACAAATACACTCTGGACTTTATGATCTCCATGATGTGTGTTTTCGCAGGACAGCACTCGTCGGTAGAATTTTTCTTTCAATTCATGAAGATGACTTCCCCCCTCAACCATAACATCGTATGTACCCACTCTATATTCCAAGCACATTCACAATACTCAGCACCACAGTATCGTACTCTATGCAGTACACGACTGTGTACATATCAGAGTTCCTCGGTCTTGGTATTCCGGAGTGCATGTCTACGATCAGGGCTCTCGACAGGGTCGTGAGCAGGGCAAAGGTCGAAGATCACCCACCACCCATGGTCTTCACACATTCCCTTTACTCAAATCCGTATTCCCGCCCCCCGTCGCGTCGTTGGTCGTTGAGTTTCGGTCTCTTCTCCCCTTCAGTAACGGGCTTGATTCAGCTGGGCCAGTCCGTCTCTCTCTTGGCCTTATCAATTGCGGAGCTCGCCACTGTCTCTGTCCCCTCCAAGCGCAGCCCCTAACGGACACTACACAAACAATCACTAAGTGCACGATACACACCAGTACAGAGCCCCAAAAGTCCACTATAGCTCGTCCCTACCCACCAAATGCCTGTCTCCTACTTACGCCCCCCTCTGTCGACTACTCCCCCTACTCCAATCATGCCGCGACAAACGCCGGCCATTTCTCCACTGACAAGCCCCTCCTAGCAAACTGCACCCTCCACGTCCTTATCTGACCACATCTTGACTTGCTTCTGGAAGAAAAAAGTTGACGATGGCGAACCGTGCATCTCACCTTGACAGCCTTTTTCGCACGCGACACCATTTCGTTACTGTACCGATTCGTAAGTCAAAGGTCGACGAGAACTGATAGGTGAGGTCCAAAGAACGGAGAACAGCGTGATAATTCTCCGCAATAGTGTGGCAGACTACGTACTCCTCCTTTGCACAGTAAGTACTTAGAGAAGACTCTTTGTCGCCGACCCAGACTCTCTCCTCTTCTCCTCTTCCTTCTTCTCTCTTCTCTTTCTCTCCTCTCCTCACCCACATGTCCTTTTCATCCCCCTTCAAGATATATCCTTCCCCTACAACATGACGCTTTGAGTAGCTTCATACCCCCTCTTCAAATCTTTCTTGTCGCGAAATTCCACCGCGTCAAATTTCACTTTACGCGCTGCGCGAGCCTCGGCTTTTGAAAAATCCCCGAAAAAAAAAATGTCTACCTTCAGAGAGCGCACGACAGTCAAGGCGCACAATGTCAAGATAGCCCTCTCCTCGCGTTCGGCCTTCGTTAAGGCTATCCAGACCCAGGACACTCCCCTCGATGAGCATGGCCATCCAGGCAGCACAACCACCTGGAGCAATGAGGATCTCGACCCTACCCCGCCTGAGAAGCGCACTTGGCGTTGGTGGAACTTCGTCACCTTCTACTTGGGCCTTGCCATGGGTAACTGGACACTCGGAAGTACAATGATTGGAATTGGCCTTAATTGGTGGGAAGCCATTATTGTCATCTTCCTCTCGCAGCTTGTCTCTTCTGCCGCTATGTTCTTCAACTCCCGATGTGCTAGTGCCTACCATATTGGATACCCGGTAGTCGCAAGAAGCGTCTTTGGCATGTGGGGAAGTTACTACTTCGTTGGCGCAAGAGCAGCTTTGGCTATCATTTGGTACGGTGTACAGTTGTTCTCCGGAGCATCCCTCATGTCCAATGTGCTTCGCTGCATCTTTGGTCACAAGTTCGTCAACATTCCAAACCACATCCCAGAGTCCATGGGAATTACATCCTCCGGCATGCTCGCCTTCTTCCTCTTCTGGCTTGTGCATTTCCCATTCTGTGCCTTCCGTCCTTACCAGTTGAAGAGCTTCTTCTGGTTCAAGTCTATCATCGTTCTTCCAGCCGTCTTGGGTCTCTTCATCTTTTGCATGGCCAACACCCACGGCAAGCTGGGTTCAGTTTACAGCCCTAAATTGCAGGGTTCTCAAGCAGGATGGTTCTGGATGTACGCGATCAACAGTGGCATGGGAAACACAGGTATTTATCCACGAAATTATGATGGAATTTCAGAAAACTGACTTAAACTAGCCACATTGATTACCAATCAGCCAGATATTGCACGTTGGTCTAAGACGAAGAGCGGAGCTCAATGGTCTCAGATGATCACTCAGCCTTTTGCTGTTACCCTCGCTGCCTCCCTTGGTATATTGGCCACCGCCGCAATGAACAACAAGTGGGATCTTACTGGAGATAACGCAATCTGGAACCAGTGGGATCTTTTGGACGCAATCCTTGATCACTACTGGAGCGGCACCACTCGATTCGCCGTCTTCCTCTCCGCATTCACCTGGATGGTTTCCATTCTTGGAACCAACATTGCTGCCAACATGATTCCCTTCGGTGCTGACAGCTCCATGCTTTTGCCGCGCTTCATCACCATTCCCCGTGGTCAGTTTATCGTCGAGTTCCTCGCCTTCGCCATCTGCCCCTGGAAGATTTTGGCATCCGCATCTGTCTTCACCACTTTCCTCTCCGGCTACGGATTGTTCATGGCCTCCGTTGTCGCCATCATGATCTGCGACTACTACGTTTTGACTAAGGGTAACGTTTTTATCTCGCACCTGTACGATGGCTCCAAACATAACAAGCACTACTACTTCACCAAGGGCTGGAACGTTCAGGCTGTCGTTGCCTACCTCTGCGGTATTGCTCTTCCATTCCCAGGATTCGTCGGTTCTCTCGGTGCAAAGGTTAGCACGTCTGGTACGGACCTCGGCCGTCTCGGCTGGTTGCTTTCCTTCACAGTGTCTTTCGTCGTTTACTTCACCCTTTGCAAGATCTGGCCAACCGCCAACCAGAAGATTGTCAAGGAAATGGGACTTGGATGGGAAGAGATGAGCGGGGATATTATCATTGCTCCAGATGGCACTCAGATTTTGGAGACAGGAAGAGAGGTTAGAGCGTTGGAGGATGATGCTAGCGAGGAGGAAAAGCGGGCAGGCATCTACGTTAATGAAAAGTCGTCATAGACGAGGGGACTTTTATCGGATTTTTGAAAAAAAGAACCGCGGGTTCGGGGATTAGAAAGGATTTACCATGATAATAATGAACTTTTTGGATGGAAATTTCTTATATTTTGTGATCTTGAATGGAGATTGAAGCTGGGCGTGTTGAAACAATTCTTTGAGAATAGACGGTGACATCATTAACACCATTCGCACTCATTAACTAAATAGATCAATTCGAAGCGAATGATATGATGATCTAGATGGATCCACTGCAAAAAGAGCATGGGTCATCAGGCAAGGCAAGCAGATACCTTGCATAGCTATAAACGCGATTTCAAAAGCCATCGAATCTCCCCCATGTCAAAATCAGACCCCGCCAAAAATACAAAATCGAATCGCTCGTCAACAACCTCATCTTTCAATTCTTCAGATCCAGCCTCTACATGGCTTTTCGTCGTCCTCAATATTCATTGTAATCGTAGCATCCCCGAATCTACATGATATGAGCAAAGGCGACTGACATACGACTCTCAGAGCCATTAGTACCCGTATCAGTAGACCCATGCGTTTCGATTAACCGCTTGGAGAATATTCACCAAGTTTATCTCTTTTATTCATCGCCCTGATGCTGCGCTCTGTAGTTGAGAGGAAGAGCTGGATAATATTTCAAGCGACTTAGAATTGGAATTTGTAAGTGTAGCCAGGACTTCTTGTTCAAGTGCAAAGAATTGATTTGGGGTCCAGATGACTATGTTACATTATGAGGCTATGATATTTCTATACTTGCTTAGAGGCGCTTGGAAGGATAACTAAATGTCCAACCAAAGGTTTCTGGATTGTTGTTGATAGTGTTATTCGAAATGATATATGAAAATTGTCTTTAAAGTTTAGCATATGCATATATAGTATGCTTGTTAATAATTGGTAGCGTTTTCATACAACACACGCATGCCAATTATTTGAGGCAAAGCAAGCTGAAGGTTTGGGGTGGGTATTTTCCGTCCGATATATAGTAGCTGAGGCTGCACATCCGCTATATTTAGACATTAAAAAGCTCTGTAGCTTACATTATGCCTAACGAAACAATCTAGATACTACCTTGTTCCTGAAACCGCACCATATTGCTTCTTAGCCCTAGGCAGTGCTGAACAATTCATTGTGTTTAAACATTAAAACAGGATATTGTTTGCGTTATGCCTAGCAAGATAATTCAGATACGGCCTTGTTCATGAAACATCTACATCGCTCCTTAGCTCTATGCAATGCTCACTGGTATGCAAACAATAATACGAGGCATTTAGAGAAGTCATTGTTTAAACATATGGGATGAATAACATACAGACTATGAAAGTACACTCAAGTGAAGTATATCATAAAGAAGCGGTTTAACAATGTGTCTAGCAATGCCTTTGAACTGCAATATTTGCTCGTATGATTAGAGAAAAGAATTTTATAAGAAACTTAGATTCTAATAAGAGAAGGCTGAGGCTGAGTTAGCTTGTTGGCAATAAGATCTTGAAATATGGTGCTTGCTTTTGCATAACTACGAACTTCAAAAGCTGAGATATTCAGGTTATAAGCCGAGATGCGGATTATATGTAAGATTGGGTGGAGATCTTGGGCTTTTTATGCCTTGGAGGATTTGATGTACATTCAGGTCTATGCAATCAACACGCCATTTGTGTGCTGGTTGTCGTACTTATTGACTTAGAAAATATAACTATCTCAGAAAACAATTCTATATAAGGGAGACATTTCATGTTTTAAGACTTCATTCTTTCTTCTCAACAGTCACATCAAGCTTGACATCTCAGTATCACAGCCCATTTATTAACAGCTTATTCAATATGATTTCCCTCTCCTTGCCCCTGTGTCTGTCTATCCTTGGTTATATTGCCACAGGTTTTGCTGCACCAGCCAATTCCCTCGATGTATATGCCGCGAAGAATACACTCAGAGTTCGTGCAGAAGCTGATGGTAGGTCAGATATCATTTCAGAACGAAGAAGCACTTATTTGAGTCCTAGACATCTTTGAACTTGCCGAGGGTATTATAGACCTGATCAAGGACGGCATTGACCTCGTCAAAGACATTGATGAAGAACAGCATGATAAGGAATCCTCATATACGCAAGCTGTGATTGCACAGCTGGGGCGTACATACCCAGACAAGAACTCCATCATCTTTCATGACTCAGATTCCAAGGTCGACTTCGATAGCAGCGCCGTCAAAACCCATGTAGAGTTCAACATTGGTCTTGGAATGACAGAGGGCTATGATATCTATTTATTTGACTCAGGCACGTTTGATCTGGTCGGCGATGGAGGATATCTCAACTGGTGTTTCGAAGGCAACTTCGTACGCAACGGTAACGAAGTAGTATTTTCTACAAGAACAGGTAAGGTCTCTTTAAAAGCCCGCCTGCAAATTAATTAACGATATTTGATAGTTCCTGTTGCTGCTCAGCCTCCTGCTGCAGCACCAACAACTCCTCCTCTTCCACCACCATCTCCCGCCCGCGAGAATCCTGGCGATTCCGACGGAAACTATTTCGTCAACTGCCAATCTACCGATGGCACTGTTTCAAGTGGTATGGCATACTACAAGAACCTCAATCCAGGTCAGAATGTTGGCCAGAAGCCAGATGACTACATAGATGTCATCCACGGCAGCTATGTGACTTGGGAGCAACCTGGAGCTGGTAAGTCAAATCATCTCAAGCCTGCTTTCATTCATGATATATATCTAACACACATAAACAGTGACTTTCAATACCGGCGTTTCAGTGCACTGGTCTATCTTCGGTAACGCCCAGGAACAGGATGACAACACGAGCTGCGGTACAGCGGACAACAGCTACGAGCACTTCTGGGTCTATAAAGACGCCGGGGATTTTTTGTATTCTGTTGATGACTGGACCTGCTACTCGCTCTACTGGGCATTCTAAGAGTTTTTTCTTTTATCCAAATGAGTTCTTTAGAAGTTTTGGCTAGTTTCTATTTTATTTTATTGCTTTTTCCTCGTGTTTTACGTTCAGAAAGCTCTTGAGAGATATCATTAGCATTTTGACTCAGAGTAGATACAGGGGCAATAGAGGGTTAGGATTATGTGTGCTTTTTTTCTTCTTTATTATCTCCTGACTATATTTCAGGTCTTGATTTACTCTAGTCAATTTATATAAACTCACATCACCTAGCTTAGCCTGTCATATCTTTTATGAAACTTCCCAAATACAGCCATAAAGATTTTATGGTTTGACAACTTTGTTAATGGCAACTACCCTTGATCTTGAGACTGCTCTTTGCGTGAAAGAGCCCTAAACACCACAACAAATCCAGCAAGTTGCCCTAACCACAAAAGAAAATATATAATATAGTCGAGTAAAGTTGTTGAACTGATGCTAATATAAATATTAATAATCCCAACCTAGATTTTCACTTCTCTACATAGGCTTAACTCCAATTTTAACAAAGAATCCCGCTTTATTTCTAATGTATTTATAATAATTCTGCGAGCTTTCGCATGGTTTCAGTTTATTCAAGTGTCGTGGCATAATAGTACTCTGAAAACATTTGCAACAGGAATGTCTGTCATACAATTTCAAATATAATTGATGATAACATGCCATAAGAATTTAAATTGGTCTGTAGCACTGTTGTCGTATTGTCAAGCTCACTACTCAAATTTGGGGCATTCACTTTCAACTTTATCTACAAATTAGGAGCTGTGAACCTTTGAAAATTGAATAATTCGTGATTTTCTATTGTTTTGGTAATTATTTTGTTTTATACATGTATTCAGTTCGCATATCCGAAAGTATGCAATTTCGGGTTCTGATCAGCCCCGAATCTCTTGATATGGTGTTGCAGATCTCCCATAAATGCCCCCTTTACAAAGCAGCAACAGCAGCAAACAAAGCACCTGCACCCATAACCCAAGCACCAGCAGTCACCTGTGGCATGCCTCCAGTAGCAGTAGCAGCAGTACCGGTAGCACTTGCCTTGGTACTGGCGCTGGCACCCGAGCTGGCAGTCTTCGCTGCAGATCCGCTGGTAGATTTGCTAGAAGAGCTGCCACTGGAAGCGGCACCTGTGACCTCCGCATCGCCAGCAGTGATGGTGACTGGGTAGTAGAACATCTCAGAGCTAGCGAACGTGGTAGTGGCCACATCCGATCCGTTGGCACGATCAGTGCAGACGGCCGTGGTGGTGCCGCCGATGGAGCAGTCTATCGTGACAGTGATGCCGTCGTAAGCTGAGCTGTACAACATGGTGGACTGGTTCTCGACGATGGCGAAGTCGCTGAGGATGTCGCAGAAGTCACCATCGCTGTCGTCGTCGCCATCGTCATCGGTAGACGTTGGGGTTGGGGTTGCAGCAGAGCCGGTTGTAGAGGCGCAGTTGAGTACGTAACTGGTCAAAGAACCATCCTGGGGGAAAATAAGTAATTGGGTTTTTGAGGGAGAGTTTGAGATACTTACAACGGTGGCACTGGCGGCAATGGTCATATCAGTTGTGACTCCGAAGTCACCGTCACTGCTTCCATCGGCTGGGAAGAAGAGGGAGACGGTGCTCTGGGCAGAGACGGCGCCGAGTAGCACAAAGGTGGTGAGAGAAGAGGCAATCATTTTGAATGTTTTTAACGAGAGTGGTTTGTAAAAAGAAATATATATTATGAAGACGATTAAGATGCAGATTGGGAAGACAAGAAGTGGAAGGAATGGAATACGGAGAGATTAAGTATTGAAGCACTGCACAGAGTTACTTTATTTCTGAAGAGGCGCAGGCCCCCCGGACTGAGAATCTAATGCATGAAGAAGAAGCTTAACCGGGCCTGAAGAGGGGGATTGGTTGACATGGTTGACATGGTTTATTTTGGGAGACTTGATCTGTACCTACATAAGCGTGTGCCTGTCTACTCATGTATTTGAAGGGGATAGCGCCAGAAATCACAGCATGGACGAAAGTCATTGGTCCCCTAAAAGTCGTAAATAAGCACTAAGATTCATGGGGGAAATGCCTCCCGCGACAAGTCTCTCGTCCAAATTCTAAGGCCTAATAGTTCATCACAGTGATTCAATGGTTCATATTCATGCGGAGGGACATTACTCTCGGACATGCATCGAATTAGAACTGATCGTGGAGATTCAATGGGCTGATACTCTCATTTTACCTGCATCACTTCATTAACTTCGCTGCTCTTCGTGCGCTTAACTCTCTTTTAATGCTTAACGAGCCTATTCTTCCACAGCCAAATCATTCCATGCCATTCCATTCCATTACCTTAATCTCAATCCTTCGAGATCCCACCTTGTTCCAGTATCACATATTTAGAGTATCCGGTGGAAGGTTAGTGTTTGGCCAAGTAATTTTCATCCCGATCATCGAGTAATATGTCAAAATCCCCAGTTTTCACGTACAGTTGGTGCAGCTATGTTACCCGAGACATCCATGCCATAGCTTGTCTCTCAATCCACTAAGTAGCATATTCCTAGAACGGATCGGGAGTCCATTTCGCTTGCCCGTTTAATGGGGAGGCATTTTCTGCGAAACGGCATCTGGCCCTAGTTATTATGGGCTGGAGCTGAGGGAAGAATTGGATCAACTGAAGTTGCTGCTGTTCAAAGACATCTGAATGTGGGTATTTGTAGTGATGTGTTGGAATGCCAATTAGAGTTATTTTAGGGTTGCTGGAGGGTAAGGTTATTTGTAAGCTAGATGTTCTGCCAAGAACGATCACCAGCTGAAGAAAGTGTCGATGGTTTACGAGTATATACATGACATACCACAACGCCGGAGAATCAGGTTGAGACAGTAAATTAAGAGAGTGGCAAAAGTATAGAAAGCCATATATCTACGAACTTCAATGGTTTTAAGAGAGTTAAAAGTTTCTAATGCAACATTGTAGTTAGGCCATCCAATATGACGGTGATGCTCATAATAAATTACATATTAGATGGATATCAAAGAAGCTCTATATAATCCAACGGGGTTTTCTAAGCCGGAATATCTATAAGCCATCGAGGTTTGTATCGATTCTGAATTCAATGTTGGCACTTAGCTATCGTGCTAGTCCAGCGGCCAACTCCAGCCACACACTGCAGTTCAACGATAGCTACATAGCTGCAGTGAGGACAAAACTTGCCACACTCAACGATTCATAGGTCGAAATAGGCATAGATTATGCTCAATATTGGAGAGAATCTTTATTGGTATGCTTCCACACTAACATGTAGCACATGATTTATGCTAAGTAGTGAATATGAAAGTTTTTCTAGTTTGGAGACGTATGTCACTGCCCTATTTCTGTAAATAACTGTAAGTCTCTTGAATAATTGTATAAGCCATGATGCACCTCATATTTCTATATCGATTGATTGAGCAAGCAATCAGATACCAAAGCTTCGAGTACATATTAAATACGTATTCATAATTCTATAAAGCATATAATGCCTCCCACTCAAACCACCTAGCAAATTCACGACCAGGGTAGACATATGCGATGGGTATCAAATAGTTGGGAGAGAGAAATAAAGTCGGTACACGTAAATCACCACAACCATTCCATCCACCCATCATCCTGAGGTCATACCTTTCATAATCATAAGCCCGCCATAACGAGCAAACCCAAAGCAAGAGAGGATATCAACCAAATACACCGCATAAAAGACGCAAATAACACGATCCTGACCGCATACCACATCAACATACGCCTAAGACATAGGGAGGAGTAGTTTCGAGCAATATCTTAGTTCATAACACCTCGAATTCGCCGGGTCGAACTGAGGATTTGTTTGTTTATCCAGAACATCATCATCTGTACTTTAATTAGCTTCAAGTCGAGTCAAAGTTTGCAGGATTAGGGAGAGGAAACAAAGGGCAACTCACGTCTCAACTGCAAAGCCTCAAAGTACTCCCGAGCGACTTGATCCCCATCTGTAGCGAGGAGCCCATCACTAGCACGCGTATACGTCTTCGGTGGAATACCTCTCATACGCAGAAGCATCTGCAGCATGTCCGAGATGCGATCTCCTTGTGAGCCATACCAGAGGGGGGTTTTGTCGAGCGGCCAACGGGCTTTGAAGGAATCCTGTTCCCAAGACTTGAACAGCCAGGTCGATTTCTCGACACAGTTGAGGAGGATGAGGGCCACGAGGAAGGTTTCGAAGGAGGAGGTAGAGGATCGTTGGAGAAGGCGACGCTCAAGGTCGTTGAGTACATTCTTGCTTATCTGTGCGGCCTTCTTCTCCGCCGCAGCATTCAGCTGTAGGTGAAGCATACCATAGGATTCGGCGTTGTTGTGATCGTCAATTACTGGGCCTGTACCTGTTTCGGCCGTTGCCACAGTTTTGAGACTTATTGTCCAGCGCAGCTCATGGTCAACAAGGATGTGTACTATTGCCCAAAGTTCAAGAACGCGTGTGAGTAACCCATCTTGTTTTTCGATGGATAGCTGTAGAGCGGTATTGAGAGTGATGTTCATAAAATGCGAGGGTTCTCGCTCGAAAAAAACAGAGTACATGCGTTTCATGTAAGCTTCTACTTTCATAGGCAAGTCATCCCCATCATTATCCAGGATTCGTAGCGTGACATTCTCAGTCTGGAAGTCGGGTGACATGCTTAGCGACGGATCGATGTTGTCATCTTCCAATACCATCTCCTGTGCCCATAAACCGTTGAAAGTTGCATATACCGTAGTCTCGGGGTAGTGCGTAGCTTCAATTTGCGTTGCAGAACTTCTGAACTTGACTCGACTCTTGACGCGATTGATATCGTGGTATGCAAGAACAGCATGTAAGCCAGCCGAGTACATGTCCAGTTCATCAGCAATTCTCGTTCTGACACAAGGCTGCTTCCAGAGACGAGCACTCTCCACATTTCGGCAGGTACTGCAAGGAGATTCCCCAGAACAAGGCTTCTTCAGCATACGACATCGAATACAAGCACCTCGCTTTCGAACTTCTTGAACTTCCTTTCTTCGAGAGGCTGTAAATCTACCTCGTACTTTGGGTCTAGCAGGGCGCTTCCCATTTCCATATTCTGCACTGAACTCAGTAGTCATGCCTGCATTCATAGCAATCTGACGAGGGAATGTATTAGCGGTATGATGTGGCTCAAGGGGATTCCCAGCATCAAAAGTATGTGCTTGAACGTCAGGATCCGGGTACATATTGCCCCCACTTCCATCGAGCATTGGCCACTGAGGCGCTTCTTGATGTTGGTTGAAATTTTCTGGCAAGGAAGTGTTGGTGTTAAGGTCGGGATCTAGTTGCATAGAATTCTGCTGTCCTTCCTGAGTACCATTTACATCATCTCCAAGCAATTGAGGATCAACCATAGATGGAATAAATCTAGCAGCAGCTGCAGCAATAGAGGTTGTAGCTTCCATCGACAGGCCTTGAGCCTCTCCCTGTGTATTTGTATCGTCGGGCAGGAAACTGGCAGGGTTCGGGCTTTTTTCGCGTCCCGTCTTGAGTTTTTGATTGAGTACTGCAGAGATGGTCAGTACCAGTAGAATCACAGTTCTCAACTTCGGATAGTGACTTACATTTTTTGTCCCTTTGGACCCTTGCCTCATAACTCAACGGCGGATTATCCGGTGTCCACTGTTCTTGTAGCTCGAACCTCTCCACACGTGCCGGCTCCTCGGTTCTTGCCCTCGCACTCGCACCCGTACTATCCTTCCTTCCACCTTGTCCATCGCCCTTTTCGCTCAAATCAATCTGACGACTGACCTCAGCCAGTGTCTCCAGTGCGGTCCAATTTCGATTCCCGAGGGCCATTCCCAGGCCTTCGACCCTCTGCCCATCGGCACCGACACCAGCGGCAGCAGCGGCAGCGGCGCCCATCGCAGCACCCCTTGTTCTCGAACCATCCGGCAGGTCAGGCAAATCATTCAATTGCAGTAAAGCCTTTTGTCTATCACGCAGAGAGATCGCCGGGCATTTCTTGACGAGATGCGTGGTGAGACTGTCGATTCTGCCCTTTGGGAATTTCTCGCCGCATGCCTTGCAGGTGTGTTGGTAGCGATTGCTAGCATCCTCGAGCTTCTGGCCTCGCTCGAAGAATTCGAGGATCAATTGGTTGGGTTTTCGGCCCATGGCTTCGGGGATCGATTCGAAGTTTCGGGCTGGTGAATGATCTTCTATAATTCAATCGAACAATCGGAATTGAGGTTGGAATCGGGGCATCCGAATCAAAATGAGCTAAGAAAGGCGCGAGAGCTCAACCGAGCGGAATCGCAATTCTGAATCCGAGAAATGGAACAGTCTCGATATTGACTGGTGTAAGTGATGATAATGATTTGTGAAGCGTGGTAAGTTGACACTGGCATTCACACTTTCCACACGGATGGGGATGGTGGTGAGAGTAATGCCCGACTTATTTGCTTTCACCGCCTGGACTCCGACGGCTTAAGTAATTCTCGCCTAACATTCCGACCACTCAGAGTGGGTTTGTGGGTTTATTATGCTCGTTCGGGCTAGCGTATCTCCTCACCGATAGGCTTGTGCAGCCTTGGTGGAGCATCACGAGCACGAGGTTGGACAGCCCGCGAAACGGTCAGAGGGGGGGCATTGGGAAGAAACGTGTAGTTCCCGAGTTGTGCTGAACCTCTAAATCAATTGAGTGGATGAGTGAGGAAGACTAAATTTGCCAGCATTTTATAGTTTTATATCCAAGAGACAAAAACGAACCAATCAGATGCGATGTATTTCACTGATAGTGCCAGATGAGGAAACAAAGTAAAGCCCCCAAGGTCTATCTACTTTAAATATTAAGGCACCTTATCATGCATCCACTGTGTATGGGTGAAGAGTACGGATAAAGTACATAACAATTGCATTTTTCTAGTCATAAACCCCAAATGAAGGAGCCTTATACACAGTACATATCAAAGGCCTTTCATATTAAAAGCAAATAAAAATATGCAGGATGGTCAGCTTAAATATCATTATCATTCATCACCATAATGTCCGAGCCGTAAAACCATTCACAAGAAGAGTTTAATCACCACTGTGTAATAATCGAAACTTACACAACTACCTTGAGCTACACATTCATTGGGGAATATAAGGGTTAATCACAGCCATATAACTATCCTAAGCTTCAACGACATGCAATTCGATGGTACTATGTACATGCATATTATCTATGTTATCCTCCTTGAATGTCACTCAACCTCAGTCGCCGGAGAAGGAGGTGCATCTCCGGTGGCCCAATCAGCCGGCTCATCACCCAACACAAAGTCCAACGAGCCCCCGCTTTCAAAAACATCGTCCCAGGTGAGCCACGATTTATCCCAGCTCTGACCATTAACCTTCAGGCTCTGTACGTAGTATGCAGCTTCGGAGCCGCCGGTCGTAGTGATCTCAAGCGCCTTGCCATCGCCCAGAGAAATAGTCGTATTGGCGAACCAAGGAGATGCGATCAAGAATGTCGTTTGGCCGGTTATCGGGTAAAGACCAAGTATGTTCCACAAGATCCATCTGTATAAGTCAGTTTGAAGTCTGTCTGAAGGCTGGTTATGGGGGTGCTTACGATTGCATGGCTCCCGCGTCTGAATTTCCTGGTAGACCAGCAGGTGTTGGTGCATAATACGACTTCGCAACATAACGGCTGTGCTTGACGCTCAAATCCTGCCTACCAACAAAATTAAAGAGATAAGGAGTAGTAAAACTGGGTTCGTTTCCTGGGTTGAAGATGGTGAAGTTGAAGGAAGATGAGCCTGAGGGATTGAGTCCACCAGTAAACATAGCCTCAATTCTTTTGATGAAGGTCTCGTCTCCTCCGGCAAGGGAGATGAGGTGAGAGATATCATGATGAGCATTATTAGAATACTCGTACGGCAATGCCTCGTAGTAGTAATCGCCCCAGTAGCAACCTCCGCAGCTTAACGGATCTTGCTCGATGAATCCACTTGAATTTCTAGGCACCATGAAACCTGTGAAGTTTAATGCAGATGCATCAGGATTCCAATGATTGCGCCAATTCCTTGAGCGTGCAAGGTACTTCTGTGCATCTGCAGTATTTCCAAGACCAGAAGCTACTTGGTAAAGTGCAAAATCGTTGACAGAGTACTCGACGGCTCGAGAAACACTGCGCCCGTAGGTAGGAGTAATGTAACCATAGGCAAGCCAGTCAGGGAGGGCGCCACGACCTTCTTTCGTCGAGCCAGAACTATCTCGAGGGTCATTGTTGTTTGGAGGTGTGGTTTCGGCATCTTTGACCATGGCAGAATAGCCATCAGTCCACTGCTTTTGTCAGTCTTTATATTTCCCAAAATATTTATTCCCTGAAGAACATTCCCGTTTTTTTATAAAAGGAGCCGACAGTATGGGAAAGTACCTACATCAATATCTCCTCTTACCCCCTTTACATACGCATCCGCAAGAACATTATCAGCATTCGATCCACCCTGAGTAGCTCCATTAAAGTTACTAGATCTGGCATCGGGCATATACCCTTCATTCCGCCAGACGTCAATCAAAGACCTTATATATTCCTCATACACGGCAGGCTGGAGAATATGAAGCAATGAAGTAGTGCAGCGAAAGAGGTCCCAAAGCGTAAAGATATCATCGTAATATGGCTCGGTTGAAGTCCAAGAGGGATTCTCGCCCGTTTTATTAGTGGGAAGCAAGTGCATAAAATACAATGAGCTGTACAAGAGTTCAAGATTTGTGGTGTTTGTTTCCGTCGTGGTGACTTTTGACAGCACCTGACTATTCCAAGTTTCTTTTGTGGCGGTCGTTAAGTTTGATAAGCTTGTAGAAGAAGGGATTTGGGAATTAACATTGGAGCAAGCTTGTGCAGTGGAAATGAACGAGACACCAACTCTGGAGACCAAACTAGTGGCTTCAAATTTAAAAACGGCGCCAAGACGGTTTGTAGAGTTGGCTGAAAGTGCAGAGCTATATTGCGCAAGTTGATGTCCATTTTCACTGGTCCCGGTGAAAGTCATAATACTTGACGCCTCCTGGTCGAAATAGCCGCAGAAAAATATCTCCCAAGGCGCAGCACGGTTCCAGCCATTATTGTAGATGCCAGAACCCTCATAATGCCCATCATCCAAGACTGTGATATTTCCTCCCAGGTAATTCTGGCCCAATCCTTGGCCGCGGTACGAAGGTAGCACATGACTTACATCCACCACAACGTTCGCGCCAGTATGTGGGAAAGTATACTGGTATAGGCCTGCTCTTGATGTTGCCCCCAGCTCCACCACAATTCCACTGCCCAGATGAGCTTTGTAGTACCCCACAGATGTCACGTCCGTGCCAACCCGCGTATCGTTCAAGTCCAGCAAAGGATTGGAGATATTGCCTTTCACGGGCATCTGACTGACAACTCCATATTTAGGTGCTCCACCAGTACCACTCTCATGCAACATGGAGAAGCCAGTAAAATTTCCCGTGGCTTGGTAGCCAGAGTAACTATCGGAGCCAGTATATAAATCTGGACCAAGTTTGACCATGCCAAACGGCTCGCTAACGCCAGGGAAGTCATTGCCCCCATTGGCATCGCCGGTCTGCTAGTCAGTATATGGAACAAGATACTGCATGCAAGACGCTTGGCTCGACTTAACTTACATTTGTCAAGACATACTGCGTTAGGTCTGCCGACTGAGCAGCAGCAATAGCCGCAAGGCCCAGGGAAATTTGCACGCCACGATACATTAGATAAATAAAAGTTATAACACCGTGAAAATGGTACGAGAGGAAGAGGAAGAAGCAGAGCAGAAAATATTTACCAGAGCACGACAGCGAAGATGATACCTTTTGTGCCCTTGCATCATGAGGGGTAAAGATTTTCTGGCTGCACCTTCCACCGCCATTGCATGGCGGACAAATTTCTCTAGCCATGGAGGATGGATCATCTGGGATATGGAAGGATATAACCATGCGAGGGAGGAACGTGTGTGAGTTGAAGGCTCGGACGTTGAGACAAACAGAGCACAGGATGGTAGACTAGCTAGAGCAAGGGTCACAGAATAGTAGAAGAAGGATGGGGAATGATGGGGGGGGGATGATAGGCCTGGTGTGTTGAATACTTCCCTATAGATGATGGGGTACCTCATCTGCATATATAAATATTCATTTTCATTCCCTCTGTTTTAGACCTAGAAGGCGGCTAGTTTTGGAGATTTATGCTTAATCTAGCCTTTGAGGCTGACAGAAACTCCGCAACTGGACAAGCCAAAGAAAATAAGAACATGAAAACAGGGTGTTTATATGACTATAGGCTAGCCAGAAAGCACATCATCCAGCAGAAAATACGAATGATGAACCAGCATAGAAGAGTTTATAAGTAGAGGGGCTAACGACTTTAGCCAGTGATGGGGCGAGAAAGGGAACATGTGGTGGTAGGAACAGGATGAGAAGATCCCAAAGAAGAACGAAGGACTGCAAAACTGCAGCTCAATGTGCAATAATATGCAGATTCAGACACGCATATACATACTGTACGGTATGCTGCACCGTGGGACTTGACCAGGGCGAGCATATGATCTTAACTTCATCCATACCGAGGTCCCATACTGTAGGCGATGACCAGAGTGGGCGATGATACCTTAGCAGATTGTGAGTACATATGTACTCGCACATACATACATACATACATGAGTCCCCAAGTCATGGTGGTCGTCTTGTCGAACATGTGTCAATAATAACAAGCTCATTCGCTATCGATATTTACAACCCCTGTTAGCACGGGCAGTGAGTCGGGCCAAAATGCCGATATCAGATCTTGATGCGAATCTCTTGGCCCCCCCAATAAGCTTTAACCGATTGATTATTAATAGTCCAGTGCTGGACAGCAATAGCTGCAGGATCATTATAAGCGGTGGTTTAACTTCCTTCAAGTTACATTCTTGGCATCTTGTATTCCTTTAAGTCAGTCGTCTTACATATATGTACTATTACAGTGTTAATCATCTTAGATGTGCAGTTAGTTAGGAATATGCTCCGGTGCTTCCCAAAGTAGCCCTGATCCTGTGACCAACAACGAAAAGTCGTGTGATGAATTCACATACAGCTGAACATCTCAGTTGACAGTCCTAAACCAGCTCACATGTTGAGGTTATAGTCAAGACTATATAGTGCACAATTTAGACCTAGGTTCTTCTATACAACACTCCCCACATTCTTGGAGTTTTTAAGAGCCGCATGTTTATTGAGCCAAATATGTCGAGTAGTCCATAGACGATACGAGCAGGCATTCATATAGAACATCAAATAAACTACATTTCTTCTAACATCTATCTTCGCAAACACCAGATGCACCGCGTCCATTTTTTCGCCTAACCAGTGATAATCGTACACAATACAATGCACAGTATAGGATTTATTCCAATAACGCAAGTCCCGCACTTCCCTTCTTTAGTTCGGAAACATGAAATGAATAAAAAAAAAATGTATACCAGCCAGCCCAACCTATCAAGCCTAAGAATAGTACATTCATACTCAACACCACGTGAATACCGGGTTCCTACTCTTGACAGTTTCCAGGCGCTCCACAATGACCTTCCTCTGGTTGCCTTCCATATCCTCGGCAGCTGCATAGCCCAGATCGCCTTCAATATCGTCTCCATCGTACATCATCCGTGCAGCAGATCCCCGCCTTGCCGTGAAGCTACTCCTTCTGCCTCCCTCGCTCATCAAGGGCCGTGAGGGCCCATTATAACTCATGCGACTTGGGTTCCTACTATTCCGGGGGCGATCCTTAAATTGGCTTCGATGAGGGCGTCCGGATGTTGGAGAAGAAGGTATTTCCATGCCGGGTTCAGAGGATTCGGAATGCCGTGAGAGTTCGAAGCGATTTGGGTTTGGGAGTTCAGCAGAAGGAGATGAGAGGCCTAACAGATCTTGCTGAGGTGGAGAGCCATTCGCGGCACTGATGTCCATTTCCTCATCCAAATCCCGGGAAATCTCTGCCTCGTGCCGTTGACGTACTTCGAATGAGGGCACACGCATAGGTACCGCCACTGGAATATCGACCAGGTCATCCCACACGCAGACGCGTGCTCGTCGTGTAAGTTCAAGAGGGCCATGATCCAGCGTCTTAAGTGTCTCAACAACGTTCCAGGCCTGTCCTTTCATCACCGCCATTTGTCGTGCAAACATCTTCTCTTGGAAATCACTATCCTGTGCGAAAACCTTCCGTAGCGCAAGCTGCGTTTCCGACCACCAGGCAGTGGAGGTGAGTAGAGGTAGGAAGTGATCGCGTGTCTTTTGGGAGAATGGTTGGCCGATCAGGGAGACGGGTAAGAAAAGCCATCCAAAGGGGAACGAACGCCATGCATCAGGATGTTTCCATGGCCAAGACAGAGAATTGTCAATTGCACCGATGGTTATGGTGGGTCCAACATTGGCAGGTGTGTTTGTACGACTTGTTGCGTGCATAGGCTGTTGGGGTCGATAACCTTGAGACTCTGGAGGATCTGATAAACCCAACATGTCATGGCTGACGGGCTTATTGGGCTCGTTGCCACCATTGCTACCATTGCTGTTTTTCTTTGGCGGTTCGGAAACTATACTGACAGCCTGACTGTCCCAGTCAACTTTGATCATCCAATTGTCTAATCCTCGATCCGTATTTCGCATGATATAATCCAGTATCACTAACTTCTCGAGCTCCTCGCGGAACGATTGCTGTAGTGCATCAGTCCAGAAGAATCGTCTCTGCCTCGTTTCATCAGGTGTTGCCTGTGTCTCATTATCATCATAATCATCCTCATCGTCTGACTTCGCCCCACTGGGTCTACATGTATCCCTCCATGGCCTATGCTTCTTCGCAGGTGCATCGCTAGGTCGGAAGCCACTATTTGATTGATCTGGCCAAGGGTGCTCTCTCAAAAAGATGTTCGCATCCTTAAAACCCTTCAAAAATACCTGGAAGCTACCCGGCTTCGCAGGATATGGCTTTTTGCCTCTGTAGAATTTCCGTCGCTCGAACCAGTCGTAGTGGAAGGATTTTGATGAGAGATGAACAATATCGGTATAAGGGACAAGGTTCGTTCGTAGTCTGCAATCGAGAGTGTAGGCGGCTGCCTCGGAAACGTAACTCAAGTTGGGAATGAGACACGCTCTACCAAAGAAGCATGGGAATAGATTCCGATGTATCCATTTGTTCCATTTGGGGTTTCCTGCCGCGTATGGTTCCTCGTCTTTAGGCTTGAACACGCCCACCACCTTTCCCTCACTATTTCGAGCAAAGTAACTTCCAGAGCTACCTTGAGAGATCATTTTCGGGTGCACATCCTGTTCGATGGCTAGTCTAACACTCTCGACCACTTCCTCAAACTGCTCTTTTGTCATTCGATCGCCGTTCCCTTCATGTTCGGAAGACAGAGTTTCGGCAGTGGCGGGCCTCACACCCTCTGGGGCTTGAAAGACAGAGTAATGTATTTCCAATCGCTCCTCCTCATCCGTTTTGCCCTTCACTGTACCGATTTTGAATTTCGAAGCTATCTCGTCGGCCCATCTTTCCAATCGTGCATTGATGGCCTTTATGTCGACACCGCCGGAAGAGTTGCTTCGTAAACGTTTTCGATAAGGCTTCTTTTGTCTAGAGGATGTAGGAGAAATGACACCACCATCTATGTACATGCCATTGTTGGGGCGGGGTTGGGTGATGGAGGCATAACGCGGTACTGAGGCCGATTGCAATGACGCAGGGTTGGCCAGGTCATCATCTCCAGAGTCGTCAGAGAAGTCCTCGGCCTGGGCGATACGCGCATACCCGGAAGTTGGGGGTCGTTTGGACATTGTGCGGATGTCTGAGAATAATTGTGAATTACTGGGGCGTCATTGTGTTGTGATGTTGTTCTTTAGGGGACTCGCAGTAAGAATAAAGTAAGTTGTGAGCTTGAGGGAGCTGTTTCCAGCTTCATCCATGCGTGTAGATGACAGTGCACAGTTACGGTTCGGGTAGTGCCCGGAAATGGTGCAGCAGTGGAGAAACACAAACACTTGACGCTTTACGAGAGCTCAAAGGCTAATAAAACACCCATGAATAGGATTCACCCTGCGTATTTACTAGTTTGTCTGTTAACACTACACGGTATATAATCGTCTCAAGTACAACTCATGTTCATTTTTAATTGCAAAGTGCTGGCTTGCTGTTGTCGACTTGTGTTAATGTTTATGCTCCCATATTCTATTTCCAAGTTCATGACTGGGATAATTTAGGCTGACGGTCATCCCCCTGGATGACTGGATGTCCTTTCCACACGTGGAGGTAAAACCCCGGAAGCACAGAATGACATTTCAGAGTAAGATAATAATGTCGAGTGGTACGATTTACGTTTGCTGTATCGTATGGAGTACATCTTGACTTGTAGAGATGAGACAGTCAGTTTTTCCCTACAAACCCGGACATCTTGCACAGATGACATATGTAGGTCCGTAAGGGGATGGAGGAATCCATATGAGGCGTCGAATCCAGGTCATCAACCTCAGAACAAGTCAGAGCCGAGAGAGGCTTATGCGAATTTCCATAGGATGATATACCTGTAGAGTATGGACATATACACAGTATATATGTGGTACATATATACATACTCTGTAATATATTACATGTGTGTACGGGGTAGTGTCACCTTCATTACCTTCTAGTACGATCGCTACAAAGCAAAGCTTGCGCTCCTTGCGCACGGGGTAGAAAAGAGCTTGCCCTACTTACTGTCGTGCTCAGGGGAAAACATGGGCGTATGTACCTCCGTAATCACCCACCCATCAATCAGCCTTGCAAAATACACCAATACCCTTTACCCCATTCATTGTCGTCGTTCGTTATCAACAATCATAAATCTCCCCACTACTTTATCGAAAAGATGGGGCCAAGCGCCGGGAATCAACAGCAATCTTGCTTATGCAATTTGACTCACCCTTACTCGGACTCAACGCCTCCAGTGTCTTGAGTGTCTCACGAACGATGGACTGCCGTACCTTGGGATGCCATCAGCTCGTCAATGAAAAGGAAACGGAGGAAAATGTAAAAGGGCTAGAAGAAGCCAGATTGTTTTGGTCTTGCACATGCATATGTATGTATGTACCTTATGCAATTCGCTGCATGTTCGGCAATTGGACCTGTCAGTATTGAAGATCCGGGCCAGTCTTGATCTACATGAACAAACGGGGAGATTAGATAAACGTCCGTAAAAGAGTTCATGGTCATAGCCGGTTCTCTCCCCCTCAGGTCAACGTCCAGATACAAAGCACACACCATTGAGAGACCTGGGTACGGAGCATAAAGCCAACGTTCCCTTGGATAGCTGGCCAAAGAAAGGCAAGGCAAGGTACCTATGTATGTAGGCTGATAAAGTAGGTAGATAATGAGATAGGTAGATAAATGAATAGATAGGCTGGGTGCCTTACCGATACACAGCAGAGTGGAGTGAGAGAAAATAAAAGTTCACATAAAAAGAACGGAAAACGGAAGGGTGACACCAGCACAATTTCCAAGAAGTGCCCACTCATGCCAGCTTTACGAACGCCTCTAATTCGCCGTCAGGAAAATTGGATACAAGAGAGCATTCTTCTGTGAAATTATGATGATTCGCATTCCATATTGTCCTCAATTTTGTGCATCTCTCCTCATTGTACCTTGCATCAAGTTCAAGTGGCTGGCACTTAATATAGATCTGCACATATCACATCGTCGGGTAGCGTGACATTGAACCCCCTTATCCTGTAATCGAAGATCGAAGAAGCAGAGGTCTCTCCTTGTATCGAGGAGATCGAACTAAATCCCACACAAATTGATTCGTTTTTCTTGCACGGAAATATTATTGCCTGGCTGTTGTTGAAGAAGAAGAAAAAGAAGAAGCACATATTCATCAAGACATACGAGCATCTTGTGAGGGATACTTCACACAGACATCCGCACACAAACACACACACACACACGCATTACATCCGCACACGTACACCTGTTCTCAGCTCAAGTCATTGATCGGTGATTTGCTGAACAAGAGAAAGTCTTAAGATTAGATATCCCGGGAGGGTTTGTTGATTCCGATCATATCTAGGTGCACACTTAACCCTATCGTACCTATATCTTTCCTACCTTACCTTACCTTACCTTATTTTACCTCACGGTACATCCCTCTATCGTACGGATTTGCACCCACGACCACCGCGATCAATCGGATAGGCCCAGTAACGAATAAGCTACGACATCATAAGATCTCACCAATCACCAAAACCAAAAATTTATTTGCCAAAGAAAAAAGAAAGCCCATAAACCCCACGACTCCTAACCAACTCTTCGTGCACGTCTTTTCCGACTTCGAAGATCTCTCGCTCTCTATCCCTCGCCCGCGCAATCGTCGGTCTAGAGAATTAAAGAAGTTGCTCTCCTCCTTCTCCGTCTACAGCATCGCGACTCGTCTCCCACCGGACGCGCGATCCCAAGTCTCAACCCACTCGAAACCCCCCCAAACCGCAATCACGGCTTCCACGTTGGCACCGCTGCTCTTCCGGGCCTCTTCGCCCGACGGACACGCACACCTCCATCCATCGCTGATGCAGCAGGCGCGCGACCGCGAACGTGAACTCAATCACAGCCATAGCCACGACCACGATCACGATCACGACCACGACCTCGAATATAAGAAGGCTACAAACCACGAGGCTCAAGGCCAGGCTCAGGCTCAACCACAGCGCATCAACTTGCCTGCCATCGATCCTATATCGCGACCCTCGAGTACGTCCACGCAGTCTTCGTCTCTGCATCACGGCGCATCGCTACCCCAGCTTCCAGGCTTGTCGGCTCTTGCGAATATTGCATCTACGTCGAACTCTCCACAATTGAGGTACGTTGAGTAGTGGGCCAGGAGGGTGAGGTACATGGCGGAATGAGAGAGGATCCATTGCTGTGATTTGGTTGTCTAGTATCCTCGTGCGTTATTGGGGATTGACTGTCGATGCTCGGAGCATACTGTCAGTTCGTCAGCAAGGCAATGTTGGACTCGAAATTTTGAACATGGATATCACAGCTTGGAGAAATCTTGCGCCCTGCATTCTTCCTCGAAAACCATTTGTCGTGGGGGCATCCTTTGCCACTCTTTGAAGAGCAGGAAAGTTGGATATGATGTAGCGATAATTGTCCCGATATGACCGGCTACTCCCCACGCAAAGCAGCGAATTGATCGCGATCACTTTGATAGCATCATGGTTACATTTATGAGGCGCAGAAGCTGACATATCGCATCAGGGCATATCCTGGGAACAATCACAGCAATATGACACAAACATACGGGGCATCGCCTACACCGACAACTGTGGGAGGAAGTCAGGGCAATTCACCTGTAAGTACATACGTCGCATTTGGCCGAATTCGTGCTGTTTGAATCGCAACATTACCATTCTATTTTTCACATTGTTACATTGTTACGATGGTGCTTCTCCTCTGCTCTTGTTTATTTGGTGGTTGTCGATATCATTATCGATAAAACATTCCCATATACGCACAAACATGGACTTTTGTTGACGCTTGTTCATCGATACTGCTGTAATCGAGGCTCGTCAATATTTCCACATGCGGCTAGACAACCCTCGATAAGCTCACATTTCCCTATCGAAAGACTTTTCGGGCGGTGCGCTCTTTCCTTGAGGTTCCCTTATCGTCCAACGCAGCAGTTATCGCTCGTATCGCGAACGCACACAATACAATCCACAATCAACACTCCCAAAGCCCCCCCCCATATTCCCCCCTCAACAGTCACTTCTTTCGCACCACAACCTTCCTCCTGTCAACATGGCGACAATGGCAACTAATGATCGTGATGCTTCACAGCCAACTTGTCAAAATTGCACCACTTCGACGACGCCGTTATGGCGAAGAGACGAGATCGGCTCCGTGCTCTGCAACGCTTGTGGTCTGTTCCTCAAGCTGCACGGCCGTGCTCGCCCTATCAGCCTGAAGACCGATGTGATCAAGAGTCGCAACCGCGTTAAGAGCTCCGGCAATGGCCAAGGCCAAAAGAAAAAGGTACGCGCAATCTTCTTCTGTCCGCGATCATCCTCGCTAACACATTGTCGTAGAGTCTCTTTGAAGCAAATGGCCTCGCGGATTCGCGCTCGCAACAAGGGACTCCTCCTCCCGGTTCACTCGGTCATCGAAGAACTTCACAAAAGTCACAGAACGGTGGTGGATCGGATGGCTCGAATTCCCCCATCTCTCGTACCGGTACACCGTCGATGTATCCAAATCATCTGCAACCTTTCGACGGCAATTCCATGTCCGATCATCCGTTCCACTCTCCATCACTGGCCCCACTCCACCTCCGCGCTCCCTCCCCAGGTCGCTCAGAGTCGTCAATGAATGGAGATCGTCATTTGGACATCCCACAGACATACGAACAGCTTATCGCAGCCAACTCTTCGCTCAAGACGCGGGTAAGCGAACTCGAGGTCATCAACGAGCTCTTCAGAGGTCGAGTAACTCAACTCGAACAAGATGAAGCCAATGCGCGTCGCGGAGAAGAGATGCGTCGAGAGTCAGAACATAGTCTTCGTCTCCATCTGGAAGAATCTCAGCGTCGTGAGAATCAGCTGAAGCGTCGCCTCGACGACCTAGAGCGCGAAGTACAAGAGATGCGCGATGCTACAGGCCATCGAGCCAAGAAGATGCGCGTGGCCGACATGGTCGGCGACAGTGAGGGATCAACACCTCAATCTGTCACCTCATAATCTCAAACTCAAAACCTTTCTCTTTCTTTGTCGACGATACCATAACGACCTCCTTCCTCTTCGCGCATTGTATTCGACTCGGGAAAAACTCTTAGCTGAAAAAGAAGCCCGGGCCGGTTCATCCTCCCCACCACAACCATCATCTCCTTGTAACAACAATAAAATACAAAATACACAAATTTCTCCTCACGACAAAAACCTCTTCGCACACATCTACCAACGAAAAAAAACCCCCACCCCCCAAAACTCAAAAGCATCTCGGTACGAATTACTACCTAATGTCTGACTTCTTTGTCTTTTACTTCTCCCTCGAGCCGTTCTTCCCTGCTCGCCCCTACTCTATACCAACAAAAGCTCAGGGATGAGTTGTGGTGGGCGACGAGAGCAAGAGTAGGAATTGAAATTACACAGCCTGACCTTTGCGTGATTCTCTCCCATTTTCTTCTCTTCAATGTCCTCTATTAGGTTAGGCTTTATAGGCGCCCTCTACGGTGTTTACTTTCCATCGGCGATGGCGTGTTGGGAGTAAGAAAAAGTTTCTTCTGGGCTGGATATGTGTTATTTTTTTTCAAAAGCAACAGGAACAAAAACAAAAATAAACAAGAAGGAAGTTGTAGAAGAGTAGTCCAATTTAGCTAGCTAGCTATGAAAGTAGGACTTTCTCGTTGATACCTCTTTTTTACTTGTCTTTTGTGGCTTTCTTCTTTCTAGGCTTTTTGGAGCTCGGATTCTTTATCCTCGTCCTCTCAGCGCTCGCCTTACTCCTCAATGCGGTTGTGCTGTGGCAGCATATAACAGCAATGAATAAAAGTTCTTCTTTGCCTGCCATTTTGAGTAATATTTTGCATGAATATATGACTTCATTACTACTGACTGTAATCAAGCTCAATTGGAGCTTCTGTAACTCTTCATAATGGGGTAAGGGGGAAATATGCATAAAACATAGAATGGAAGTCAGGCATTTTACTTTTTCCTCATCCTATGAATGTTTGGTAACTACAAGCTCACCAGCACCTACCACCCAACGCCCGTTTTTCATTGAATGCCCCAATCATTATCATCAGCAACATCATAATCCATCTCCTGCTCCTGCCCATACCCATTCCCACCACCGCTAGTACCATTTCCAGCATTCCCACCATTTGACCCAGCACCATGAGAGTAAGCAAAAGCATCACCCGCTTCCATATCCATTGACACATCGCCAGCTTCCGTCTTACTCTTGAGCGCATTCAGGTCAACCGGTGGAAGTGGAGTCTTAACCCACGCCATGTCGACTTTGCCGACTCCTGGCACCTCGCAGCCTGGAGTACCGTACATGAATTTCTCGGCGGTGCGGCGGTCGGCGAACGTGATTGAGGTTTTGGCGGGTGTGGTGTCGATGGATGTGAATTCACCGATACCCTATATGAATAAGTGTTAGCTATCAATAATGAGAGGAGTCGCGTAGTGTTCATAAAGTTTATGTGGTGGAAAACGTACGAGGAGATATTGCCTTAGAGACTCATCTTTATCGGCATCAGTGAAATCAACGCCTGAGATGGCAATTTTCTTTGGGCGGTTGTCAAGATTATAAGCACCGGCATTGGCAAATGGAGCGCCTCCTCTCCCTCTGAATGCCCCCCTTCCTCTAGGAACAAATGTAGCACGTCCGCGGTATCCACCTCTACCGCGGCCTCTCCCGCGATATGAGGAATCGTACTCCGAGGAAGCAGGGTCGAGGCCAAGAGATTTAGCTTCTGCCTCCAGAGCGGCTAGTTGTGCTTTCAAAGCCTCAGTCTGACTTGAGCCCTTCTTCTCCTCTGCTGTCGATGTGGTTGTAGATGGTAGTGCTTCACCTCTAGCGGCCAATTTCTCCATCAGCTTCTTTTTTTCCGCCTCCTGATTCCTAAGGAGTTCTTCGCGGCGTTTCTCAAGCTCGGCCTGGGCAGCTTCGGTCTCCGCCTTTTTCTTCATTTTCTCCTCATGCACACGTTGAGCCTCCTCCTGCTTGCGACGGAATTCCTCCAAGTCAAGGGGCTCTGATGGTTCCCGTGCAGGCGCTGGTGTTCCACTTCCTGCTCTGTCTGCGCCATTTTGTCCAGTTGGAGGTTGTGGGAGATCTGAAGGATTGCTGTACCAATATACCTTGACAAAGCGATTGTCGAAGATAACCTTGGGGGATTTGTATGCGGCCTGCGCGGCATTCCAGTCCTCATATTTCACAACCGCAAGGCGCTTGTAAGGTTGCATATTGACTTCAACGATGTTTCCAAACTCAGCAAAGAATTCTCGCACGGCTTCTTCGTTGAACTTTTCCTCGGGAATTTGTTCGACAACAATAGCAGTCTTGCTCTTATCAAAATTCGGTCTGTCTGAGGAAAATTCTGCCCTTCTTCCACCACGGTTATTGAAGGAACCCCCACGATCTCCACGGCCTCGTCCACGGCCTCTTTCTGAGCCCCTAAAGTTTCCGAACTGGGGTTGCTGCTGCTGTTGTTGGTTTCCAAGTCCAGGTAACACAGCGTTCTTAGGGTCGTATTCGTCGGAGGCTCCAGGAGGAACGTAAATCGACCCCGCGCCATGTTCAAATCTGCAGGCATTCCCTCTTGCACAAAAGCCCTTTGTATCATAATCCCTACAGCGTTGTCGACCACGACTACCATTCTGTGGTGGCATCCCTGGCATTTCTGGCATAGGAAATCCCATCGCCTGCATTGCAAGCATACTGGCCATAGGATTATTTGGATCGAATGGTGGCATACCGAGTGGTGGAGTGGGCATCCCTGGCATTTGTCCATTCATACCCGGCATCATTCCTTGTCTACCACCTCTAGTGTCAAACCCTCCTCGGCCCATACTTCCTCCTCTTCGTGGCTGTTTAAAGGCCCTATCATTTCCTCCATATTGTAAAGCTTGGCCGTCGCTATGATCGAAAGAACGTTTTCGAGAGCCAGCGGGCCCGGACGGAGGAAGGTTGTTGAAAGCAGGACCCGATGGTGGTGCAAATGGAGCTTGCTGTGGTATAGAATGTCCAGGAAGATAGGTCTTGTAGGTAAGAGCATTGAAAACGTCGCGAACAAAAACAGAACTATCTGGTAATCTGTCAGCGAGAAGATCGTAAATTTATCAATGCCAATCTTACCTTCTTGCAAGAAGTCTGGGATTTCGGCTTCACAAAGTCGTCGCACAGTCTCGGTATCGCCCTCATGTCTCAGCAAAGCCAAAACGTAGTCAGCTAAGACATCTGCATCTGCATCAGAACTGCAGAAAGTTTTAGTCAGTTGGTCTATAGTTACTTTGACTTGTAAATTGAGTAACCTACGTATTCTCCAACCTCTTCACAATCCATTTCTTCAACTCAGGCGCATCTTCTTCTGAGAAGAGCATCGTGAACGTTTGGGTTGTTTCAATGAAGATTATTTAATCCATTCGAGTTGCGGTAAACTTATATATATATAAGAGAGATCTGCTAGTGTGTGAAGTTCGCAAAGACCAGGTACAGCAGATAGCTATGAACAATTGCGTGCCAACGTGTTGAGGCTCTGACGAAATTCACGCGGTTAGTTTATACTGCCATAAATTACCGCCTGCCACGCGACTTTGTGCATACATGTGAGGTGAGGGTGAGGTATGTCAGCTCTCGCGCGCCTATTAACAACTCCGTTGACCAGAAAGATCTAAGTCTAGCTCACCATCTCACCATTTGACTTTTCCGGTATGTAGCAAGAGTGCAGACTCAAATTCACATGGGAAATGGTAATGCATGTAATTATTATCATCTACGAATTGAGATATCACAAGTCAAATCACAAATCACAAATCACAATTTTATAGGACAAGAAATATTCTAGATGTGTTCATTCCCACGTTAAGTACATGACGGCCTGAGCACAAGAAAACAACAAAAAAGAAAGGAAGCTGGCTATATCGCGGCGCCTATCTTGCTTTTATCTCAAATCAACCGACATCTTGGCGAATGAGCTTGTCTCATAAGTCGTGATATTGCCAATGCATCATACAGTCTTTGCCATAGATGCGAGACGGAGTACAAATTTGAGAAGTCTATAAACGAACTTGAAAGCCGCTTAAAGCTTGTCGTAGTAGTTCTCGTAACCTGGCACCTCAACCTTGATACCCTTGCGCTTACGCATCTCCTGGACAATGACACCGGTCTTGGAGGTTGGGTCAAGAGGAGAACCACCTGGAAGAATTTGCCAATGGTCGAAGACGGATTGTGGGAAGGCCTGTCCGGAGGTGTGGGATCTGAGATCGGCGTTGAAACCGAAGGACTCCATAACTGGGAGGTATGCCTTGATGGTGAAGAGTGGGGTACCTGGACGCTGCTCCTCACCGAAGACGTGACCTCTTCTGCGGGTAAGGACACCGTAAACACCACCCATGGCGCTCTCTGGAACTTGAATCTCGACCAAGAAGACTGGCTCGAGAAGACCTGGCTCGGCGAGAAGAGCGGAGGCGTAAAGAACACGACGAGCAGTTGGGATGATCTGTCCACCACCTCTGTGGATGGCATCGGCGTGGAGGGTGACATCCATGATGTTGAAGCGGATGGATCTCATTGGCTCCTCGGCGATTGGTCCCTCGCGGGAAGCCCACTGGAAACCGGAAACAACGGAATCCTTGATTTCGTTCAAGTACTGAACAGCCTTGGTCTGGTCAACCAACAAGTTGGCACCGTTGGTGTCTGGACCGAAACACCAAATCTTACGGGCATCGGTAACATCCCATCCGTGCTCATCGGCAAGGATACGGGCACGAGCCTTGAAATCGTCACGTGGGCCGATCTTTCCAGCCTCAATGTCCTTGGAGACTTCCTCGTCAAGTGGCTCAGCAATCATGTAGATACGGTTGTGCTTGTTTGGAGACTTGGAGAGAGCGGTCATGCTGGACTTGCCAGTGACGGTCTCACGGTAGGCAACAACTGGGTCGGAGATACGGAGAGGAACACCGGCGTGGTCCTCCTCGAGATCCTTCAAGCAAATCTCCAAATGAAGCTCACCGGCACCGGCAACAATGTGCTCACCGGACTCGGAGATGGAAGTCAAGACACATGGGTCGGACTTGGAAAGACGCTTAAGACCCTCAACCAACTTTGGAAGATCCTGGGCGTTCTTGACCTCAACGGAACGCTGGACGACCGGGGAGACGGAGAACTTCATGACCTTAAGGTTGTGGGCAGTGTCGGAGGTGGTGAGGGTACCAGACTTGAGCAAGAACTGATCGATACCGACCAAACCGAGAATGTTACCGGCTGGGACATCGTCAATTGGGTCAACCTTACCACCCATCATGAGGACGGTACGCTGGATAGCCTTGATGAAAAGATCATCCTTCTTTCCTGGGGTGTAGTTTGGACCCTGGATGCGGACCTTAAGACCGGAGCGGACGGTACCAGCGAAGACACGACCGAAAGCGTAGAAACGACCCTTATCAGAGGTTGGAACCATCTTGGAGACGTACAACATGAGAGGAGCCTTAGGGTCACAGTCTCTGATACCAATGCAGGCCTCATCATCTGGTGGACCCTCGTAGAGAGTCTCAGCACGGTATCTCTGTGCGGTGACTGGGGATGGCAAGTGAAGAATCAACATCTCCATAAGCGCATCAGCAGCTGGAAGGAAGGTACGCATAACGACCTTGAGGAGTTGTTTGCCCTCCTTGTCTCTGTCATCAGCAGAAAGCTTGATGGAAAGCTTCTCAAGGAGCATGGTAATCTCGTCCTTCTTGAAGTTCATGACAGCTGCGAAGATACGGAAAATTGGGTCCAAGATGAACTGGTTGAAGGCACGCTCCAATGGCTTGCCATCGTGGGAGTCCTTGGTGGTCCACTTCTTGGTGTGTGGGTTGAAGTAGTTGTCACCCTAAACATTGTGTTAGTATCAACTATTGGCAAAATACTGATGAATAAACTTACCCAGAGACGCTCCATCATCTTGTTACGGTCAACACCGAACTTCTTGGCGTAACGGTTGGCGAACTGGCGGATGGTGAAAGCCCATCCGTGGAGACCGGAACCGAAAGCGACGGTACCCTTGTATGGGTAAACCTGGACGTCACCGAGGGTCTTGTCGAAGTAGGTGGAGATAACGACGTTAACGGACTCGATGGTACGGGAGAAGGACTGGTAAAGATCCTCCTTGGAGACCTGAAGCTCGAGAAGAGCACGGTCGACCTTGTTGATGATAACAACTGGCTTAATACGCTCACCAAGAGCCTGACGAAGGACGGTCTCGGTCTGGACACAGACACCCTCAATGGTGTCGACGACAACGAGAGCACCATCGGTGACACGAAGAGCAGCAGTGACCTCGGAAGAGAAATCAACGTGACCTGGGGAATCGATCAAGTTGATCAAGAAGTCCTGACCGTCGGTCTTCTGGCCAACGATGTCCTTGATATCGTTCTCATCGTCGAGATGACCGTACAGAGAGATGGCGGTAGACTTGATGGTAATACCACGCTCCTGCTCATCGGCACGGGTGTCGGTGGCTCTGGCCTCTCCGGCCTTAGCGGAGGAGATGATACCAGCCTTGGAGAGAAGGGAATCGGTAAGGGTGGACTTTCCGTGATCGACGTGAGCAATAACGGACATGTTACGAACGTTGCTTGCCTTGTCCATGAGGGCTCGAACCTCCTCGACGGTGAAGCTGTAATGCGCACATTTGGTCAGTGAAAGTTCTTTTCATCTCGGAGATAATCAAGCTATGCGCAGCTATGGTCTGTAGACAGTGAAAGCATCAAATTCGAGCTTCACAGTCGCCATGACCAGCTGCAGTAACTCGTTGAGCTTGTTGAGATGAAATTTGCACTCACTTAACCATGGTGGCGGTTTTGCTTCGAAAGCTGATTAAAGACTTTTAGAAGATGTAAATGGCCGAAGCGCGGGGTCGTCAAGTCTCAAAGGAAATATGCTTCCTCTTGAGATGTTGATAAACGAATCAACTGAACAGTCTGCGACCTAAAAGGTGTGAAGACTGTGACAACTTCCTTTGGGTTGAAGGTAGTCGGCGATTACCAGGTAGATGTAACAGACTGCAGAAAAGTGAGATGGCGGTGATATGGGCAGGTAGGTGGGGTTATTTTGTGCACTAGCGCTTGATTTGGCGTAATCAAAGCTGGCGATTCAGGCATTAAATTGCGGTTTTCACAGCACCACGTGATCTGATGGAGGGCAGGAACCCTTTCCAGCTGAAATGAATTTGAGCAAGGCGAGACGATGAGTGCAAAGGAAAAGAGGCCGCAGCAGGGCATGGATGAGTACGATATGACTGGCGATGATTGATTCTGAGACAGATGAGTCTTGGAGCTGTGACAATGACACAAATAACCCATCGACCATTAATTATTAAATTACTGCCAAAATTCAAAGTGCTGGATTTGAATTTATGAATAAATATCTATCAATTCCAATAAGTAAGTGGTGTGTCTGTCGTATGGCCTGTGTTTGTTTACTCACATACTTGACATTCTTCCCATGAGTATGTAAGTACCAGCAAATCAGCATACTGCAATTATCGTACGATCTATGTCATTGGCCACTCATGAAAGAGCGAGAGAGTATTGTTGTGAATAAATCATACTTTGGTTAATGTAGACCAAATTGTTACCTATTTAGGTTTCACAGTCGAATTATCATGGCAGTATGGAAATTCTTTATTTTATTTTATTTTATTTTTATATTAATGGCCTTTTTTCTTTCTTACATATCCCCATAATTATATTTTAGAATCATTCAAGAAGGTGACTGATGAAAAGAATCCTGATATCAACCTGGTGTACACAGCTATTCATGATTGGACACTGTGGATTGTTAAGCTCAAACCGGGAGCTATCGCCGATGATCCAAAGAGTCACAAACTGGTGCCAACCACGGAATGAGGGGGTGTAAGCCGCCACAGTGACCGAATGAGAAAGCGGCTCCAAAACTAAATAAGAGTCATAGGTCTATAATAGCCAATGATCATTTCTGTAAGCTTGTTCTGATAATGCATGTACATGGTGAGATTACTTCGAGCTGAAAGCGTATCTTCAATGACTACAACTCTCTGATAACATTCGAATCACCAGGAAGGCTGTTTTCCACAATATTCACCCAGAGCCATTTGTTACATGACGCTTATGTTCTTTTTTTATCTTTTATCTTTTTTTGATAAAATACTTGGCTGTTATCATGAAAGAGATCATCCCAGCACAATGTGCGCAGTAGGAGAGATTCCGGGTTTCCAGTCATATCTTCACGAGTCAAGCGTAGCAAAATCGTCAAACAGATCTTAAAACTCCATATTCATCCATTCTGTGTACTCGGTATGCGGGTATAACTACGCTGACCTACGTGATCCAAGAAACACCCAACAGAAGCTGAACCCGCTCGCTATTATGCCATGTGAATAGTAAGAAACGCCTCCGC
The DNA here is from genome assembly GCA_024752465.1 of Allantophomopsis lycopodina. Classification (NCBI taxonomy): domain Eukaryota; kingdom Fungi; phylum Ascomycota; class Leotiomycetes; order Phacidiales; family Phacidiaceae; genus Allantophomopsis; species Allantophomopsis lycopodina. The sequence continues at coordinate 1,824,189 of CP103016.1, forward strand.
TATGCATTCCTGATCGATGGTACCATGATTAAAATATAAAAAACGTGACAAAAAAAAAATAAGTCTACAGGCAATCTCAAAAATAAATAAAAGGAAACAAAAATAGTAATGCGCGGCAAGTCACAGGTGACAAGAATACAAAGATTGAGTCAATCAAGAGTTTCCCAGGATCTTCGCATAAGCATCCTCCACCTCACTTGCGACTTCAAGAAGCGCAACAATGACGATCTGATGAGTCAAGTTGGGCAACCTCTCGCGGTGCAGACCAATCCACTCTAGAGGCGGGGTAGCTTCACCCATGTCTCGTAACTGTGGGGTCTCAATGATCGGCGGCTCAAGAGCCGTGTACTCGTACTTCGACTGGGGTACATTGACTTCAGCTGTGATTTTCTGCTGCTCGCCATCTTTGTGGTCCTTATCATCGTCTTCGGGTCGAGGAACACCAGTGATTTTTACTGCAGATGGTGGAAGAGGCTTTCCGAGTCGTTGAGCTAGTGCGCGTGAATGACTGGCCCACATGCCTCGGATGAAGCTAATGCGAGAGTAATTCCATCCTACTTCTACTTTGCCCTCGAAAGAACTCTTGAATATGTACTCAATCTGCGTGGATTCGGGCAAATGCCAGGTCTGCATATCTGCTTGAACTTGTGGCACCTTCAAAATTGTACCTCCTCTAGAACCCGTGGCGTTCGCAATCACATCTTCAACAGACATCTCTGTGAGACTCTTTGGCAAGCTTTCTCCTTTGACTCCCGCAAGTCCAATGCGAAGTTGCCCAAGCGTTAGGCCTAGATGACTATGGATCTTGTTTTCGTCCATCGCCACGGCGAATTTTGCGGTAGCATTAAGAGCTTCAAGCTTGAAGACTTGATGATCGAAGAAAGTGCTTGGGAATGCTCCCACATTGACTGCCTTCAGAGTGACAACAACATCAGTCTGCAGAGACAACAGGGACTTGGATACTCTGTCGGGGCCAGTGATACCTGGATCATCAAGCTGAGGTAATACTACAGGATTTGCGACGGACTTGCGCTTCATGAATCTCTCAATTTCCTTCAATGACGCTTCATAATTTGTTCTCTTTTCTTGTACCAGTCGCAAGAATGCCTGGTACAGTGCAAGACCTTGAGAGGCAGATGTAGATGTGCAGAATACCTGGACAGAATCACCATCCAAGTTCGCAACAAGTCTGTCACCGCCGACTCCTGTACTATTGCGAACATTGTACATGATAAAATCGAAGGATGTGATATCGGCAACCAGGAAGGCTTGATAGTCAAAGGCCGCTTTGATACGCAATTGACTAAACCCGAGGGATCCTTGAACCAGCGGTGTCTGATTCAAGGCTTTTTCGCGTTCTGGCCATTGGATCGAAGTACGAACTTTGAAATCCTCCAATGCCACAAAACCGCTCATTCTTCCAGAGCTATCCACCCCGACTTTGTCGAATCCCAAGCATAGATTCTGCTCCCAGTCCGAATTCTTCTTTGAAGAGATCCAGAAGTTGGATATGATGAACGCTGATTTACCAATTGCTTGACCCAAGTCAAGTTGTACGTCCAACTCCGCAATAGAAACAGTAGCGTTCCAAGGGAATGCCCCAGTAGCTGCAACTTGCTGATATCTTTGCACGAGGAATGTTTGTGACTGTGCTGCGGTTGCATCTGGAGTCGGGGCGGGTGGTGAACTTTGTCGTATTTCTGGAGGAACCCAGATTTCTCGGAATAGCAAGAAGTCTTGTAGCTGTTTGGCGTTTACCAGGACCTTCATTGGGCTGATCTTCAAGATAGCAGATAAGCCACTAGTTCCGCTGACGTGTTTACTGTTCATCAACGAAAGAACAATTGAGTCCACGTCAAAACTACCTGTTGACTCTCTAGAATAAACATGTTGCACAGAGGCTTGAAGCTTTGTGAAGGCAGCGGATATTGCAAAGAAGTTTCCTTGTTCGACCGACCTGACGGTATTGACTGTCATGTAGATATCGTCGAATCGCATGGTTGCAGCTACACGTGCAATGGGCTGGCAACTCAAGCTAAATTCCTGTCTGCAAATTCTCAGACCCAGATTGAGACGTGTTTTTCCAAGGACTGCACTGGGATCTGCGGTCAAAATGCTGTCTTCATCAGCCGTCATAAACTTCTGGGGTGAAGTTTTCGGTGCTGGAGGTTTCTCCTCAGGCTTTTCCTCTGGTTTATCATCGCTGACTATTTCTTTGACCGTAGACGAAATCTCCATAATTAAGGGAACAACAGTTGGATACAGCGTATTTGATGATGCGTCAACTTTGACTTCCGCATTCAGAGATGGCTCATCAATTCCATTGTCGCTGTATTCAATTTTCCACGCCAATCCTGGAGCCCGGAGTGTGGTACTACTATTGGCGTTATCACGGTTGAACTGACCATAACGACCCTCTTGCGGTACTCTGCTAGGTCTTATACCGGCAATACCAGGAGCAGTCGACTGTACTTTCTTGCCCTGAAGGTAGACAACTGCACCAGCAAAGTCGGCATCAACGAGCAAGGATGACATGCGCTTGTTACCAAAGAAAGGCTGTCTTTGTGCTTGTGGAGATCCTCCCGAACTTGGTGTAGTCCAAGTAGCTGTAGCAGCGCGAACTCTGTCGGCTGCAGATCCTATTGACTTCTGAAGCTCTGCCGCAGGTATAATAAATTGGGATGTCAAGCGCAAATCCAAAGATTTGCCGGCGACTTGGAATGCAAGTCGTCGGGAATCATGATTCGAGACATATGCAACATTGAAGACGACCTCTGGTAACAATGCCGAGTTCTGGGACCGCTGTGATTTAATTTGTGACCTGGGTACCATCTGGAGCTGAAGATTTTCAATGGTGAGCCTCGCGGAATTCTCCTTTCTGGTGGAAAGATCAATGCGCTCGAAGGACAACACAAGATCTTCATTCTCCCGATCACCATGCTCCTGTAGTTGTGTTGCCACTATCCAGCTGATCTGTATCTTCAGGAGCTCCAGAGAATACTGCGAGGCAAAGAGAGTCGTGGAAGTGTCTGCATCTTCATTCGATGCATCATCTGCCACGGATATAGAGATTTTGGGTGGGGCACGGGACAATTTCCTGAGATAACGACGTTCTCGAGAGAAATCAAGGTCCTTGATCCTCTCTTGCAAATGTTCCATGATATCAAGAACTGCAGGGGCCGTATCAGAAAACAGGTTTATTTCAAGCCCATCACTCTTGATATGGTATGATCGAATGTCGTCGCCCACTTCGTTTTTCTTTGAAGTGGCACTTAATACTGCTCCGAAAGATAGACTGCCAGAACGCTCACCACGATTATCTTGGACTCGTGTCAGTTCGAAAAGCATATGCCGCAATGATAGGTTCACCTCCGGATACGGAAGGAGTGCGCCATGCTCCTCTAGACGATTTGCGACCTCCAAATGAATACGGCCAAAATCCAATGACACCCGTGCTGAATCAGAAGAGCCTTTTGTACCTGGAGCATTGACAAATATATTGAGTCCAGCCAATGTCATATAAGCTCTGTAGATGAGTTGTTTTGAGGGCTCAGCAGCCACAGTGACATGTGGTGTGGCTGGACCACCAAATATCTCTTCGATATTACCTTTGAGCCCTGCAATATCATCCTTCATTTGACTGACCACACTTGAAATCTCGGGTCGATTCACAGCTGCCAATAGATTATGAATGGCAGAAGCATCAAGCTCAATGGGCTCTACAGACACAAAAGCACAAACTTCATTTTCGTGCTCGGTCGTGCGTGTTGTAATTCGACCATTGGTAGGTGGCATTTGAAGAAGAGATATGCTGAGGTTGCCTTTGTGGCTTCTGGTCTGTATGTCGTGGGCATGTTCCTTAATATCAAAATCAAAAATTATGCCTGAATCTGGTCTGGCAGCAACAGAAGCTCGGGCAACAACACCTGAAATATTGTATGTCAATGATTGTAACAGTGGCACTGATATATGATACATATCCAAGAACAATGCCACATTGATCAGGTTTTTGGATTTTGGCTTCGGAAGAGGAGTTTTATAGACAGGCGACACAGGCGAAAGCGGGCTTGGTTTCTTGGGTATGCTCTGTATCAGTCGATGGAGCTGTGCCACCTCATCGCTGATAACAAGATTGATCACTTCGATTATTGCTAGCGTATCCTGTCGAACAACGTAAGATAGTTCTTGACAATTGCCTGTAATCTTGAAGATATTCGTATCAAAATCCTGGTTGTCATTTTGTTCTTCATGGGAGACATATATGCTTGGATGTCGGAGTTGTGACAGGGTGAGTTCTTGAGAGCGGCTTCGAATTTTGGTTGTCGCTGCTTCAGCATTCAAAAGAACACTGTTAGAGGTTTTGATGCTAGCCCCAGACAATGATGTTACCGAGGCTTTCAAGCCTTTACTAACTGAGACAATCTTAACATTGATAGTATCAATTGTGATCGACCCTCTCTCAGTGACCACCAAAACGTGTATCCGTTGTGGCAATGCTGATAACTGAGAAGACTGTTCTATAGAACACTCGACAAGTTTTTCCGGCTTTGGGTTTGACTTCTCATCGTGTTCCAGGTATAGTATCATTACATCGTCAATAAGCTCGCACAGTTCCCAATTTAGGTTTATTCCAACATCTGCACAGTAGATTTGAATTGTAGCAACTGACTCCAAATTGGGTTCCGAAACAGAGGAAGTCGAGTCCCCTGTGGTGGTTGTTTTCGGATCCAGATCAGCATCGATTTGTATGGTGATAGACTTGAGAGTTATCTCGTTTTGCTTTGGTCCTGGGTCCAGGATAAGATTGATCGCGCCACAACGAACGGAGATATCAAGTGGTTTGGAGGAAGAATCGCCGGTGGAAGATGACTCTTGGGCGCCATAGATAGCTTTCATCACAACACAGTTGTCAAGGTGGTTCAAGTCCCAGCTTCGCCATTGGTCTAACATCCCAATGACTTGAGTGCGAGCATCATGTGGACAATTCTCTGGGTCAGTCAAGGAAAGCATGTCAAGTGCTCGTTTTTCACTTGCTTCCAGTGATGTATACATATAACGCAATCTGCTTACAACTTTCCATGAGTCGCTCATTCTCAAGTGGTGGTCTGCGGAGCGCAAGACATAAGATGGACGTGTCAGGAAAGGTGGGTCAGAGGTTTGATGTCCAGCTTCTGAAAGCCTGAATATAAATGCCCTGAGTCGCTGACTTTGCCTCTCACTTGCTTTAGTAAAAAGGTCTCCCATCTCCGTTGCCAAAACATTACTACGGTGAAGTAATGATGCAAGATATTCAATCTTGTTGCTAGCTGTAGCTATCTCGACGCGTTTCAAGTTCGTACTAGCTCTCACGATGTTGTCGTTCACAACCCAGAAAGCAAAATCATCGATTCCACAGTAGACAGCAGCTTGAGTACTAGCGACATTATCAAATCTTTCCTTGGCTGACAGGTTGATTGATCGAAGCCGTAGATGGGCAGAAGATGACTCCTTTATTGTTTCCTCCACGGCTTTGTTTCCAACCGAAGTCCTTGACCTTGCGGTTGCATCAAAACCGGTTAGTTGGAAATCATATTGATCATTCTCACAGCGAGAATTTTTCGTGGGTTGTGAAGAGGCAGGATTGAGGAAGCGTATATGCAGCGCAGGTATGCACACCCTCACATCTGAAATCTTGCCACTTGTTATCTTCTGCGTGTCGCGCTTGAAAATGCTCTGTATCGCATTTATATGCAGATCATCTATCATCTGAGTGGGATCATGGGGTTGCAAAGACTCCAGGAGTTGAGAGATTGAGCGAACGGCTTCAGGTTTGAAGCAACCAACGATTCCATCTGAGGTACGTACGATAAAGCTATCATGAACGGCATTTTGGTCATATCTCCGTGGGTCGATATCGTCCAGCTTGATGTCATCTTCTGACGGTTTTTCATCTCCCAACAGATGGTCGGGTATGCTTGGCACATCCTGACTATCAGGTTCAACAGCTTCAAGAGGAAAATATGGCGACACATAAGAGCTGGAGAACGCAACGCTGCTTGGTGGCAACCCTCTCCGGTCATCATGATCTCCTATGGCACTATAGAAAGAGGATCCTTTTCCAGTGGAGACTGAAACATCTCGATGCATAGCTGAGCCTCTATGACCATGATGCCGGCTTCGGGACCGGGATGAAGTTGAGCCAGGGTGTAATGTGGTCATGGTGCTGGTAATTTGAGTTCCAAAAAGTGGCCGCACAACACTTTTATCACTGCGAATACTAGAACCTGCTGATAAGAAAGAGCTCTTCCGTCTGTAGCTAGATGTTCTAGAGTCATAACCAGAAGATAATGAAAACATTGAAGATTTAGCTTCTGACACGGGTTTGTCGCTCTCTAAGGGTAGAGGCATTGGTGGGAAGCACATTGCAGGAGGGTCTATCGATGGATCATCCACGATAGTCGAGACACCATGCAGTAGAAAGCCTGCCCTGAGAGTCCGTCTATCGTGATACTTGATATGCTGCTGTTGTAGATCTCGCTCTTTCTCAAAATCGAGCTTTCGACCAATCTGGTTCAAATCTATGGTAGTTTTGAAGTAAGCGTGGGTTTCCACAGGATATTGAGATCGAGATCGATGCCTTGAGGCAGACTCTGAGTCCACACAAGCAATAACAAGATTCGGAATCTTGGCTTTGAGCTTTTGAGAGAAGTGGGAACCAGCCCAGTCATCAAAGTTAGCTGTGATAGTGTCCGTTGAGAGAAGCAAAGCAGCTTCATCTACATGCAGCCAGATTTTGATTGGCTGTATTGAAGCACGCAAAAATGTAACATCCTTCAGCACTATCTCTGAAACTGATGGCAAAGCATTTTCATCGTCATCAAAACAGAATCCAAAACAGCGTCCTCCGGCAGCAAGGCACCCTATGAATTCGGTTGAGCATTCACCCGTAATCGCCCCCACATCAAAGTCCCAGTTGCAGACATATGTAGGCTCTGCAGGCGGCAATCCAAACAATCTATGACCATAGGCATTGACACCATCAATGAAGAGCTGGGTGCTTGACATAGCACTAACCGGTGTAGTGTTCCCATCTTGTTCGCCACTAAGAGAGAAAGCAAGGGTGCTGAGATTTACTTGCAAATCCATGTAGTAATTTGTAAACCGGAGATCCGCCCCAAGGTTTGCGATGTCGATCCTCACATGGCTTTTTGGTGTATACAGACTGGATGGAAGAAGTACAGTTGCATCGTCTGACGAAATGCTAAGAACAACATCAAGGTCATTCGATTTCTTAGGCGGTGGAGTCGCGGTCAGTTCGGTTTCTTCGCCTCCGTTCTTTGCGTTGAGAAGCTGCTGGTACTCATCCAACGTCTTGAAATGAATGTCCTCACCAAAGTAATTGTCCTTGATCTTGAGGTAATAGCGAACTACAAATCCAAAGAATTGTGCTGATGGAGATTTTCCATAGACATCAAGAAGTAGGGAATCCGTATTAGCTGTGGATGTGGTACTGTTGTATTGATATGTCCCGTGAATGTCAAGCTCATCCAGTCTTGCAATCTCAGTGGAATTCAGGAATGTGGCCTGCGTATTCCATGGAGGAACATGCAGATTGAGACCACCCGTATCAGCTTCGACATCAAAAGATATCTCATTTTGAAGAGGGCGGTATTTATCCAAAGGTATCATTAGTTTTGCGGTCAGAAGAGCGCCAAATATTATGATGAAAGTATTGTCATCGAAGTCAGATGGGTTATTGATGATGTTAGCATCATTAACGTTAAGATATATTCGGAAGTCCTCCAAGCGTAAATTAACGAGATAGCGAAACGGACAGAAAGTCAGGAAGTCGGGTGGAGGACCACCTGCCCAATCATCTACAAGATCAGTCAACAAGAAAACATGTTCACGAAGAATGAACAATTCCAGGCCCTTGCTGGTAATATCGAATTGCCAGGTGCGCAGTCCATTCCACTCCAGAGGGTTCGACAAATCGCAAGATAATTTTTCACCAACAGATCTCCAGAGGAGACCATGATTTACACTGGTGGTTATCTCTGTGCTTGGGAGGTCCAGTTCGAGCTTGTTTGAAAAGCCGGTCCCGGATGCTACCATGTCCATCACATAAGTAATCGAAGTGTTCGCTCCAACTTTAACGTCTATCCAACCAAATGGGCGCACCTCCGGACTGGGATTATTCTTATCAGACCTTTTGTTCCTCCAAGTACCTTTTGCTTGCCGGTTCTCTTGCGCACCAGAAGTTTGACCCATTGTGTCTGCTTGCTTTTTCCATTTCCAGTTCTTGGACTCTTCTCGAATAGGTACACGAAGAGTGGCCTCTTCTTCAAGCTCTAGATACAGCTTGAATTCCGTCGGTACTCGAGTGTGACCGGCTTGTAACTTTTCCGCCGGAACAGCATCTTTGCACAAGCTTGGAAAGAACACTCTTTGGAGGTCTGCACGCTGACGATCTGCCCAGGGTCCATAATTGATGATGGCACCCTTTACACTTATATCTATACCCCACTCCGGGGGCGTCTCACCGTTGATATCATCTGTTGCCTCAGCAAGTGCAAACGCCGAGACATTAGTTCTCCTGGGAACATTACCAGGCACGTCCCAATAGAAGCACATACTCGCACTTGGGCAATCAACAATCGTTGTGACAGTTGCGTACTCAATAGCCGACCACTTAGCACGATCATCTCGTTCTGCCTCCTCCAGGTACCGTGACAAGCCTCGCCATTGATGAGCATTAGAGAACCGTTGTTCTCTAGTTGTGTTTTGCTCCTCGTACTCATCGGAATCGAAGGATTCAACTGATGAGCGGAAATATGGCACTAGGTCCTGAAGTTTGTGCCACGCTTTACGTCGACGGCGATGCCAGAATGAATGGCTATGTTGTGGTTGTTCTACCGGGGCTTCATCTGATATTCCTTCTTTAACCCGTATTGCAGCATCAGTTTGATCCTCCTTGAAATCGTCATTGGGCTTGATTTGTACTACTGGATGTTCAAACTTGAAGTTGATCACTTGTTTGTACTGGTCGCTCGGTCGAGTTGCTGTAGCATCAATCTCTCCACTTGCACGATCCACCTTTGTGATGAGAACACTTCGGGTGTTTTCATTTCCCAAAACCACCGCAGCATTCCTGCAATTAATATAGACGGGCAAAAACTGCAGAAACATAGACTGCTCAACATCATCTGAGTCATCGGACTTCGGTGGATGTGTCGCGTCCGAAAACCCATTAGTTTGTGTTTGCGTAATTTCGGTGGCGTAAGTACTTTTCTCAGTCAATGGTGGATGGATAGATGACAAAGAATCTCCTGATGATGAAGGCTCCAGAACTGTATTCTTTTCAGTCTCCGAGTTCCTGCCCCTCTTTCGCAATCTGGTAGTATGTTCTGCTGTTTCTTGGCGTTTCGGTGAAATGCTCTTGACATTTGCGTCGATCTCTCCAGTCATGCTCGCGACGATGGCATCATAAGCTGCGCTGCGGTTGTAAACGAACCACTCCACACCTTTGACGGATATCGATAATCGGCAAGGTAGGTTTCTATTTGCCGTGTTTCCTCCATCTTCCTCTGTAGCTCCGACAGCACTCCGTCTCCTACTTTTCGGGGTGTCGGAGCCAGATGAACTGGTAGTTCGGGCTGTTAATCCTCCATCTTTGAGGTCTACCTCTCGTACCTTTCTCAGCCAGTATTGCCAAGTTATGTATCCGCTATGTATAAATATCGTTTCATTATTGCCGTGATATCGTACTCCTTTAAAGAAGATTCGGCCGCCGAGAAAGGATAGTTGTAGAGCGTTGATGTCGATGTACACGCGGTATTTGTGCCAGGTCCATGCTCGAATACCGAATGATATGCACGTCGCAAAGAGCCGATTGAAGTAGAAGAGGAAAAAGAGTGTTCTATATTGTATTAGATGCGGCGCACGAGTGGGATTTTGGACAAACTTACAGGATGCCACAAGTCAATAATTCGATCAGAAAGACCCTGAAATGCTGTCAGGAGCTATCCTCAATATAATACAAGAACATACCAATTAAAACTTAGAGCTGGCTTCAGAGAAGAAGCCGTGAGCCCGGAGCTCGACATTCCAACCCTATATTTGTGGTATTTCAGGTCGCATACACCTTACATCGCTCCTCAAATTTCTAGTTCCATTTGAATAGGATTACTAGTAGAACTCGAGTACGCGATTCGAATGAGATCGGTTCTGAGTTGTAGCAGTGGCTAATTTGCCCAGGAGAGAATGATGAGTTCCAATATTATTGTAATCGGCGTACATGAACAGTGACGCCGGTGACACTCTCAACGCTAATCTTAAAAGGACATTCTGCAAGATCTATAGTTGTACTTGGCTTCACCGCTTTCGAAACGGCGACGCATACCCACGCAATCCTCCCACATATTAATTGTCGCCTGGACCGCAGCAGAAGTTCCTCCGTCTGACCTGACATCCTGCAGCAGTATTTGTCGAGAGATGTTGGATTGGGGTATTTGATACCCATCCAAATCTCCACTGCTCAAGAGGCCTGATCTGCGCGTTTACGACTTGTTCATTCAATTCACCCCACACGCGTCATGGCTTCTAACGGCTTCGAAGAGGAGGATGGTGGCGGCCTTTCTGGAGGAACTGGCCAAAAATTGACGCAAGCCACAATCATTGTTGCTGGAGTCTGTAGTTTGGTAGCATCACTGCTCACCATAATGTATGTATTCATTGCATCCCATGAATCGAAACTGTACTGACCAAGGCTTTTATCAACAGATCAGTATGGCTACAAACGTAAGGCAATCAAGCTATGACTAGAAAGAACTTGGGGTAGTTTATTGATCATTCATGCAGGAAAAATTATCGAAAACCACTGCTTCAGAGATATGTGATCAGAATTCTACTCATGTATGTTATCTCTCTTTACCGACTTCAAAGAGAGCACGCGACTAAGACGATATAGGGTTCCTATCTACGCCATATCATCGTGGGCCAGTATAATATCCTTGAAAGTTGCATTCTGGGTAGAACCTATTCGAGATATATACGAAGTACGTACTAGATTTGAAATAAACCATGCAACGCTAATCATATCCAAAGGCTTTCACTATCTATACATTCTTTCAGCTCTTGATTAACTTCATTGGTGGCGAACGAGCTCTAATTATTATGATGCATGGAAGGGAGCCTGTCAATCACCTATGGCCTCTCAACCACTGCCTATCAAAAGTCGATATTTCCGATCCACATACCTTTTTAGCCATCAAACGTGGTATTCTTCAGTATGCTTGGTTGAAGCCGGTCCTAGGCCTAGCAACAATCATCATGAAGTCAACACACGTATATAAAGAAGGATATCTTGGACTAACTTCAGGATATATGTGGAGCGGTATTGCATACAATGTGAGTGTCAGCGTTAGTCTATATGCGCTTGGGATGTTCTGGGTCTGTATGTCAAGAGATCTCCAACCATTCAGACCAGTTCCGAAATTTCTTTGCATCAAACTTATCATCTTTGCTTCCTATTGGCAAGGATTTTTCCTTGCTATTCTGGTCTGGTTGAATGCTATCCCCGATGATGTTGAAGGGTACACTCCTGACAACCTCGCTGCTGCTATCCAAGATGCATTGATCTGTTGCGAAATGCCACTTTTTGCAATTGCCCATTGGTATGCTTTCTCGTGGCACGATTACGCCGATGTCACGATCTCAGCTGCTCGTATGCCTGTTTGGTACGCTTTGCGAGACGCCTTTGGTCCTCGTGACTTGATTGAAGACACCAAGGAGACCTTCAGCGGCAATAATTACGAATACCGCCTCTTTGATTCTGGAGACAATGTATTGGCTCATGAAAACTCCAATTCCAGAGTTGCAAGGATGATGGAGGGTATGCGGTACGAACGAGGTGGAAAGGGTAAGTATTGGATTCCTAAGCCAGGTCAAGTTAATTCAAGAACACCACTGCTGGCACCCGGAGACGGACCCAGCAGACAACGAAGTCTTTCTCCCTCTAAACCTCAAGAAAATGATGCCAAGTTTCTGGGTTATGATAGCGGCGATGTGGATGAGGGACAATTGGACCCTGAAGAAGAACGGTTGTATGGACGGGCAAGAAAACTGGAGTTTGGCGATTTCAATTATCCTGTTATTACTGCACACGAGGCATCAAGAGAGCGATGGCTCACTCAGCAACCCGATTTAATCACTACTTCCGCGAATCGAAACCTCCTTCAACCTACTCGAGACCACGAAATTCGCAGAGCAAGCAACATCAAAGACACTGTGGCAGAAGTTACCGGCAAAGGTAGAAGCAGCTCCAAGTCCAGCAAAGCATCAAAGGGGAAGGGTAAATTAAAGTCTGAGGGTGAAGAAGGACGTGCTCCTATGCTCAAGGGGATGCTTCGACATCACTCCTCGGCATCTAGCTCAGCGAAATCCGATCGTAGTCAATTAGTAGACTTGGTTGTTGAAGATACAAATGAGGAGGCCATTGAGAGAGTACGAGCCAGGAAGGAGGGAAGTGCTGCCTGGAACACGACCGAACCAAAGCGTTATGTGTATGTCTTCTCACGTCGTTAGGCGATTTTACGTACTAATTTTTACAGACGAACCTATCCAGATGAAAATCAGGGCGAAGATATTCGTGAAGGATATGAGCCCACTGATTCGGATGCCGTGATCGACCCGAAGTCTCGGGCTGATGTTCCTGAATTTGCAGTTGGTGAGGAGGAAGACGAAGAAGTCGACAACACCAGTAGTCCGGATGATTCTGAGGAGTCTAGACACTGGAGGGAAGTCCGAGAATCGGAGAATCTGCTTGCTCCGAAATATGGCACATCCGATGAGGAGAACGTATGGGCGGGAGTGGAACCTCTTGAGCCGCCAAGAGAAAACCCTTGATTTGCATGGGCAAAATACTCAATGTTTGTTACTGTACATGTATGAGCGCATTAGCGAGGCGTTGTTTTGGCGTATGCATTATTGTGGTAAATAGTAACAAAGTTTTTGGTCTGACTACTGATCCTCGAATTCACTTTGCATCTGTGTTTCCATGACATGGCGAACCCGAAGATCATGATCAAAGTTTTCACTTGATTGACCTTACTCAAAGCTTTTCCAGAAAGCAAGTGCATAGCAGACTAGTGCCGGTATGTCCGTCAGAAATGTCCTCACTGCATGAATCCTCAGCCATTTTTTCTGATAATCTTTCACTTCTTCCTCGGGCCCATAGACCATTCTCTCAATGACTTTGGCTATCTATGCAAGGTCAGCATTGCATTCCATAGCCTTCAATACTTACAGCCTCGGATTTCCAGTCGCACTCACCGTGGGGGCAAAACCAAAATGAGACAAAGCAAACAGCGCACCGAATGTATATAATTTTGTTGCGGAAGACGACGAATTGCGGATACGGGAAGATCGGCCAGCGAGTAATCCACTGACGGCACTCCCGCCTACCAGAGTGAAGACCCAGACCAGAGCAGGGTAGAGAGACACATCCCACCACTTGGATATTGCCAGTGGGGGGATGGAGGGTGTGAGAAGGTGGCCGAAGAATAAAACTTCGGAAACAGCAAAGGTCACTGTTGCGGTGCTGGCCACCAAAGGAATTGTTCGCAGACCCAATGATGAGATGGACATTTTTTAGTAGAGATGAATGTGATGGTCTTCGAGAATTTTTGAAGATACAGATGGGGGAGCCCTTTGAATTAAGTTGAAATGGGGTGATACTCTCGTCTCACCTGCTTTACGTCAATTGCTTCATATGCATGAACTACGCATGTCTTTTCTGATAATGTTATTGGAAATGTTAGCGAATGTTTTCTCGGATTGGACATATTATTCAATTCAATAAAATCCCGATAGTATTTTACACCTAGAACCCTCAATGATAATACATAAAATGAACAAAAAAAACTTCTGAGTGAATCCCGAAAACACAAGCCGACCAGACGGAGTTAATACTATAAACCAAAGATCCCACCATATCAAGAGATTTCAAGCGCACAAGGTGGTGTTGCTGCTTCATTTTATCTCCTGAGGCTGTAAACCTTTGAATTAGATTCAACTTCGCCAACATCCACAACATCCCATGCACAAGCTATGTCTCCACATTTTCCCCTAACAGAATTTTCACCCGCTTAACCACATTCATAAGATTAAATAACTACCACAAACCATCAATTAAGGGTCAGATGGCCGAGCGGTCTAAGGCGCCAGCTTAAGGTATTCGAACATCTGTTCGATTCAATACGCTGGTCCGAAAGGGCGTGGGTTCAAATCCCACTCTGATCAACATCTTTTTGCACCTTTTGACATTAGAAGTTGTGGAAGTGGTGTGGTGGTGATGTTATTTTGCTACTGGCTGGGCTGGGTTGGCTTACTTGAAGGGGGTGTTTGGTATTGATGTACATATAAGAAAGAACCTGGTTTACACATGCCCTTTTATAGCTTCTAAAACTGAATCGGAGGAGATCCTTGACTTCAATTTATTTTCTCGTTGAATATTTTTACGTATGTAATCAATTTTCTAAAGGCCACTAAAGACGCGGATGCAATATATCGTAGACTCTACAAGTGGATCAGTTAGGAGCCCCTTTCAAGCAGAGCACCGGAGCTCTCTTTAATCCACGAAGCATAATCTTGCATAAATTCATGAGCCTCAACAGTGTGGGCTTGCTATCCTTCTGCAGTACAACAATATTATTCAAAAGAGTCGCCAGAGCTGGATGCTTATTAACGTCGTACTCTAGTCACACTCAAAGTTCAAAGAATTACCCGGTAAAGTTCAATCCCACGGGCGGCGGCCAGTGGCTTGCAAAATCTTGACCTTTTAAATCGAGCCAAGTCATATTTCTGGGGAAGTCGGCACAGGCCTTGCTACTCCCTATTTTAACCTCCTCTAATCTCTCTAAACATGAAGATTAAATATAACGATAATGCTTTGTTCAACGATCAATTTCGCCAACCAAGGAGTTTGACTTTGAAATCAAAGGACGCGAAGTGCATATCGTTAGGTATTAAATTTCTAACAATTAATTCTTCCAACAATGGCGCCGATTTAGTATCGGATCACAATCTGCTAACATCCAGGCTCACCACATGTCGTTTGTGTGTGATGCTTGTCAAACATGCCGAGCAATCACCGCTGTCAACCTCACGGAGTACAGGCCATGTATGGAGTAGGCAGGCGTTTACTGTAATGGATACAAAGGTTTCCATAGCAGACGTTGCATATAGCGATTGCACTACTAAACATCAAACGGAACAGTTCTTCAATAGAACCCAATAGAGCCCAGCAGTCGTAGTAGGGGGCGTCAGGTCATGTTTCAAGGCACGACTATCTGGGCCCAGTTAGGGCTGCTGTCCCTGGCGTAACTCTCCCACTTCGTCCGAACTCCATGTCGTCCCTGAACGGCAACAATTGTTCCTCCACCAGCTCGATTTCGAGTCCGAGCCACAGTCTTCAAAAATACAAACATCGCTTTGACAATTCCTCAGTTGAGTTAGGAAGCACTCTATTTGCAAGACAAAGTCTAAGGTGCAAAGTACAAAAATACATACGAATTGTTCTCGAAAGCAAGACAAACAGGAACCAAAACGGGGCATTGTGGTATGTGCGTCCCACGCCAGATCTCATCCCCGCCGCCTGCGATTGACATATATCAAAAGTGGCGCTTAAGCGACCGGGCGCTGCAATATATGTGACACTAAGATGCGGTCAATACGCCTAAGCGCTGCAAGACACACGATGCAGAGAACAACGGCTACCGTCGTAAGCAGTCCTTCATTTCATCAGTATCGATCTTGCACGCATCGCCGGCATGGCTTTTGATGTAGGCGAGTGGGCCGGTAAGTTGACATCTTTCGAAATTTTATATAATCACTGTTGTCGTCGACGCATCTCAACTTCTCTTTTCCTTCTCTCGGTATCAAAGCAAGCCTTTGCAAGTTCTCTCTTACATTCATTTCGTTCTCGTTCTTTGCTATACGCATCGTCCGTTCATTCATTCATTCAGCTGGTCTAAATACACTTCACCACAAACCACATTCATTCTTACATTCAAGATCTACTCTTGCACTCATTCTTAACATCAAAAACCATGTCTCCAATTAGCAAGTCAGCAGTCTTTGGCCTTTTGGCCACCGCCGCCACCGTTTCGGCCCACGGATTTATCGACAAGATCACCGTTGGCGGCACTGTTTACACTGGTTACCTCGTCACTGAGTACCCATACGAGAGCGATCCACCAGCCTCTATTGGCTGGACCGAGGACGCAACTGATCTCGGATACGTCGCCCCAGATGCATACGCCAGCGGCGATATCATCTGCCACAAGGATGCCACCAACGGTCAGGCAACTGCCACCATCGCCGCTGGAGGAACTGTTGAGCTTCAATGGAACACCTGGCCAAGCTCTCACCACGGTCCAGTCATCGACTACCTTGCCAACTGCAACGGTGACTGCACGACCGTCGACAAGACTACTCTTGAGTTCTTCAAGATCGATGAATCGGGTCTGATTTCCGACACCGAATCCCCAGGAACTTGGGCCACTGACAACCTCATCTCCAACAACTACACCTGGACTGTCACCATTCCAGAGACCATCGCTCCTGGAAGCTACGTTCTCCGCCACGAGATCATTGCCCTCCACAGCGCTGGTAACTCGGACGGTGCTCAGAACTACCCACAGTGTGTTAACCTCGTGGTCACCGGAAGCGGAACCGACACCCCATCTGGTACTCTTGGTGAGTCCCTTTACACCGAGACCGACCCCGGTATTCTTGTCAACATCTACACCACCGGCCTCAGCTACACGATCCCAGGTCCAGCCCTTTACACCGCTGGATCCAGCTCCGGTTCTACCTCTGCTGTTGCTTCCGCCGCTACTACCACCGCTGCCACATCTTCCGCTGCTGCCACATCTGTTGCTGCTACATCTTCTGCTGCTGCCACTTCCTCTGTTGCTGCCAGCTCCTCCGTTGTCCCAACTACCTTCGCTACCTCCGTTGTCGCTTCTTCCTCCTCTTCTGTCTCTACTGTTGCCGCTGCCCAGACCAGCGCCCCAGCTGATGACGATGACACCTGCGAGGCTTAAATGGCTGTAACCGAAGAAGTATGTCTCTTGTGTGGCGTACTTGTAGATTTTTGAACCAAACTTGCTTGTGAGGTGGAATTGGCGGATTCGATGTATATACTTTTTTAAAATCCAGAGCTATAAATATACATATAACATAGCATATTCGCATACTTTGTGTTGATTTGATTTCGAGGTGTATATTTGTGATATAAATAAGTTGTTGTTGAGATGAATAGTGGCTAACATTGTTAATAATTGCTTGCGCACCGAGTATGAGGTGAAGTTGAGAACGTAGTGAGCCTACATTATCACATCTCAGGCGGAAATAGTTTCTATTTTTATTCTCCAACGCAGATAAGTACATATAGAGCGAGCAGCAAGGATTAAAATATGGTCATACAGAAGCACTTTACTGAATGAAAAGAGGGAATGAAGCAATTGCCAGCGTCCCGTTGCCCAAGAACTGGAAATCACACATTGCTCTTGCAAACAAAGCTACCTTCATTGCAATGAATAATGAAGTAGCCAGTTGAACGCTATTCCCAAAATACCTTATGCATATCACATCTGCAGCGTTTCAACCAAAGATTCACTCGCCAATACAGCCCCGATGCATAGCTTGGAATTCAACGGCGCCAGGGTCAGCCCACGAGACTCTTTCGATGAGTCTAAGGAAGAGCCTAGAGAAGATTGATAGCAGGCCACCGATATGCATTCAGATAAAAAAGGATAGGACAATAGAACAGGTGTACCGGAGTGAGGATCCGTGGCGAGCGTCCAACTAAGGGAGTAACTAAGGTATGTCAGTGGTAGTACAAGAGTAAATGATTTATGGAGAGCTCCACGTGGGAAGATGTTCATGATGTCCGGATTAAGATGAGACGAGAGACACTAGGGCGATTTTTGGTGGAGGGACGGGCGTCTATTCGTGTTTCCAAGAGAATGAGAATAGAACATCATTCCTAAAACAGCTCTGAGGAGGAGGAGGTCCCCCCCTGCCTTTATGCTGGGATCTAGAATCCTCTAAGTCTATATGCCTCTGGTCTAAATTGGCATTGATGTAATCGCCATGTCCCTGGGTTCCGGAATTCATCCCTTGGGATGGGCGAATTTTGAGTTTCGAAATGTCTTCAGTAGTTTCTGCAGCGAAGAAGCGATGGTATGTGGATGGCTATGAACTGCCGTTATGAGTATCAATGATTACTCCACCCTGAGGATTAATTGTACAGCCTCCAAGATGAGATTTCTGCTAGTAATTCGAAGGATCTGACATTTTCTGGTTCTGCGAATGAATCTATTATGAGTTGTGTAGCTGTGCTATTCACCTCTGGGCTGAGGTGGTACGATATCGTCTGGCCTAGATTGGGTTCTTTGTGTTTACCGCATTTCGAGTAGCATCACAACCGTCCATCTATGCTTATTGAATACTACTACGTACATAAGAGGCTATGTGGTGGAGTCTTGGTGAAGGTTTCCTGGTGCCGTCATGATAATGTTCTTGGTATGTGTATAGGACTTTCTCTGGAATTCTGAGTGAGTAGATGAGCATCAGTTGACCGGTAGAGGTGGTGGTGCGCGCAAGTCTAAATTGACAATCACCACAATGGGCGAGTAGTAGTGAGTCGCGTTGCGAGTCCACGAATGACAGAAGTCGATGGCATTTTGCTTTTGGACTGTGCAGGAGTCACATGGAGGCATGGATGTAAGGTATTGTGCTAATGTATATAATATGTTTGTATTATTGTAGATACAGAGTAGGTAGTAGGTAGGAGGTGGTGGTGGTGGTGGTGATGGTGGTGACGGTGTTGACGGTGAGGTGAGGGCGATAATACACCATGCGCAATCGATGCACCTCTATTATTTCTCTACCTATTCTTCTTAAAAACAACGACATCAACAGCATCAATAGTATTGGCAAAATTGGCAGCATCAACAATAGCGTGCCAACCACGTCAATAGCATTAACAAACTTCCATATACAGCATACACATCTCCATTTACATTTTCATACACGTCTTCTTACACCTCCTACGCCTCACACACCTCCTACACTCTTCATCCCGCAATTCAAATCTCACCTCCCTAATCTCATAGGCTATCAAGCTCTTATTTACCATCAGATGCTTGTCAGTCGGGGTATGACAGCAGCCACTCAGCTGCTGCATGATGCCACCCTGTAGTGCGTCCATTTGTCTTGTTCCTGGTTGTGTCCATAAGCGCCTGGTCCATGGGATTGCTCCAATCATCACAGCAAACGTCCAAGTCTTTCCACCGCCATCACCGCCATCGCCATCCACACCCACCACCAAAACAGACACAACGCACCGCAAAACCCCACGAGACTCACGAGACTCATCAGAATCATCCAAACGCAGCCATAGAACGAGCTCCATTCTCCTACACAAATATGTCGGAAGAAGGTGGCCAAGGCCCTTGCTCCGTCCACCTGCACCTGCACCTGCATCTGCTACTAACCCCCCGTTCCCACCTGGTCCCAGTCAAATCTTTCAACCAAAATGTCTAAACTCGGCATGGCCCTATTCGTTACCACCCTCTCTGTTGCACTGGGCTGTTGCACTGGGCTGGGCCGCACTGCACTGGACAAGTCACTACCTACTACGTACTCACATACTACCTGCTCACACACAACCTACTCACACCTACTCACACCTACTCACACACTATTACCTACTCACATACTACCTACTACACACCTTATCTTCCTTCCCATCTCCAGAAAAGCATCGTCATTAACCCTCAGCCAATCCCTACTTCTACCCAAATGCATCCTGTGAAGGGAGATCCAGGTCGGCGCTTCCGCTCCCCTACCACTTCCCTCCCACACTGTCCCTCCAACCACCATCAAGCAAGCCGTCCAAGAAAAGGTACATACTTCCTTTCACAACACATTATCGAATCATATCATGGTAAGTAGCTGCTCTCTAACCTCCCAAATTTCATCTCTTCCCTTTTGAAAGAGAGTCTTCCTGACCTCCTTCGATATCTGCATTCCCTTGACTCCCGGTGAGCCTCCTTCAAAGACCTCCCTTCTTTCTTCTATTTTATTCCCTTCGATTACTTATTCTACTTTAACTCCCCCCCCTCTCTTATACCACGCGGCGCAGGAAGTCGTGAATATGCAGATTGAATTGTAAAGGAAAGTCATCTTCACCATGTTGAGCGGGTATTTTGACGAAGTATATGCCGAATGGTTGGGGTCCGTGGTGAGCTGCTGCACACCGCTAGGACATTCTGAAGATGAGGATAAGAAGCTTGGTGGTAAGTCATGGAGAAAAGTATCGTGGTCCATAATAATGTCTGACCTTAAATCCAGGTACTGAGAAACCCATGATGATACTTCATGATCGACAACCACAGCTTGTTCCTCCGCCTATTCCTGAGTCTCAATATCATTACTCAACACGAGTCACTGCTCGCTCCTCTACCAACGACCTACTGGCCCGGAGCCGAGAGTTCGCTGCCCGCGCATCTAGTCGTGGAAGCTTCTCTGTGAGAAGAACCCTCAATGCCTACAACGGCACGCGCAGGCCGCCTATTCAGATAAGTGCACCTACGAACTTCCGCCACGTTCAGAATGCCTTGCCACGACGGAATGAGCAGACCACTTCGTCTCAAGGCACTAATCAGACTGCTCTTGCTCCTCCTCCACGCTTCAGACCTCTGGAACTCAGTATTTATATGCCAGAGAACCGTTTGTCAGATTTGTTGCCCTACTTTGGTCCTGTAGAGAACGAAGGACCCGCGGAAGCAGAGACAAGCATGGAATCCAAGAAAATGGAGATGACTAAACCACCTCTTGTACACTCGCGGAGTTCATCGAGCATATCGACCTTTCTTGTGGCACGCAAGCCAGTACATTCACGTGACCAGTCTACGACTCTTGGAAGAAGTAGTGTAGATACACGATATACTACTGCTCCATCAATGGCAGATACTGCTTGGACATCCTTACCACCGAGTATCAAAAACTCCATCGATCTGGACAAAGATCTCCCAGTGTTCCCAACTGCAGCCCGCCTTAGAAGCGGTTCTGACGCGCCTGCACCTCTCATTCGTGCAGCAGAGCAATACGGCCGTGTCAAGAGCGTTATACAGGAGCGTGAGGAACTTGATCGCCGTCTACAAGATATCGAAACCATCATTGAAGAGCGTCAAACCATCTACTCTAGCCGCATGTCAACTGTTAGACCTATGACACCCCGTAAGTTCTCATTCCAAGTGCAATGTTAGCCTTCATCGTCCACTAGCTAAGTCTGACAGCAGCCCCATCACGTCTACCAGCCCAAGCCGCCATCGCCTCAAATATCTCCCTCTCATCTACTCATTCCGCACGCCCCCCACTTGACCTTTGTTTTTCAGACCCAGCAACAGCATTTAACTCACACCCACCTACGCCTCCCGAGCAACGTACCTGGCGCTTCCCTACATCCACCTCTACACCACCGCCGCCGCCACCACCCCTTCCATTAATACTCCAACCAAACACCCCAGCTCTCCGCAAGAAGAAATCATTCTCCCGGATCTCAACCTGGCTCTCTCGCACGCCGACTTCCCCCCATCTCACCTCCCTCACTAACGCCCCACGTCCCGTGACCTCAAAAGAGGGCTTCTACCAATGCGTTGAAGTCTTCTCGCCCAGCCTACCAAGTGCACGCATTGTGGATATGGGCAATCGTCGCACGAGTATCGACACCGTCTCCGTTCTCAGCTACAAATCCGCTGAGAGTGGCGATGCTGCTGTGGATTTTGATGACGATCAGGCCGAGTTGACGACCGGTACGACGGGCAGCTCACCGAATTGTGACTCGGAGAAGTTTAGCACATTTGGGAGGAAAAGGGGAGGAGACTTGAGGGATCGCTTTTTGGCGCTTGAGAGGGAACGGGAGTTGGCTGCTGCGAAAGACTGTGTAGGTAGAGAAGCACATTTGGTGGAGGATACTGAGGTTGAGGTTTACGATGAGTCGGATGAGAGTGTGCATACTGTGGTACCGGATGAATTTGCCGTGCACCCGCTGACCAAGGAGAGGGTTGTCGTTGGTGTTGCGTTCTGATTAATTTTCACCTTCCGACTTTCAGACTGTACCTTCCATAATCTCTTGCCTTCGAAACCTACAACCTTCGACTTCAAAACAACCATTTATTTCTTTCCTTACTTACTTTCTCAAATTCTGGATATACCCGGTCGGCTCTGGTCTGGGTGGATGGGATAGGCAGCTGGACGGCAGTTGTCGCTCATCCCTTTTTGGCGTTAACCATTTGTATGTATCTTTGTGCTATCTACGCTATACTGGTTGTACTTGTAGCTGTAGCTGAATTAATCTGATGTCTAATGCTATCTATTGCTGATTGAAAGGTGGTGACGTGTTCACGAATCAAGGGATTGTTGTGGTGAGGGAGGGTAGGTAAATAGATTTCACGTGGGGGATGCGTGGCAGAACTTCAGAGATCTACAAACAATTGATAAAAGCCCTTGCCACACGTCTGGTACTTTTCGTCTAAGAAGATTAAACGTAGTGCACTGACGTAAGTCGTGGATGGATGTGAGTGAATAATGATAAGTCTAGCAACGACGATTAGAAGTAAGATGACGACGACTGATTCGGTTGGATCTGCATCAGGCAGCTCGAAAATACTATCCAAGATATGACGGTATCAACATCAACCACTTCGCAATTCTTGGACTTGAGCACGAGGCTAAGGCATGGCGATCTCGAAACTCCACAATATATTATATATAGACAGCACTTTTTTCTTTTGAAACGGACCTTCCGCGCGGCTATTTAACTACCTAGTTACTTGGATCTGTGCGTAATCCAGACGTACCCACCTCCATTCTACAGCTTTGACCATTCAAAAATGTTTCAGAATGATATCAATGTAAGTTTATAACAAATATATTGAATTATAAACTTAATGTAGACTCGGTGGTTAATTGAATAGTGATAATTAAAATAATTATGCCAAATTCATTCAAGTACAAACTTGATGTAAACCCAGTAGTTAATGGAATAGTAATGGTTAAAACAGTTATGCCAAATATATTGAATTATAAAATAAATTTAAACTCAGTGGTTAATGGAATATTAATGATTGCAACAGTTATGCCAAATTTGACTAATTAATACAAATATATAGCCTATTGAATAGGAAATTGCATGGTTGCTTGCGTCAGTTATTCGGTGCAAGACTTGAGAGATCTTATTGACAACGAAACTGATATTATATCTTTTAAATCTCATCTCTCCTTACTGCTTCATAAAGCTCCCTAAACTAAATATGTCTGACGAAAGAACCGTATGTCCTGCAACCTTGACGACTATCGGGAATTTAGCACCTCAAAGAGAATAACCTGCTGTGGACTACAGTGGGTTATGAATTACTGCTGTAAAGCCTCCAAAATTTACATGGTACTTTAGACGGTCAAATATGTTCTGTCACCTTCATGCGTTGGTCACAGATTATGATCATGACTGTTTGGGGAGTTATGAGTGTCCTGAGTATACTGCCATTTATTATGATTTATACCTTAGTATTTGGGTGAGCATTCAACCTTGTATCATCACAATGAACAAGATGTCTTTAAAAAGATAGATTATTGTACAATATCTGGTGTCCACGGGTGGACTTTCAATACAAAAAATTAGAGTTGGAAGAAGTCGAAGACGGAAACGAAGCTTGTCGAGAATCAAGCTAGATTTCACTGAAACCATCAAAAAGAAAGATATTAGAAAGAAGCGAAAGTGATTGGTTCACAGCTTTCAAGCTCTCTGACCCAACAACCTTGTAGATTTTGTCTTGTCTTGTGAAATCTAACTCGGACTGTAATAGACCCCGAGGTCCATGGTGGCCGCGGCGGGATGCGTATTATCATCATCAATCAGAATCGGAATCTTCCGAGTGAGCTCCGCTACTCGGATGTAAAAATATAAAAAAATAAATCACAAGACCAGCTGACAGAGCTGGGACAGTTATCGATGAACTGGGTGTGAAGAATGCAGATCTCAAGATGCTCACCAGTGTAAACTGTGCATTCACAAAAAACAAAAAAAAAATCCTTCTAATTATAACCAAGAGAAAAACGCCCACGATTGAAGGCAAAAAGACCCCAGGAGCCTCATGAGAACCTGCGTGCATCAGGCCAACACAAGACAATTAAAGAATCACATAAACCCTAATGGTTTAGGCAGGTTATTTATGAAGTTGAAAAGGAAGATAATCGCAGCGATGGCAATACCGACGAGGAAGAAGATATTGCAATTTGAGAGCAGGTTCAAGTGTACAAATTGAGACAAGCAGTCTTATTTTCGAAATTCAGAACACTTTGTTCATTCAACCACACTCACAATCTATGAAAGTTCTTGTTGAGGAACCTAAGTCTGTTCTTAGGAGAAGACGAGTTACATCGTGTAAAAGCAATTGAATTGATACAGTAATTCTTAACCAATACAAGCCGAACTTGATTGTGGTAAATCTAGACCTAGGAAAAAGATGGCAATTGTTCATCCACCCTAGAATTTTGTTTCACGATAGTGGCCGTTTTGGTCCCTGGTGTCCGGTAGTTCCACATCATGTTTCGGGACTTTAAGAAAACTACGCTAAAATGCACTAGAATGGACTAAAATGCATAAAATACGGCTGAGGAACGGACGCTGCCTGTTTCGGAGTACGACTTTACCCATGGAGCTCCTCTGCCCCACAGCCAAGACGGCATGTCGACATATTTGCGAAGCAGAACCATCTCACACATGGAATTTCTTTTCTCCAGTCTTATCTGTGCTATCTTGAATTTTACAAAGCTGCGTGGCAGTTACGTCGGGGATTTTTTGACACCGGGTCCTTTTACGCGGCCAGCCAGGGTAGAAGTTGCTATCGTGCTGCTGCAAGCATCATCGACTATCATCGACTTCATAAGTCGTACAAACCGTTATCTGCAAGGCAGACTGGCGTTGTCAATTCTTACGAAAGACAAGATTAAACTTCACAAGCTCTCTGCCAAGATGCCCAATTCGGCACCAGCTCCATAAGACATCAATGTTTCTAGGTTCCCTACACAAACTGTATGGTACTCGTATCCGCAGTGTACGTAATCATTATCGTTGAAATATGCATAACATAATCCCTGCTGAATCCTTCTAAGAACTTTTCATCTCAAAGAAACATAGTTTGGCAGGGAATCCTCTTTTTCAACGAGGCTATGAGGCTAGACAGTCATGAACTAGGATATACGAAGATTGTGAAGAGACCTCATGGACTTCACTTCTGCCCCACGTACTCTGGTACGTAGCGGCTGCCCTTTAATCAAAGAAACAAAATCCATGATGTTGCAGTCACCGAATTGGTTATGGACCCATTGTCCGGAATCAAAGACGGGCACTGCCTTTTGATGTTTAATTGTTGCCAAGATTGTCTCTGGGAGATGAGCGAAATTGAAGTAGTATATAGGGGCGCCGATCTATTTCTAGAGAGACAACATCAACAAAATCGTTAGCTTTTTCTTCCATTATTTTGAATACTTCCCGCACAGCCAACTTCAAGATCATCTTCTACATTCCTTTGAACAATGTTGGCTCTTTCAGTCTTTTTTGGGCTTACAGCCCTCGCGAGGGGATCTCCTTTGTCTGCTCGCAACACCACTACCACCACCGCTGGTCACTATCTCTCAGAAAATATTACAAGCCAAACCTTCTTCAGGAATTCTTGTACCGCTGATACAGTAGAGATCCGTAAGGAATGGCGATCTCTGACCGATGCCGAGAAGGATGCCTTCGTCGAGGCTGAACTCTGTGTGATTGGTCTACCAGCCTTGTCTGGCTTGCCAGGAGCTACCAATCGATTTGAAGATTTCCAGGCTTCCCATCAGACAGGAACTAATACTTCTGATGGGGATGTTATTCATTATACCGTAAGATCTCTTAAGTCCAATGAAATATCTCTGTATACTAAATATATTGCTCGGTAGGGAATCTTCTTGCATTGGCATAGATGGATGATGGCAGCACATGAGCAGGTTTTGAAGAATGAATGCAACTATACTGGTGTACTGCCATGGTGGGATGAGGCAATTGACGTTGAATCAGGGGACTTTTTCCAATCTGATATGTGGGACGACAAGTACTTCGGTGGGAACGGTAGTTCTGTTGACAATTGCGTTGTCACAGGCCCTTTTGCAAACCGCACCGAACATATCGGACCTTTGGAGCAAACAACTGATTACTGCTTCGAGCGCAAATTCAATCAAACCAAAGGCCTTACGTATGGCGCACGGGAAAACGTGGATGCGTGCTATGAGTACTCAGATTATAACTCATTCTACAACTGCATGGCTTATTATCCACACATCGCTGGACATCAGGGCGTCGGTGGTATCGTGAGTTTTCATTCATTCATAATGAAATGAGCTATGTAACTAATCTGAATTTGGGGTAGATGACCGATGTTGATAGCTCTCCAGGAGATCCAGTCTTCTACTTGCACCACACCTACCTCGACCGTCTCTTTTGGCAATGGCAGCAGATCAATGCAACGGAGAGACTGTACCTCGTTGGCGGTAACACTACACTTCATGAGCCAAGTACTGGTTGGAAGGAACTGACGCTCGACTTCGAGATGACTATGTTTGGACCTAACATTGCAGATAACATCACAGTAGGAGATGTTGCAAACATCCAAGGTGGATATTTGTGCTATGAGTATGAGTACTAGGCGTTCGACCAATGTTTTAATAACAAGAGGGTATATCTTAGTATTTCGTAGAACCAAAGGCGAGATCATGAAATCTATAATCTACTACTTTTCGTGCTCGCATAGGGATATCATGTCTTGTTATTATCTTCTCCCACCGTGTATCCCCTCGCAACACCACTCCTTCCCTCTTCCACTAAAGAACCACTCTCGATCCCATCTGCTTCATATGCGATCTCGAAATCACTCCCAAGGCCTTTCCAGGTACGTTGTGATCTCAGATATTCTGCACCCGGACTGACAGTACCGTTGACGGTAGTTAAATCCCCGTTTGCTCTTTTGACCAGCGCATGTCCAGGCTTCGCATTTTGATCTTTGCTGGTGGGCTCTTTTGCTTTTGAAGGATTCAAGCGCATCGGTCTACTATGGCTGACGTATCTTCCTGTTCTGAAATCAAACTCCGGCGGGGCAGATTCCTCTTCATCCTCAAAATCTCCACCAAGAGCTTCAGGGTGTTCATTATTTCCATCATCGTTATCGGCCTCTACGACGTTCTTCTCTGGAATCTTCTCGTTGAGTATATCAGTGAAGTCAGCTCTCCACTCGCCAGTCCATATTCTCTCATCGTCACTCTTCAAGCATAGAGAAAGTTCAAATGGAGTGATGATCGGCCTATAAAACTCAGTGCTCTCGATCAAACTGCTTTCCCAACAACCCACCACGACCCATCCACCGATTTCTGAAAAGTTGGCTACTTTTGCAGCATTCACCTTTCCAACCACAAATGTATAACTCTTTTTTCCTGCAGCCGCAATCTGTTCTTGTATTTTTGTGATCGTGGGAAGATAATTCTTGACAGATAGGGTATTTATGAGAATTCCGAAGACTGGGTTTGTTGAAAGCCGTGTGAGGAGAGCATAGCGACGTCGTAGCGTCATCGCGGTATTCGCTTCAACGGTCTTAGATGCGGAAGCCGTCGGATATATATGCATGCTTTTCAACCGTGAAGACAAGGTCAAGAGTAACGCTGGAGGAGGGTCCGACACATGGAAAAGTTTATATTCTTTCAATTCCTCCTCACAATTGCTAACTCCTGGAGGTATAGTTCGGTTCGGAAGTTGTGAAGAGGGATCATGCACAATCTCCGGCGCATATATGTTTGTGTATCCAAGCTGTCGTAATCGTTGCTCAAGTTCTGGGATGTGACTGTTGTATGTAATATCTGCCATGAGAATGATCTTGTCTTCTTTGATTGTATATACCTCTTCGAATGCAGCGAGGACAGGATCGAGATCGAGAATTCGAGTGGTATAGACGTAAATCACTGGAAGTCGTGCTGTAGGCGAAAGACAGGATCGTCCGTAATGCACAACGACGTCAGCATCTGCGTGTTCTGCTGCAATCTCATCTACACAACATGCTCCATACGAAGTATCCGCGAGAATGAACAACCGTCTGCGACCCTGCGATGCAGTATGTTTGTTTATATCCAATTCTTGAAGTTTGGAAGACGCCTCATCAACAATAGAGGGTTTCGATGATGCATCGTTTGTTTCGAGAAGTTTTTCCAGCCCTTCAAAGACTCTTGGTGCATCTGTAAGCATGCCATCAGGAAACTGGAGTGCTATCCTTCTCCATCCTCCATCGATTATTTCTCTTGCTGTTCTCTCAATTTCGTAAACCTCGTAAAGCTGCTCATTGTTCAGTCTTTGGGATTTTGGTTCGAGGCATGGCACCGTTGGATCCTCGAAGAGATGAGTTTCTGGTGTAGACAGCACTGGAGCTGTAGTAGGTTGTTCGGTCATTTTTATGAGATTTGCGAATGGCATCATGTTCCGATAGAAATAATTGTTGCGACGATAGTACGATTGCGCTTGCGGCCGCTTATGCGGAATGCCACCGCTTGCTGATTATCACGTCTCTGATTCGCCCATGTCCCTGTCAGGCCCTACCGTCCCGTGCTTCCCCAACTTTCGGTCACACGTGTTTATGATCAGATCATTATTCTATTTGGAACCTACCGATAAATACGCCCTATCGTTAAATGGTAGATCTCATCGTGCGTTGAATCTTATCGAGATTGAGATGCATAATACTATGCAAGGTAATATCGGTTCTTATTCGTATCAGATTCATTTGGTATGACCAGTACACTCTATGACACTCAAAGGAACCCCAAAAGAAATCCAATATCAGCATGACAATAACCCAGAGGTCCCTCTATTGTTATTGAAAACGTTGTAAATTCGAATTTACTTCACTAAATGTGAATGCATTGCTCAACACCAAGATACTACACATATGGAAAATGTTACAACCACCCCACTATCGAGTGATAGTGTTGACTTGATCCAAGTCATTAGCCGCTCTCTTCTCTCTAATCTTCCCACCTTTGAACTGAATGAATAAGGTGGGCAAGATGCTGATGGCCACAACTAACCCGACCATGAGACCAGCAGTTGCTCTCAATCCAATACTAGCAAACATATCAGGGTACCAGAAAGGTCCAATGAAACCCCAGGTGCTTCTGATCAGGTTAATAAACACCCCGATTGAAGCAGCATGCTCGTGATGAGAATCAACCGTATAAGTAACAAGGACAGTGGTGATGAGTTGGTTCCCAAAGGCAGCAATAGCAATGCCTACAACAGGAGTGATGTTGTATGCCTTGGCTGTGGTAGTTTTGTCGGTCTGCACACAGAAGACAACTAGACCGATTATGACAGCTGCATACCCAGGATAAGATAACCAAAGGCGATGTTCAGGAGATGCACGACGGTTACGTCCCAACTTTGCTGCTCCATGTCGCATCCAGATATCACTTCCTTTCCCGGCGATTATCTCACCAATAACAGAACCGATAATGATACCAAGGAACTGAAGGCCGATTTGCTGAGAATTGAACCCGAAAGGCTCAGTGAATAGCTGAGGAATTTCGACTGTGAGAAGAACGCTAGCAAATCCAAAGATTATCGAATAAGCGATTGTCGGAATGAGGATGTTTGGATACGCGACCAGATGTAGAGGGGACACGAAATCGGCGATGGCAAGTGGTCGAGGCCCAATCTTCCCAAAGGTCATGTATTCTCTTCTGAAAACCGACTTCGTGTTTGTAGGCTTCGGAGAGTTTCGTATGTAGAGAGTTTCTGGGCCTAAGAAAAAATAAAGAATGAATTGAACACCATTGACGATTGTGAAAGTCCAATAAATCCATTCCCAGCCACCTGTATGGTAGGCTACAAACCCCATGAAGAAGGGTCCTGATGGTGGACTATTATAGACAAGTTAATGTAGAACAAGAATAAAAAACATTTGAGTGCTTACCCAAGAGTCACCATCAATGTCCAAATGCCCATCTTTGTGCCCCTCTCTTTCGCAAAGAATGTTTCGGTGACCGTTGCACTACTGATTGCAATAGCAGGACTGATGAAGAAAGCAACCAGGATTCTCGTCACCATCTGAGATGCATAGGAGTGGCTATTGGCGCATCCAATATTGCAAATCATAGAACAGAATGTTGAAATGAGCCAGATTGGACGACGACCAAAACGATTAGATATAGGCTTCCAGAATAGTGGCGAAATCCCAAGAATGAGAATCTGAACGGAGGTGAGATATGAGGCTCTAGTGATGGTGGTGTTGAATGCTATCGAGAAATTATGATAGACTGGAATGATGCCAGCTGCCGTGAATGTGGTCATCATGGCATTGAATGCTACCAACACGAGGTTGATGTTTTTCTGTGGTAAGTCAGTATGTATGACCAAGATGGGCCGTACATAACATACCTTCCAAGAAGGCCAGTTCAGAGGATCCGCTGGATCCATTGTAGGTAGAGGATCGAGATCGACAGTGCCATGTCGGGCAATAAGGTATTCTCGATGCTCTGCACTGATGCCTTCGGGAACTCCATTCTCCAAATCGTCCTTTTCAAGAGTATAATCCTTTTCGGCTATGTCACCCTCATTGGTCGCTGTCGCTTGAACATTTTCAGACGATGACCTCCCTGCTTGACTCTGTGTCTCCAGCTCTTGTTGTGTTACCTTCTCAGAGCTCATGATGAATATGAAATATGACACAAGAAAGAGAAGAAGAGAATTGCGAAGAGTAGAGCGATGGGACAGCCAGGTTAAAAAGGAGCGGAATCAGATATAGACTGAGCACGGAAACTCAACGTAACCATAGACCGAGAACGAGAATACTCAACGTAATCAATCATATTGACGTTATCTAGTAGACGCCTTGGTGCCCGTCCCCTCTTCTCCCCAGGATCACTTTGTCTATCCGAAGACCCACCATGTATGCAGGGGTAAGAGATGCCAGACGAGTATCCCAACCAGTAAAACTCATTGAAGAATACCTTAACCAAATACAACATCTTGCAGGTGTGCCACAAGGTCGAACAAATGCCGAACTCAGACACCAGCCGGGCTAAGAATCTACTTCAAGGACGACACCACGACTATGAAGATTCAGCGCTGGAAGTTTGGCGTAGAATCTCCATGAGGAGCCGTTACTAGTGATCTCCAGTGCGGAGTAGCTAGCATTTGTGGCTTGAGGGAAGGACACTTGTTCAGCTTGGCCGGCTATAGCGTATGTGTAATAAGTACATACTTAGCAGAGCAGAGTTGTTCGGAGTCATTATTGGGGAAAAAAGTCCGACTTGCCATCTCATGTACTCCCCGAGTCATAAAATTTGTGGGAAATACCATAGATGCGTTAGACAGATGCCCTTGTACCTCCCCCGCTGCAAGATACAGCGAGTAAGAGGGGGATATCATGAGCCAAGGGTCCCCTACCCTGCATAAAGTGGAGTTGAAGCCTCATAGAGACATATGAAAAGCTGGGGAGTCTCGCATCTGACATGGGATTTATGCGGTTGATAAGGTATGGTTACCAATTCAAATGAGATTGTAGCCTACTGGACAAGCGATGGCGGTCTACGTTGTTGAAATTCACTGTCAATGCTCCCTACAGTATCCACGTTAGTCAGTGCCACCTTGCTGCACGACTCCATGGAGGCTATCCGTTCACCCTCAAACTCATATGGGTGGCAAGTTTTCCTGCACACTCCCGAAGTTTTTTGCTGCAATGCTTACCAGCGCATTCATTCCGTCATGGCAAGCCAAAGCTTGAATTTGCCTCTTACATAGTGTTATTGACGTTATGCGGCATGAAGTTTGATAATTGCACCTGGATTAGCGAATAGCGGAGGAAGCGGGGGAGAGTGGAGAGTCCTATCACGTTACGCTTATGCAAACACTGTGGCGCCGTGAGGGGTAAGCTAACCGTCGGTAAGTTTGCATGGCATTTGATGATCTGAAGAGAAAAAAGACCTCATGTGGTAAGGGACCCACGGGACCTTACCTGCTGTATCGATGGATAAGAATGCAGATACAGATACAGAATACAGAATATGAAAATCGCCAAATCAGCAGCAGCTAAACTGACATCAAAATACACAAATAAAGTTTCAGAGTTCATCGTGGTTGCCGGTGCACACGTTTCCTGGGCCCCACATCTCTTTTACAGTGTGTTTACTTGTGCTCTTAGCCCGTATTTCCAGTCCCTGTACCTGTACCTGTACCTGTACATACTGCAAACTGATACGGATGTGTCCTCCTCGGGGATACAATCTTTGGTTGTCCGGTTCCACACGGTATCAGTGGTGCCCAAAGCGTCTATGCGGCACTTAGAAATATTGGTAGTGAAAACAAAACATACTCTCACATCCTTCCAAATCCGGGAATTCCCTTCCCTTCATCCTTACAGACCTGACGTTGTATTCCATATAAACATGCATATACGTACGTACATAATCTAATCAATCTTTCATTATGCGGATGTATGTTTCCTGACTGAAATCTTACAAATACAGGCCCCACAGCCTATAAAACCGAAAAGCAACCGATCCAAAGTTGATCATGGTTGATAAATGATAATTACTCAGTCTGTGTGCCTCAAAGCATCAAAGAGCTCCGTACTACTCATGTCATGCAAATGTTAAGTCTACTCCTAAACTCCATTCGCGTATTGTTGTCCACCGGCCTTTGTATCAAACTCCACACTCTCATTCAATCCACAGGCTTCAAAGAGAGTCCGCACTGGTACTTCATTACCCGCAGTATTCCCATTCTTTCTTAAATCCTCAAATACTTTTGAAACAGCCTCATGAACGGCTCCAAGTGCAAGTGTTGGCGTGATCACCATCTTGAATCCACAATCCGCTGCCTCCTGTACAGACATAATGGGAGATACACCACCAGGAACACAGTTATACAAAACAGGTGTAGGCTTCAGATCGTGACAGATTCTCCATGCTTCATCCTTACTTCTTACTCCTTCGAGGAATGCGACATCTGCACCAACGTCAATGGCAAGTCTTAGTCGACGAAGAGCCACATCATAGCCCCATCCCGCAAGAGCATCTGTCCGCACTATGATAACAATATCTCGTGATAGCTGTTGTCGCATGGTTGCTGCTGCTCGTACTCGAGCCACAAAGGTTGCTTCATCGACTAGTTCTTTATTGTTGAGATGACCACAACGTTTATTAACGACTTGATCTTCAATATGAAAGGCAGCAACACCGGCATTGATGTATGCAGCTGTAGTTCTACCGACCATGAGAGGACCTAATCATCTGTCAGTCAAAGATCTATGCTGGTGACATAGTTGATGCATACCACCATACCCCGTATCTGCGTCTGCAATGAGTGGAATGGCGGGATTGATACTCGCAAGCATAGCAGCATGGTCTCTCATATCATTCATAGTAGCAACACCCAGATCTGCCATTCCAAGCTTCGACATTGTAGTGCCAGCTCCTGTCTGTCTATTATTAGAGTGTGCACACGTTTCAAGTTGATGAGAGACTTACCATATATAAGGTCTTGAATCCAGCATTGATGGCCAACCTAGCAGAAAATCCATCATAGACTCCAGGGCAAACAATGATTGCATTTTCTTCCTTATTGAGCATATCTCTCAATTTCGATGCTGTTGAGGGTGGTGCAAATCGTGGAGGACTAATCTATGAACCAGATTAGGAATTTCCAATCTAAATTAACTGCAAGGGTCCAAAAATTAAACCAGGAAATACCTTTTGAGGTTTCGGATCTCTTGCTCGATGCATAGGTAAATTCTCCGGATTCTCGCTGGCAGCGTGATTGTGAACTCTAAAGATGGCGCCAGGACGGTGCCTCAACTCCCATCCTTCATGTTTCTGCAACGCAATAATCGAAAATTTACAGTCTGTTTTGTTACTTGTACCACGTCTTTGTCTTGTGGCATCGGTAACTTTAGTCCTGTGTTTTCCATACCTATCACAAACCAGAAGACGACGTTCACGACCACCATTCATGACCTCAAAATGACCCTTGACGAATGCATATCCAGCAGCCTTGGCATGTTCCTGAGCTGCTGAGTATAATTCATCAAAAGAACGGTATTCCCCTTCTGTGGGGAGAGAAAGTGAGACTGGCGGAAGTCGAAGAGACATGATGATTTGGGACACTAGGACGTTGATGATAGTGGTCGTGGGTGGACGAGGCACCTACGTGTAACCGGTTGTCGTATTTCAGAGTGCGAGACGGATGTTGGGGCCTCACCAGGTGGGCCACCGATAACTTACGCTAGACCAAACACGCTTAAGTCCACTAAACTCTACCGTGGGGCGTGGTACATACGGTTAATATCACCAATAAACGTTATTTAGAGCACCGCCATATCAAGCTACGTAGTGCCCAGAAATATAGGATTTTATATTTACAGAATCGTTTGATTATTCAGACATACATAGTTACCCGCAGCTCTTTCTAAGCCGCGGAATTTCACACTTTCAAAGCCATTTGTTTCTTGAGCCATACGACTTTTCGGCGCTCCACATTTAACAGGGCTACGGAGCTGCTACTTAAAAGTTAGAGAAACATTAAGGTATCGAACGTTTATAGGAGAATACATCGGTGTAATTGACAGCATATGCAAAGTTTATTTTGTAGCTAAGATTATTAGTGCCCGAGAGCCGAGACATCCATTGACTAAGGTTGAAGATATGAATGAGACAACTACCCACACTGTGTGACCAAAAGAGCAAAGTAGAAGCCAGGTTGTATCGTCGCACTCGCATGACATCTTGATGCAGTCATGAAAGAGGAGATTTGTCTACCTTCGATACCCATAGAGAAATCCGAACGGTGAATGAAGAAAGTCGCGCGACTCGCACTTATTGAAACACAAATTCACAGGGATTCTATCAAAGTAGGGAGACATGATGGCCATTATTGAACATATGAACTTGATCCTGTATGAGATAGTAAATCGAATAGGGAAAAACACAGTGAAGACTATTCATCTACCCAAGTATAATATATCTAAGTTCGCCACCATTGACTGCTTATATCAGACATACCGCCAGCTCCAAGACAATTAAATTCCAAACTTCCGCCAGCTCTAAGACAGCTCAGCTACAATTTCACACTTCCACCATTAAGCTCCTGCCATTCCTTCTTACCAAATTTCATATAAGTACCATTCTTAAGCCAATAGACCTCATCGCCTTCCGTCTTGCTCGGGTCAACTCCCTGTTGTCTCAAGACGTGCTTTTGTTGCTTGTTGGTGCCAGTCGTCTGCATTTCCTTGGCGATTCGAATGAACAGAGGAACAGCAAACTTAGGAAGATCCTTCTTTGCGTGCTCGGCTAGTGATGCCATGAGACTGTCCGAGGCTGCCTCAGAGAGAACGATGGCAACGCAGCCCGCCCGACCGTCGTGATGTGGAAGTTCAACACCATAAACGTTGGCTTCATGAACAGAAGGGTGATTTCCAAGGGACTCAGAGACCTCATTGGTAGATACATTCTCACTCTTCCATCTAAAAGTATCACCGATACGGTCACTAAAGTATGTACGCCCTTCAGAATCCCAACTGACCACGTCACCAGTTCTGAAGTATGCGTCTCCTTTCTTGAGCACATCTCTCATAACCTTACCATCAGTAGCGCCCTTGTTGTTAAAATAACCCTGGAACTTCGCGCCGATGTTTTCTGGATCAAGTTTGAACAAAAGCTCTCCGGGTTCACCTCGTTGAACCTTTTTGCAGAGGCCAGTCTCAGGGTTTCTCCAAGGAGCCTCAGTCTCCCAATCAAGTTCAACAATTGCCAACATCGAACGCAACGCCAATCCCGCAAGAACTCCATTTCGTCCAATCGCCCCTCTGCTGAAAGAGTTGTTGGACAGATTCCAAGAAGATCCAGTGCCTTCGGTTGCAGCATAAAACTCGGCAATGGTGTCAATTCCAAATCGCTCCTTGAATTTGTCCCAGATGTCTGGTCGAAGGCCGTTACCAAAAGCTATCCGCACTTTGTGCTTCTTGTCGAGGTTCTCTCCTGTCGACTGATCGATCTGTGGCTGTGTGGCAAGGAGATATCTGCAAGTTTCTCCAACATACTGTATTGCCGTAGCGTTGGATTCTCGTACATCTTTCCAGAAGGTTTTAGTGGAAAACTTGTGGCCGATAGATATAGTGAGTCCGGCATTCAACATACTACTGAAACCCAAAAGAGCAGCTGATGAATGGTACAAAGGCATACACTGTTGTATTTAGTACACAGACAAGAGAACCTGATTGTGGGATTCTTACAGTATAAAATACATCACCCTGTTTAAGTCCTAACCAGCCCGCAACATGATAAGCACTTGTGACGGCCTTATTCCAACTCACAACTGCAGGCTTTGGAAGTCCCGTCGTTCCACTCGTATAAATCAACGCTGCCATGGCTGGGCCCTCTTCTCCTGAACGAGCAGAGTCGGGCTGGCGGACAGCCTCCAATCGCATAACGTCGGCCTCAAGCTCTGGAGTGAAGATGGTGAATTGCTTATCGGGGAATTCATCATATACATCCTGTGTCACGTTTGAAGCAATCTCCGGGTCAACAAGGACCACAGAAGCCGTTGATACGCGAATACAGTGTGACAATGCCTTGCTCGTCAGGTTGTAATTGATGAAGGCCGGTTTGGCACCAATGCTCCAGAGTCCTAGCCAGATGAAGATGAACCTTTCCGAGTTCATATGATCGACTGCCACCACGTCCTTGGGTTGAACTCCCTGTACATCCTTCAACCAAGTGCCATACTTCAGGGTAATTTCATAGGCTTCTTTGTATGTCCATTGACGATTGTTGTATATCAAGAGAAGGTTGTCGGCAGTATCGCGATTTTGCGCATATTCCTCAAGCTTGTAGAAGGGGTTAAGGCGATCGGCCTTTGCTCTTCGTGATGTATTGATTGTAGATTTGGCATAGCTAGATAACAGACGCACGTCATAGCTGAAAGAAGTTCGCGCATTCAAATATGCAAGTCCAGCAACTGCTGCTGGAGCCACAAGTGGGAGAGCAACTAGGAGATCAGCATGTGTATTATTCAGATACAAGCGTTGAATTGGTGTTACCTGGAAGCATGACGGGCAAGGAATCCCTGTCAAATTAAATTATAATGGGAGTTTTCACCGCCAAAAAAGATGATTCGCGAACCAGATTGAGAAGAGATGAAGATGAAGAAGAAATTCGAAACTTGCGTAAAGACGAAGACGAGAACAGACAACGAAATAGCATAAGGGAGATAGGGTACTTTACAAGGTGGAGCTTTAGTCAGAGGGCGGGCAAATATTAAGGGATCATCCCCCATCAAGATGCCTGCTTGCTTGTTGGTGACAACCTACCTCGGCTCATTTGTTGGTGGGTGCAGACGGTAGGAATTGGCAGTTTGGAGAACTATGTCCTAGTGCAACGGGTATGGCGCAGCGGAGCGGGGGAATTCTACTCCATGTGTCGTGTATGGGCGCTCGCGACAAAACGCCATATTAGGAAATGCTTGCTGTTTGTAATGCGCCATGGACAAAAGGTTCTGCACGAGCCTTTCATGCGCAAAAGACGTGGCAGTCTGGAAGAGAAGCTTTTGATATGAATCGAAGGATGAAGTGCAGATAAACTTCGAATCCGTTGGTGTCACGGTACAAAGTACATGGTCGGAGGATGTACGGGATTATGTATGTATGTACATATGTACGTACATACTGAGTACATAATGCACTTTATTCGTGAATGTGGCAAGTGGAGTGCTCCATTCCTTGAGCGCATGGATCTTAGGATTATTAGCAGCGAAGCCGAAGAGGCTCAACCGGTACTTACGAGTTGATTCTCGATGGAATTGCAGTCTCACGGATCATTCATACAACTTGGGCTGCTTTGAATCTATATACACATGTGGTGCATGGATCGACCTTGAACCGCCAGCATCTTAATCATCCTGTACCACCATACCCCAGATGCAGACAACCAAAATTGATGATGGCTTCTGGTCTCTGGCAAGGTCGGACCGCACAGCTTATTCATCCAGTACCACCATACCTCAGATGCAGACTATTAAAAAATTGATGAAGGCTTCCAGGATTTGCCCCTTGACAAGGTTTCAATTAAATGAGTAGATAAACTCCAACACCATAGGTCTGGTAGACGTACACCGCATACAATTCCGAAGTTGCCAAGCTTGCACTTTCAAGGTACCTGTACACACATGTAATCATTGGTGGTTGAGCGCTGGTAGCCTCGCTCGCAAGGCTAATTCATCACTAATCTACAAGCCAGGTAGAGCTCCATCAACCTCATTGTCATCGATATGAATGAATACTATGCCGACGACTGAGGAATACCAAGCGGCTCTGACGGCCAGTCCAGATGGAGCGAAGGTCATGGATGTCATCGCTCCTTCAAATGCCGTCGAACAGGCTGGTAAACGCAAAGAACCACCTCCTGAGAAGGCCGAAAGCATCCGAATGCGCAACTTCGTCATCTTCTCTTTTTGGGCTGTCGTGTTATTCCTAGGGCTTCCAGTATGGTGGCGGACTACTTCAATCTACCGGGCACGTCTTCCGCTCAGTCAAATGAACGATTGGGCTGATGGTCGAGTAGGTTCTCTCACTGTTTACATCTGGCCATGCTAACTAGCCATAGGCATGTCGTCCAGTCTTCCCTCTACGAATATCCATCGAAGCTGAATCATTGCAACACCAAGAAGCACAGCATCTTCTTCGAACAACCCAGCATGCCCTCGATGACCTCAACGACTTTTCAGGTCACCATTTACGTCTGCAGCTGTCCGAACCAACGAATACCTCAATAACTGCCCAAGACGAAACCCAGCCTGCATATGATGATGAAGAGTTTGCTTTAAAAATCCGGTTGATTCCCGGACAATCGACCAGCGCGACCTTACAGCCGTACTTACCCATTCTTGATGTGTCGTACACACCGAATCAGATTCCATCGAGCTCTTCAAATCCCATGCTGGCCACCTTTATTGCAAATAAGTTGCGGGAGATATTCGCAGAAGAACAAGCCATGATAGCATATCTACTATCCACAAGTTCGGCTCCACCGGAAAGAAGTCCAAAAGCATTGGCACCTGATATGGCCGATGCACTGGCAAAACGTACGACACGAACGATGAAATACTCTGGCACGTACCACTTGACCTTCTCCCTGTTCACCCCAACCGCGAGCCCTTCATCGTGGGATATCGAAGCCGCTTTACAAGAATACATGTATCCACTTCTTGAGAGCTTCTCCGCCATCAGCAATTTCACAATTGACACGCAAGTCCAACTCTATGCCGCACCAGGAGTGAGTGGTAATGTTTTGAGAAAGGAGGATCTTAGTGGTTTCATCAACGCAGCCGAATGGCCACTCAGTCCAAGCATTGGAGGTGCTCCAACCATCAATTTCGTTCTTTATGTTGGAGACATGCAAGTTGAAGGTGGAGGAAGAAGTTGGCTGATTCCACAATGGGGTGGTATTGCCATTCAACCAGATGTATCGGATCTTCGTCCTGCCATGTTAACCTTCTCAACTCAACTACTTGCTCTCATGGGCGCACCCGAAAGTGGATCTTTACCCCTACGACTTAACACTTTGATCAGAGTACGAAGCGCCTCTCTACTCCTTAAAGCGAGTAGTACACTGGGATCTCTGGCCCGCCTTACCATTGCACTTCCATCAATCAGTATTCCTCGGAGTGTAGCTGATGGCGTTCAAAAGACGATAACCCATTTGGAAAGGGCGTGTGCGGAGTTGGGTGGTAGAGAAGGATTGGAGAATGCCTGGATTGCAGAGGAAGAAGCAGAGAAGTGCTTTTTTGAAAAGAGTATGGTTGGACAGGTATATTTCCCAGATGAGCACAAATTGGCAGTGTATCTTCCGTTATTGGGACCTGTTGGAGTACCATTGATCATGGGAGTTGTCAAGGAAGTAAAGGCATGGAAGAAGAGAAGGGTAGTCAAATAATGATCTTTGCATTGAAATATAGCCGATTGATGTAGTGGATTTATAGATATGTTACGTTAATATGTTCCAGAAGTAGAATATTTTGTTTTACCGGTGATTTGCCAACTTACACGCATACTTGCATCCATAGCCGGTGCGAATGTGCACCAGAGCCAATGAACTACAGTACTCCAAATTTATGCGTTCCCACGACGTGCATTAAGAGTACGTGTTGCGATAAACTCCAGTCTTTAATAGACCAAGCCGTTGGCTGTGCATCGAATTTAGGACGGATTTTAAGTTAACCCTGTTGTTAATTAACTTGCTAGCGTATGATATGACGAGTGCCTTGACGTACCTCAAGTGAAAGGCGCTTACTACTCAGCTGTCACAGGCTAAGTAGCTACCTACTGTGATGGTGTTGTGCTCTTTATTCAACTTCATTTAAGCCTAAGGCTCAAGTCAAATCTAAGCGCGACCCAGTTGTCGGCCGAGGGTAAACTTCGGTAGAGTCCTTACACGCCTGAGCAACAGATGAGCGCCAGATTAGACACTTCTATGCTTCCACTTATGCGCGTATATAGATTCTAGCCGTTTGAATCATGTATTTACCTTTCTCCTTATCCTTTCCTATTGGTTATTCGGATCTCGGGAGATTCACAAGGAGTAATGCTGTGACGTCGTTACAAAAACTAATCTCAGACAAATCGACCAAGATGTATATATACCTCTATCTACAGCAGTCACATTGGAATATAACATTTAAACATTCCAATAGGATCTCTTACCTCCTAACACCAAAATGGCGTTTTCTCTTGATGGACCTGCCAAAAGTCCCCTTGGCCGCTATCGCCAACTTGCTCCTTCGGCATCAGTTCGAGTTTCTCCTCTATGTCTAGGTACAATGACCTTTGGTGGATTGCATCCGGAACGTTATGGGGAATGTACCAGAGAGGATGCCTTTGAAATAATGGACCATTTCTACGACAATGGTGGAAACTTCATTGACACAGCAAATGGATACCAGGACGGAGAATCCGAGAAATTGGTTGGCGAATGGATGGCTGGGCGCAAGAATCGAGATGAGATTGTCCTTGCGACCAAGTACACAACTCCCTATCAACTACACGTCAAGAATAAGATCCAGACCAATTATGCTGGAAATGGAACCAAGTCCATGAAGGTGTCACTGGAAAACTCCTTGAGAAACCTCCAAACTACTTACATCGACCTATTCTATGTACATTGGTGGGATTACACCACCTCTATCCCAGAGTTGATGCAGAGCCTGAACGACCTGGTGGTAGCCGGAAAGGTCCACTATCTTGGAATCTCAGACACACCGGCTTGGGTGGTGTCCAGAGCAAATCAGTATGCTCGAGACCATGGACTGCGCCAATTCACTGTCTACCAAGGTATGTGGAGCGCTGTCATGCGCGATTTCGAACGAGATATCATTCCAATGTGTCATGCAGAAGGCATGGGAATGTGCCCGTATGGAGTATTGAACCAAGGCCGATTCCAAACTGCCGAGGGATACAAGCAAAGAGAGAAAGAGGGTGGTGGACGCAACTTTATCGCACTGTCAGACCGAGACAGACAGGTAGCTGGGGTGCTGGAAGAGTTATCAAACGAAAAGGGCGTATCGCTACTTAATGTGGCATTGGCCTACGTTCTCCAGAAAGCACCTTATGTTTTCCCAATCATTGGTGGTCGAAAAGTCGAACATTTGCGAGGTAACATTGCCGCTCTTGAAGTCGCACTCTCTGAGGAAGAGATTACCAAGATTGAATCGGCTTACGAATTCGACCACGGGTTCCCTCATACATTCTTGAGCGGTACTCTCTTCGATAGTTCTAAACCAAGAGGTGCCTATGGCCCAGAAGATGTGGCAAATCTTAAGGGCGCTGGTCATTTTGATGTTGTTGAACGACCAAAGGCTATCAAGCCAGTTAGTCATAAATAATGCGTGTGCCTATGACGTTACATTTTAGAACTTATATATGTATTTAGACTAAGAATAGCTACATTAGTTTATGCAAAGAATTGTTTAACAGCAGTGTTTTGTCTAAACAACATGGATTTCATGAAACTTGTCCAATTGAAATAAATATAGGCGAGTATACAGGAGTGATCAGTTCTTAATCGCGTAGGTGTTACAGACTGGCACCTTATCTGAGGTCGCAATGCATATTGACGATAAAGGTTGGAGTAGGAACTCTAAACTTCAAGAACGTGGGAGACCTGTTAGAATCCTATGGTTTATCTACATGATTACTTCAGATGTGATGATTAATAAACGCAATGCATCTGAATTTGAGCATCAAATGAATAAGTGCGGGGTTCTGCTTACTGTTTCTTCACATACTGAAGATAAAGGTATATACGCAGACTGCACGATGATCGTCATAGCTATGGATGCCCGATTCTAAGAATCGTACATATAAAGCATCTCATCACCGTGTAAACGATATTTCGTACCAGTCACTAGAACCTAACCATTCTACCATCAAAACATCAAATTAAACTGCCATGGAGTTTGAAATTCAATTGGTGAAACAGACTGGAATACCGGTGCTGACAGTATTGATTATTGGTAGTGTGAGCAAACTTGATAAAAATATGGCTAATATTCAGCTTACACGATGCAGATCTTCCTCAAATATATATATCGTCTTACCCTCCACCCGCTTGCCTCATATCCTGGACCGAAAATCGCAGCCGTTAGTCGCCTATGGTATGCCTATCATTTGATCAATGGAACTCTGGTTGAAGAAGTCCGAAGATTACACGATGTGTATGGTGTTGTAGTTCGTATCGCTCCAGATGAACTGGCTTTTACATCGAGTAATGGGTGGAAAGATATCTATGGGTTTCGCCGCGGCAAACCCGAGATGTCCAAAGACACCCCTTGGTATACGGATGCAGCTGATGGTTTGGGAATCATTGCTGCTGGTCGTGAGAAACATGCACACTACAGACGTCTTATGTCAAGAGGTTTCTCCGATGCTGCATTGCAAGAGCAAGAACCTATTGTGCAGAGCTATACAGACCTTTTGATATCACGCCTACAAGATATCTCCAGGAATGGTGCGCCGGTCGAAATGACATCTTGGTACAGTGTGAGAATCCAAACCCTGCACAGATAATAGCAGCTAATGCCTACAGTTTTTTACCTTTGATGTTATTGGAGATCTTGCTTTTGGAGAGCCTTTCGGATGTCTCGAGACATCTTCATATCATCCATGGGTAGAGATGATATTTAACAGTGTTCATTTCATGACCCTTAAGCAAGCCATGGCCTACTTTCCTATTGTAAAGAAACTCATTCCGACAACACTTTTCTTGAAATTATCTAGAAACTACCAAGCCCACACGCAAATGACGAAAGAGAAGGCTATGCGTAGGAAACAAAGCAAAGTGGACAGGCCAGACTTCGTATCTAACTTGTGTAAACCTGAGAGTAATATCTCAGACCAGGAGCTAGCTGATAATTGCTCAGTTTTGATAGTTGCCGGTAGTGAAACCACCTCAACAATTCTAAGTGCTGCAACTTGGTTCTTTACACAGCAGCCCGAATCTCGTGTAAAACTAGTACATGAGATTCGGTCTACGTTTAGAAGCAGATCAGAGATCACATTCGATACAGTTAACAGGTTGCCATATTTATTGGCATTTTTGAATGAGGCTTTACGATTGTTTCCTCCCGCTCCTACTGGTGCGCCACGTAAGGTTCCGGAAGGTGGTGATGAAATCGACGGATATTTTGTTCCAGAGGGAGTGAGTTTGTCTATTGGTATGATAGCTTCAGCTGACGTTTGTAGAATACTGTCAGTATCTTCCAATGGGCTATCAATTTGAGTCCACAGTATTGGACCCGTCCAACAGAATTCATTCCTGAGAGATGGATGGGTGATCCAGAATTTAAAAATGACAACCTCTCTGCAATGCAGCCATTTAGTTATGGTCCACGAAACTGTATTGGAAAAAAGTTGGTTCCCGGGTCAATTTATAATTCGCCTTACTGATTGTTTACAGTCTTGCTTATGTGGAGATGCGTCTGATTATAGCACGTATGATATTTGAGTTTGATATGGAACCTTGTGACGGCTTGGAAGACTGGAATCAAATAAAGATGTTTACTGTTCCGGCTAAGAAACCTCTATGGATTAAGTTGAAGTCTAGGTAGTACAGACATTCAAATGTACTACTCTGTAGGACTCCAAGCCTACTGGGAGAGCCTTTACCGCCGTATCCCCAAGGTCAGAAGTGAAGCCCCCAGTGCTTTCAATGTGGTGTCCTATGCGGCAGTGCAACTGTGCAATGGCCAGTTACGTGTTCCATGTGTAATTGTGTATGTAGAGAACGGGTACTTCCGAGGCCATAGCCAGCGCCAGATGCCATTTGACGAGCGGTGACAAGGCACGGAGAGAATAACAACATGTATGATGGGGGTTGGTTCAATATTATGAGTGGTTGATTCTTCAAAGTAGTGGTCGAGAATTAATATATGTAATTAGTGCGTATGCCTAAGCAAGGTGCCAAGAACGGCTCTGAAGGGCAGTAGATTGTAGGTATAGTAAGATTATAGTTGCCGCAACCTTAAATCAAGCTTAACTTTGAGTCAATAGAGAATAGGGCTCAGCCAACAATCATTGCAACAATCAGGCTCGCACACTGAGTTGCTGTTACGGATTAGGGTTTGTGCATCGAATTACTCTCACAAATTACGCTAATAATGTCGGAATCTATTTTACCATTGAGTTGATCGGAAGTTCGTGGAGCTGATCCAGTAACAGCGTGGGTGGTAGAAGGTACAGATTTATTTGGTCGCGCTACTATTGATGTCTCAGATTATGTTGTAGATAGAGAG
Organism: Allantophomopsis lycopodina; assembly: GCA_024752465.1. Lineage (NCBI taxonomy): Eukaryota > Fungi > Ascomycota > Leotiomycetes > Phacidiales > Phacidiaceae > Allantophomopsis > Allantophomopsis lycopodina. The sequence goes on from CP103016.1 coordinate 1,869,148, forward strand.
AACTGTAATCCTGTCCTATTTGAAAGTAATCATGAACGTATTCTAACTCAAGCACGCAGTAATTAAAGTCACTGTCGCTACTTCGCTACGGAATTAACTTTTCAAGGTCTGGCTAGCAATCTATGTAACTGAGGATGAACAGGATATCGGGTTGCTGGGACGCATCAGCTTGATTTACTATTCTTAGGAGAAGCTGTGATGGCAAACTATTTAATTCAAAGTCAAGATAGAATTGCAGCCTTTAAGTGTGGAGAGCTAGAGGGCATCACGTATTGAACAGGCTTGTGCCAGCCTAAGCGGCAACTTATCAATGTCTACTCAATAACTGAATTCACTGGGATAACATACTACTAGCCCCTATCACCGCATTTTTGTTGGCTATTGTACGGTTGCACTCTTACAAAGGTCACCCCATTGAAATACTCAGGTACTTCACTTCTGACCTTACTGTTACAGCGGTAAGGCCTCTAATTATGTGTACAGTTATATAGAATAGCTTGTTTAAACGGGTGTGGTCAGTTGATAGCTATGCTTAAGTAGCTATCTAGTAGATTTCACGGTCCAAAATCTATATAATATGAATAATCTCAGGAGTAGCCGCATTTAACGCTACTGTTATCTCAGATGGTTTCTTGAATTGGCCTTCCTTTGACTCAACAAATATCCCGATTCTTTCAAAAATGTTGCCTTTCTTTTGCTTAAGAATGAGACTAATTTCTCCCTCGACATCCGAAGTCCCAAGAAGGGCGAAAAATATATTCTTGCTGGTCGTACCGTTATTACCCTCATCAATCAGAGAAGATGCCCTATTTCTCCGAAAGAACCCTTCATCCAACGTTTTTGAAAGCGTTTTTGCTCTCATTGTAATGTCTACAGCTGAGGATTCACATATACTTAACAACACTGCGTCAACTTTAGTGAGATTCTTAAAACAAATAAGACCATCAGTAGATACCCAAGACCATGAAGGAGCCCGACTATTTCTGCTCTTTATAGGAGTCTCCCCCGCCAACCTCATCACATTCCATACTAGATGTCCCATCAGAGTTTTCTCCATCATGCCATATATATGCTTGCTATTCCAAACACGTGCAAGCTCGTTTAAGATACCAGAGATAGCGGGAAGACGATCTTCAACCATAGTGATAGAGCGACGCGTGTAGCCTTCGACGATCGTATTCCAAGTGTTAATTCTCTCAGACTCAGTATATTTATCCGTACAATCTGTATCGAAAACGCTTCGCGGCAGTCGTGGCAGGTCTGATGTATAGGTAATATTACTTTTGACGATAGGGTGGCTTTCCACTGACTGACAACTCCAAAGCAGTTCCTTGGAACCAAAGACAAGGCGCCGAGGTGACAAAATGGATTCTTGGAAACACCAGGCCCTTTCATCTAAAGGATCATCAAACTCTCTGACTCTATCAAATTGAGTAAGAGACACGGTTGTGAAATCGCCGCTTGGTAACACAAATTCAAATTGATAAGCTTTAATCATCTGCGAAGCCCGAGGCCAAAGAATTCCATCATTTACCCCTGCTGCACATGCCGCAGAGATCGTGATTGTTGCATTGTTGTAGATCGATCCCATCATCGTGATCTCAGTAGCCTTGTCCTCATTACTGTCTTGAAGGATACATAGAGCATCAACCCAGAGATATCGGATACCGAGATCTTGTGTCACGCAGACAGCATCTCGAATAGTTTGTGGTAGCTCCTCGAAAGGAATTCTCTTGATCATACTCTCAAGGTTTGTAGTAGTAGTAGTAAGGAGTTGAGGTCCTCCCCAACAATAACTTAGAGTAGCATACTCCGAATCTTCATCTGGTTTGCTCAGATAAAGTCGAGGCGAGTTATGATCACCGCTTTCCCTTACATCAATGACACGCTTAGGAAGCTTAGGTACCAGATTTCGTCGGCAATTTGGATGCCCATTTTGGCAATCAGCCAGCCACTTCCTCGCTTGCAGCATCGCAGGTTTACTTCCAACATCTGTGACTGTGGGCCTTCTCTGTACAAATGGAGCTGCAGAACAGGCTAACACAATGAGCAGGTCATCTATTTACAAGGGCATGAACTTACTGCTTTCACACAACACGCACTGCAACACAATATTAAAACCATACTCTGATGTCCCACAGCCAATTCCAGCAATTCTCCATTTTTCGAAGGGATAGTCTACAGGCTCATATCCATCGATATCTGGGAAAGATTCTTCAATAAGAGGTACATGAAGGAAATTCTCATCCTTCGTTCCTTCGCGTCTGGCGAAGATTCTAAGGCATTCGAGAGGATTATCATCATCGAAGAAATAACTCTTTTTGTTTAAGAGAACTTCCTTGCAAAATGGACATCCGCTTTTAGCGGATTTCTTGAGTTCAGCCGCATTGTAGTGCTTATATCCATCTCTCGAGGTGAGACTGTGTAAATTTTCGAGAGTTGAGAACATCTGGGCGCATCTATCGCAAAGACGGACTCTCTTACTTGTTAAATTGTTAGCTATAGCATCCTTAGGCTCAAGGCCATTCAAATCCGAATCATAAGAATCCGAGTCACTAGAATCTGAGTCGGAAAAGAATTCGCTATTCCACTCCGGATCCACGTATTGTTGGCGGCGAGTTTCTACCATGCTTATTGATGTCGTTGAAATGCCAGATGCCCTATTATGTGCCGTGAAGTATATATACCAAGACAGAACGAATAGGTGAGGTAGAGAAAGTAAGTTGATTGGATCTGTCGAAAAATGGTCACCTTTAGCCTCTACAACCCTTTGTTTGTAATTCTACCAGATCCTTATTTACCCATAGGAGGATCAATTACCGGTGTGGTGTACACCGCCTAGCCGGCAGAATATAGGCACAGTGGGATCAATTAGAATGGGATTCATTACCTTGGGGCGGGGTGGGCTCCAGGGCCATAGTTAGTGCGGCTCCTAGTGCGGCTCCCAAGGCCACAGCCAGGGCAGTGCCAGCGGCAGCTTCAAAGGTCAGCACAGCTACCAATTACACTCCTAATGAACTCCCATTTGAAGTGGGCTCCAATTTTTGAAGTGTGAGTGGGCTGCAGGAGCTACAGCTAGCCCAAGACCACAGCAACATATGATAGAATTGTGCTTATAATACCTCTAACTACTCTTGTCCACGCCTATTCTTCGACTACCTACAAGTTCAACCCTGGCCCCTTTGGTTATTGACAGGCGCATTGCGCATGGTACAGTATAGGAGCCTATTGAATGTAACATCCGACACGCTAGATACTTTCTACATATTTCTTGATACTATTATTCTCGTATAATAACGAGTGGCGCGAAAGAATAGAGACTGAGCATTAAGTGTTGCAGCACCACAGCTTTGGGTTATGAAGTAAACCATCAACAATTGATCAATAAAACTAACTGAAACCTCACTCTTTGGGCGATACACGATTTGCAGGGGAGGCTTAATCACCCATATCAAAAACTAGTTTCTATATTATAGAATATATGACAGTCTTATTCAGCACCTTTTTGTCAATATCTCCATCTATTTACGTTTAATTCATCTATTATAACCTCTCTTTACAAATTCAAATCAGCCCTAATCTAAGGTGATAGCCCTGCGGTCGTCAAGATACTAGTCCAATTTGGACTTACGGTACCGTTAACAAAGAATTCTGGAAAATGCACCAATAAGTCATCCCACTGCTTTGGGTAGTAGCCTTCGTTGCTGGCACCTTGCTTTTGCGTTCTACCTAATATGTGAGTATCTCCCTCTGTGCCGTTTGGGTATGCGAACAAGCTGGAAATAGTTCCCGAAAATGCGGCATGGTAGTATCCAGCTGCTTTTGCCGTAGTGATATTAGGATTGCGAACGTCTTCGAGAGAACCGATGAATTGGAGAGTTGATGTTAAAGCAGACCCTGATCGGATCTTCTCTTCTGTTTGATAGAATTGCACCTGTCCATTGTAGAGGGATGCTTTAATGCTGGTATGTGAAATTGTTGCATTCGGCTGAATAATGGTAAGGTTAATACCATTATTAGCGAGCTTATCGACATAATATGTTACGGGCCCATCGCTGTATGTATTAGCAGGTTGTTAATATCATGAGTATAAGCTGCTAACTTACTAGTAGTAGTTTGGTACCGCGGTATTATTAAGTCCACTCTGTGGCTGGAACATAAATGTAGCATCGTCTCCAGTTTGAAAGTCGGCGAGAAGAATGAGCTCACTCCAGTCGACACGCATACGAGTAGAGTTGATCTGTTGTACTCTCCATGCCTGAAGAGTCTGCGATTTTAGACCGGGAGTCTCAGGGAGTCCATCTGGAATAACAGATGATAATCCTTCGTACCAATGGCAAATCGTCGTGTTCACTTGTGACGCAGCCACTTTCTTATATGCCTCGAACACATCGACATCATCAGGAAGCGGTAAAAGACTGGGGAAAGAAGCAGTGTCGTCCACAAAGGGATACTTCGAAGTGGTCGTCACTGTTACCGTGGCCGTTGCTGTTGCCGTAACAGTGCTAAGAATTGTAGGCAAGACAAATGTCATTGTTTGCGGAGCAACTTCGATTGTGGCATTGCATGATGTTGCAAGTGACATTGACACCAAGCCTCCAACAACAACTGCGGGAATAATTGAAAACATATCTGAACACAAGGTCTTACTTGAAGATATCTAAGAGGTATCATTGAAACCGGAAAGAAAACTGTCTTATATATAGATACTGTGCCTTATAAATTTCATCAATATCTAAAGTTTAGTCATGAATCTTATCATCACTGACAGGGCATAATCTATTTGTTCAGGGCCATTATCTTATGATCAATAATATTGGAACTGGTACTCAGATAAGCAGTATCCATAATTTTGATGAATTCTCTAAAGTAGGCGATATATTGAAGAACGAACATTCAAGGCTTCAGAAGTAAAATAAGGCAGAAGTGAAGATACACAAAGTATGCGCCATCGAGGCGGAAGTGTTCGCGGAAACCAAACTGGTGCATGGTTACTTTAGATAGGCGAAGGAATGATATTTCTTCCGACGGAACCCTTCCCGTAGGAACCTGAATGTGATAACTTATGATAACTTGTGATAGGGAAGACGCTATCTACCAGGGGTATCAGTACTGATTATAGTTTGTCAATATGCTGTATGTAAGGTATCATACGCGGTGTTTATCTTTAACTCCTCGAAATATGTCTTCCTCGGTAATTATCTGTCTCCTCGTTAATTACGATGCTTTGCAACCAATATTCCATGTTTGTTTGAATGATAAGAAACTCTGATACGTGGTAGTATTAATTAGAAGGGATCAACACAATGTATAAAATACCATGAATATGTTTAGTACTTCAGTCTTTTTGTCTTTTCTCTCTGTGCCTTTTACAATGAAGTATTTATCGACTAAAATGTCGTCTTCAGTTTTCAAAGGCGCTTTGTTGCTTTTGGGTGTCTCAATTGTTAATGCCTACGATGTTTCCACGGTCACTGAACATTGTAATGACATCTGGGAGTTTACCGGAGATGCCGGCCTTGAAACAGCTGTCGAGGTGACAAATGTCACTTACATAGCGGCTAATGGTAGTGTTCCTGCATACTGCTCGGTAGTCATGTATGCTAATGCATACACTGGCATTGAAATGGTGAGAAAACTCAAAGAGCTTAAATTCTGAAGCTAAATTGAGATTTTTAGTATCTTCCTGCCGAAGGGTCTGATTGGAAGGGGATTTTCTCATCTCACGGCTGTGGTGGTTCCTGTGGTGCTCTTGGATTGGACTATGTGTATGGTTATGGAACCGGTCCATATGGGAAGGATCTCCTAGAGCGCGGATATGTTGCGTCAATGACCAACATGGGACATATGGGTTCGGACTACGCTGTACGTATAAAATTGCTGTTTTCAAAGTTGTAAATTAATAATTATATAGTCTTCAAGTCTTGCCAGCTGGCTGCCTTTCAGGAATAATCGAACAGCGGAGATCAACTTTGGATATCTTTCCACACATTTATTGGCTGTTGCTGGAAAAGCTCTCACAGAGTCATACTACAACACCTCAATTCAACATTCTTTTTTCCGTGGTGGTTCAACTGGAGGTCGTCAGGGACTTATAATTGCTGAGAGATATCCACATGACTATGACGCTATCATTGTCGGCTATGCTGCATCCAATGAGACGGCCATTGGAGCCATTCAATTCCCATGGCTCGCTCAGTCCAGTACATACGAAAATGGTAGCTTCATCCTCACCAATACAGATCTGGATATTCTCCATGCCGGTGCAGTAGCTGCCTGCGATGGAAATGATGGGCTTGTAGATGGGATCATCGACCCATCTTTCAAGTGTAATTTCGACCCAACAACCATTGTCTGCACTCAAACCCTCACCTCAGGATGTCTTGATAATATAGATAAAGCAATTACAGCAAAGAAAATGTACAGCTACCCCTCAAACAACCAGACGGATAAGTTAATTGCATCTCGGTATGTGCCTGGATCAGAGCTCGAATGGGCATCTTTCGTCACCATTTATGGCTGGGACTTTGCGGAATCATTCACGAGGGATGCTGCACTTCAGCAAGATCTCCCACTAAACTGGACGCTTTCGGACTATGACTGGGAAAAAATCCCATATCTGCTTGGCCCAATGGAAGATGTTTACGGTGTGGGTGCAGGCGATCTATCTATATTCAAAAACAAAGGAGGCAAGATCATTCATTACCAAGGATGGGCCGATGGTAATGTTAGTCCTGAATGGAACATGCATCTTTATCAACAGTAAGTGTTCCTTCCAAATAGCCAAATTCTACCCACTGACATAGGGACAGTATTGTCGAGGTCATGGGAGGACTAGAAGCCACGCAAGAATTTTACCGTTTTTTCCAGTATCCAGGTATGGCTCATATTGACGTATCAAACAATGGAACGGTAGCATGGAGATGTGCCTACTATGACTATCTAGAAGACTGGTATCTGAATGGAAATGCGCCTGAGAGTCTCGTTGTCAATCATGTTCTTCTGGAAACCAACGAGACCATCGACTATCGGTCTTATTTCCCTTATCCTTTGGTACCAAAATATATCGGAAACAGTACACCAACCGCTGATCTCATGGATGCGCTCAACTGGGTCGGTGTTTTGGTTCCTTCTAACGAGACTGGCGTTGTATAAATGATTGTACAGTGGTTCCGTGGTATATACTTCGATATTTATTAAATAACTATATGTAGCAAATTAAACAGTAATTCTATATTATCACAAAACTTAATTGCATGGTGCTTTGTTTCTTCTTGACTCTTTATTTTACTATCTTTGTTTTTCTACAGCATACGTTCATTATAGATATGTACAGCTGCATGCAGGCCAATTAATAGCATATGTGTGTAATTTAACTCATTTGCAGATACTGTAAATGTGCTTCTTACGTCCTGTGTTGCATCTAAGTGACATAGGTAATCTCAGTGCCTTTATCTCTCTCATGTATTATTGTAATGAGAAAATAACGGAATACTGATTCCAGAAAATATCTCTTTAGTCTTACAGGCCTCAACCACCTTTCTACAGCTTGGTATCGATAGTATTCCATTAAGTGCTATGATAGCTCAAGAATATCTGGTCACCATGAAGGTAGTATTAAACATCAAATCCAGATGCTGTTCCGTTGCTGTGTCTCTGTTTCAACTAGTTCATATTGGCAATTGCAACTGTGGCGCGCGGCGGAACATGCACTGTTGGGTGCCGAAATCTGCGGAAGGACTCCCGACTACGACCCCCTGCTCCACAATCTCAACTTCGCATCTGAGTCGTAATCAGTGAGGCGATGAACAAACATCATAGATTTGCGATAAACATATCAGCGCCAGCAATAGAATTACCAAGCGCCCACTAGGCATAGTGGGGTGAGGTGCATTGCTATCATCTGTTGATGGTGGTGGCCTCATAATGTCCTTCAAACTGTAACATCCAACTTGCGTTCATTTGGTATGTCATTTTAGTTATATACTGTGGTTTAAAACCACGAGACAGTTTATCTAATTTCAACTACAGAACTACACTCCATTCCTAAAAAACCACAGAATATTTTACCTCTATCTCGCACTAAAATGGGCTCGCAATCACCTAAGAAGAGAATTTATCTCAATTTCTTCGAGATGGCATGTGCTGGAAACCATATGTCACCCGGCCAATGGATGTAAGATAATTCAATTGATTTGGTCGGATCTTTCAAACTGATTTTTGTTACAGTGATTCTAAAGACAAGTCTTACGAGAAAGATCGATTGCCATACTGGATTCGGCTCGCACAGTTGGCAGAGGAGGGCAAAATCAGTTTTATTTTCTTTGCCGATACATACGCTGGGCATGAAGTCTATGATTCGAGCATGGACCCAATGTTGAAATCTGGAACCCAATCGGCAGTACTTGACCCCATGGTCATTGTTCCAGCCATGGCCGCGGTTACAAAGTCTGTTGGATTCGGCGTTACTGGCAGTACGAGTTATCTGAACCCATATATACTGGCAAGAACCATGAGTTCGTTGGATCACTTGACGGATGGGAGAGTTGCGTGGAACATCGTTACTTCGTGGAGTACGAGTACCGCACGAGCGCTTGGAGCAGATGATGTGGTGCCACACGATGAGCGGTATGCTATGGCACACGAGTATATGGACCTGTGTTATTCGTGAGTCATATCAAACCCATTGGCCTTGAATAACCGTTGACTGTTACCAAAGTTTGTGGGAAAGTTCTTGGGCGGATGATTCTGTAATTCGTGACCGTGAGTCAAGGATTGCCTTTGATCCGCAAAAAATCAAGAAAATTGAGCATAATGGTATGTTTGGAAGTCCGACATTCATCTTTTGTAAACCATCTAACAGTCAACCAGGAAAATACTTCAAGTGCTCGGCAAGGCATCAAACGCATGTGTCACCACAAAGAACCCCGGTTCTTTTCCAAGCTGGAACTTCCAAAGCAGGTCGCGAATTTGCTTCGAAACATGCCGAGGCAATTTATATTGGGGGTCTTGTTCCATCTCAGACTGTCGACTCTGTTAAGCAGATTCGAGCTGACGCCGCAACTCAAGGTCGCGATCCTGCGTCCATAAAATTTATGGTGGGTATATCTCCAATCTTAGGCAGGACACTTGAGGAAGCTCAAGCCAAGTACGAACGAGCTAAGGCAAACGTCGATGTTGTTGGTGGTCTTGCACAGTTCAGTGGGTACACTGGGATTGACCTCTCACGATTTCCTCTCGATGAGGTGTTTGAACTGAAGGATGCCCCAGGCGACACTGCTATTCATTCCATCTTAAACAATTTTAGCAAAGTTACTGGCGATATGGAACCATGGACACCAAGAAAGTTGGGTGAGAAGATGGCATTAGGAGGTTTTCATCCTTGCCCAGTTGGAACTCCTGAAATGGTGGCCGATGTATTTGAGCAGTGGATCAACGAGTGCGATGTTGATGGTTTCAATATTTCTTATATTACAAGTCCGGAAAGTTTCGAGGACATTGTATATCTTCTGAGGCCAGAGCTGGTCAAAAGAGGTCTCATGTGGGAGGACTATGACGTTCCTGGTGGGACTCTGCGAGAGAATATGAATGGAAAGGGCCAGAAAGGGCTTCGAGCTGATCATTATGGTAGCACTTTCAAATGGAAAGGTGAGAAGGTTCAGACTTAGCAACTTAGCAAGCGAAGGATTTGCTGCAAATTGAATTGATAAACATTTGTTTTTATTAATCATTATCCTAATTCCACTGTCACTTTATTATAAGTATTTCTACTATTTTCGTGATGAATGTTTGTAATCCTAAAAATTGTTGCCGAATAGCCTGAAACATATCCACAATCCCCCACGTTTACGATAACACCCTGGCCATACATCTCAATTGGAAGCAACGCTACTTACACATCGGGAAGTTTCGCCAAAATTGCTCGTGCATGATAGGACGAATATATGAGTTATCAGATTGCCGGAATTCCGTGTTATCACAACCCAAAGACAAGAATAATCATATCAGTCCCAGGACTCTGAGCACCGATTAATTTCTTTATTAAATATATCAGGACATTCACCTTTTATTTCACTTGTACTCCACAACAACCCACTGTCGTGACCCAAATCAGGGAGTTTTAATATCAATACAACAATGACATCCTCCTTAGGAAACGGACGGGGATGTGACTTGGATACACCTAACATTGCTCCTAGTACAGAAGAGCAGCGACCAGCAAAACGCGCAAGAGTAGCTGTTGCTTGTACACGTTGTAAAACTAGAAAACAAAAGGTGAGTTATTAAAAAAATCTATGGCTCATACTCCAATGGAGTATAATGAGACAAAATTTGAATTCAATTGATTGATTTATAGTGCGATGGTATCCATCCTGCGTGTGGAAACTGCCAGGCCCTTTCAACAAATTGTGAATATGTTGTCCCGACGAAGACCATGCCGAGGGTCCAATATGTAAAGGCATTGGAGGCGCGTGTAGCCGAATTGGAGGCCCACTGTCGTAAAGAAGGTTCCGCTGATCATGGCAGTGAGAGCTGGAAGAGGATTCAACAAGCAGAAGTATTGGAAGCTGCAATGTCACCAGAATTTGTGAGCATTGAGAACAATCCCCGAAAGTCGGTGGATAATTGCTCTGAAACCGCTAGAACTTCAGAGCCATCTTCAGTGTTGGAAATGCTTGAAGATTTGCCCTCTGAAGCTAGAGGAGGTCATATTGGCGTGGAATCCTCGAGTTCAAGTATAACCGTTGGAAATATGTTCAACGCCATAGTCAAGACGAGAGAGAATGAACGGCCACGATCCGATAATAAAAATTATGGCTCTCACCTAAGCCCAAAGCCAATATCCTGTCAAGATCATGCTCCAGGCTTCTCATCTTCCGGAGCCAATGAGCTCAGTCAGATCAACGCGGATGTCGCAGAGATCCTATTACATGCATATCTCAAACACATCTCCACCAGGTGGCCGATTATTCATTCTCTTTCAATACGAGATCTACATGCGCGCCGTGCATTTTTGATCGATGTGTATGATATAAGCACATTGAATCTAGTATACACAATTGCAGGTCGATTTTTGGAGACAACAGGAGTCACGGGAAATTTCTTTCCCGAAAAACATTACACAGCCGCGTCGAAACACCTTGGGCAGATTCTCGAAATGCATGATTTGCGAGCAGTTCAAACGTTGCTCTTACACGCAATATATTGCTTGAGATCTCCGCGTTCTCCCGGCGCCTGGACTCATATTGGACTAGCAACAAGACTTTGCATTGAGCTTGGGGTGCATCGAAAAGCAGACGCAGGACTTTCCAGGCTTGAAATTGAACTTCGTCGCCGTATATTTTGGAGTTGTTATGGTATGGACCGACAAGTTTCCATAATTCTTGGCCGGCCTTTCGCTATTTCAGATCGAGATATTGATGCAGAAGTTTGTGTTTCTCAATTCTTCCTTACCATACAAACACTAATTGTGATAGCTGCCGCTTGACATCAATGAAGATGCCGATGAGGGTTCTATTGCCAAGTATGATGAATTACTAGGACGACCTAGAAGTTGTTCGACGCTATCGTGTTTCATACACATGACACGTTTACGAAGAATCGAATCCAATATTCAACAAACTATCTATCGAGTAGATAAGCCTCTCAGGCTTTCACAAAAAGAGACGGATCGACTATTAGAGGAGCTCGAGACCTGGAAGGCCTATATCCCTTCAGATAATAGGACAAAGAGAGACACCGAAACGACATCTTATGAGGGATATGATTATTATATGATATACTATTATAAATGTTTACGGCTTCTCTTATACCCTCATATCATTTCCTCACAGTCTTCATTACGCATGATACGAAGATGCGCAGAAGCATGCGGCGGGGTTTGCCAGACTTACAAGCGCCTTCATCGGCAAACATCCGTGGGGTTTTCTCTCATGGCTTTGTATTCAGTCTTCTTATCTGGACTCACACTGGTCTATTGCATCTGGATCTCACCAAAGGACGTGTTTACAATCAGTGTAAACAATGATGTAAATGCATGCAGTATTGTCCTATATGTAATCACAGAGCGTTGGCCTGGCGCGAGAAAATTCAGGGATGCTTTTGAATCTATCAAGCAGTATGTTTTAGATCTCATCGCCACTGAAGAAAGGCCTCGACAGCCACCAGAGAATGTTGATGCTGGATTAAGAGAAACACTAGAAAGTGTCAGGAACTTACATCCTCAAAGCAGAACTATGGTTGAAGAGATGTTCAGTGATAAGATGTCCTGGCCTAGGCCAGCAGTCCAAAAAGCAACTTCGACTGTTGTAGAGCACTATTCACAAGAGGAGGCAAACTTTTATGTCGGAATGCCAGCAAGTCTTCTGAGTGCATCGCACGGACCCCATCCTGGTGGGGAAGGCATATTCTTGGAGGACATGCAAATGCCCCTGAACGATGGAATTTTGTTAGATGATCCAAATATGGAGGAATTTCTAGCTCAAATCAATCCAATGGGGTTATGATCATAAGAATTAAGTTGGAGAAGGCGAAACATAATTAATCAAATAAAATGTCAAAAAGACTTCCGTTACTAGTAAAAGTTTTGTAGCTAACTATTATATAGCCTAAAATATCATGAAATAAGTGACACAATCAGTTTTTTGCCGCCCATGTTCCCTTTCTTCAGCCGCTCGAGACCTTGCTCAACTGCCCCAAGACCACCTGACAATATTTCAAGCTCGGGTAGACGTAGTTTCCCAGAACTTATGAGATAGTTTAGATCTTTAGCATAGAACGATTCAGTGGGGTCAAGCACAAATTGCTTCATCTCCACATTGACAATCGTAACATTCTTCGGAACCTCTTGAGACTTCATCATCGCTAATGGTGCAAAAAGACAAGGTTTCTCCCGAGAAAGCGTCTGGAGACCATGGATCACTGTCGCTGCACCTACTAAGTCCAAACCTCTGGTGATCTTATCAAGTCCAACAGCTCTGATAGCGTCAATGATTTCCTGATCCGATTTTCCATCGCGAGTAATGACATGTGTTGCACCTAGTGACTTCACTAGCGAACTAGTTGAAGTTGAAGTCACTGCTATGACTTCTAGCCCACTGAGCGCTGCTATCTGCACCGCAAACTGGCCCGTGATTGTAGACCCTCCCCATATGAGAATGGACTCTGACAAATTCTCGGGGGGATTAGCACAAAAGGGAACCTGGAGCCATTTCCATAGTGTCATTGCAGCCGTTAAAGCTGCGACGCCAAGACAAGCTGCTTCTTGATATGAGAGATTCTCGGGGATTAGTGTTACTGTGTGTGCTGGAACAGTAACAAAGTCCTGAAAACATCCAGCACGGATGTCTTTGTAATAAGTGCCTGTGAAGAAAATGAATATGAGCACCATTATAGAAGAGTTCCGGAGCTTACTAGTCCACACTCGATCCCCAGGTTTGAATTGCGTCACTCTTGATCCGACTTCGTGTACGACTCCAGCCATTTCTCGACCAGTTATCTAATAAGTTAGATTGAGAAGATTTGGAGCTGCCATAAGGTACAAACTAACCCAGGGAAACTCCGGGAGGCAAAAATTATAATCCACAGATTTCCAGTCGATAGGATTTAGACCGGCAGCGTAATTTCGAATGATGATCTCATCATCACCCTTGAGCTCTAGCATAGGATGTGATTCACACAGCACATATTTTCCACCATTAACAACTTGTAGGGCTTTGTGACTCGAGCATTCGTCCTGAATTACTGATTCAGACGAGACCTCCCTCACCGATATTTCTGCGGTGGAGGTCTTATCATCGACAACAGCCGTTTCCCGTTTGGCACTTTTCCTGACTTTTCTTCGCAGAATGCGTCGCAAATCCGAGCGCATTGTTGGTCTCCATGAGTCGTTTTTGAATAGGCGGAGAAAGGATGTGGAAGTAGCCATTTGTAAGGTGATTTTAGGACAAGGTAGCTTATACCAAAATATAGAAAGAAAAGACAGCTTGACATGTATATATATACATGTATAAATATACACATGAGAAATGCAAGAATGAATGGTTACATGGTACTGTTGTGTAAATGTTAATCACAAAGCAATACCAGCTTTTTTCTGTTTTGTCGTCAGCCTCAGTCAGCGAATCTCGATGAAGGCACATTACAGAAATTAGACCACAGTTCGAGACACTAAAAAATTCCCGATTTAAACTCCTACTATCGGGAAGATTTCCTTTCAATCACCTCTATACTTGGCTGTTGGGGTTCCGAAATGTAACAAAGCTGATTCTTATGTAAGTCGGAAGCGATATTCTACATCGGATGCCTTCCCGATCTTATCTTCCAATACAATTACGGAACCCTGTCCGGGATTTTCGGAAAGTCTAGTATCAGTCGATTGCCAGTGGCTCTACAATCTTCGCCATGCTCTTATTTGAGATAATTACAAATTAGGTCATATGTTTTATTTTTTATGAAAATGTCACGAGCTCATATAAGTCATTATTTTCTAAATGGTCCGTTTCGTTGCTTAAGAATCCATACAATTCTACCATAGCTATTTTGATTGAATTTCTACGAGAAGGATTACGCTCAATATTTTCATCATGGCCCAGCACAAGAGACCAATTAGAATTCTAAACATTTCCGGTGCCCCTGCTGATCATCGAGATGCTATGGCAAAAGCAGTGTAGGTAATTCCGACCTTTATATGATTCATAGCTTACTTATGTGGCAATAGGGCATCAGATGAAACTATTGATGTTCTTGTTGGAGATTGGATGAGTGAGCTTAACATGCCAAGCAGAGCTTTTAGCGTCAACGAAGGCACGGAACCAGGTATGAATGATTATTTACACGATGGATAATAAATTGACAATGAAAAGGCTATGAGGCTACATTTTTGGAAGCTCTAGAACCAGCTATAAAGATCATAGCAGAGAAAGGCATCAAGCTTGCAGCAAATGCTGGCACTGTTGCCACAAAGGAGCTATTCGACTTGGTAGTTGAAATGGTGAAAGCTAAAGGTCTATCCCTTTCCGTTGCCTGGATCGAAGGAGATGTTGTTTTGAAACAGGTTCAGACGGCAAGTAGAGATGGCACGTGTGAGTTCATCAATTTCTGCACAGGACAGAATCTGAAAGACTGGGACTTCAAGCCCATCTTTGCGCAATGTTATCTCGGTGGTATGGGAATTGCCAAAGCTTTTGCGCATGGCGCAGATATTGTTATATGTGGTAGAGTTGCAGATGCATCCCCAATTATTGGTGCCGCAGCTTGGTGGCATGGTTGGTCGTCTCAAGACTTTGACCTTCTGGCGAAAGCTTTGATGGCTGGCCACTTGATTGAATGCTCAGCATATGTCACTGGAGGAAATTTCACAGGTTTCAAAGCTTTAGACTTCCAAAAAAGTGCTTTTCTTGGCTTTCCATTTGCTGAGATCTCGCACGATGGGGACGTGGTTATTACTAAACAACAGAATACGGGAGGTCTAGTTTCTGTTGAGACCTGCAAAGAACAACTCTTATATGAGATTCAAGGCCAATACTACTACAACAGTGATGTCACTGCTGTCATTCAGGATGCAAAATTTACACAAATAGGCAAGGATCGCGTACGACTTTCAGGAATTCATGGCCTTCCACCCCCACCTCACACTAAGGTAGGCCTAACAGCGTTTGGAGGGTATAGAGCTGAAATCCATTGGTGTGCGCTGGGACTTGATATTGAAGAAAAGGCCCAGTTACTGGAAATACAATTAAGAGCCAGTTTGGGCGAATCCAGAATCAAGAAGTTCACGACCTTTGCATTGACGATCAATGGCTCGAGCCCGGAAAATCCCCAGTCTCAAAACTCAGCAATTGTAGACTTTAGACTCATATGTCAGTCTATGGACAAAGATGCCCTTTCGCAAATAAACTTCGTCAGGCCTTGTCTCGATACAATTATGTAAGCTGTTCCTTATTGTATTCGACAATCGCTAATAATTGCAGGCAAAACTTTCCAGCTTCTACATATCATCGAGACCTGCGAACAGCTGCTCCTCTTGCTGTAATTCCCCATCATTAATCTTCAAGGTTTTCTCACTAATTTAGAAAAGTATCAAGAATATTTCGTTGCCCTCTTGCCGCAAAATCTTTTGAGACAAAAAGTCTATTTTTCAGACAGCGCCAAAGTTCCTCTTGATATTTCTTGTCCCTCTAGAACTCTTGAGTTTCCCGCTCAACAACCCTCATATCCGCCCAAAAATCCAGTTGCTCTTTCAGATTTTGGTCCAACGGTGACTGCTCCGCTCGGCTATATTGTCCACGCTCGCTCTGGCGATAAAGGATCAAACTGCAATGTCGGACTATTCGTACGCAACCAGGACGAATGGGACTGGCTACGAAGCTTCCTCAGTGTTGAAAGGCTGATTGAGCTTCTGGCAGATGACTACGTAGGACAAAAGATTGACAGAATGGAATTTCCAAATATTTGGGCTGTGCATTTTCTTCTTCATAATCATCTAGATCGCGGAGTGAACGCTAACGCGTAAGTCGGATGATTAACAATACTGATCGATTGCGCTAACCTAAGTAGTACATACGATATCCTAGGAAAGTTCCTTGCGGAGTACCTGCGTTCTAAGGTGGTAGAGCTTCCGAAGAAGTTTCTTGATAGAGGCAAAATTTGAAGAGTTCTGGCTAGATTATTGTACTTCCCGTTGAATTTCTTCGCCGGTGGTGGATGCTTCTCACATATTTGTCGTATAGTAGGCTTAATAAACTACTTGAACCAATCAACCGATTATCAGACTATCATGGAATAATTTTCTCAATTACGTGATAGAAAATGGAAAGAAGGGATTTCTAATTACTAGTTATCGATAACTATGCTACAAAAACTATAGTTCACGTTGATTCGTTACTGAAAGATTTGTATGAAGTATATTACGCCATATTACGAAGATAAAAGTCTTGTCATGGAAGGGCTTCCGAATGGTCCATCTAAATAACCCCCACAGCTGATTCTGCTTCCGATAAACCATAATAGGATTGCTCCGTTATCTATAGCCAAAAGCCGAACATATCCAATCGAAGTAACGGTACTTCGTGCGATCCTAACCCATGCACGTTGCGCGGAGCTCCAATATTGATACACAATCTTGTGAATACCATGCTCAATCGTGGCTCCGGGTCTGGATATTATGGATACACGGTGTTAATACTAAGGGTTATTTGTATAACTCCCTCTGCATTCGCATAACATAGTTTCTAATTCTCATTACCAAATCGCACCAGATTTCTCGCATATATTTGTGAATACTCAACTTTTGAGATGGGCCCCGCAAAGATCCCCATAACATTTCGGTCTATCGAAGTCAAGGCTGAGGGCGATGATGAGTTCGCTTCTAATCGATGGAGCAATAATGACTGCGCACCTGTCCCCATCGAACAACGAAATTATACTTCCTGGGCCTTCGCGGGATATTGGTGAGACAATTTAAAATCTGGAATAAGTGGTGGGCTCTGACCGTGCCTAGGGCTGCTGCCGGTATAAATGCAACTGCTTGGGCTCTTGGGTCGAGTAATATTGCAGCTGGTTTATCTGCTGGTGAGGCTATTGGAATGGTACTTGTTGGTTCATTCATTAGTGGTCTTGTTGCGTTTGTTTGTGGAGAACCAGGTGTAAGTTCATAACTATATCTTCAGTTGTCAGGATTTTGACGTTCTTCAGGTTATTTACCATCTCGGATTCCCCATGATGTCGCGTGCAACTTTCGGCATGTATGGCTCCTACTTCGTCATCATGATCAAGTGCTTCGTGAACTTCATCTTCTGCGGCGTGCAGATCTACTGGGGCGGACTCGCTGTTAAAGTCGTTCTAGGATCCATCTTTCCAACCTTCCATAGAATGGCAAATACTCTTCCAGAGTCAGCTGCCATTACAACTGCTCAGTTGACCGGGTTTATCATATATGTTGCTATTTTCGTCCCTATTCTATTCATCCATCCAGCCAAACTACAGCCTTTCCTTCGAATTGCTTCTTTCGGAGTAGCCGCTACCTTTATCGGTATGTTAATTTGGGCTTTGAGCGCAAATCACGGCGCGGGTGAGATAGTTCATAGCACAGTAGTGCTTACAAGTTCCGAGAGATCGTTTGTTATGCTTAAAGCAGTAAGCTCCGTAGCTGGAGCGTGGACTGGAAGCAGTATCAGACAATCCGACTGGACACGATATGCCAAGACTAAAAGATCGCCAGTGCTGAATCAGCTACTTGGAGCCCCTCTCACCATCACTATTGCGGCAATTTTTGGTATATTTGTAACAAGTGCCACAAAAGCGATGTATGGTACAGCAATCTGGAACCCTATCGAGCTCCTGCAACACGTTCTTGACACTCATTACAACGCTGGATCAAGAGCAGGTTGTTTCTTTGGTGGTTTAGGGTTTTTCTGCAGTCAGATCTCGGTATGGACCTTTAAATAACCGATGTTTTCTTTAACTAATCATTTCAGGTCAACATAGCTCAAAATTCAGTCGCTGCTGGCATGGATCTAGCATCTCTATGGCCACGATACATTGATGTGACACGTGGTTCTCTTATTATGGTACTGGTTGCCGTAGTTATCAACCCATGGCGGTTCGTTAACTCGCCCACTACCTTTGTAACCGTTCTCAACTCCTTCGGATTATTTGTAGCACCTCTTGCTGGTATCAATATGGTGGACTTCTGGGTTATAAGACGCCTAAAGTGGAACGTACCCCACCTCTATATTGGTGACTCAAGGAGTATTTACTGGTATACTGCAGGCCTGAATTGGAGAGCATTCTTTTGTTGGATTATGAGTGTTTGGCCTAGTCTGCCCGGTTTTGCAGCAGCAGTCTCTGGGAATGGTATTGCTGTTGGATGGACAAGAGCGTTTCAAGTCACCTGGTTCATTGGTGAGTCTGTCTGTTTACTAAAAGGAATAAGGAAGAAATTGATGGAAATTGCTAATTTTTCTAGGCTTCTTGGGAGGCGCCTTCATTTATTGGATAGTTTGTTTAGTGTTTCCCCCTCCTGGAGCGCCGTACGAGAAGGTCCTGGGTAATCAAGAGGATGTCCTAACGAACAATTTAAAGAGTGAACTACCTTAGTATCATTGTGGTGCAAAATATGAAACTATATTCTGTGTCAAATTAACTGAACGATCTTGAAGTGCGGCTTGCGAGTGAATATTTGTGTCGTGTTTATTTATGCAATTTGGGCAGTTGATTTGTATCAAAGCGAATGTCAACATTAAGTTTGAAAGGCGAGAAGGCCCCACGACCCTGAAATTCCTGTCCCTAACAGTCGGTTCAATTACAGTGGGTTCAATTACCTTGGGGTAGTGCCACCGTGGCGGCGCTCTGGGAGCTGCTGGGTAGTCGCTTCGGCACATTGCTCCAATGGCCACGCCTATTTATATAAGCCGTTCTCTACAACTCCCAACCCACTAGGAGATGCCCTACCGCCGTAACCTTAAGGTTAGACGTAAAGCCTACTATAATCAATCGTAGGCCAGCTGTCTCTCCCCATACAAATGGACGTGCAGAGCAGTTGACGTAGGTGGCCAGAAGTATTCGTACTGTCCGTGCGCCAATATAGCCGAATACACTCCTACTGTCAGGTGGTGGGGCTAGAGAGCAATTGTGATATTCCAACGAACTTTTGCTAATCTATAGCAGCTGACTGTAGTCTACTTTTCCGACTAGTATAGAAATGAGCCTAAGCTGCGGCTATGTGGTACAGTACAGGACATCTCATTAATTACAAAGTAACACCATCTTAGCTTGCTAAGGTATCTAACGCTAACATAGTTGCTACATAACTCATTTACCTTGTCTAGGTGACGGTGCGCCAATACATAGCTGTCGAGCAATCAGCCTTTTAATCAAGAGTACAAGCTAGTGATGTTAGCCTCGTCGGTTAAGTTACTTAGTAAGTTGAATTAGATCCAGCTACATCAGCAATATCAGCAACATCGGATCAAGTTGAGGATTGAAGAGCTTATTGAGATCTTCCAGGTTGACATTATCTTCAGCCAAGTTCGCTTCTTCCCCAACGCCTTCCTTTGTATTGTAGCTATTTCTACCCCTGAGGTGTTCAGTTTCAGTTTTAGCTTCGACTACTGCTTCAACTTCTGCTTCGGCTCCAGGCTCAAGACCAACTTCGGCTTTCCCTTCAATCTCCAATTGCACTTCGGCTTTAGTCTGGCTACGGCTTCGAGTCTATCGGCCACCTATGATCTCAAGCCCTTGGTTTACTTGCTAAAACTAAAACATTTCGCAGTCTAACCTGAGTGGTCGAGCAGGGCTTGGTAGGATTGACAAAAGTTCAATACCGCTCTCTACAAGTGTATTGGCTTCGGCTCTGGCGTCGGCATTTGCTTCAGTGATCTCAACTACCTCGCTGGATCTACTGTAGCCTTGAATCGTATCATTCTGAGCCTGTGGGCGGTCTTTAGTGACACTTGAATAAGCATATGGGCCTGTAGCATACCTTTTTGCCCTATGATTGATCTGGGTACAATTCGTTGGGTTCTTTAGAGTACTAGCGCCACCACTCTCGATCCTTCTTCTGCCGTTTTGCTACTTGAGCTTCAATAGTAGTTGAATACATCTGTGGGCGTCCTCTTGGCATAGTCAGGTATCGTAAGTTAAAATGGTTCGAATTGAGTTGAATAGTATTATAGCCTTGTATAATCTACGATCAAAACATCACGGGAAAGGCTGCAACAGTGTCACAAGTAGGAAAATCACGAGGCGTATAGTCACGTGATGAATCTGTGGGAATCTGTGGAATCTGTCACAGTTCCAACAGAACCAACAGAGCATATAAGCATGAAGCGACTATATAGATTTCTATATTCTCTTAGTAGATAGGAGCTTTCTGTTCAACTTCAATCAACATTTTGTTACCTACCTTTGCATCCACACTTGCCTTAGTATTCAGTTACGTGCTTCAATAATCAACAGCCACTTGACTTGTCTCACTGGAGACTCCCTACCTCTTCAAATATCGTGCTAGTATATTCACCCGTTGTGAAGCCTGTGCTTTGCCACCTACCCAGCAGCAAGGACGTTACACTTTTGTAGCTAGTTTTGGCTCGTTCAAGATTGCCCTCATGTCCATGATCTTATCAAAATGCATCTTGTTTCTCGCTACTATTTGCGATGGCCCTGACTATTCGCTGCCGCGATCGGTCACGAACATCCTCTTTATATCGCCATAGTAGAACCGAACTTCTGTAGGTGGCTTTAAGTCTTCGCGTCTCAGCTCGCTACATTGCTTGTTGATCTTGCGCATGGTCCTCCAGGTTGAGGACGTGCAAGTACTCGAATCATCCCTTAACTAGACCCCGATTCTTTCGCATATTATACTATCATACCAGGACCTCGCCTGGTGGAATCAGACGAAGACATCCCGGAGATCCTTGACGGCTCTCCACCTCCGTTGGTATTCCTCGTGGAAGAGCATGTTTCCCACGAGCGTGTTCTCACCATGCAGCGCTGCTAGCCGACATGTCGCCCAATTTGAACTTGGGTGCGAACCAGCCGATCCTGCATCGTTTGATGACCTCCATCCCGAGACCTTCCTCGACAAGAATTATGTGGCCGTGTGTCTGCTCCCAGCGATCCTGGAACAGGAGCGATTCACATTGGAGTAGATTGCTGCCGTAACAGAGCCGGAGCGCCTGTAACGCGACGACTATCACAACCGTCTCCGGTAGAGAATAGTCTCGATGGTATGAGACAGACCATGCTTGAACGGGAAACAGTAATTGCTGATCTGGGCATAGATGAAGCTGAGGAGGTCAATTAGGAGGTTCTATATGCTTGAATTTGGCGGCATCCAATCAACTTTTATTGTGCCCGGGCGTTGTGTTCAGCCCTTTCCGTGATAGCAAAGCTAATACTCGTTCATTTGAAACACTTGTGGTGGAACTTGCAACAAATAGTTGATCAGAACCAAGACCTGAGTGGTCAATAGAGTGACGATTTCGAATAGGCGTAATGGCTTGATTCCTATGCATAAGTGGCTACCCGGCAACTCACACAGAGCTGAAGCTGCAAAATAACCCCAAAAGAAATCGAAACTGCTCTAATTGAACTTACTATGACTGATTTATATTGGCTAGAAGGAGTAAAGCGAGTGAGAAATTGAATGTGCTACAGATTCAATTTCTCAGCTGAGTAAGGGTAGCATAGCAATTTATCTGGAGTGACCGAGGATATCGAGAATGAATCAGAAAGGAAACAATCAGGCTTTACTTAGCCTAGTCGCCAAAGTGACTGAGTTTGAGAGGTGTTTTCCCACAAATTCGGATTGGATGTGGATTGAACCTGTCTTTATCAATCAACGCAGTATCATTGAAGCTCACTTCAGACCCAAATCAACAATAACCGACCAATTTCTGCTATATATGTGCTATCTATCGCACAGAAATATAACCTCCATCTACAGGAAACAATTGTCCCGTCATCCAGTGCGAGGCGTCACTCGCCAGGAACACCATAACGGGGGCTAAATCCTTTGCTGGATCTCCCAAATTTCCACCTAGGGGGAAATGCGCCTTTAAATCGTTTTTATGCACCTCCAACTCTTCAGGACTCAAAGCATCACGGAAGTTATAATACATAGGAGTCGCCACATAAGGCAGGACTGCATTTATTCTCACACCAGCTGCACCCCACTCTTTTGCAACACTACGAGTCCAGGTATGAACAGCGCCTTTGGTCATCCCGTAGATGGTATTGGCAGTTTCTGACGTAAGTCCAGCCTCAGATCCGAAATTAATAATAGCACCACCTTTACCACCCTCTTTCATAATCTGGTAAGCGGCTGCATTCGTAAATAAGGTCCCCCATATGTTGATCTTCGTGATCCGGTCGAGGAAGTCTTCAGGAGGATCATGCGAAGGTGCGTGCTTCTGAATGCCTGCGACATGGACAAGGACATCTAGACCACCCATCTTCCGAGTTGCTTCGGCGAAGGCGGATATGACTGATGTCTTGGATGCGACGTCCAGAGACATATATAAGACCGATCCTGGTCCTGTTGATGAGTAGTCCGAAGCTACTTTGGCTCCAAGTGAATCGTTTATGTCCATTAACGTAATGATTGCTCCCTCGTCGGCGTAGGCACGCACCACACTCTCGCCAATACCCTGAGCACCACCCGTAACAATAATCCGTTTTGACTCGAGCTGTTTGAAGACGGGGCGCTTGGCGGAGAAATATCGAGAATGAGGTTTGCTGGTTGTTCTTATAACTCGGCTCTTTCGGAGTACCATTCCCATGGAATATTTCCCGCAGAGTAGATCAATAGAGACTCTATTTCGTAGAAGGCTCGCCATAGTGGTATGAGAGAAATGACAATTGCAGATATCTGAGTGACTCAATTGTATTTTAGGTGAAAGGGAAGACAAAAGTGGGAATTCTGACTGTTTAGGAACGGATACAGGACACGCCGTTGAAGTGCGGGGTGTTACCTACCCTGTAATAACTACGATCACGCCATTACAGAATCGTAGGTTGCAACATAGTTATATATAAACACATTATATGTAGAGTTTACTTAATAGAGTTAGAGGGAGCCCCTATAGTAATATATAGCTCTTAAGGACTTTCAGGATTCCTTAGGAATTTAATGCTAAGAGATAACTATATACTATAGTATAATATTTTAGAAAATTCTATAAAGGTAATCCTTTCTTTAATAGACTACTTTATATAAATATAGTTTATTAATATATTTCTTAATGCTTATAAGTTTAAAGAGACTTATACTTATGTATCTTTCTATTTATACTAGTTATTATTATCCCCTTAGAACCGAACGCCTCAATAGCGGCCACTGAGAGTGGAATAGTGTTTATGCACGGACCACCCCATGGGTCGAATCCCAGGAAAAATCATGATACTCATTCCTGTGTAACCAAGCCCGTATTTGAATCATATGCTTCTATAACTCATTTTAATATGGAATTGAACACTCGTACTGAAGCTCCGAAGACAGTAACCCGTTATATGTGGCTACCTTCATACCATAGGGAAGCGCGGCATCTGCAAGTATCAGAGATAGAGACTTAAAAGTTAGTTTGGATAATATACTCACAAGCGTTCCCCATCTCACCCGTGAACGTGGCATTGGTATGATATGAGTTTGCTGCTGATACTTGTGCTTTGCTGCTGTGATCCACAGTTGCCTGTGAGCTGTATCTCACACTTTGTTGAAAGAACGGGTCGAGAGTTAGAGCTCCTATCGTGATGATAGCTCCAACACAAGCAAAATGTCTACCTAAAATCAGACAATAATACAAACAAGAGAATACTTGACAAATACATAAAGCGTAGCCGAATCAATAGCTGAATACTTCCTAGTGGACCTCGACTAGCAGAGTCATAATAACAGATATCTTGAAGAGATCTTGGCTGCATATACCATATCCAACACAACTGGCTGATGCTTTGAGCAACAGGCATCAAAAGGCTGCTTCTGAAGACGGACGACGCGATTGATATTATGGCATTGAGCGTGATGTTTACATGGCCTATAGTCCATTTGGGGTTCTCTCTGTTGTTGTACCTCCAGAGGATTGCAATAAAGCCAAGAAGAGATGCAGTTGCTAGAATCAAACACAATATCTCCAGAACCAAACTGCGAAGGATTGGCGGTCTTGGCATAGCGCTGTACGAATCTAACGAGGCGGCTTTTTGGGGATCGGTTGCACTATTTTGATTCGCAAGAAGTGGGGTATGATTCCACTCGAGATCTGACGTGCCCTGAGGGGAGCTAGGTAGGTCTTGAACGTGCGACTTATGATTGGCGGGGAGAGGCATTGGCATTACAGCATCCATATTTGCTATTGAGAAGAAGATCACGGCCTTAGGGTCTAAAGGCGTTTGCTGAGCTCGGAATTGAGACGTGGTTGTGTTGGAAGTCGCCTTGACAGAGGGTCTAACAGATTTCAACTGTGCTGTAGACGTTAGTGATGGCCCGAATAAGGTTTGAAGTCGGACCTAAATATATTGTATAAAATTGGAAGTACAAATGGGGAGAAAAGGGACGAAGAAATTTTGGTAAGGAAGTCAGACAGATTGCTTGAAGTAAGCATCGTGGTTTCCTGTTTCCAGTGACTGTGGTTTGTAATCGTTGATTTTTAGCCCCCAAGCATGCTGAAAGCATTATTGTTTGCAATAACCTTGCAAATACCAATCCTTATATATGACGAGGCTGTACATAAGATTCCTTGCAACACTACTAACGTTAGCTGTGAATTGTTGACATTGATAAGATAAGCAAACTAGTAAGGTTAACGCTACTTCGCCCCACTATCGTGTGTCTGTGGCTGACATTAGGAACCTTGGCTGATGTATAAACTATGAAACCCGGACACCTCATAGCCTGAGCATTGTACATACGTAGCGAAAAGCGAAGAACGTACATGTATAGCGAGGCACACTTTGGATAATTGATCTAAGGAGACAAGAACATGAAAGGTACCAGCCAATCCAACTTACTTTTGTTTTCTCCCATCACCTATACATTCAACGTATCCACTTCAGTTGAAACCTCTACGCTTCTTACTACTTGATCCTTGTCGCGCAACAAGATGAGCGTCGCCCAGGCAATCAAAGCATGATGTACATCCAACAAGGCTATCTCGACACTTGCATTTTCGAGCATGCCTTTAAGCCCATCTTCTGAGTCCTCGGTATTTCTATCATCTTCTTCTAGGGTGCGATGTTGGGCACAGCCCCTTGAGACCCCTGTTAGCCTGACTCGTATACATCCTTAGCTGAGACTGCATCCTTCAACAAAACTGGTAGAAGTTTGTCCGGGGAAGAATAACGTTACTTTCAACATCTATTCTAAGTGCGGATTATACATTTGCTTACGAATGATTATAATAGGTTTTATAGCTGAGCTACTTATAGTTATTATTTACATAACTAATATTTGCAACATATACAAATCTCTTGCCCTATTTTCTAAGTTGCTTAGAAAACATACCTGAAGTCCGGATTCTCTATATCTGTGAGATCATTGAACGCCGCAGCATGCGAAATATTTTCATCAACTATATGCGCATCCACTTCTCCACTAAGCTGCTCTATAGCTAGCTTGTACTTCCTTGAATTCCGTCGCATAATGACGAGGCGTGTAGTAACCAGTCCAATGTTGAACAAGACATAAAAGCAGAAGTGTGCTACAAAGCCTTTCTTATAACGGGGCGCATCGCTGCTCTGAAATATCTATTGATAGTGATTAGAAGGATCTTTGAATGCCTTGAAACGCTTACCTGGGGACCTGTCATGTTGCCAGCAGCCCAAGCAATGAAGGTCATCGCAAGCGTAGTAGACTTCTTACTTTGTCCAGCTACGTTGCGTGAAATAATTGAGAAAATAAGATTTCCTTCGGCTAAGTAGAACTGGATCAGGTAGAAAGATATCAAAAGACCAACGCGCGTAGCTGGACCTGGTGAGATAGAATATATAATGGCTGTACCTACGATAGGTGGTCTATAATTATTAGTAATTTTCTCCTAATTTTTGAATGAGATTCTCTTACATCGTCCAGATCTAAATCTTTCTTAGTATTTGTTGATAACTGATGTGTGGATACTTACATGCATAGTTAGAATAGTTTGCTTTGTTGCTTGAGAAATTGCCGCGCTACCGACCATTACTGCAATAGTAACTGCCCCTATTCGACATAAGAATAAAAAACTATACATCACGGCATAGGTATCACTTACCCTGAGCAATGTTTAAAAGCTGCGTCTGTAACACTGTAAATCCAAAGCTGGCGATAATGATGTTTGAAAAGGATCCGAGCCCACTAATAACTAATGTGGAGGTTAACTGGAGAAAGATATAGCACCAGATAAGTGGGTCGAGAAGGGCCTCCCGAACCTGATACCACTTATATGTCTTGTTCTGGATACCAGTCTCGTTTGCTCGTATCCTTTCTATAATAATCTTCTTCTGATCTTCATTGAAACACTTTGCTTTCATAGGGGAGTCGGGAAGCCACCAGCCAATAAACAGTGCCCATACACATGTAGCTATACCAAGAACGAGGAAAAGAAGCTGCCAGGATTTGATATTGTGGCCTGTGTAGTGTGATGCCCCATAAGCAATCAGACCTCCAACCTGGAAACAGTCAGTCATTTCCACAAGATCAAGGATATATAAGAGTCGTAATGATAATAGATATTTAAGGGCAGAGGTTACCATGAGCTGTACACCGGTCATACAGTACCTTAAATCATTAACAAAGTATATCCTTATCTTTATTTTGAGACACTTACCATAAAGAAGTAAGTACCGACTGTTCAGATCTGGTGTACCACATACTCGTCCTATAAGATCAGTAACGATGTCTTTTGTGCGCGCAAGTATATAAACTTACAACACAATGAATGTTGGCTGAACACAGGACTCAAACAGCCCGAGCAGGAAGCGAATAACCATTAATGCTTTGAAGTCGATGGCTGCAGCGCTACAACTAATGACCACTCCCCAACAAAAGACGCTGTCTCTTTTAACAAGGGAATTCATTTGGAGTTTACAGTTACACTTACTTGACAGCAAGATACTTTGCGACCGGAAACTTCTGGAGCAAGATATTCGTAGGGTATTCTCCAACCAGGATACCCATATACAGAATCTGGTGCAACTTTAGCACAAGACTTTATTCCTCTCACGTAGAACCTACAGTGCCAAGCCAATTATAATCTGAACCGATGAGATGAGCGTCTTTTCTGATACCCATGATCGAGGCGAATCCCAGTGTGCCTGTAAGTAACTGTCAATAACATTAATCGCCTTTACAATATCACCACTTACCTTTGTCAAGACTCTGACAGAAGTAGGTCTATAAAACTTTAGCGTAAGCTTCTCTCAGTGTATCCGTAGATCATACACCAAGCATGCAACCTAGAATCCTTTTATTAATCATCCAGAAAAACTTTTTGTTCGTTTTCTCATCGATCTGCGTGCTAGAATTTTCACCAGCATACACGGCCGTTTCAGCGTCTAAGTCAAGATGAGATTCGACGACGTTTCCAGGAAGAGCTCCAACGATCTCATCGTTCTCAGCCGTAGCATGTTTATCATTATCGTGATCCATGATACAAGGATATTTGAAAACTTGAAGGATGTCAGGTGTTTGGTCTAAGTCTCATTTGAATGGGGTATTTTATATATGAAGTTGGATAATTTAATATTAAAGCTTTCAGCTTGTCTGCAGCAAGTACCGGGACGGCGGAGTATGGTCAACACTTTGACCTTGCACAAGATAATTATTTCTTATGCAACTCGGTGGCTTCTCGAGTACTTGAGGGGTATCTTGACCGCGTTAGTACAAGTCAGGTTGACCCCGAGACTTTGCCCGGTCTCCGGCTCACAAAGATTATTCAAGATCACTCTGTTCGATTACCATACCATTTCCTTTCCAAACAATACACAGGCGAATATTGCACTCTCTCAAGGGAGATATTTTACCTGTAAACTAATAGATTATTTTCATCACGTCTACGATGTTCCAAAAATGTCCAATGAATTTTAGCCCTGCGTTTTGGGAAAATGTATTGACATGGACGGTAGAGCAAAAGCGGGATTTGAACCTCAACCAAAAACGTGCGGTCTATGTGCACTCGCCAAGGAGCTGAGACCTCGAAATCAGTGCTACCGCAATTCTGTTGCAGACAATCTTGTTTTATTGATGAAAATCCTTCAATGGATAGCATGCAGAGGATACCGTTTTGTGGAAAAATTCAATCCCGATATGCATATATGACATGCTCAGGTATCCAGTATGGTAGTGCACACAGCTAGTCGAAAGGATGTAGCAAAGGGAAAAGCTACTAGAATGAAAATAACAGAAAGGCATTCAGGCAGTCACTATTTACGTATTTGCTCAGACATATCGATGGTTGTTGTAGCTCAAAGTAGCATAAGTATGATAACGAGGTCGGCTTACATGGCTCAAATTTGGTTCTTTGGTGGTTCCATACTCGGCTTCCCCGCATTACATATCAATTAGCCGGTATGCCGCTCGGAAAATTAAAAACAACGTCCCATCCGCACACCGACTCCAGGGATTTATTGTATGTCGTGTATGCGCAAAGTGACGCATGATGTTCGGGATTTTTACGAACAGCAATAAGCATATTTAAGGATGCAATATGAAATATTTAAATTAGTTCTTGGAATACAGAGGATGTTTATCGAAGACAGCGACCCACTGAATCATGCCTCGACAAACGTTAACAAAGAACGGTGCCGCAAGAGCTCGCGAAACTGCGGAAGAGGCGCCAAACCAGCCTGAGGATGAAGGTCCAGCGTAAGAAGAACCTCCAAATTTCTGAAGCAGTTTTGAGCTACGAGAGTATCATACCAGTCTCTAACTTACGGAATCAGCTGTCAGTCCTGCCGCAGGAAAAAGGCAAAATGCAATCGAAAAAGTCCATGCTCCTATTGTAGTAAGTAGAACAAACTTTGTAATAGTGTGTTAAGGAGCGATTGCTGACAATTGAAGTGAGATTTGGTGCGCAGTAAAATCTGGCATTACTTTCCTTTACTCATAATCAGCAGGAATTGAATGTGCGTACGATGACAAAAGGCTCAAGCCTGGAATGCGCACAGGTGCAATTGAAAGTCTAAATCAACGAGTTGGTGAGAGTCTCAAATAGATGCGGGCTGTGAACGCCAATCTAATAGCTCAATAGACACATTAGAATCTATGTTCCTTGGACAAGGTGTGTCTAACAGTCTGTCATACAACCAAGAAATATACTAACTCCTTAGGCCTGCTTTGGCAACAGGTATTGTCGTCATTGGCATCCACGGAATCACAATCCTCCAGCAGCAACAGAATCTTGACATCCTTGAGCCCGCCTGCTTCCGATCGGGACATCAAAGACTACGCCGACAGCCTAAAGCGAACCCTCACGGGTGTCGCATCTAATTGCGAGCATACTGGGTCTCAGATGTCAGAAAACAAGAAGCGGCGACGTGATGTTAGTGACGATGAAGACCAGACCTCAAAGAAAAGGATTGTTGAATGCACTGGGGTCAGTGGCCTTCCTCCGAACGATTTGGTAGACAGCCTTGTTGATATATATTTTGCAAACATTCACCCATGGATTCCATGTATACATGCGGAAAATTTCAGGGCACGCATGAAAGATCAACAGGAACGACTAAAACTTACCACGATATTTCAAGCCATTGTGAGCGTATGCGTTCGCTTTTCTATTGATCCTCGACTTAAGGGTTCAGAAATACGTGGGTATTGGTCAAAATCATGTCGACAAGCTGTAATTCTGCAGAGCATGGAGTCTTTTTCGGTCGAAAATTTACAAGCATTGACAATTGTTGCCTTTGATACGGTTTGTCCTTCCTTTTTAGTCATCTTATTTGAACTATCATCGGCTAATAAACTGTAGATCGGAGGTGGAAGAGGTCCGGCGGCGTGGAGCTTTGTTGGAAGCATGACTCGAACAGTCGAGCAACTTCAACTTTCTGTTGAGGATGACGATGATCCTCAATTGAAGCAACCTTCCGAATATCTTATCGAGCGTATAGAATTCTTGGGTCCCCCTAAAAGTTGGATTGAGGCTGAAGAACGAAGGCGTGTGTTTTGGAATATCTTTCTTATGGATCGGTTTTGTAGTATTGCTACTGGATGGAACTTTTCATTGACGAGTGCAGATGTCAGAAGAAGGCTTCCATGTGAAGGAGCTTTATGGGAAAAAGGAGAACCATTGGAAAGGCCAACGCCATTCTTTGGTATTGGGGATAGATCACCTCACGAAAAGGAAAATGGACTTCATTGCTTAGGACTGTGCCATGAGGTCGAAGATGAAGTATCTCTTGGTGGTTTTGCCTATGCAGTTGAAGCTACCGAAAGCTTGAGTCTTGTCACAAACTTCTTCCTGCAACACGCAGTCGATATCACAAACAAGCATGACGTTCAGATGTGGCTGATGCGGTTTAAAGAACTGGACTTACGCTTGGTAAAATGGAAGGCTTTCTTACCTCCCAAGTGGAGAGACGCATCTGCCGCGAATGATCAAGGTAACCTTGATCAAAATTTGACGTTGGCCCATATCAGCCATAATACTGCAGTTGTTCTACTGCATCAGCATATTGCGTATCCTTTCTCACAATGGAAGGCATGTCCTATCAGGCTACCGTCGGCATCATCCGCAGAAACTTGTATCTCAGCAGCACACGAGATCTCTATCATTGCCGAAAATTATCTTCTTGGATCAACAACTCTCGCACATCCTCAATTTGCCTTCTGTCTCTTTATTACTGGTAGGATGTTACTGGCTCACTCGACACACTATAAAACACCTCTACAACCCGAGTTTGACTCTTCAGTTAATAGTCTCCTTGAGTTAGCACGTCGTTGGGAAGGTGTACATACCGATTCGAGCCAATGCGCAGAGACTGAGAACCTAGCATCAAAATTTTCGAAGCGGCTGTTTGAAGCTCGTGAAAAGGGTCCTATTGCGGCAGTTCACCAACCTTCATTGGACATCCACCGAGCAGTGTATTCTGAACACATCCGTTTAGGTACCAGGGCTGGAACGCCAACATCTGTAGCCCCGAATATATATGGCCTTCAAGGATCACCCCAAACTATGTCCTTTTCAAACACTATAGATAAGAAACTGGTGACGATAGGAGGAGCACTCGGTAATGAAAACTTGAGCTTTCATGGCACATATTCTGAGTCATTCATAGGGGGCAATGCCAATATGGAACACTTATCCCCGGATAGTATTAGTCTTGCATTTCCGCCCCTTCCACTTGCCTTTCAGGCCCATTGTGACGGCCATATAGGTCAAGCCGCGTTGGCTTCCCCTGTCCCGGCTGTCTTGCAAGCCCCTGATGGCCAAACCGATCAGCCTATGCACGCATCGGCTTCAGAGATGCTGTCGCAGATACCAGAAAGCTCTGATACATCGGAAGGATTGGCCTACACCTTTGATGATTTAAATGCATTCTTCGATCAGGAATTCCTACCCACACAGCGCGTGAGTTCATATAACCAAGATAATTCAAAGTTTGGCTAGCAAAAAATCAACAGTCCATATGTCGTCGAATTATTATGGAAGAAGACATCTTCAGCGTATGACAAGCATATATAAAGATATTCAATTTCAGTTCCTCAAAGATCCTGAGCCAAATGTATCTAAATCTACTTGATAATCAACCCCATGTCCAACAACTTATTTCCTACCAGCAAGAAATAATAATCCGCATAGACAAGTCCGTGATTTGCCCACCTCCTAGGTGCATGCTCAAAATTATTGATTGTTGCCCCAAGCAAGATTGTTTCTGGCGCTCCGTTAAGCTCGACCCTCAGAGGCCCGCTTTCTTCTCTTTCGCCGTGTTCCACAGAAGACACGGATATCTTGCTCGTTTCAAAATGCGCTGGAGATCCAATGTACTGGGAAGAGCAGAGCGATCTTAGCATATACAGTGCACTTTCCAGATAGGTTGACTCAAGTTTGAGTTTCGTAAGCGCTTCGTGAATGAGGAGTAAGCCGTATATGGCTATCACTGATGCTGAGGTATCTGTCGGTGATTCCGCTGCCTGAGGTGCGAGAAAATCCCATGGCGGAATCCCTGATGATGAAAGTCTGGACAAGAAGTAGTCCGCGCAGCCTCGTGCGGTATCTAGGAATATCGTGTCTCTTGTCCAATGATACGTTTGCGCAAATCCTGTAATGGCCCAAGCTTGGCCTCTGGACCAGCATGATGTTGATGAGTATCCCTGGTTGGTGAATTTTTCTTTTACACTACCATCCGATTGCTTGTAGTTAACAACATGATATGTAGAGAAGTCAGATCGGAGGTTATTCTTCTTTGTTGTTTCGGCATGTTTCACCGCTATTTGGTACAGCTCTTGATCATTAAGTTGGTCTGCAGCCCAGAAGAGCAGTTCAAGATTGAGCATGTTATCCTGCAAGGTTAGAAGAAATTCTATGAGTATCGTGGAGAAGATCAACGCACAATAATTACAAGGAAATCTTTGCACGGGTCTGTGTAGGAGTATATCTTGGTAACACAAGTATCCCAGCTACGTAAGCAGCCAACAGTCGGATCAAATCGCGAGGCAAGGCTCTTGGAAGCTACAATGAGTGTCTTAAAAGCGTTAAGATCTCTATTGTAGTCCCAAGCATGACGTGCCCATAGTACCATGAAACCAAGGTCATGAGTATTCTTCAGATGCGCATTCTGGTGCAATTTTAGTGTCCACCACTTGCAAGCATATTCAAGTTGGGATTTGTGCGGAAATTGTGGCACTTTGAAGTACAACGGGTGATGGCTGCTACGAATTAGAAGAAGGTAGAGTGAAGCAGGAAAGAATCCAGATGTCCAAAACTCCTTTTCTCTCTTCTATGTGTCAGCTATGTAGGGTGGCCAAAACAAGGTCTTCAGTACACACATAAACATATTCATTGCACCCATCAGTATACTCAGGATATAACTGTGGTGGGTCGCTCTTTAATTTGTCTTAGCCATAGCTCCTTTGAACAGGATTCATTGCAAATACCATATTGAGTGCCTTGACTGCCACAGCCCATATCTTTGCGATTGTTGAGTCTGAAAATAGAACACTTAATTCTCCAACAGGCTGGCATTTGTCGTTGTTTCCAAAAGTCGCTAACTGTGGTTGTAATCTATATGTATTGGAGATACTAAGACTTTCAGTCTGAAGTGATCCATTTAGCATGAAATTCGAGATCAGGATCTGAAACCACATATATTGGCCAGCTAATGGTAATTGGTAGTAGCGAAAGAATGCAACGTACGGTGGGATCATCTTTCTTAATTTCTGCATACTCCAATAGATTGTTTTCCTCGTGGAGTTTCGGATCGTCAAAGAGTAATACATCATTTGGTGGTGTAGATTCCTGAGAGATAAATCCATTGATGTTTTTTGATAGGGTGACTTTCAAGTGGTTCTCCTTATTGACAAAGTCCGTAGACTTAGACGGTAATTCTGGCATTTGTGAAAGAATCAGTTATTCTACAAAGAGAAAAGTGAGGATGGAGAGCAAATTGAAGGCAATGACCAGCTCTGTATTTGTAAAGCTATTATTTTTCGACCGACCACGATTCTAAGTCTGGCTATTCAAGGCCCGGTAACTAACACAACGGTGTTATACCTTATGCAGAGGTGCACAATTGGTATAGTTAGCTTTGACATCCGAGAATTCGTAATACCCCGAAAATTCCACAGTTATCTCGCTCTGATACACTTCGAATTAAAAATAGCATAGTGGCTTGGCATGGAAGATCTTGGAATGGACCACTTTTAATATGTCTAATCCTAAACTGAATAATTTACTAAAGGCATAGCACGCCGTCGGTATTTCTGGCGGTAGGAGCATCCGGGGCTCGGAGCAAGTACCGGAAGAAGTTCGATTAGCTGGTTTGTCACCAAGTTTGAAGTTTACAAGCAGATATTTCACCTCTGAATTTTGCCAAATCACGACACGTGATAATTACTGTGGCAGTATGCAATTAAAGCTATGTATATACCATCATTAAGCTCATATATATTGGCTAAGTGCCATGACCAGATCCCTAAGCATAGCAGATGGAGAACATTTAAGCCCTGTAAATTAGACATTTAAAGTATTTGAAAAACGTGACTACAAAAGTTTCTAGACATTGTTTACAATAAAAAAAGTCTACGGATGAATCTTGGATCTGGCATTGTAGGAGCGTTTTTCTTGAATTTGGTACAAACTATGTCTTAACTAAACTCCAGATTGACTGCCAAAATTTCAGCTGCCCGATTCTCCACTCATCTGTTTCGACCTCAGTTTTATTTACACGGAAAACCATGTTCTTTTTTGATTGTGAATATTCCGGCCAGACAGGTGCCGTAGAATATCCGTGTGCATTAGGATTCAGATCATGTACAAATGAGATCCACGACCTTGACATGAGGTTCGATAGATCATAGAATTCTTTGTAAGGACCAATCCAGTTAGTATTATTGACACTGGCGGATGGAGAGAGATTGAACACAAAGCATATCTAAGCTTGTCAGCATTCTCAATAACAGAGTGGACAAGTGACTTACCTCAGAATAGTGGGTTACAAATACTGGCGCGACAGTCGCAATAAGCTCTTCCACGCCATTCCATGGAGTCTGATCAAATCGATAGCTAAATACTGGCTTCTTCTTCCATTCTGGCCGTGCAGAAAAGTACTCCGTCGTTGCTCGGCGTCCTGCATGAATGATGTTATCTCCAACTATAGCCGCGCCTCGTTTGTATTGGAATCCATTTTCGGCGAATCTCTCTTCACCAGTACCAAAAGGGCATCCCGAGGCTGGGTCATCTGGATATAGATTCATAAGTTGAGATGTTATTGTATTTGGAAGACCGACTCCGATATTTCCAAGAAAAGCTTCTACATCGCCGTCACTATTCAATGTACCGCGGGGGCCCCAAAACGATGCAGTGCCCTAGTTGCAAGTCCAATCAGACGCATACAGCAAATTTGTCTGTCCAGAAAACTCACTTCATCTGTATTTGACCCTGCCAATATGGCAACGTCTGCCACGAGGCCCTTTGCGAAGGATTCGGAAGGTAGTCGCATTAAGAAACTACCATCTACAATAGGGGTCATGACGAAAGGCTTGAAAGCATCAAAAAGAGTGGCATAATTAGCTTTACGGAGACAGTTCAGTGTATCAGTGGTGTTTGTGCATCCTACAGTAGACGTGATATTTTCATAGATGGGTTGATATGTTGAGTTGAGCTGTGAAATCGTATTCACTATATGTTCTGTGAGTGATTTCTGGGACAGTATTATGGGAAATGGCCTATCTCACCTGTAGGGCCCAGCGCGGTTCCACTCTGCATTATGGCTGCACGAAATAAGCCGCTATCTTCTCCATCGTCCGCAAGTAGATGATATCCAACACTGAAAGCTCCGGCACTCTCTCCCGCAATTGTGACTTTGGTATGATCGCCACCAAAGGCATGAATGTTTTCTTGAATCCAGCGCAAAGCCATTCTTTGATCCCATAATCCTATGTTTGTCTCTCCTGCAGCTACAGTTTCCCGAGAGGCCAGGAATCCCCACCCTCCGACTCGATAGTTGATGGCGACAGCTATAATTGGTTTCCCAATTGCAACCGAAGCATTTACAAGGTAAGACGAGTTGTACTTGGGATCAGCGCTACCACCAGCATCGAAGCCTGTATATACGTGTTACTAATTGCCTCTGGAGCACCATATTTTCATACCTCCTCCATAAATCCAAACAAATACTGGCAGCAGATCATTCTCTGTAGTGCCAGCAGGTCGTATGACGTCTAACGTTAGACAATCTTCCCCAATGGTCAGGCCAACATCAAATCCAGCATATCCAGGACATGAGGGCGCTCGAATTGTTGCATCACGTATAGTCTTCCAAGAGTTTGGATATGGTGCGGGACGACGTAGGCGTAGGTTCCCAATGGGAGGCGCGGAAAAAGGCACCCCTAGGAAAACATCTTCATCAAAAGCTGGAAGATATAAACCTCTTAGGGACCCATTTTTGACAGATACTTGTGGAACTATTGATTGGCTTTGATTAAGAATCGTAGAAATAGTTTCAGGAATTAGCATTGAAGTAGTGATGGAGAAGAGAAGAGACCAGCACGCTGTATGCAGAGTAACGTGCATATTCGATGACAGAGTGGCATAAAGCGCTATTTCATAATTCATGAATAGAATTAGGATTAAATTTGCGAATTAGCTTAATTAAAGGTTCATATTAGTCAGTTCCAATACAAGGATGATTGTCGGGGAAATCAACAAGGGATTGTACACGGTAGGGTCCGACACTTACTCCGCTTATTAACAATTCTGCGGCGAACTTCACATAGATCACTTCTGATTTCTTCGCTTGGAAGGAGGATTTTGAAAAATTTTGATTAATTTCTTAGCCAATCTTACTAATGTATTTCCAAATCATTTGAGGTCGATCTTAGTTAGGGGTCTTTGATTTCAGCAAAACTCATTCTTCCTGTAGAAAATTCAAGATCGAGTTCGAGGTCCCGGAACATATTCCGAGACTTAATCTGCACAGTGAATCTTGTAGCAAACAATCATCAAATGCTTCTGATCTCTACTGCGAGAGGGCAATTATTGATAGAAATGTTTCTACCTCTCCGGCTCGGCTCAACAATAATTCAACAAAGTATTCGAGCACGATCCCGCAATAAAATTCTGGCTTGCCTTCGGGATCTCCGGTTCGAATATCTGGACCGATGGGTCGAGGATATGATCGATAATATGCACAATTCCCTATGTTCATCAGCAACAGTAAAGAACCTTAACAGATAATTGGATAAATTTACATTATAGACTGGCAAATCGCTCTCTGTAATGCTGGACACGTTGTTGAGCATAATTGTCTCTTCAACTCTCTGAACTCCGACATATAAGTAGGAGGCTGTTTGTAGGCGCTGATAGGTGGTGTTGAATTGGTCCACTTTCATGATTGTGTTGGGTACATAATGATGTGTTATCAAATTTCCGAGCCACCACTTGCCCTTGGGTGTTGCAGCCATTGTCGAGTAGTACAACCCAGTATTATTAAAGGCTGTATTCGATGGAGCGAAAAAGGTAAATGTCCATTCGGGTGTTGTATCAAAGGCCTGACTGAAACCTGTGGTTGTGAGCGTCAGGCAATCATTATATATTGATGAAATGCTACCTGCTACTTCTTCGAGGATCAAGACAAGAGAGCTGAGATCGCTTCGCGATTTGACAAAATCCAGTAAAGTAATAGATGTCGCATTTTTCGGAGGGGCGTAGGTATTATTTGGCAGCGATGCGTAACTTAATGGTGGTCGCGATAAGTCGGCCGCTATATTAATAGCGGCGAGAATGAGAAAATTGAAGATAAATTTAAAATTCATATTGGTAACTATGATCAAACGGCAAGGTGTTCTTCGAGCGTGGTATCAGTCATAATCATTATGGAGCACCTAGATGTGGAGGTGATACTTCATGGACCCTCGAGAGACTGGGGGAGCATAAGTGCAGTGTCAAGATACGGATGAACAGTATATACAGCACATCATCCGACACTTTCTCCGAGCCCACATTCTGCTTCCTCATTACCAAACATGAGGTGTTGTTAGTAATGAGGCATTTGTACGATTAAGAAGAAGCAGCTCAAAACTTTTCACTTCCAAAAATATTGATGACCTTCGTTGCTTTGATAATGGCTGTACTTATCGCTGCTAGTATTCTTCTTCTCATGCTTGATAAAGGTAGCATGGTGGATGCGAAAATAAATGCTTCAACACCCCAAATGGGTCCGTTGGCGATTAAACTCTCCCTATTAAGTCTTTGCTAATGACTGGAAAACAGGGTGGAACAGCTGGAACACATTTAAGACCGATTTCAACGAGACTACGATCAAGAAGACCTCCGCAGTGCTGGTGTCATCGGGACTGGCATCAGCAGGTTTCAATTATGTGATACTCGATGAGGGCTGGCAAGCTTATTCACGAGCTCCCGATGGTCAACAACAAGCCAATGTGACTAAGTTCCCCTCGGGCGTCAAAAGTCTTGCCTCAACGATTCATAGCCTTGGCCTTAAGATTGGCATATACAGCGACGCTGGTATCTATGATTGCGGATTCTCACCGGGCAGCTACGGATACGAAGAGCTGGATGCCTCTACATGGGCCAGCTGGGACATCGACTACCTGAAATATGACAATTGTGGTGGCTTTGTAGCAAATACTGCCTCTCCACAAAGTCGATTTGCTGTCATGCGTGATGCGTTGCTGAATTCTGGCAGAGATATTTACTTCTCGCTATGTCAATGGGGTCATCAATTTCCATGGTTCTGGGCTGATCAAATTGGCCAGAGCTATAGGATGAGCGGAGATATTCGAGCTTCTTTTGATACAGATGCGAGTAACATCTGTAGAACTGGGTATTGTTTGAATACGGGGTATGCCGGTGTCAGCATTCTGACTATGATCCAGAAGATGAGGGAGTTGTCAGGCTTTCAAGCCCCTGGGTCCTGGGGTAAGTCATTCATTATTAATACGGAGATGTTGAAGCTAATAAGTGTAGCGGATATGGATATGTTAGAGATTGGCACATATTCGATGAACGAGATTGAGGAGAGAACTCATTTTTCTTTTTGGGCGGCATTGAAATCGCCATTGATTATTGGCGCTGATCTCAATAACATCAGTAGCAGCTCATTGGATACCCTTCTCAATAAAGATATCATCGCCATTAACCAGGATTCTCTCGGCGTTGCTGTCTCATATCTGCCAGATATCTCTATCGAAGGAGAAACGCAAATATGGGCGGGTCCACTGAGTGGTGAAAATAGAAGGCTGATAGTGTTAGCACTAAATCAGGGAGGTACTATGACGAATATTGATATTCCGTGGGCAAGCGTGTCAGATTCATCACCCCAGGGTTATCATATCAAGGAAATTTGGACAGGTCAGAGTATTAGCTTGACAAATGGTAGCATTTCTTTAAAAAATGTTGATAGTCATGAGACTAAGGTCCTCGTATTGTTACAAATCTCACCATAAGCAAATTTTATGCATAAAAGAAAGATATACACTTATCGCAACACACTGTGAATCTTTTAGGATGTGTTCCGGGCAGTTCGTCAATTATTCCAGTTCGTCAACTGCCCAGGCAGTTTGTCAATTTTTACATACAAATTTTGGAGTTGACGAACTGCCCGGAACAGATGTACTAACAACAGCAGACTTGCTGAAACAATATCCTGCCCTAAGTACTAAGATTTCAGGTATTTAGAAGGCAGCGGCAGAGTAGATCCTTCTCAGGTCTTTTTGTAAATGCGGTGAGCATATTTCGCATGTGCTAGTGATGAGACCCGCTGAACACAAGAAATGAAATTGCACATTTCACTCCCAATCAATTTTTCATGCAACGGGTTCTGATTTGTAAGGTACGAAAGCCTGATTTCCCATTTGCCGGAACTTGTCATGTTCAACGTTCTGTTAACCGGAAAAGCTCTCGGAATGGAGCGAGAGGTCTACTGAATGCTTAGCTCTTGAACCGGCGACTCCGTCCTTCGTCAATATGCAGAGGGCAAAAGACCTTGCGGACACATCACATCTCATTATTGTAGTCGAGCATTTCCCGCTGATTATGCTTTTAGAGTAAGTGATATCGATGCCAAGGGCTACAACTGGAACGCCATTAGTTTCCTACGAGCACATGTTAGCACAATGGTTTCTTTTCACTTTATGTGGGCCTTGTTCTTTTTCGAGGCTTTTTTATGCCAATCGACTGGCGCCATCGCGAATAGTCAGACTATTAAACCCCAAATAGATCTAATTCGAGATATATTTGCGGGGTTTCCAAATCAAACCTATAGGCCTTCCGTGGTAAGACCAATCACCGAAATTTCAACATAAAGTACATTTCTAAATTATCTCAGTTCTGGCACTGGATCAACGGAAACATCAATAAAGATGCCATCGATCACGATATTGAGGCGCTCTTCAAATCCGGCTATGGAGGAGTCTTGATATCTGACGTCAATGCAGGCATTCCCAAAGGAACAGTAGAATTCAACAGTAATGAATGGCTTGATCTTCTTCTACATGCGGTTAGTGGCTTGCAGAAGCACAATATGTCGGCTGCAATGCATAACTCTCCCGGTTATTCAGGTATTGGATCAGAAAACCTGCCTGTCAACATGACCATGAAGGAGCTAGTCTGGACCGAAACCAGGGTCCATGGGAATTACACCAAATATCGCAATACTACATCAGGGCTTCCACTTCCAGCACCTTTTCAAAAGTTAGGACTCTACGAGGATTTGTTTGTACTTGCATATCCAGTTCAGCATGGTGAAGCCGTTGTATTTCGAGATGCTCTAGCAAATACGAGTCTAAATGGGGACCAGGTGACTACAAATATCAGCAGCAGTATCGATTTAGAGAGTCCACTGCGTTTGAAAAGCAGTTCTGACTATCTTCAATTTGATATGAACGCACATTTTACAGCGGCAGCTGTCGCCGTATATCGAATACCCGAGATTCCAGAAAATACATTCGACGGCTCCAGAGACTATCCTCCTTCGTGGTCATTGCAGGTCTCGAACGATAGTTTAACTTGGAGCAGTGTAGCTATTCAGAATGGTGAATATCCAGCGCTTCGAAAAATGGATGCACCGGCCACTATGGTATTCACGCCCGTCGTTTCCAAACACTTTCGACTTCAACCAAGCGGTCCATCCTGGGTTACAGGTGTTGATATCTCTTCGAGTCCGAGATTGCCCAACTGGGCTACCAAATCGAATGCAGCTCCTGGAAATACTCCGAGTGACCCTTCGGCGCTCGCTGATACCCAAAATGGCATCGATATT
Organism: Allantophomopsis lycopodina; assembly: GCA_024752465.1. Classification (NCBI taxonomy): domain Eukaryota; kingdom Fungi; phylum Ascomycota; class Leotiomycetes; order Phacidiales; family Phacidiaceae; genus Allantophomopsis; species Allantophomopsis lycopodina. The sequence continues at coordinate 1,910,557 of CP103016.1, forward strand.
AATTCTGTTCTTGACGTCTCACAATATCTGGACTCGAGTGGCGTTTTAAACTGGGTACCAGACTCTGGCGACTACACCGTTGTCAGAATTGGATATACCACTACCGGTCAGGACATGCCAGCTACTCCCGATGGTCATGGGGGTCAGTAAATAACATGATCTCTAAACTTATAGCCTCTGTACTGACTCTTTTCCAAGGATTGGCTGTCGATTTGTTTAGTACAGATGCTATTGATGCACACATGACAACACACTTAAATCGCATTATCGATGCGCTTGAACCTTATATTCCGCAAACATTCTACGGTCTTGAAATTGATAGTTACGAACTAGGCCAGCAGAACTGGGGTGGGAATCTTGCAGAAGACTTCCATCTATATAAGGGCTACTCCCTTGTGCCATGGATGCTCGCTACAACAGGTCGAATCATGAATTCGGTTAGCGACACAGAGAAATTTTTATACGACTTCCGATCGACCCATTCGCATCTCACGGCGACTAAGTCATATGGATATTTCAGAAGAAAGTTAAACGAACGTGGTCTTGCTCTTCTGGTAGAACCCTATGGCGATGGCCCATTTGATGGAGCAGAAGTTGCAACACAATCCGACTTTGCTTATGGGGAGATGTGGGCTCACTATACATACGGCTCAGATGGCTACACGCAACTTGGAGCGTCAAGTACCGATTTTCACAAGCAAACTCATGTTACTTTTCAGGAAGCCTTCACTGGTCAACCAGAAAGCTCAGCGCTTACTGAAACTCCCTACAACCTCAAAGCACAATCTGACCGTGCAATGTCACTTGGAACAAATAGGTTCTTCATTCATTCGTATCCTTTACAGCCAGTAGACGGAGCCTTTCCAGGTATGATGTTTGGTCCTTTTGGCTCTCATTTCTCTCGCACAAGCCCGTGGACAAATCAATCTTACGGCTGGTTCCAACAGATTTCACGGTCGTCATTCATATTCCAAAGTGGTATCCGACTTCCAGAAATTGCTTGTTATACTGGAGAAGAACCAACTGATGGTGTTATCATTACATATAACCCACCTTGGAGTGTACCGCTTTCTTATCAAGCAGATATTTTCAGCAAAGCCAACTTGCTCAATCTTTTTGCAACGTCGAATGGTACAGCTGGATACGGTGGAGATGTGGAGTATAAACTGCTTGTATTTCCCGCCATGGCAGCTATATCGAAAGAAACAGTCATAAAGATTCAAGAGTTAGCCGATGCCGGTGTTCCAATTATCTTGCAATCTCAAGTCCCGACCTATGCCATAGGACTCAATGATACCGACGATGAAGTCATTAAATTGTCTAAAAATCTATGGGCTAGCACTAGCCGCGGGAATGTATACGTTGGGCAGAACGCTACGTTTGTCTTGCAGGAAATTGGACTGAAACCTGACTTCTTATTCACTTCGCCATCGAACGATGCTTCATTGTATTTTGCGCATCACAGAATTGGCGGAGAAAGCTTCTATTTCATCAGTAATGGGCTTCGAAAGCCCGTTGACGTTACAGTCAGTATCAGATCAACCAGTGGAGTACCAGAAATCTGGAATCCTACGACAGGGATCGTGACTAGTCCTCTTGCTTGGTCGATTTTAGATGAACGAACGCTTATTAGCTTCACATTCGGCCCATCTGAGGCTATCTTCGTACGCTTCTGCCAAAAAGACTGTTCTTTAAATCATGTATCAGAGGTATTCAAAAACGGTGTGTCATTGATCAATGCAACTCCATATAGACCTTCCACTTTATCACCGTACCAGAATGTGTCGACTTCGTTTACCATTTCAGTCTGGGTAAAGCCTGAAGTCCGCCAGGCTGGTATCACGGGATATATCTTCTATCCCCCTTCATTTTCCACATATGGTGTTGGTCATTCAGCCGTAGGTCTAGCAATGGGAGTCAATGGACTGCAAGTCGTGGAGGCTAGCACATCAACCCCGGCAGTCATAATGAATTCGGATAATTCGTTCTCGGGATGGAACTATCTGGCTCTAGTTTATTCAGATAATATGCCCTTACTTTACCTCAATGGCAACCTGACTGCAACTGGTGCCGCCTCGAAAAACATTGTTCATCTGGGAATTGGAGCTCCTGATAGTATCCCGCAAATGACATCTCGCTTTACTGGTGATATCTCAGGAGTGGTACTTTACGATTCTGCACTATCATCTTCGAATATATCTGAGATCTTCAACCTGGGGTTACCTCTGCCAGATAAGCCCGCAAATTTAGAGTTCATTGAAGATGACGAGCTTCTTATCCGACAACCAGGTTTCTACAATGTGACAATAAACGGCATGAATATATCGCTAGGTGAGGTTACAATCTCCTCATTCTCACTGAATGATGCCTGGAATGTTAGCTTTCCTGCAAATCGTATGCCCAAGAGTGAGCCTACTCTTCAAATACAGCTAGCTCAGCTTCAGTCTCTCCATCTCCACCCAAATTTTGACATTGCTCATTTCTCCGGTACCGCCAACTACAGCAGCACATTTTACCTTAACAGTACCATAAAGTCGACATCCAAGGTCCTCATAAACCTTGGCCGTATAGAAAGCCTTGCAGAGGTAACCGTAAATGGGTACTTTGTAGGACTAACCTGGCTCCCACCCTACGAGCTTGACATCAGCAGCGCTGTCCGTCCCGGTGCTAACGAAATTTTGGTATCAGTAACGAACTTATGGCCCAATCGTCTTATTGGTGATGAGCATCTGCCCGTGGAAAATGTTTACAATTCCACAACTCAAAACTTCGCCGTAGAGGCTTGGCCCGATTGGTTTAAGGCTGGAAGTTCGGTCAAGAGTGGAGAGCGTGTAACATTTGCCGCTTGGAAGCATTGGAATGGGAGTGACCCACTACTTGCGAGCGGGCTATTGGGACCAGTCACGATCACAGTGGCGGAGACTAAGAAATTGAGTTTTTAAGGTCAAGTCACGTAGCTCTAGTTATGGTAGATAGGCGATCGACATAAGCTACATTTAAGATTCGATATTAAAACAATTATGCTAGTTATTCAATTTTTTTCAGAATAAATGAATGATGTGGGTTCACTCGTATGCAGGGAAGTAACACAGATAATAGATTCTATTCAGCGTACAGAACAGGTTTGTTTCTCTGTCCTGCTTTATAGTACATATAGCCCCTTATTCATGGAGATTACATCGGACTTTGCGGGTAGTTATGGATCACTGGACTTCCACGTGATTGTCTGTATGAGACATACGTCCGTTATTGATACTCTACAAGCTGTATTCTTGACAATATTTTAACATATTCAACTCAGCGCTCAGTTTCACATCGTATTTAGGTTGTAGTTATAACACTGCAACAGAAATATAAAGTGTAAAACAATTGTGACAATTTTGGAGAATCTATACTGCAATCAACATCTGACAGGTTGCGCAATCAAATGACAACTACACGTACCACAACGTGACGTACAGGATACTGGGCCTCGAAAATCAATTATCATCATCTGAATGAGTTTATGATATTTGAATTTGTGACCTCTTAATTCCTAGAAGCATCAATATAGCGAGAGTAGGTCGCTTTCGGGCTTCGAAGCAGAATCCAGAAATCAACAATACGATTAATCACCAACACTTGATGGTTTTATGGGACCCGTGGTCGCGGTATAGCACGCGTTGGAGTAAGACCTCTTGAGATTTGTCTCATCAATTCTGGCGCTGTAGGGTAGCTCTGCCGTCCCATGTACTAAAATTCATTGTGATGTGACTTATACACACTACCTCAATCATATATATGTTGGCTACATCTAAACCTTTGAACTGCTATTCCTTGATGTTGCCCAGACTAGATCTCCCCAACTTGCCTGATCTGCACTCCCACTTAGTTGAGGTCTAGCCCCTTCAAACCCAAAGGCTGTACGCGCCTGCGTTGTGTATGGAGCCTCTAAGCCTCTTCTAACCACATATTCGTAATAGATGATGTCCCAACATGGCACACCACCGATGCCTCTATTTTCGGTAGATATGTTTTGCCATGGACCACCAACCAGCACGGCTTCACAACGATAAACTTTTGGGTCGTATACTACACTGTTGTTGAGATTGTACTTAGCTGTGTATTCGGATGCGCGGAGAAGGAGATTATCTGAGAGTCCGAATAGGTCGGCTCCACCTTGAGAGCGCATTACTCGACCTCCATATGCTGACCATGCAAGGCCGGACTGCACGTGACCCATGTCACGCCCAGCTTCAGTAGGTTGTCCGGATTCCGCATCATAATTTCCATAGATTCCTGCACAGCGGTCGTTGTACATGAGGTTCAAGGCGTAGTTCCACTAGACATTGTTAATATAATCCGACCTTTGTTTCCGGGTCACCTACCATAGCAACATCATCTAGATAAGCCGCAAAGCTCATAAGGGCTTTGATACTGACCATGCCGTAGTTTGCTTGTCCATTAATAATGGATTGCCGAGCAAACAACCAGTACAACTGAATTGAGAAGCCACTTCCACCTTGCCACTTCGAACCAGCTTCCACCCATCCGCCCTCCCAGCGCATAATTTCTGCTGCGTTAACGAACATATCACCTTCAAGACCTATCATCAAGGACACATCGGTACCAATGACATTTGTGAGGTTTGATCCCCAAGCATCCAAAATAGTAGTGCTACGATCCCAATGCGATTGATCCTTCGTAATGTACCCTGAACCCATCAGTTTCCTTCTTCAATAATTGCGGGAATGAAAACAAACATACACATCAGAGCGTTTTGCCAAGCGGCACGTACATCCTTAGTAAATGCTGTGTAATTACTTATTGATCCTCGAGATATCACTTGGTATGGTCCTTGCATAACATAATCGGCTTGCGAGTACGAGTCTACGGAGAATTTCTCATACGCATTTGCCCATGGATCAATCCCCGCCAGCACGTTCCCGCGGATTTCCTCAAGATCCTCATGCGTATGCCATAGTCCTGGATGGACAAAGTCGCCAGGTCTCTGCTTGCCTCCTGCCACAGACGAGGGATCAATTGGAATCACCGGCCCGTTGAGAAGTGGCACTCCACTGATAGTTGCGCGTACTATAAAACCCTGATGCAATTGCAACAGTACAAGGACAACAAACACCTTGACAAAATCAGCTCTGGTCTTAGATAATTTTAGTTTTCGCTTACTTTCATGTAAGAGCACATTTTCTTGAGTAAGCCGGCGTATGTAGTTCTCATAAAGATGATTCGGTATCAACATATACTGTACCCCAACCATGGAGAATCTATCAAGTCGCCATGAAGCCACGTGGGGAGAGACGCGGGGAATCTTGTAACCTGTAATCAATCGACTTAGACTTGTTACGTCTGATGTATATTTCGGTGTAAAGCCCGGCGACCATAGTATACGTAAGTAGGTAGTGCTAAAATCGGTGTTTTGATAATCCCGGGGACTGATCCGACCATGGTCCCGGGGCAGTCTAAATTAAAAAACTTTCATTCATCACGAAACATAGCATGCGGGGCTAAACCAGAAAAGATCATCACAGAAAAAATCATTTTCCGGGACTTCGCCCGAAATTTACATACAAGTTCAACCTACCATAATCACCCGTAGGCGAGCATGTCATCCTCATACAAAATGGACGTGCACAGCACCTGTCACGGGCCACATTTTAGTCGGGGAGCATGCTCCCCCAACATCCTCGCCTATAGGCGAGGAGTTCATGGCAGGCGAGGTGGTCATTACTAGTTGGCGAGGTGTTTATAGCTAGGCGAGGTGTTTATGGCTAGTTGGCGAGGGGTTCATAAGCGACAGGTACCCGGTTCAAGTGCAATTATGGTGACAATTGTCAGAGTTTTAGAAATTCGCTCAATTACAAAAACTACGGCATTGAACTCCCAATTGAAGTGCGACTCCTAGCTCTTAATTGAACTCCAAAGCCACAGCAGCATAGCTCCCAAGGCTAGAGCAGCACGGCTCCCAAGGCCACAGCAGCGCAGCTCAATTGAAGGCTATAGCAGCATAGTGGCTAAGGATATAGCAGTGCGGCTCCTAAGGCCAATGCAGCACTCAATTGAAGGCCACAGTAGCGTAGCTTTGAAGGCCTACCTCTTATTCCATCGTGTAACCTACCATAATCACCCGTAGGCGAGCATGTCATCCTCATACAAAATGGACGTGCACAGCACCTGGAACGGGCCACATTTTAGTTGGGGAGCATGCTCCCCCGACATCCTCGCCTACAGGCGAGGTGTTCATGGCAGGCGAGGTGTTCATCACTAGTTGGCGAGGTGTTCATGACTAGGCGAGGTGTTCATCACTAGTTGGCGAGGTGTTCATGGCCAAGCTAACTATATATAGCGCACATACAGCTAGGCGAGGTGTTCATCACTAGTTGGTGAGGTGTTCACAGCTAGGCAAGGTGTTTATAAGCGGCAGGCACCCGGTTCAAGTGCAACTATGGTGACAATTGTCAGAGTTTTGGGAATTCGCTCAATTACAAAAACTACGGCATTGAACTCCCAATTGAAGTGCGACTCCTAGCTCCTAATTGAACTCCAAAGCCACAGCAGCATAGCTCCTAGGGCCACAGCAGCGCAGCTCCCAAGGCCATAGCGGCATTCAATTGAAGGCCACAGTAGCGTAGCTTCGAAGGCCGCAGCAGCACTCAATTGAAGGCCACAGCAGCGTAGCGGCCAAGGCCACAGCAGCGTAGCTTCAAAGGCTATAGCAGTATAGCTTCCAATTACAGAGCAAATAAACTCCCAATTGAAGTGGGCTCCCAATTATAGTGACAATTGTCACGGGCTGCATAGGTCCCAATTGAAGTGCAGCATAGCTCCTAAGGCCACAGCAGTACAGCTTCAAAGGCCACAACAGCACGGCTCCCAAGGCCACAGCAGCACGGCTCCCAAGGCCACAACAGCACAACTTCAAAGGCCACAGCAGCACAGCTTCGAAGGCCACAACAGCACGGCTCCCAAGGCCACAGCAGCACAACTTCGAAGGCCATAGCAGCACGGCTCCCAAGCTCACAGCAGCACAGCTTCGAAGGCTATGGCAGCGCAGCTCCCAAGGCCAATACAGCACTCAATTGAAGGCCACAGCAGCACAGCTTCGAAGGCCACAGTAGCACAGCTTCGAAGGCTACGGCAGCGCAGCTCCCAAGGCCAATACAGCACTCAATTGAAGGCTACAGCAGCACAGCTTCGAAAGCCACAACAGCACGGCTCCTAAGGCCACAGCAGCACAACTTCGAAGGCCACAGCAGCACAGCTCCCAAGGCCAATACAGCACTCAATTGAAGGCTACAGTAGCACAGCTCCCAAAGCCACAGCAGCACAGCTCCCAAGGCTAATGCGGCTCCTAATTGAAGGCCGGCACCAGGCTCCCAATCAAAGTGCAGTGTAACAGCCAAATTATAAATATAGATTAAAAAGCTACAACATAATAACAGAGAAAGGT